>CAOQHR010000004.1:1200000-2400000 GCA_948474695.1 Periconia digitata | reverse complement strand
AGCGTCATAAATGACAGAGGATGCGGTCAAGAAAAACTCATCAGTAAGATTCGAGCGGTGGGGCGCAGTTTGGTCCTGGGGCACAAAGTGTGATAACTGAAATGGCGAATCCAGTTCGACGGCAAGTATCACGACATAGCCAATCTTTACGCATGAATGATGGCAGGGAGCGTAGCTAGTAATTTATACAAATAATCGTCCCATTCCCTTCTAGATCTTGGCCAGAGTCAACCCCAGAAACTCCTGTATAGTCAGTCCCTCGACCCATTTCTATATCGCATCACAGAAATCGAATGGAACACCGGTACCGCACATGACAACACTATGAAGCTGATACTCACAACACAAAACATCACGCATTGAAGCAGATTATTCATATCAGAGAATTTCCATTGATTGATCATTTGTTGTTTGACATCTCATCTCGGCCATATCCTCAACAGAGGAAGCGAAGAAAGACAATCATGTGTGTAGGGAAGTAAAACCAGCAGACAGAGGGGCAGAAACAGGACAGAACACAGTGGACTGTAAGTAGTCCCACGACGATATCTCTCTCCACACCTCAACATTAATCGCCGTCGTGAGCAGTCATCTCCTCCACCATTGAGAGAAGAAGCAAGCAGATCGAGAAACAGATAAACAGACGCAAGCATTTGGGGCATGAGAAACCAGGAAGAAGAACAAAGGGAAGGGGATAATAGACTCGTCGTCATGATCATAGAAAACTTCCGCAGTACCATGTACAGGGTAATCGCAACGTCGGAACGATGCAGACACGTTATGTATGGCAGAGACGACGAACGAGGGGAATTAAACAGGATGGGGAGTGAAAGACAACAGCCATTGCAGTCGGAGTTGATCCAGCTTACCAGTCTAGACCATGTGTTCTTTCAGTGTCAGCCGTGAAGACACAACGATGAAGGATCGAGAAGACGTTGGTTGCCGGAACGACCGAAAGATGGGTTTGTCATCGGGGAGGTCAGACGCCGGAAAGAGCCCCACATATAGGAGACCTAATGGCCAGTCGTGCAGGATGAACAAGAAGATGAATCCGATCGCCGAGTACTGTTCAGGCCATGTTGTCAGGGTGGGCCAAAGGGCTCACAACGTTCTCCACACTCATCATGTCCATGTCGCTGTTTCGCTCAAACGCACTCGTAGCCACGGGCTGGAAAGCGCTCATCATATCGTTCTCAGAAGCTGGGCCATGCTGACGAGCACGCTTGGGAGCAGGGCAAGGAGAAGCCGAGTACGAGAAGCGCTTGCGGGGGTTTCCTCCGCCAGTGTTACCTTCATCACTATTCAGACGTCTGTGGTTAGTGCTTCCAGTACAATACATGAGGGGATAATGGAAGATACTTACTCGCAACCCAGCCACTCCGTGACTCGCTGGCGCGACTCGTTACCCAAGAAAGGATCATCAAGGCCAGATGGGTGCTGGACGAATGCATCTGCCGAGTTCTGGCTGGATTTGGGAAGAAGTGGAGCAATCACCTGCTCAGCACCAGTTGTGGAGTTCAAGTCGCGAGGAATTATGCGAGCATTGGGGAGTGGACGTGCAACGATGCCATCCAGAATAGGTTGGTTCATGTTGGCAGGTGGGGCTACGATCGGTGCCTGAACAGGTAGCATACCTCCACGAGCCGGACCTTGGGCATGACGATCCATATGTGGCGTCTGGGGATTGACAGGAAGGTTGGAGATGGGGCCACGGGACAGTCCGCGGGCGACGTTTTCCGCTACATCCCTATTGTGGATCAAGCGTTGGCCCGTGTGAATGAGCTCATTAACGAACGAATTTGGAACTGGGGGATAGGTCCTGCAAGATGTCAGTATCAAGGCATCTCATGAAGTTTGCGTATACACTAGGCACTTACTGGTCACCATTCGAAGTGCCCGCATGTTTGTAGCGACCATCGCCGACAACATAACCGGTACCCTGCACCATGATTTGCAAATTCTCCTGGACGCGAAAGCTGTATTCTTCAGCAGTCATACCCTCACGGGTAATGACGCTATCATATGCCTTCTTGAGCAACTTGTTCTGCTGTCGCTCCGTCAAGACAACTGGAAACTGGACCTGCTCTTGGGATTGACCTTGGAGGGGGAGCACGCCATTGTTCAAATAAGTACCCATGCCCATATCTTGTCCGTAGTGAGGAGTGTAGGCCATGTCGAATCCCGCCGGATACCTTGTACCAGTTAGATCTGTAGTCAATGTGTGGTTGCAGAAAAAGCTTACATGGTATTCTGAATACCAGTGTTGACATATTGACCGTTGGTATATCCGTTGTACGCATATCCATCGTTGGCATATTGACCGTTGGTATATCCGTTGAACGCAAATCCGTCATTGGGATATCCGCTATAAGCAGGTCCGCCGTTTGCGTATCCGGTATTCGCGTGTCCACCATCCGCATATCCACCGCGGGCAAAGCCGTTATAGGCATGCCCACTATCAGTACCCTGGTCGGTCATCTCGGGGCGACGGTGACTACCAAACCCGTAGATGGGGCCGCTCATGAAGTCCAAGATCATAGCTTGATCCATTGCAAATGTGGTAGGGGGATTGGGGGATTGGCTGTGTGTGTATGTGTGATTGAACTTGCCTTTGTGTGCTGAGTTTGAGTATACGCTCGACGGCGTTGGAATTCAGCTTGGTGCTTGTGTTGGGTAGAGAAGAAGAGAGACAAGAGGAAGGGCGACAGCAACGGGGTCATAGCCAAAGCCGCAGTGCCAAGACTGAAAATTTTGGATGAAAAATGGTGAAGGTGAATGCAAAAAAGGTGAAGGTGAATGAAAAAAAGTTAACATGAAGGTGAAGGTGAATGCGATCACTGAGTGAGGAAAGGCGCGACAGCGAGATCACTCTCTCTTAGCCAAAAGAGCAGCCCCGGCCACTGCTTTCGCGAAAGAGAGTGCTGAGCATTGTGCAGAGCAACGAGAAGCCGTGCAACTGGCCGTATTGTTTATTGGAAATATCTCTTCTTCTTGTTCGGCTATCCATGTAAGGGTTGAATGTTTGGGAGGGAGACTGGCCATGCGACGCATTATCTCCGAATTTTGGAAAGCACGGCGCCTGTCACTTGCCAGCAGCAACACACGAATGGAAAGTACGGTGGGAAACGTATTGTCTATTTCTAGTAGAGAGTTCTTGCGTGAACGGCTATCGAAAGCCGAGAGGTATATCTAATGAGAACTTTGCCACGTTGAGCGCAACGCACAGACATATTGAGAGGCATCGCGACCGTTCATTGCAAACATAGTCCTAAATAGTGAGCAAATGCATCAGATGACATAACTCACCTTATCCTGCATTCAGTTCATCTCAATTAAGAGACTATCCAGCGGCACGACGAGGACGAGCAGGAATTGCCGCCGCCCTTCTCTTCCCCCGACCACACAAGACTCTGGCGAATCTTATGCACGGCGATTTTCTCCATGGTTGTCGAGCACGATATCGAATCCGGACCACCTTCCCCGCCGAGGAGCCTCATCCGCTGTAAATCGCCCGAGTACCTGTAAATACTGACGGCCGAGCTCTTGGCCCTGCTTGCTCTTCGACGACAGTGATTGCAAAAAAAGCAGTGTGACAAAAAAGGTGGGCGTGGCCCGCTTTCCACCCGTGAGGGTTTCCAGTACTCAATCGGTATAAACACCGAAAGAGGCAGCCAGAGGGAAGATAAAATCTAACCTTAGGCAGGGTTGGATCGAAAGATCGATCCACTCGAACACCCGCCCAAGGAAGGTACAACCTTCCTCGGTGGGAGTGCAGAGTATCGCAACGGGTGCGTTGGAGCAGTAGCCACGGACCTTGCGGCCTGTCAAAGCGTGCTGGTGAAAGCAGAGGCCCAATAACGGTTGGCATCTTTCCCTCAGCATTCGTCATAAACAAAGCGTTGAGACGTATACTGATGGGAAGGGGGTAACCCCTGTTCGGAACGGCCGCCGGGACAAAAAAGTGTTCAACGAAAAGGGTTTTGCGACGAGCTTTGCGACGAGTTTCAAACGAGATTTTGACATGTTTTTCTTTTTAAAATTTGAAACATAGAGAGTTTGACAAAAAGGTGCCAGAGCGAACCCTGGGCTTGGAACGACGATGATGCCAAAGCGAACCTTGGACTTTGGTGCCAGAGGGTACTCTGGACTTTGGTGCCAAGGAGAACCCTGGACTTGATGGGGTGCGAGCTAACTCGCCGAAGATTTAACCAAAAGATGCCAAAGCGGACATTGAACACAAAGCCGACTTTGGACTTGTAACCAAAAGGGTGTGCCAGAAGACAATCTGGACTTGTTCTCGCGAAATCGCTTACACAATGAAGCATCGACGAGACTTGCCATGACCTGCGGACAGCGCCTTAGGTAAAACACTCGGAGGTGTCACGGCTCCCCAAACACATGAATGGGGTTCGCTCCGTTGTATCGTAAGGCTTGACCAAACTACGCAACGGGGCAGTTTCAGCGCAGTCGACAGCTGGAATCAGTTGTGACGTAGCCGATCCAATCAAAAGTCTTCGAGTGGGTGTAACGGGTGCGCATGAGCAGATTGCCAGGGACCTTTCGGCCTGTCATGACGCACTCGACAAGCTAGAAGCCCGCCAGGGTGACGTCAAATATCTATTGGCATCTTCCAACCTGTTGCACATCTTTTCCGATTCCAAGCGGACGCAGGGTGAAGACCCATGTCGGCCTGGCTCAAAAAGTCGTGTAGACAGGTGGTAGAGGTTACCCTCTGCAACAAGCGGCCGACATCACCCCGGCAGGGCCAGATGGGTCTGACAGCGGGATACAGGCATCGGTCGAGGAACTCGGGTAGAGGCAGCGGGACGGGGCGGATAGGTCGTACTCTTTGGCGGCAGGTGGATGAAGAGAAAAGAAAGGGAAGGGGGGAGGGCCTGGACTTTATACGACATTCGTCTGAACTCTGACCGGCTGACAAGGAGGGAAGTGGAGACGCGCTAGGCTTTAAACGATCCGCGTCGACCCAGCCCCCTTGCTCGAGCCGTATCATTGTCGAATAGCATTTTGATGATCGTCATCTCCCAATTCTTTCCGATTCCTATCGAAGAGGGCGTTGGATAATATGTCTAGGTATTTTTGCTGACTGGAGCCAGCTAGCTCCGCAACCACAGGGCTGTGTTTCTAAGAAGGAGACACGTCAGAGGTGGGATAGAAGCCTAGTGTACACATGTGGGCTACAACAGGTCAGTTGCACGAGACTGCAACAGTCTCCCTAATCGTCTATTGGCATCCAGACATGTTTCAATCTACCTCATAGCTGATCCCTGTTATACAATCGTATGCTCGTTACGCCACAAAGTCGCCGTCCAATCTTGCTCCGTCCCAAGCAAAGGTAGAGAGGCACACTCGCTTCCAGCTACCTGGTATGCTTGTGTATGCTGCGCCAAAAGAACACTAGAATATACTATGTACGCTTTACGCCGGGCCCTGGTGGAATTCAAGTACGTGTCGGTTTCTGATCTCGCTCAAATCATGCCTTGAAGGCCATTCGATGCGTATGCCATGGGCTTGATGTCTGGGTGCGGCACAGCATCAAATTGCGTGAAGTTGAGCTTGTACTCGGGTCCTATCTTGATGAAAGCTCCCTTGTTGCCGGTACTATCACAATAGTGGGGTGCTGAGAAAACAGTGATGCATTTTCCATCGTGCTCGACCTCGTAACCATCCATGCGAACTTCGTGTGAGCGAATGATGGCCTCGAGATTGTTCTTCTCGCAGAAGCGCTTCGTTACATCGGGTCCAAATTGCAGGCCGACACCACGCTTGCTGGGCCCTCGACCTGGCTGTGTCTGCGGGTCTGTCCACAGCATCTCCATCATGAGACCTGCCTGGCCTGGCTGCCTTTGCTTGAAGCGATTCAGTTTCCGCACATCGTCCAAGCTGATGTTGTCGTCCGAGAAAAGCCCTCCGTGAAGAACAAAGTATTTCTTGCCAATCAGCGTCGCGAGAGGCAACGCGGAGAAGGATTCGGAAAAGAGCTTGAACACTCGCTCGTTGTACTTTGCTCTGCACTCTCCTTCGAACCCGTACATTCTGTTCATGTCGTCCGTCTCGTGGTTGCCGCGGTTGAGGAAAAACTTGGAAGGGTACAGCCATTTGTATGCGTACAGCAGGAGCGCAATCTCAGTAGACCAAGAACCTCGGTCGACAAAGTCGCCGTTGAACAGGAACATGTGCTTTTCCGAAGGTTTGCCGGCAAGGCGGAAGATTTCCATGAGGTCGAAATATTGGCCTTGATTCTGCACGTTAGCGAAGTCTCGTGCACCGCAAAAGGTATCAGGCACTGACCGTGGGTGTCACCGCATACGGTGATTTCCTGGCCTTGTTCCACATCGACTTCTACCATGGTAGGCTCCTTCTTGACAAGCTCCATGACGGTTATTATTATCTGGAAGACGTATTTGCGGGCCAGCTTCTTGCCGTTCTTGAAACGCTCAATCATATCTTCGACAAATTCCAACGTCATCTCGTTACCCAGCTTGGCACCGTCGTAGGATGGGTCTACGATCATGTTGTCGAGATCCAGACCTTCGGCGGCTGACGGGGCGTCTTCGACTTCGATGGCTTTGAGGAAAGCATCGCGCTTAACGATCTTGTTGCACTGTTCCAAGCGGAGTTTGGCGGTCGAGTCGTGGGGCGCATTCTTGACCACCAGCTTCCAGTCGCGAACAGCATCTTTGTGGTGCAAGATGGCTGTATTAGCGGACGCACGTCGGTAATAAGCCTGCAGGTACGCGGTGAGCGGGATGGTGGAGGATCGGGGAAGTAGCTGGAGCTGGGAGAAATGGAGTACACAAGTGCACACGGATATTCAGGTACATACGTACTTTGACGTTGGTGGGGTCGAGGGCAATGGCCTTGTCTGCATCTGCTACAGCATATCCGTATGCTTCAAGCTTGATATTGGCCTGGGCGCGGTTGGTGTAGAACGAGGGCTCCTGGTCGTAGGTTTCGATGGCCTTTGTGTAGAAGTCGACGGCGGTGGGCCAATCCTGCTTCTTGAAGGCATCGTTGCCCTTGTTCTTCAGCTCGACAGCCTCGGCGGGTGGGCTTCCCATGGCAGGATCAGATTGGGGTGTTTTGGGCGGAAGACAAACGTCACGGCGGTCGCGTGGGAGTGCGGGAAGGTGCAGCGCTGCGTCGGCGGGGGGAAACGCACCAGCAAACGGAAGTCACGGTGGATGGTGGGCTGGGCTGGGTGCACAAGCAAGCAAGCAGGCAGGCAGGTAGCCGGGGCGGTCAGAGGAGGAAAGAACGATGAGAGAGCGCACACACTCCGAGAGGGCAGGCGATAAAAGCAAACAAGAGGCAGAGGGAAGTTTTTCGCCGCTTCGATTCTTCTGCGTCACAACCGTCCACCCAAAACTTCCACTGTCGGTTGCTTTCGATTCTTTTCGTCTCCCACCGCCGCCGGCCCTACCCTGTCCTGCCCTGTCGCGCCCGCCACCCGTTCTAGCGAGCATACCTAGAGTGGAAAAGCGACCCGCTTCAACATGCCCCCTCGCAAGAAGAAAGGCGTCGCCGCCGTCAAGAAGCCCACAAAGGCCACCAAGTATGTCTACATCGATTCCGCCAGCGATGAGTCTTCTACGCCGCCCATCGCCAGCGAGGACGATCGTGAGAACGAGGACCCTTCGCAGAGGAAGGGCAAGAAGACCAAGTCGCGTCGCAACCAGCAAGAAGCGCAAAAGCTCTCTAGTACCGACGTCCCGTCGCCGGCTACTCCACAGCTGCACCATGGTTCCGGCCGCCCAGATCGAACTCGCCAAGCATCCCGCAGTGGTCTCGAAGCTGCACAAAGCATTCCATCACGCAACCCCGACTTGGAAAACAGCTTGTTTGGAGATTTGAACAAAGCCGCTCGCAACGGCAGCCATCATCCCACAACTTCACATCAACGTACACCGCCTCGCTCCCAATACACTCCTTCCCCCCCTCCAAGCCAGAGCCTTGCACCCAAACCTCTCAAACCTCTCGCAATTCGACCTGCCTCTCACTCGCAAACCACCGACCCACCGGAGAGACCACACTCAGGCCTAGAAACCAGAAATTATCAAGACGAAGAGACCAACGACATGTCTTCAGCCTACGTCCCACCCAACCAGCAGCGTCACATGCGCGCCTGCATGGTCTGCTCCATCGTCCGCACCGAGCAACAATTCCGAACCCACGGCTGTCCCAACTGCGAGCCTTTCCTCGAACTAGCTGGTAATACCGATCAGATCCAGGACTGTACGAGCCAAGTTTTTGATGGGCTGATGACCGTTGTCGACACGAGCAGAAGCTGGGTGGCAAGAGCGCAGCGCTTGGAAGGATACGTGCCCGGTGTGTATGCGGTGCAGGTCGAAGGCGTTCTTCCAGAAGACGTACTTGCCGCTGTGGAGAATGCGGGCGTCAACTATATCCCCAGGGATGGAAGCGTGAACGAGGCACTGCCTACAGAGGCTTAGATGAAGAAAGAGGGGGATATGGGGGGCAGTCTGCAAGTATGCACTCAGTGGCAATTCTTTTGTGGAAAGCAGCATTCCCCTACTACACTCGTATTAATCTCGATGCTGGATACAGCTGCGGTACCTCTTTCCCGACCGAAATCATATTTGACAGGCGTTATATTTTGAAAATGGGCATTGGGACTCGACAGATACCTACAGGTGGGCACCTTTCAGCCATGGAGTTCAAGAACGCGGGAATGGGAGGGTAACATGATGCTCTGGTCGTTGGTGATTTCAGACTCACCGTCGTCACCCCAGTGCTTACACTTAGATGGGGATGTTAGCAATTCTCAGCGATAGATGCAAAAAATATGACGGTTAACAAAAACTTATCGCCCAAGTCAGGAACAGGCTAATCTAGAGTCTATGATTCACCTGCTCAAAGTGCCGTACTGGTTTTTTTTTTTTTTTTTTTTTTTTTTTTTTTTTTTTTTTTCATATTTTGCATTTCATGTTCACAGACGAACTCTTGACTATCTACAATGCCGCACCACATGCGCCAGAGAAAACAACATAAAAAAAGAGGTATACAAATGAGGTATGCTAACCAAAAATATGACTCCCACTAGGTGATCAATGCGCCTCTCTTACCCGTCCTCGCTCTGTCACTTCCACTCCTCACTACGAAGGTATATACATCACAACCCTTAGAACACCCCAACGAAGCTCACTAACGCAGCTACCAGTACCACGCCAGCAAGATGAACCCGCACCGTCGACGCCGAAACCCCAACAAACCGATTCAACCTCTTCACCGCACCAGGGAAATTGCAAGTCAGATTGGTTCGCGAATCGTGACCAACCCCGTACGCGGCACGCAGTGCGTTGCCCTCGGGACACGCAAATCCCAACGCAGCAGGACAACTACGCACGATGTTATGGCAGAGGTAGTCACAAGGAAGCAATTCCTTGTAAGGGCCAGGTTGGATTTCTCTGTCGATCATAGGAACACGGGAGCGATCAAATGCAAACCGGTCACGCAGAGAGGGGTCATTGAAAACCGGGAGCGAGCCATTTGCCAGAGGCTTTCCGATGTTGCGGGGGTGAAGCCAAGGTTCTTCAGCGCTGTAGTCTTCGCAGCGGGGGAAGACGACGGAGCAGAGCCAGTCTTTGTAGTCGTTGCGGCAGTCGTCGCAGTTGCGGGCTAGACTGTATTGTGCAGTTGACGCAGTCTCGCATGCGATCTGGTCGAGACTGTTGGTGAAGTTCTTGTAGTATGCTTTGGCGAGGTCATCGTACAGAGCCATTAGACCTGAGTCGTCGGTTTTGTATTTTGCGGAGGATGGTACGGCATAGGCAACTTTGTCGCAGAAGGGCAGGTCGGAAATGACTTGACATGAATCATCTAGAGTGTACATTGTCAGTACAAGATCGTGTTATGGTAAG
This sequence comes from Periconia digitata, assembly GCA_948474695.1. Classification (NCBI taxonomy): domain Eukaryota; kingdom Fungi; phylum Ascomycota; class Dothideomycetes; order Pleosporales; family Periconiaceae; genus Periconia; species Periconia digitata. Next base: position 2,390,101 of record CAOQHR010000004.1, on the reverse strand, counting down.
AAGCGACATGTATTTGGTAGAAGAAGAGACCGATTAATAGAGAGGTCGGAAGATATTTACCAGCTTTGGTCGTCCAATTCCACATGGCGAACACCTGGCCGCCCTGTCGGACAGTAGAGAAGCTTTCGACGTCAATGTTATTGGGAGCCCAGAGAGGAAGCTGAAGGTCCCCATCACCGCCTCCGACGGCAAGGAAGCCGGTGTATTGTGCGTTCGTCTCGAGGCCTTGGACGTTGAATTGTGCTTTGGGCTGTCCACCGCCAAATTTGGTAGTAAAAGTGGTATTGACCGATATGTTGTTTGCAGAGTTGAAAAGGTTTTGGAGTCCGCAGTATGAATGCTCCAGTCCCCAGTGTTGGGTCGCATTCTTGGTGGAGAAGGTATACATTGTGAATGGCATGTTGTCCTTTATTTTGTTGAACTCGTCGGTGTTGTTGGATTGACTCAAGTTGACTGTGACAAAAACAGCAGAGTCGCTGTCCGTATCGACCATGTATAGATAATCCCTAGCGAGGTAGTTATGATAATATCCGTCCAGGCTCGCAGCAACTTCGAAAGACCAACTGCCTTCGAAGCCCGGAACAAGTTCAGGAGCGGCTACCCCTACGAACAAGTCCTCGTCGGTTTGGGTCGTGAAGTTGGCGAACCCTCCTTCGAACTGGATAGGATCTGCAATCAGTCTTTCTCTTGGGGTATCCGGGCCAGGCTTCTGCTCTGAAGAAGAGACGTATAGACTCAGTTGCGGTGGACCATTCTCGGAGATTTTAGCCGTTATACCAGGTTGCTTGCACGTATTTGCTGAGATCCATATATTTCTTCCTGCAGCTTGCCTTCTGCCCAGAGAATCTTGAGACGAGGTCCCTTCAAATTCATCTTCATGGTCCAAATCTGCTCCCTCAAGGGTATCCTCAGAAACGCTGCCCCCAGACGTGTTTTTCATACCAGGTGGATTCGATGATGGACCCGTCAAGACGCTCGCTTCTCTTTTCCTAGCTCCCGTACCTTTCTCGAATACGAAAAAACTCGACGCTTTCGGTGCCAACTCCCCGGTTTTATTTTTGTTGTTTTCCAGTTTCACCACTTCGGCCTCTTGTCTTCCTATTAAACTCCTGTCAAAATATGTGAATTCTGGCGCGTATCCTGCTTCTTCAAGCCCTCTCTCCTGGATCGCGGGTCCATTTGTATCTATTAATGGCGCTTGGGGAGGCGCATGCGGCAGGGTCTGATCGATCTCGTTGTGGGGAGCGTACTCAGGGGGCACTGGAATTTCCGTGGCATGCACCAAGTGATACGGTTGCAAGCAGATCCACAACGCGATGAAGAATGAGAAAGCAATGTTGAGAACGAGCGGCCTCGACCGCGGAGGCGCCAGCTTTGGGGGCTGCGGAAGCTGCATTTGATGGTGGTAGGCGGTTACGAAACGGGGAAGTCTGCGACGCTGGCGCCCACGCGCACAGCTTAGGATGGCTGTTGGCGAAGAAGGGGATTTAATACCATGGGAATGGCGAAGGTAAAGCTGGATCGTTCCGGACGAGTTCCCAGGGTCGGGGAGGTGGGGTTGGATGGGAATTGAATTCGTGGCGATGCTGATTGAGATGCAGGTCCCCGGCTCTGCCAAGACCTGAAATCAGACTGTGTCTCAGCTGAAGGCGGTCCGCATCTGATACGTACTGCCGTTGGGGCTAACAACGAACATGCCGTCATGCATCTGTCTTGTGCTTTTTACTGTTTGAATTCGAACATGTCTCTCACGGGTGGCATACAATCCCACTGCACTATGTCGTAATTTCCAGCGGTACCTCACTTCAAGCTGTTGGTGTTGTACCAAACAACGCACACGCACATAACGCCTTCGTTACAGACTGATCTCCCACAACTTCCAACGTTAAAACTGCTGTCAATCATGACGCTTCTTTGCACAGGCACCGTATGAACTGTTCAAGGTGGACGATCCATACCCTAAGGGACGCCGTTCGTGGAGAGACGGGTGACCCCACGTGTCAACACGGCTAACCCGTTACAGTAATCTATTTACCAGGGCATGAATCCTGGTGCTTTCCCGAGTCTTGTCAGATCGAGATTCAGGCTCGACACCCCACCACACCTCATATTGCACCGCTGACGCCCATCCATCCATCGCATTCAGCAGCGGCGCCTCTTGACCATGTAATACGAGTCCCGGACCCTTCGAAAATGTCGCCGTATCAGCATATCTTCTCTGCGAACGCCGTGCTCAATGTTTGGCGCAACCTGCGCAACACACGCGACCCGAACGACCTATTCCTTACCGTCCAGTACCATCCGGATGACATACGCGGCCCTAGGGATACCCCCAGAAAATTTGGCAAGAGCAATGTGGTGGAAACAAAGAGCGATGAGACTGGGCGGCGAGGGACAGTGGATGGCAGGGGGGCCCCGGATGGGCGGAGCATAGGCTTCGTCGTGCCATGGCGGAGTATGCAAGCACAGAAGAAGGAGTTGAAAGAGAAGGAGAAAGAGCTGGCAGAAGCGCTTGTTGTGCTAGCAGGAGAAGTATCATACGCCGGTAAGCAGGATGTACACTTGTTATACGGATGAGCAAGGGGTCACTGACCAGACATATAGACCTTCCACCAGCACTCCAGGCATCATTCACGCAAAACCCTCTTGTTCAGGTGCGGCATCTAGCTGCAGGGCTCTCGCGTCAAATGTCCAAGATCGAAATCCAAATGGCCGACAATGCGCCGTTTGCGCAAGGCAAGAACCTTTACACAGGCGGAGAACTCATCCGCAAATTCCTCTCGCCCATACAAACCCTCTTCGAACAAAAACCCGTTCCCTACCGCATGATCTTCGAACTCCTCATGGAACTCAAGGACCTCGCCTATGGCGGAATGACCAGCTGCGAAAAGGAAGTGTTGGAATGGGAGCTCAACAACTTCTCCTCGTTCGAAGATCTGGACGAAACCATGTTCCGCGCACTCACTCATTTACCCTCATCAGAACCCTCCTCCCCCAGCAGATCATCTACCGCCCGAAGACTCCTGAGACATAGACCTTCATCGCTCTCCACCTCGGCCATCACCACCACCTCTTCTCCACGATTCTGGCTCGCTGACACCGACGAATCGCTCTACCATCTGGAATCCTTAGAAGCGACAGCATCCGCAATGACACACCTCGCGATCCCCGTGACCGACTTCCTCGCCAAGTCAACTATAACATTACGCCGCACACTTCCACGGCCCACGCTTAACGATCATAGCATGGAGAAGCGTCGGCGTACGGGACGCTGTGCGGAATACGCGCGCTGTAGCAAGTGGGCGGGCACGAGTTGGCGGCAGGGCGGCGGGTGCCGGCGGGGTTGCAAGAATGAAGATGAAGATCCTGAGGGCTTGCCTAGTTGGCACAGTAGTAGTCGGTGGTTTGACGAGCGTGGGACGTATATGGTTGGGGGTGGCAAAGGGGATGTGCGTGGGGGAAAGGAAGTGGAAAGGTTGGTGGAGGTGTAAGATTTCAACTGTGTGCGATCGTTTCGTGTCTCATGGCGTTCTTCGGATATACAAGGCATCCTTTCTGCCTTTTCTTTGTTTGGTAGCATCGTTGCACAGCATGGTGGCTTCGAGGGTAGCATCAGTCCAGTGTCGGTTCGATGGGCGACATTTCTTTTCTTCTCTCTTTTTTCTTTCTTTCTTGGAATCTTTGGAGAATTTAGCCAGCCAGATGGCTATCGGGATACCCCTTTATTTACTTTATTCTTCTGATAATTCATACAACTACTAGTCGCATATCCACATCCTCTCGGATTTCTTGTTGGTGTGTTTATCTACCACTGATCGATTGGTATTCCAAACACAATCTCAGACATGTGCAGATTTAGAGCTCATTCTTTCATGAAGCAATATCGAACAAACAACACAATTCGATGACCTTTGAATACATCATAGGATCAATAAGTAGGTCCTTCCAAACATTCCGACTGCAGTCGCGACCTACCGATTAGATGTATATTTGCTGCTTACCCGTTGTTGCTCACGAAAGGTTGTTCGTATAGACAGCAACAGGAATCATCTCACGCGGTGTTTCTATTTTACTGCATATGCTTGTAGACAGATCACAACCTTCAACACAATAGTAAATCTCGAAATCCACGAGTTCAGAGCGAATGCGAAAACAAGTTACAGTATTTTAACCAACCATATGTGGCACTATTTTCTTGTTGATCGGACCGTATTTTTGAACACATGATAGCGTATCCGAATTCACTACCTTGCGATGTCGAAAGGTTACTGAACAGTACTACGCGAGAACATGGTGGGTTGAATACGAATATGTGTTGTGGTATCCACAGTAACAGCAGCTTACAAGAGCTTTTATATAGTACAAGGAATAATATGTTTCATAGTCCTCCACGTACGGAAGGATCTTTTTGGTAGTCGAGGGTCGACCTCACTCGCCTTCACCATCTCGACCCGGTAAATTGATGCGATCCCATGGTCGGACTAACTCCTCACAAGGGCACAGTACTCGATCTGGAACTCGACTCTACACAGGCTACGACTACCTATACTATTGCACTGACCCGCAGTAATATAAGCACAAGGCTACTAAAGGCTCTCAAGACGAAGAAGAGTATCCGGAGACTAGCGCAGAACGGTGATGAATCGGCTTTGGTTGGGTGATTTATCAAGTCAGGATCCAGGGGAGCAAGTATCAAGAATGTATGTATTCTGTCACGGGGGAAAGTCCTATCGGAGCATAGTGTCCGTTTTACTGCAGTCGCTGTCGAGACTGTAAGTCACCTTCAAACCATATCAGACTAAAACTCTGATCCCCAAATCATCGCCGTACGCGATAGAATGGGCGTAGTCCCATCCCATTATGAAAACATCGAAGCAGTTTGCGTTCCAAAGCTTTCCTGCTCGACCTTTCGGCCTCATTCTTAGGTGTCGATATTGAGATTGAGACGGATTCATGAATTTGGGTGGATGGTTTGGTCTGGGTGGCCTAAACTTCATCGCTGCTCTGTATACTTTGCGACCGAGCTTTTCTCTTTCTCTCTCTCTTTTTTTCCAGTTTTTTCTTGCCTGAAGGAGATGCGGGAGACGGAGGCCCAGATCATGGAGTCTCTTTTCTTTCAAGAGCAAGTGTGCATAGGAGTGACTTGGAGATGTCATATTGTCCCTACAGTCTTTTTCTCTTCTTTTCTTGTAGAGATCACTTTGTTGTACAGTGGTAGCTGTAACCATTGTGGAGATTGCAGAAAGCCTCTACCTGTCATGTGTTGGATGCTGTGTTTGTACCTGGACATGATGCAGTGCGCCGTTCCAACACACACATGGTGTACCGAAGCATGCCTTGATGCATTATGCCCGAGTTTGTATGTCGACTGTTTTGCACACATTCACGACGACTGAAAAGAGAAAACAAAATATGATTGTATGCGAGAGTCGAATTGCATCACCTTCGCTTACAGCTTGGGGTTAGATTTTCATGCACGCACCTCCGGGCAAGAAGAAGCAAAAGAAGAAAAGGAAAAGGAAAACAGAAGCGAGCAAACAATAAATCGAAAAGGGGTGAAGGTTACCGAATTGACGGGCAGTGAAGACCCAAATAAGGGGGAAAGGGAAGATGCAAGGCTGGAGGGCTGAAAGGCTGAACACGAGGGCGATACGAGAAGCAAAAGGAAAGAATGAAGGGGGGTGGTTAGCGAGGTGTCTCACTGGATCTGGACGGGGTGGAATGAGTAAGCGCATGTTGGTTGTTATAATAACCAAACTATGGATTATCCACATCATCAACAGATGGTGCATTTGTTGAAATTTTCTTCTGGTATGGCCATGATTCGCTTTGCTGTGGTGTCGCGGGCGTCACGGTTTTGGGGAGTATAGCCGTTGAAGAGTTTTAGCGGGGCCGAGGATCCCAAAGACCAGGAAAGGCATACCAAGGCGGATGGGCAGCCGTTGAAGAGAAGCAACAAAGCGAATAGACAGGAAAACTGGGAGGGGGATGTCGTAAACGGGAATAATGGCGACAACGAGATGGGAGTTGGATTCAAGTGGGACATGGGCGAGAGATGCTTCCAGGGAGTGCGCCGAGCGGGACAGCGGGAAGATGGACGGCCGTGCGTCGAGGGTGGTGTGGGCAGATGGACTAGGCCCGGCATATGCGCTGTGATTCGAACGAAGGGGCCTGCGGGCAGGGATCATGGAAGGAGGACCCCATGCCGCGGCGCGGGCGCAGTGCAGAGTACAGCAAGTCGTTGCAGGTCTCCCGAATTCTAGGGACCGGCTGACTCGGGCAGCCATTCGCTGCTTACACATTGTTTGCTACTGCATACATGCATCGGCGCGTCAACGTTTGGATAGCAGACATAGCAGATCAAATACACCAAAGGGAGCGAGGAGCATGGAGAGAGGCGAAGACGAACAAGAGGGCCCAATGGGGGCGCAAGGGAGCGGGCGGGTAGAGGCGCTGCGATCCCGCGTGTCGTCGATAGCGCCGGGGTTTTTCACTTGGGCGCGCCTTGATAGCAAGGAAGGATGCCGATGGATGGTTGTGGTTGAGGGTCGCTGTCCGTTCCGCGGAATCTCGCTGCCCTCTCACTCCACTCCACCATCCTACCTATGATGCGTGCTCCGAGTGTCACGAATAACAGTCACGATACGCACGTCTATGATGGGCGGATGCATTGGTGTCGCTGGCGTTGGGGTGGACAGCAGGAATGACGCAGAGGGGGGGGCAAAGGTGCGACATGGAATGCAGACAAGCCTCATCACGCTCTGTGTACTGTGTAGTAGTTGTGGACAAGACCAAGGGGAGGGAAAAAGGCGCCCGAAGCAGAAGGTTGCAGCGGCGGCCATGGGGAGCCAACCAAGGCGATGGATGGGGGATTCGCAGCGCTGGGAGCTGTGCGTGCATATGAGGCCATAGTACAGAGGTACCTACTATAGTACTCTACTCTACTGTGTGTCGTCTTGGCGTAGAGCACGCGCCGGAACTGCCATGGTTCGTCGGTTCCCAGCCTGCCAGCCAGCGGGCGGTCCTGGCTGGCAGACGGACCCGGGGCCCACCTGTCGGAGCGCCAGGCATGCATTGATGCAGTGGTTAGTATTAAGGAGGAGGAGGATGATTATTATTATTATCATCGCTGTTATCGTATCTGCCCCTTCCTCATCTCCTTCTCACCCTCCGCTGGCTCCGCTTCCGCTCCAGACTGCTCGGCTCGAGTGATTCGCCCCGTCGGTGTCAGGCCAGTCCCCACAATTCGCCGCCGAATCGAGGCCCACCGTTGAATCCACTCGAGCAAATCGGTAGAGAGGGAATCATGAGCAGAACGGAAGACGGAGCAGACAAGGAAGAAGAAAAAAAGAAGAAAAACAAAGGGAAGGCAGACACGGGCATGTGGGCGTGTGGTGATGCATGTGTTGTTCCCTGGTACAAAGTGTGCCAGACCCGTAGCAACCAAAACGTTGTTCCTTCACTCACACCGCGTTGATTGATCAGGACGCGTGCAATCATCCCATCCAGATTGGCGCACAGTCGTGGCAGTTGACCATGATGGAATTCCATGATGCGCACAGCAGCCTCAACAGATAGATAGCTATGGGCATTCCCTCGTTGATTGCATCACGAGAAAGGCGGCTGGCTGGCTAGCTGGTGCAGCAGAGCAGTCAAGCAAAGGCCGTGATGATGGCTTTTAGCCGGCTGGATACCAAGGTTGCACCGCTAGCCCCAAACTACTTTTCCCGAGTGGCTGGTCGCCCTCGCTGATTCGCCCAGATGATCCCCCCGTTGACTGCCTTTGTTGGTTCTTCCAAGAGTTCGTTCTCTCTGCTCTGCCCTGCCCTGGCCCTTGCCCTGCCCGGCCCTGCCTGCCTGCCCTGCCCTGCCGCTCGGTCTCTCTCTCATCTCTCTTTTGTCCTCGCTGCCCGCGGCCCACTCCTCTCCTCTTGCTGCTGCTGCTCTCTGTCCTCTCTCCTCCACGTCCAGTGAACTCCACCTCTCTCGTCCCATCTCGAAGGGACAGCGAGTTTGAGCAGACTTCGCTGGTAAATATCAACACCACGCCCCGTCTCTCTTCTCCGCCTCCACTTCACCTCGCACCTCTCTCAGCCCTCACCCGCTGGCCTGGCTCCCGTCGCTCCCGTCTGGATCCCTTTCGCTCTCACTCCCTCGCGACCTCACCACTCCGCCCCTCGGTCGTCCATCGTCATTTGACCCCAATCCTCCTTTATTCTTTGTCTTGTACTGCCCCCTCGTGTATATCTGCAGTAAGCCTCAGTAATCACTGGTGAGTCTCTCTCTCTCTCTTCGGCCTCACCTCGCCTCAACTCGCTGTCAGAGCCGACAGCCTGGGTGCCAACCGCGCCATCCCACCGCATCGCATTCTGATCCAGAAACCTGTATTGACTCCTTCTCTCCCAGCCATCTTCTCTTCACCAATTATTTCTGCCCTATACGTTGAGCAAATCGTAGCTCGCGTCATCGTTACCTTCGTTGTCTTCGTATCTATTTTTTTTTTTTCACGTGGTGTGGAATGTGAGTGCTCCCATTTGTCTGTCCAGTTTTCCGGGGACTTCCAACGTTCCATAGCGAGGGTCCGCCCTTGCTATAACCAGCTGCGGCAAGAACGATTGAAACCCGCTCACGACTCACGCTGCCATTCTGCCTTCCCAGCTTCACTGCTAAAACCTCGATTAGAATTCCCTCCGACTCTCCACCACCATGGCTTCTATTATTGCCGTCTCCAACGAGACCAAAAGCTCTTCCGTCCGCACCACCAAGGACGGTCGCCAGATCCGCTATGCCCTTGAGGTGATCCAGCAACCAGAGCGTGCCCGTGCCTGCGGTAGTGGCGCAAAGTCGAGTGCCGACCGTCGCCCTGTTGACCCGCCTCCCATTGTCGAGCTGCGCGTCTACGAGGGCGACCAGGAAATCACCTTTGCCTACAACGCCAATTTCTTCTTGTTCGCTACCCTCGAGAATGCCCGCACCATCGCTCCAGGACGCGCTCCCTCGGCCGCCCCCAACTTCCCAGTCCTCACCGGTACCCCTGTCGCAGGTATGGCCTATCTGGATCGTCCCACTCCTGCTGGATACTTCATCTTCCCGGACTTGTCCGTGCGCCATGAAGGAAAGTACCGCCTGAGCTTCGCCCTGTACGAGGAATTGAAGGATGCCAAGGATATGGACCCAGAAGATCGTTCCTTGTCTCCCCAAGGCCAACAAGGTGTTGATTCTCATGTGTGCCACCGCTTGGAAGTCAAGTCCCAGCCCTTCGTAGTCTTCTCCGCCAAGAAGTTCCCTGGCTTGTCGGAAAGCACTGCGTTGAGTCGCATGGTCGCGGAGCAAGGTTGCCGTGTTCGTATCAGGCGCGATGTTCGTATGCGACGCCGCGAAACCAAGTCCAACAAGGAGTGGGATGAGTATGACGATGAAGCTCCTTATGAGCAGACGAGACGTACCGCAACCCCTGATGCCTACAACCAGCAGCCCGGTATGCCTCCACCTGGCCAGAACATGGATGATCAACGCCCGCGCTCCGTCTCCAATGCCAGCAACACGTCGTTTGCTCCTCCGCGTCGCCCAAGCATGGATGAAATGCCACAGCCATATCAACCCTCCAGCGGATACCAGCAGATGCCTCCACCACAGAGCACCGGCTATTCCCAGGTTCCGCAATATGGAACGAGCCAAGCCCAGTACCAGAGCCAGTATGCGCCTCCTCAGCCATCGCAGGCCCCTATGCAGCCGCCGCAGACTCCATACTCCCAAACGACCCACCAGCCGCCAACGCCTGCGCATAGCAGTTACCAGGGCCAATCGTACAATAGCTACATGAATAACCACAGCTACCAGCAGCAGCCGCACTACGAGCAACCTGCACCCGCTCGCCAGGAGCCACCTGCGGAATACACTCAGTCTGCTCCAGACTACCGTCGGCCTTCCGTCTCTCAACCTCCTCAGCAATACTCGGGTCCCAGCAGCCAGATGATGCCGCCCTACAGCCCGATGGATTACAACCGCTCTCAGATACCCCAACCAGTCCAGCCGTACCATACGCCGAGTCATACGTCGCCTCCTAGCAGTATGCGCCTGAACAATGGTCACGCTCTGGCACCTTTGAAAACGTTGCAACCACCCTTCCCAGCGGAAAGACATGAGCATCCTGTCCCTGTCTCACCATCCTACCAGTCTCCTCCCAACAGTCTTTCTGCACCCATGTCTGCCACCTCGGAACATCCTCCACGTAATAATAATTACCCTGATTCTCGTGGCTCCATCTCTGGCTACTCTGCTCAACCCCAAACCCCTGTCCAGTCTGGCTTGGGCCAGAAGCGTTCTTACTCCAGCACTTTCGACACTAAGCATGTCAATGAGCGTCTGCAGCAAGGTGCCCGACCCAATCCGGCAGCGTCCGGCTATGGTTACGACGCAGGTTATGATGAACCCGACATGGAAGAACCCATGGACCGAGCGGCCATGAGTTACCGACGCGCGGACGGTACTCACCGATCTCGTCATGTTCCCCAAGTTGGTCTTTAAACGTCTGAATCTCTTTTCTTCAACGACGTCTACGGCGATAACCTACGAACGTGTTTTACTGGCACTGGAGTTGATGCACATGGGTTTTGATGCCGCCTTATATCCCTGTAGTATTTCCTACTACGCATGAACGCGCGATCCAGCGATTTTCCTTTCTTTCCCACATTGCCTGGGACAAAACATACCACACTCATTAGCACGCCAGTTGCATTCTATTTCTTCCCTATATCCATTCCGCATCTTATATTCCCTTGGGTTTATTGTTTTCGTTTTCCTTACATTCTCCTTGCGTTTTGTATTGTTTTTTCTTTCTTTTTTTTTCGTTTAATCTTCAACGGGTGTGGACGAGGGCGCCCCCGGTGGCAGGCAGGACGGAAATGCACCACACGTATACACACATATGTGATGCCAATGGCCGTCATTAGAGCTTTTCTTTTCTTTTTGTTTTTATGCAGTGAAGGAAATCTTATTATATTAAACTATCCTCTATTATCTATGTGCCAGTGTGTCTGTGTGTGTGTGTGTGTGAATGGGAGGAGCTTGGGTACGGGGTACGGGGTATGTGGATACATGCTCATTCATACGGTACACAGCTGCGTTTATATCATGATATGTTATAGGTGCATACCCTAAAGAACCCCCAACTTTTCTTCGATCATCGGTAATTGGAGAGTGAGGGCATTATGCGTGGTCACTCAAAATCAATGGTTGGAGAGCTACGACGGACATATGAGGGCTATGCAGTTGTGTGACAGGGTAGTAGTAAGTGTGCATTACCTATCCTTACTATAAAAACAATGTAAATGAAACAACCAGATAGACATGTAATCCAACAAGAAGAAGAATGGGCACAACGAAATCATCTTCCCTCGCGTATCCCATAGCATCCCACACAGCACTATAATGTATTCCGTCCGCCGCAAACAATTGTTTGTCCCTGTTCCCACCCCGCCGGGAAAAGCTCAAAAGCTCGAAGCTCTCCCCCCACACCACCCCGCCCCTCTTCCACTTAACCCAACAACCAACACGAATCGCACAATTCCCCCCGAATCCCGCACTAATGGATCGCGGGATAGTGGGGTAACGACACACCATCTCTTGTAACGAGAAACTGGTCATTGGCGGGTGGGGTTTTCGAAGCCTATGTAGGCTATAGATGACGTGACTGCGTTGCTGGATTGTGCCATCGAAATCGAGTAGTTAGCTTGGAGCTTGGAAAAGAGGGGAGGGTATGTAGGATTTTGGGGGGGTTAAAGAGTAGCTCGGTTTGTCTCCTTTTCATTCTTTATAATCACCTTCTTCTTCGTTCTTGATTCTCTCAATTTTTGGTGTTCTTGCGCTCCTTGTTGAAGTTGTTTGGTATATATACGACACTTTTGGTTCGACAATCTTCTTAGCGTATAGCTACATAGCATACCCCCCTCACGAAGCTACACCCTGCAGAACGAACAAACGAAGCTGTATACGAACCAACAAGCAAACAAAGATAAGGAAAAAGGAAAAAGGGAAGGAAAGGGAATTTGCAATGGCGGAAGAACTTTCAAAGAATTTTGAGACGCTGCAATTGCACGCTGGTATGGTGGTTCCCGTTGTTCAAGTCTGAAGAGAGAAAGAGAGAAAGGGACATTTGCCTAGACACTGACATGTGGTTGCGCAGGTCACTCACCAGACCCTACCACCAATTCGCGAGCTGTGCCTATCTATGCGACGACTGTACGTTTTTCGTTTGTTTCTGAACTCATTAGAAGACAGAGGAGTTGTGCTAATGGTGGTCTACAGTCGTTTACCTTCAATGATTCAGCGCATGGCGCCAGGTTGTTTGGGCTCAAGGAGTTTGGAAATATCTATAGTCGGATTATGAACGTGAGTAGTCCTATCATTTGCCTGTGGAGAGGAAGATTCTGTCGCTGATACTATGACCCTTTCAGCCCACGGTCGATGTCTTTGAAAAGCGGATTGCGGCGCTCGAGGGTGGTGTAGCTGCTCTGGCGACTTCATCTGGCCAAGCTGCGCAATTCATCGCTATTGCAACGCTTGCACATGCTGGTGATAATATCGTGTCTACTTCCAATCTGTAAGACCTTGCTTTCTTCTACACCCCGGCAGCCTTGGATGCAGCAGTTCTGACCAGATCAGGTATGGAGGCACATATAACCAGTTCAAGGTCTTCTTCCCACGTCTCGGCATCCAGACCAAGTTCGTAAACGGCGACAGCGCGGACGACTTTAAAGCTGCCATCGACGATAAAACCAAAGCCGTCTTCATTGAGAGTATTGGAAACCCAAAGTACAATGTACCGGACTTTGAGAAGATAGTCGCAGTCGCACACGAAGCAGGCGTTCCTGTGGTAGTTGATAACACGTTTGGCGCAGGCGGATACTTTGTTCGACCAATTGACCACGGCGCAGACATCGTCCTTCATTCAGCGACGAAATGGATAGGAGGCCACGGGACCACGATTGGCGGCGTCATCGTCGACAGTGGAAAATTCGATTGGGGCAAGAACGCGAAACGGTTCCCTCAGTTCAACGACCCTTCAGAAGGATACCACGGACTCAAGTTCTGGGATACTTTCGGTCCCATCACCTTCATCATGCGCGCGCGTGTCGAGATCCTGCGAGACCTGGGTGCGAGTCTAAACCCATTCGCGGCACAGCAGCTCCTCCTCGGAATCGAGACACTGAGTCTCCGCGCCGAACGACACGCGCTTAACGCGCTCAAGCTCGCAAAGTGGCTGCAGAGCAACGATAATGTGAGCTGGGTATCGTACCCTGGCCTCGAGAGCCATCAGTCCCATGAGCTGGCGAAGAAGTACCTGCCACGCGGGTTTGGCGGCGTGCTGTCGTTTGGAGTTAAAGGTGGCGGAACTGCAGGTAGCCAGGTGGTGGACAACTTCAAACTCATTTCGAATCTGGCGAATGTTGGCGATTCGAAGACGCTGGCGATTCATCCTTGGACAACGACGCACGAGCAGCTTAGTGACGAGGAGAAGGCCACTTCTGGCGTGACTGAGGTAAGCACCGCGTGGCCATTTTTGTTGGAGATTATGGATACTGATGTCTTTCTGCGTGACAGGATCTTATTCGCATTTCCGTCGGCACGGAGCACATCGATGACATTATCGCCGACTTCGAACAGTCGTTCAAGGCGTCGGCGACCAAACCGGAAGAGAAGGGTGAGGCGGCCAACGCTGAGGCCACAGGTGAGAAGACGGGCGAGGCTAAAGGCTCTTTATCAGGATCTGTGTAGAATTAACCATACCTTTTGACGGCTGAGTATTGCAATGAAATGATAATTGACATGAGAGATGATCCATAGCAGAGGTAGTTGATACTTGAAGTTGTACCTATGTACCTATGCATGCAATGCAGTCCAGGGTCGACAAGAGAGGCAGGTTAACCGAGTGTAGACTAGCGCGTTCATGTCTGAGCTGGGTTCTCGGAATCCGGTGGTGCAACCATGTGAAACACGCATGTGAGCCACTTTTCATCTCTTGCATCTGACGGATGACGCTGACGGCGATGATGATCTTGCCGGTGATGAATGTGGTGGAAATGCTGCAAGACATCCTGTGTACAATCACCCAAATGGCATGCAGCCGTTACACAGTGGAGCTGAAGGGAAGGGGCCTGCCGACTTCGCGCCGCTATACTCTTTCTCCACCACCACCACCAGAGATCTGTTGAAGCGGATGCCCGCGGGGAAGAACAAAGCCTCGGCGCGATCCTGCAAGAGAACATTCCTCGTCTTCGGGGGTTCCAGGCGCTTTTGATTGGTTCAGAAGCCGAGGTACCGAGGCATCGACTCTTTTTGGACTCTTAGGTCCGTTTCCAATTCTTGGGACCTGGGGTCACGACTCCACGACTCCACGTCTTCACATACACTCCATCTTTCGAGCGGTGGTGCTGCTATCGTTCACAATTCAACATCCAAAGCATCACTGTTCGCCATTTATTCAATTGTAGGTTCACTATCTCTTCCTCCCGGCAATAGCGACGAAGCGCGAATAGAGGAAAGGAGTACCAACGGCGCACTGCAATCTAGCCAAGCTTGCTTGCTAGCTATGTCGGAAGTCCTGCCTGTTCTCATTTGCTCAAGAGTCGGCTTTTGCCATGTTCTCGTTCAACATATTCTAACCGACTCTCCAAGGATACATCATTCTGCGCGTTAAATCCCTGCTCCGTCCCCACGATCACTCGACACCAAGCTTCCTCGTAGCTTCCCCCATTGTCCTCCTTCCCCACAATATATACATCTCGTAGCTGCCATCGCCATGTTCGGCTCGTCGGATCCTCTGAGAGAAGCCGTGGAGGCTTTTGTTGCCTTCCCACCCAAGGGCAAGCCATACAGTGTACCACTCCCAGGGTCTGAAGTCGAGGGCCGATCACCTGTATACCGCCATTGGAATTATACAAACAAGCCTTTGTTGGAAACTCTGGTTCCTACACTCAGAACAGTACACGATGGGTTCGAACATGCCGGTAGGTGAAGATCGCATGTTGATAGTCGCACAAGCCCTCGTAACTGATAGATACTCGCAGCTGCCACATACCCAAAGTCGAGATGCGTAGGTCATCGCCCTTATGATCCCGCCACGAAGACATACGGTGCATATGTATGGGCGGATTACCAGACAGTCTACACGCGGAGGACGAATCTTGGTGCTGGCCTGGTGCATCTCCACAAGCAAGCGGGTGTAACAGAACAGAGCTATGGAATTGGTCTGTGGTGTCAAAACAGGCCTGAGTGGCAGATTACAGGTTTGTGTTGTTTATACTGAATCATGTGTATCGTAAAAACTAATTCGGGCAGATTTGGCCGCCATGTCGCAACGCTTGTTCACCGTCTCCATCTACGACACTCTCGGCCCTGAGTCCACCGAGTACATCATCAACCACTCTGAGCTCACGTGTGTGGTTACGTCCTTGAACCATGTGACTGCTCTCCTCAAGCTCAAGCCGCGGTTGCCCACCCTCAAAATCATCGTTGTAATGGACCCAATCTCCTCTGGCGAGCTTCCAGGAGAATCCAAAGCGGACCTATTGAACTCATTGGCATCTGAAGTGGGTGTTGCCATCTATTCCATCGCAGATGTAGAAGCTCTAGGCGAAAAGAGCCCACTTCCTCTCAACCCACCCTCTGCAGACGACGTTGTCACCGTCAACTATACCTCTGGGACAACGGGCAACCCCAAAGGTGTAGTGCTCACCCATCGAGCTGCTTGGGCTGCATCATGCGTGTCTATGGTCATGTTCAACAGCTCTTCGTCCACAGTTCTTTGCTCTTTCCTACCTTTGGCCCACATCTTCCAGCGATTGGGAGAGAACACCGCATTTTCTTCCGGCTCTTCTATTGGTTATTTCCATGGTGATATCACTCAACTTGTGGACGATCTGAAATTGGTTCGACCCACACAGTTTTCGGGTGTCCCTCGACTATACAACCGTTTTGGCGGCGCCATCAAAGCTGCAACCACCGAACAGGCCGGCTTCAAGGGCACTCTGTCACGTCACATCATATCTACTAAGCTTGCCAATATGAGCGACAAACAGAATCCCACTAACAAGCACGCTCTCTACGACCGTATCTGGTCCAAGAAAGTGGCTGCGGGCATTGGTCTGGACCGCGCCACCCACATGGTCAGCGGCTCTGCCCCCATCGATCCTTCTTTACACCAATTTCTTCGCGTTGTTTTCGCCAATGAGTTTGTGCAGGGCTGGGGTATGACGGAGACATATGCCATGGGCACTGTCCAGGCAACGAAAGAGGATTATTCCACAGGCACATGCGGTGGTTTGACACCGTCCACCGAGGCCTGTCTTCTCGATGTGCCTGATATGGAATACTACTCTACCGACAAGCCTTTCCCCCGCGGAGAATTGCTTGTTCGGAGCAGCACACTTTTCAGGGAATATCTCAAGAATCCGGAAGAGACAAGCAAGGCTCTTGATGCGGAGGGATGGCTACACACGGGCGATATTGCCACGTTTGATGGGATGGGTCGTGTGAAGATTATTGATCGCAGGAAAAACGTCCTTAAGCTTGCTCAAGGCGAGTACATCTCGCCCGAGCGCATCGAGAATGTTTACTTGGCGAATTGTCCATGGATCGCCACTGCCTACGTTCACGGCGACAGCCACCAATCCTTCCTGGTCGGCATTTTCGGCGTCGCGCTTGATATGTTCCCAGCATTCGCGAGCAAAGTACTCGGAGAGAAGATTGAAGTTGGTGATGTGGAGAAGCTCAAGGCTGCCATCACGAACAAGAAGGTGGAACAGGCGGTTCTTAAGGAATTCGATCGTGTGGCGAAAAAGAACAAGTTCAACAGTTATGAGAAGGTCAAGGCCGTACGACTTTTTATCGACCCGTTCACCATCGACAACGAGTTGCTAACGCCAACGTAAGTTGCATTTTCCACGTCTTCATTTTGATGAATCAGGTTACTAACGATGCTTTCTTTCGTAGACTGAAATTGAAGAGACCTCAAACCGCGAAAAAGTTCAGACAGCACTTGGACGACTGTTACGAGGAGGCCCTTGCTGCAGAAGCAAGTGGCAAGAACAGCAAGGCGAAGTTGTAAGAATATGTAAAGAGTACAACGGGGTGGCACTTTTGTTCATGCATAGATTCGTTATATCGTCATATACAATGGGAGGCTATCCACATATGAATCAGCAGGCATATTCTCTTGCATGATAGATGTTGAATCGCATATTTATGGGTGGAACGTATCTTAGAGTAACACTCCATCTGAGGATGTACTTGAGAGTTGTGTGCTGTATACATGTTCTCAATATCATGTTTCTCTACGTGAGATGAACGTGCCCAGATCAATAGTTCCCCTCTGCTCTTCCACTTTATCTCACGTGTTAAACCTGAAGGTTTCATGCATGATGCATGTACCTGATATACTCACACGCAAACATTTCGAGGAGAAATCACCTACTTTCATTCATATCATCACGTCCACGAACTTGGAAAAGCAGGGAGGAATTTATTCATATGAAATATGTCCAGCCTATACATAACATATCATCTCCTGAATTCCCAATTAACTCATTACACCTGATTAACTCCCCCAAAATCGATTTCGAATTCAACTAACTCAATTCATGCGCACCACCCCTAACGTTCTGCACCGGCGGGGCCGTAGGTAACTCCATAGCATTCGAATTTTGCCATCCGTTATGTTGTTGCTGCTGCTGCTGCTGCTGAGCCGCCACTCCACCACCATACCCGTCCCCCGTATTCATCGGTGACACGGGGCCCTGGCTCTGATGCCCCACCGCCTGACCTCCATACAACTCATTCGGCACATTTGGCGGTGGCACGACATTATTGGTGTGAGCGGCGATGGGCACGGGGGCAACGACCGTTGGAGACGGACTCGCGGGCGATGAACCTGGCCATGATGGTGTCGTCGATGTCTGCGGTTGTGGTTGGGCCGGGGGTGTCCACTGTGGAGGCGGGCTACCCAGGGGAGTGGGAGGGTTATCGTAGGATTGCGTGTGTGCGAACATTGTTGGTTTTTGATCTTGGTGGATTTGAGTTGGAGGTGCTGGGGTTATTTCTGGCTTGCCATTGCCGTAGTAGCCTTGGTTGTTAGTGTTGTTCTGGGCCATGATAGTTGCGGTGTTGGCAGCAGCGGCTTTCTTTGCTTTGTTCTTCTTCACTACGGAGAGGAAGAATGTGACGGCAGCGATGAGTGCGATACCCAACAGCGGTCCGACAACAGCACCAGCGATCCAAGCTTTGCTCTTCTTCTTCTTCGTCTTCGTCTTGGAATCGCTCTCGCTCTCGTCTGTGGTCGAGCTTGTCGTTTCGCTAGTCACGGATCGTGTTTGGGAAGCGGTTCCACTTGAAGTTCCTGTAGCTGTAGGGGCGAGACTCGATTCCGCAGATTCGAAGCCGCCGCTTGTCCGTTGGCACTGCACGTACCCGCTTTCAATAACGCAGGTCGAGCCTGAAGGGCAGAAGAGACCGAAGCCATATGCGGAAAGACTGCTGCAGCATTCGGCGCCTGTTGGGAGGCAGTTGTAACTTGTTATGCCACAGCAAAGGGTGTTGATGCAGTAATAGGATGAAGCTGGGGAAGATTGATGTTAGTAAATGGATGGATTAATGAAAGATTGACAAAAGAGAGGGCGGTTGTACCATAGCAGTAATCAACTGCTCGTCTGTCAAGGGGATTCCGTGCTGCTACTGAGACGGCTGGTGTGTTATTCAGGGCAGGAAAAAACTCCTGTGCAAGAATGGGAGCGGCGAGTGAGATCGCCCATGTGAGGAAGTTGATTGCTTTCATCTTTACCGCGTGGTTTTGATGCTCCAGGACATACAACAATCGAATGTGTATAGGACCCAAAGACTCAGTGGATAGAGCAGGATTGAGTGGAAACCAGATTCATTTCCACCCTCAGGCGTTCCCATGTCTCCATCTTATACCTCAATACCCACTCTCGCATTGACAATACGAGCCAGGCCAGCCGTATCTATGGTTCTGTACGACGTCCCTCATACCATCCACCCATGCGCCTCTTCCAACCTGTGATACTACCCACCCGTCTCCATAATAAAATCAACACTCCAGCCTCCTTCGAGCTAGACCACGGTCTATTCCCCCATCCAGGGACCTCACCGGTGACCAGACCCTTGTGGCGCCCACCTTTTTCGCTTGTGTCTCGCTTGTTTTTACTTGACTTTGCGGGTTTTCACACGTGCTCAGGGTTGTTGGCACGTTGTGCTGTCACTGCGGTCCTTCAGCTGCATGGGCTAACCTCGTATTCTCTTAGTGAAGGTTTACCACTTTCGGTAGGGGGCTGTTTGCTATTTTTGGCGTATACGAAAGAACGCGGGCATTTTGATTTGGTGTACGCGGGCGGATTGATCGGTGTCATTATGATTTGTCGTGGGTTTTGCACAAAAGAAATTCGTGGGGGAGTCACACATGGCTGCTGAGGTGAGGTGACGAGAATTGAAGATGGAATCGGATCGATTGTTCATGGATTGGTAATGCTTGCTTTTTTGACAAGCTGAGACTTTGAATCAGATAATAGCGCGTATTTGGAAAGCTTGAGTTTTAAGCTTTAATTTTCGTCGAGGACACAGATAGCAGAAGGCGACGGTAGATTATTGTTCGTTCCTACTTTTGGTGTATTTAGATTAGCCTAACCGCTTCGGGGTGCGTGTACGCTTCAACGTCAATCGTCGTTGGCTCCTCTCTTTCCACGTAGAATTGAGGCCGGATTTTCGAAACTTCCTAAATTACGCACCAAGCGCACAAAATCACCAGAAAATTAATTAAAGGCGGTATGCAATGGACGTGGCAACCTTGAGGTTGTTCATTGACGCGCGCGGAGTGAATATGAGTGGTGGCATATACTGAACACCGACTCACACGTGCCCCCAGAAAGACAATGGACAATTCACGATGCGTATACGCGATAAAATGTTCATATAAAAATGGGAAGAGATATCAAAAGAGACACGATGCCAATTTGATTCATCTATCTGTGGAAACAATCACTGACTGTCCCTCATCATAAGAAAGCCACACCGACAGGCACATGTCCTCAATGAGAGATAGAGTTGGAAGTTGGAAGAAACAACGGACCAAATTTTATACTTGTGAAAGAGGAAGAGCCTCAATTAAACATTTGCGTCTCTGCATTTCGCTCGTCTCAAAGGACGACCCAGGCAACACCACGTGGAGGTAAACAGAGTCCGACTTCATCTTGCCCTTCCTCCTCGACCGGCTCGACGCCTTACTCTACCTAGTGTGGATCTTCGAGCCTATTGCCCCTACATTGGATCGGCCGGCACACCTGATCCATTATTGCGCATCCTGACACTCTACGTGTGTCAATCTTCTGCGACTTCCGCGTCATCGACACCTACTCCCGGAGCCGCCAGCCAATGGTTCTCCCTGCCGTAGCAGTATCCCATTACACCAGGACCTTTCGGCCTATCATGAGTTGTCTGGAACAAACAACATCATATATCGGGGGCATATTTGGTTTACTACTGATGGGGGAAGGCTTAGCACGACAAGGCCCATCAGCGACACGAGGGTAACCCCATGGGTGGTGGTTATCCACAGAGAACCGGCTGGTTGGTTTCGGTGGCTTGACTTGGTAGGCCCCGAGGCTTTCGATCGTGTGCGTCGGGGCCCGGCTGTGTTCGTCCAGGTCAGTCGTGTTCGTCGGGCTCTTCGTATACGTAGTGTTCGCCGCAGCCGTGATGGGCCGCCATATAAATGATGACGGTCCTGGCCTTGACATCCCTCGCAAAATCGGTTGATTTCACGACTTCGGTATGGAAAGCGTCTCGAGCTATGGCCCAGAAACAAACTTTCCTTCGATGATTCAGACTCCCGGGGCCTTGCAGCCTGTCATGACATGTTCGGCCAGTGGCTCAAATGAACAGAGGATCATTATCTGTGGGTGCGAATCATAGAAGTTACAGACCGGATGATAGTTTGGTGAGCCGATTGGGGGGAAGGGAGGGGTGAAGGAAACGCAAGGTTGAAAGGTTGAAAGGAGGAGGTGAGGCCGTGGGGGAGAGGGGTATTTATAGTCGACAAGTTTGGCAAAAAACGCGCCCTCTAGGCGACAACAACGGCCGGACGCCACGTGACCAGCGTCTATCGACGTCACAGCACGATGAGCACGGTGTCAAGGTAGAGAATCTAGCAGCTTCTACCACTGAACGCGCGCACCCGCGTGTGGCCGTGCCAGTACGACCTGGTGGACCGGCTGCAGAGGGTTTCGAGAGTGAACGGGATTATCAAAAGCCGATTCCAGGTGGATGCGGGACAAAAAACATGGAGCAGTTTATAAAGAACAGAACAGTTTGGCTGCCTTCGAGCATATATCGATGTGACTGTTTGCTGCTTGTGAACAGTGCCTGCTACCTCACCTCATCTCAACTTGTCTCAGACATGGATCTGGAAATTCATTTGGATATGAGATTCACCATGTTTCAGGGTTTGTAGCTGGCATCTCTATGTACAACTGATGTTATATGTCTCGAAGTCATCCTCTTATAGTGCTTCTAGGTCACTCATGCACCGAGTCCACATTCCCCACCCACACCACTGAGTGGCTACCAGAGAATCTGAGTCTTGAATGCTCGAAATACATGTGTAGCATTGTAACTAAAAGATCTCCAGCACTCGAACATCTCCCAATCGACCACAGTGCCAGTACGATCGACACCTCAATAAAGTTTGCTCGTAACGATGAATAGTACCAATATCCTTGAAAATACAAACACACGAAAAAGCCATATGCAGGCTCAGAATATCTACGAATATTCTCTTGTAGAGCCTAATACTTTGTCAATCTAGCAAGTATATAGTGCGTACACCACTGACTCTCACCAGAGGAACACATCGCAAGGCTCGAAGCACCGCACAGACAGGCAACCAACCAACTCAATGTTGAAGACGAGATCTTGGGGATTCAAGATGTACAAACTACAAGCCATCATTGATTTTGGAGCTCAGTAACAATAAGTGTCGTTTTCATACGTTGCCAGAAATCGACCAGCACTCGATGCGGCAGTATGATGTACTCCTGGCGTGATTGCGCTCCATTACTGTCCACCGCATACAATCTATGACAGGCTTGATCGTGATTCACGAAGCTAAGAGACACGGCTCAGACAATCTCTTCATTAAAAGTAGATGCTCAGGAGGTATGGCCAGTGGGCATTGAGCCAACAGCAGCCATTTCCCCGTACAAACAACATAATGTTGCCGATTCACAACCACGGACCCTCCCTCCTACTATTTCTTGTTACTTTCCAACCTCTAATTTTGAATTCTCACTCTTGTCATCCCGATACGACTGTTGCTTCTCATCCGCACCTAATCATTGCACATAGTTTATAGCAGCTACGCAAATTGCCCTCACTTCTAGCAACGAGCAGCCGCCGAGATTTGTACAACACCATTTCAATTATGGTGCTCAAGAAGTGACTAGTCACTATATCTATGAACAAGAAATAGTCGAGAAAATCGACCCACTGACGGACGGGGACTCTAAGCGACGCTTGATCGAAGACACCTGGCACGCTTCTGGCATATCTCTCTAATGACTGGGCTCGACATTGCCAATGGCCGAAATTGGAAACATCACAATCAAGTTTTTCAGGCCAGTATTAGATGTTTTTGACAACAAGGCCCAGTGTATATATATCACAAACACTGCAAAAATCAGAGTAACTCCTTCACCAATACTTCATTCCTGGGTACGATAAAGTACTGAATATACAAAATCCCTCCTATCAGGTAGCAGAACCTATATACATCTTCACACCAAGAACAAAATTGTCCTCATGGGAGTTATCGCAACGTGTCTGAGATACAAGTCCTCTTACGTCTACCCTAACCCTAACCTTACGGTCTCAGACTTGCATTTCTTCTCCTACAACCCCCCTTCTAAAATCTATCTTCATGTTCACCTGCGCGAGTGAGGTTCTTGGGCCTACTTTCCATCCCCCCACACTCTCTTCATGTTGTGTACATCCACCCCAGCACACACTCACCAACCTCACTTTTTCTTTACTGTAGCAGCGAAAAAACGTGTGAATTTGCCTCAGTCCTCATGCAATCCACCATGCTCTTGTATAAGGTGTTGAATTGCTCTCATACATCGCCATAACCTCAAACTCCAACAAATAGCAGCGAAGAAGTTCATACGGTAAGGAGGGCTGCTGATTTTAGCATAGGAAACATGAAGGCCGGTGCTTAGTTCTGACTACATACTTAGACCTCTCTTGTCTGAGAAGGTTTTTATCTCCTCGTTAAAAATATCCCGACGAAAGTATTATTTGCATAATGCGAAAGTATGAAGGTGTTGGAGGATGAGCATGTAGCCGGTGTTGTACACATTGCTAAAGGACTTACAATACAAGTAACGAAAGAGACAAAGAAAAGAAAAGAACCCCATTCTGCCGGAACAGAAGCGAAATGGATAAGGAAACAAGGCTGCAATCTCACCGTTGCCAGATGTCGAGCCTGCGCAAGTGACTTAGTAAACATAAGGGGGGCTAGCCCACCTCAAGAGGAGGAAGGGTGCTTTTTTCTTTTCAAAAGTCTTCATGTCGGCGTTGGCAGGTTTGGCGAGATTGTAATAATCTTATCGAGTATTTGTGTGTGTGTGTGTAAACTACCTAGGTACTTGATTGAGTACATACCTAGGTATGTAGCTGGGACTGGTCAGCACTCCGCCCCATTGATTCTCAGCATCAGCCCCCATGCCACGGACACGGAGTCACCGAGCTTACATATTGTATGCAACTAACACAGCCCACTATCGGGCAAGCTCACTAAAAGACATTTAGGCTCCTCCTGGTCTTACACTATATGCACTGAATCTTCAATATATTCGTAACCTCCAAACGCTTTCCACATCGCCTCAACGCTAAATCATCGATCCTCAAATCAATTCAGCAAGGTGAATCAGCATGGATCCCCTCACCGCACTAGGCGTCGGCGCAAACGTCATCCAAGTCGTAGACTGTTCCATCAAAATCATTTCGCAGACTCACCAGATCTACAAAGCTGCCGATGGCATGGCCGATGATCTCCGAGACGTGGAAAAACTGGCCACGGACTTATCCAACCACAATGCATTGCTACTAGCTGATCTGCGGCGTATTGATCCCGAGCAGCACTCGTCCTCAGTACTATTACAGTACGGCGGCGGTAGCAGCAGCAACAGCAACAGCAGCAATAATGCCACGACGACGCTTGTTCCCCAGGCGACGCCCCCTACCAGATCAATCCAGCTAGAGAACGCAAATGCAAATGACCAAGCGCTTGCAGATCTCTGTCAAGATTGTAATTGTATAGCCAACACGCTTCTGTTCAAGCTCGAAAAAGTGCGGTACAAACCCGGTCTGACGTCGAGGAAGAACGAGTGGAAAGCTGCAGGCAAAGCCATCCGCTCTGCCTGGGAACAAAAAGAAATTGAGGCCATCCATTCGAGACTCCGCCAGTACCGTGCACAGCTGGATTCTAGACAGCTGTTGTCTGTGAGGTGGGTATTTACTTCACTACTTATCTCACTTATTCAATCAACCAACAACACCCCCTCCCATTCTCTCTCCACACACATACATGCATACCTAAGTAGATATCTGATCGTCCTCGCTGACCCACGTACCTACCTTACATAGGGAACTCATCACCCGCAGCGCGCAACAACAGGACGGACGCCTCGAAGTGCTCGATGGCCAAACGAGGAAAATAATAGCTGGGTTAATGCAGAGTCGAGATGAAGCCACCGCGGACGCATCCGTCCTCAAAATGACGCTGAGCAAGCTCTCACAGCTCGTCATAGCCGAGAACGAGAAGACGCGCAACTTGTTTCCTATCATCCGCCACGCGTCCCCACTTGACATTGTCGTCGCGCAACCGTACGACGACGATCCAACCGTCTCTATATCACGCGCTAATTCACCTGTCCCGACCATGTCCATATCCGAAGCCGCTGTATCGGGAAATATTGAGCAGCTGCGGAAACTCTTGAAAAACCCCCGCCAACACATCGACCCAGTCGACGAAGAACTCTCAGCGCTCCAGCTAGCCTGCCTGAATCAGCAATGGAAAGCGGCAAAATGGCTGGCGCAGCGAGGAGCGGATCCCAACCGAGAGGATGAGAAGGGGATGACGCCGCTACATTTCGCTGTCAAGAGTGGCGATGCTGCGTTTGTGCGGTTGCTGTTGGAGAAGGGGGCGAACAGGGAGTATATGAACGACGATGGCCGGAAGCCCTTCTTCTATGCGGACAGGAATAATTTTCTGCTTAATTGGATCCGAAGGTTTGGTCATAACGTCGATGCTATGGATCCTGTCACTGGATTCACGGCCTTGATCGAGGCGGCTAAAAAAGGCGATGTGTCGAGTGCAGAAACTATGATAGATCAGGAAGCGAATGTGGATGTGCAATGTGCGAAGAAGAACACGGCTTTGCATTACGCGTGTGAGTTGGGCAACTTGGACATCATCACCTACTTGGTGGGCAAGGGGTGTGCCCTTGATTTGCAGAACGACACGAAGTGTACGCCTCTTCTGGTTGCCGTGAGAAAAGGCCGTAAGTACTTCACATCTATGTCGCCAGATGGGGGGATATCTTCTCTTCCATATAGTTGCATACATGTACCCACCCACCCAGCTGCCTGAGTAGAATTTCTCCAGTCAAACCAACCCGCTGAAATCTTCCTAACCATAGACAATTCCGCGGTAAAGATCCTCATATCCGCGGGCGCAAACCTAGATACCAGCGGCACAGACGACGACCTTAACCCCTTATTGGCAGGTAAGTCCTTTACTCCAGACTCCCCCCTCAAAACAATCTATCATATCTTAACATAAATCGCCCCTCCAGCAATCGAAGCCAAAAACCCGGAAATTGCCCATGACCTTATAACCCACGGTGCAAACCTCGCAACCCGCGATACCCATGGCCACCCACCCATAACGCGCGCCGCTCAAGCCAGACTCGAAACCACCGTTCACACTCTCCTCACCCACGGCGCCGACATTAACGCGCAAAACACGTCAACCCTAGCGCCCCTCATCTCTGAAGCCGCAGCCGCCAACCTCCCCGATCTGATCGACTACCTCGTCGCGCACGGCGCAACCCTCACAACGCCTGACCACCACCACAACCTCCCCCTCCAAGTAGCAAGCATGAACAACAGGCCCCTCTGCGTCGCGCGCCTCCTCGCCCACGGCGCAGACCCCAACACCCAAAACTGCTTCGGCTACGGCTCCCTCCACGAATGCGCCGACCGCAACTTCGCCGACATCACTGAACTCTTACTCGCTAAGGACGCCGACACCGAACTCCGTGTGACGGTCGAAAACGGCCATTATACGCCGCTGCAGTTCGCGAGTATGCATGGGCATGAGGCGTGTGTGCGGGTGTTGCTGGCGCATGGGGCGAATCTCAACGCGGGGAATCGCGATGGGTGGACGCCGTTGGCGGAGTCGTGTTATCATGGCCGGGTTGCGGTTGTGGAGTTGCTGCTCAAGGCTGGGGCTGACGAGACGATTACGTGTGCTAGTGGGATTACGCCGTTGCAAAGGGCGATTGCTGATGGGAGGACCGAGTGTGTGGAGCTGATCCAGAAGTATCGCGGGTGAATGTCGTGGTTGTTGGTTCCTTAAGTATCTACTATTGTCTATATTTCCATCTAGTCGGGTGGAGCCACCTAAGTCGGCATTGTTATCAAGTATCATGTCATGTCTAGAAACACTAACATCCAGATCCGAGCCTAGGTATGCGACCGTTCTCATCGTGTTTGTCTCTGGTAGTAATGAGACGCGGCCTCTAGAAGGTGCATAAGAGAGAGTGCTTGCTCGGCGAGCGCTGAATCGTCAGGGACATCAAAAGCTTTATGGATCAAATTCTAGTAGTTTGTAATACAAGAACCTCAAACTAGCACTTGAATCCTACATGTTCCTTCTGTGAATCTTGGCCTATAGCGGCTCGATGACCTCTCACCCTCTGTACGTAGAAGAAACAAGCATGTATATTGCTTGTTTGGGGCGCTGACGTCTGAATATCACGTCCTAGCCCTCAAAGGGGATGCCCCCCGATCCCTGCTCTTTGCTTGTTGCAAGAAGCTTGTGCGAAGGCATTTCTTCGTGTGAATTTTTGGTAATCGTTTATTTTTATTTTTTGGGAGGGGCGGTTTGCTCTTATCGTTGTAACTATCGCTGTGTGTAGGATCCTCCAAACTCAAACTTAGAATTTGTCTATGTCCCTCCCCCCCCCCCCCCTCTTTCCTAGCCCCCATCACCCAACATCTTCCCCATGTGGAAGCCGGGTAACGGGTAATTTACCAGCACCACAGTAAAAGAAAAGGGAAGGTGGCCAAAAGGGGGAAAAGAAGGCAAAAGTCAAAATAAATAAAAATAAGAAGATAAAATCAGTGCATGACCAGTTTTAGCGGACGGCCCGCAGACCTTCCGCTCTTACTTACAGCCAGACACACCGACATAACACGGACACTGTGCATACACGCAACACCCACCACCTGCCTGAAAAGAAAATAACCACAACCGGGTAATGACCCAAAATAAGGATATACCCATAAAGCACGCTCGAGAACAAAAAAAGCAAAATTGGAGGGAAATCAACTTAATCAAGGCCATTTAGCCGTCAAAAGAGCGGCGACAGGCGGTTGGGAATTTTGGTTGGATGGGAGGCCTTGGTGAATTGGAGGGGGATGTATGTGTGTGTACGGGTACGGGTCATGCAGGTATGCATGCGTGCATATTCTTGATGCCTGTCCCCCCAGCTTGTCTGTCTGTCCGCGTACACAAACGACGGATTGGAGGGTGGAGGGTGCGGGTTCTTGCAGCATACAAGATGTTGCAAGCCAAGGTAACGCAGCGATATGTATAGATCTGCTGGGTTGACGGGGAAATGTTGATTGGAAAAGAAAGAAAAAAAAAAGAGGAGGGAGATGTGAGAGAAACGACCAAGGTTTAAGGAATACAAAAGAAAAGATAAGGCAAGACAAGACAAAACAAAACAGAGAAGACCACAGTCCAACTGATGTTCCATTTCATATGGGATTTGGCTTTGGTGGCGCTTAAGTGCAGGACAATTGTGTGTGGTGGATGGCCATGTTTAGCTGGTGGATGCGAAGCAACCCCTGCATTAGGTCATGTGCAGGAGGAGGGAAAGCAAACCGTCCATGGTGGTGTGCCACCCGTACCCACACCTGAAACGAATTTTGGCTCCCTGTGTCGCTCCCGTGGTTGATCCGAGGAGTTGGAGGTAGATGTTTGTCTTTCCTGTCCTGGGTGGGCTGCAGCCGGTTGCGGGCGTCAGTAGCACATGACTTGTTTCATCAGTCGGATGCATTCAAGTGCAAAATGTAATCTTGAACACAATTTATCCCGACTTGTCTGTAACGGGAAATGTCCGCGACGAGGCAATGATAGACGACCATAATACCGGTGTGTTACTATAGATACTTTGCTAACAAGGGCTTTTGTACAGAGGCCGTTAAGACTGAATGACTGACTGACTGACTGATTGACAGGAAACTCGGGCGACAACATGCCATAAGTGAGACGCAAGGATACTACATGTATCGTACACGGGTTTAGAGCGGCGCAAACAAGGGAAACAGTGAAACAATGCACTCTGAACTAGTCGTAGGATGTCGCTAAAACATTAATTATGTGCTCGTCACAAGCCCACCTCATCATAAAAGCAGTGAAATAGCGGCCAAGGAAGATTTGAACAAGGAAATTTTGGAGCGAGGGGACGCGCTTAGTCGGTTAAAGCGGAGAACGGCAACACAAGAACTGACAGAAGGAAACATGAGAAGATAACGAAGAGGAAAAACAAAACAAGATGGAAAAGGATGAATAACGGCAAGCGAGATAATAGTCTTTGGAAAGCGAGCAACGCATAAAAAGCAGAGCATACCTCCAAAAGACCCACGATAGACATGATGAAAATACCATGAGGAAAGGAAAAGGCCGTCATGACGTGCGTGAATAGTCGTCGAAACGATTCCAAAAGACAAATACCGCCGCATGAGCTTTTTTTTGTAACGAAGGAAACACGTTATATGCCGACCGTGTCTTTAAACGAATGTGGTGTCGTGGTCCGGGGCTGCGAATCTTCTACTCCTTCCATTCTCACGTCTCTGTCTCGCAACTCTGATGGCAAAGGGGCGGATATCGGGGTGAAGGATGAATAAGCCTGGCTCTGATGGGTCCCTGTTGCGGCCGAGCCGTATGCTAATGGCGATTCGGTCTCGCTCTGTGCCTTTTGCATTTTCTCCAGTTCCAGTGGTGCTGGTTTGCTGCGCTTTTTCTTCCCGGAGGAAGATAGCTCCATGGCTTGATCTGGCTGCGTGGGCTGCGGAGTTATAGCACCACTATAGGAAACTGGTGCAGGGGGAGGAGTCCGTTGAGCGGGTGGTGGGTTGTCGCCTTGGGATGGCAAGGGCTGTTCGATGGCCGTTATGGAAGGCCTTGCTTTTCTTGGTGGAGGATAGACCTCACCCCTTGCAGCCGCCTCTTGGGCTCTCTGCTGGGCTTCTGCTTTTGTCGGCCGGCCACGCTTCTTCTTATTCGCTGGCTCACCCAAAGGTGACATGAAATTGGGGTAGGAAGGTCCGCTGATGAAGTCTGCCTGGTACGAGTGTGGGGGGCGCGGTTGGAGAACGCGACCTATTGGTGTCGACGTTTCGGGTTGGAGCGGGCGCTTCTTGGGCAATTCAGGGCCGGGGTACAGGATGGGAGTGGGCATCTGGGGTTGTGGGCGTCTATACTCGGGAGGGGTCGTGAAAGTCGTTACCAGGTCACTGTATGCCATCTGGCACGATCGTACTGAACGACCTGTGGGGGACAATCAGCGAAGGTCACGCGAAATGCAGCAGGGCATGAGGAAGTGCTGTATAGCGGGATAGCATATAGCCCTATGATGTTTCAAAGAACAGGGTTGGAGCAGAGGATGAAGGGAGACAAGGGGATCGCGAGCCTACCGTGGGGCAATGCCATTTCGTTCCACCTGGGCTGGATGTTGGCATCGCGAATGATGTTGTAGAGAACATGGGGTGGAACTGGAGCGGCTTTCAAGATTTCGGCGAGTAGGTAGACCTTCTACAACAAGCAATCAGCGACGGGAAGAGGGAAGGGGAGCAACGGGTAAGGCTTGGGCGGTAGGGAGGCGGCACATACCTCATGCTCTGCCCATGCTGGTTCGCGGGCAGACTCCATGTCGTGACTCTGTATGGAAACAAGAGGGAAGAGGTGAACAAAATACTCGGGGCGACTATTTTTAGTGGAATGCAGCCAGACAGATGGAGCAAAGAGCGATCAGCGTAAAGTAGGTGCAGAGGCGCGCGGTAACAGGAGAGGCGTGGGTCGTCGCTGAGGTGGAGGGATGAAGAGAAGGACGGACGGACGGCGTAACGAGAGTGAAGCTTGAAGAAGAAGAAGAAGAAGAAGAAGCGTGGAAGCATGCGAAACGAGAGTGACGAAACAGAAAGAATCATCAGAAAAGAAGCCTCATGCCAGGCGGCAGAGCAAGTCAAAAGAGAACCATGAGGCTGGTCGCAGAAGAAGACAGACAGAAGAGACGGAAGGGAAGCAAGACGACTACCTACTGATGAAATTAGTTAGTTAGGGACAAGGCCGGGGGGGGGGGGGGATGGTGGGAGTAGAGAGCATTAGCGATACGAGATGACTTGCAGGACGTAATTTGGCCCTGCCCATGATTAACAGCCACCACCCCTCCCCCCCAGTGGGGATCTCGAGAGAGCCGCAGGGAGAGAGGATGAGGAAGTTTCGGCTTGGCCCGTTTGACCCTATTTTTTTCTTCTCTCCTTCTTTCCCCCCCTTGTACGATGACTCTTTCCTTTGGATCGGAATAAGGGGTGAGATGGATCTCTTCGGCCGCCATGAGTCGCGGTAGGAGAGGGGGGGAATTGGGTGGAAAAGGGAATGGATGGGCACGGGCAGGGAATACAAGGGAGGGTACGTACATAGGGCGAAGAATGGAAAAATAAGATATCAGTACGTACGCGACATACAATACTCTCGCACATTGGACGGATTATGGTACGGCGAAATGGATGACAACTAGTGGGGGAAGGGTGAAGGGTGAAGGGGGGGTGGAGGGATCTGACAGCCAGTCGCTTACGATTGCCGGGCCTTGCAAGCTAGGGGTAGGCCACACAGATGAACAGGTACAAAGTGCGGCCGGCATCGCAAGTACTTGGCTGCTAGCCGACAATACTTGCTGCGACGAAGATGCTGTACAGTGAATTGATAGATGGACAGATGGATGGATGGATAGGCAGATAGGCTGGCGCATGGCCGATGGTGCGTTGGTGCGGCGTGGCTGTTGGGAACTTTGTTCTTCGCACGGTACTAGTAGAGAGCCAGAGCCTAGGTTCAAGGCCACATCTGACGGGCCGCCGTTGTCCGCACATGGCTGGCGTGCCATCCATCTTTCTTTCCATCGTGCCATCCCTCGGTTCATGGAAGCAGCATCGATGGTGTGAGATGGAGCAGTAACTCACAGGGAAGAAGCCCTTTCTTTCCTCGACGACTTCAACGCCTCTTTATATCCTACTCCATCCCACGCTTTCCGCCGCTTCTGCCACGTGTAACAGCAATCATCGTGGGGTGAGTTTACGACGACAGGTAGGCAGATAGGCAGGGAGACAGGACAGGACACCATTTGCCCATTTGCCCATGGTTTCTGGATGGACATGTACATGTACCGTGTGCTATGTTTGTATGCTTGGGTTATCTTTGACGCTTCTGCCACCATCGCTGAGCAGCAGCCATGTCTTCCAATAGTACATACATGCATATGAAACATAGATAATATCCATCTCCATCGGTACAAGTGCATGGGAACGTGCGCGTGTACATGTGTTGGAGCAATTAATTTACACACTTACATAGTCGCAGCCGTCGGCCTGGAGCGAATCAGGGGGCCACGTATACAATTTAAGGTTGGCCGTGTGCCGCAAGCCCTCTCTATTGCACCGCGGTTCGAGGTAGACTAGCAACTAACCGTTGCCAAAGCATGGTGGTGGTTGAGACGCTGGTGATGGACGTTGTCATATCAATCCCCCCCCTCGAATTTTTTTCTTTTCTTTTTCCGTTAGTGGGATATTATCGATTTTCTGCGTAGTCGCTGCACCATATCGATACCGCCTCGATGCTAATGCAGCCGTTCGGATCAATGATGCTCCACACAGCGCGAGTATATGAAACCGCACCCTACACGTGCCCATGGCCCCATCCCAGGTTTCGGCACGTTGCTGCGGATGCGTGTATGTATGAATCAATGTACATAGATAGCATGTATCTATGTATGTATGTATGGATATGTACGCTCGGACAAGTCTCCTCTCTCGCTGATATGGCTGGTGTTCGTGCCTTTGCCATTAGGCGCTCTCGCTCTTGTTCGGGCAGGCAGCCATTCCCACGCAGACCTCATTGGCCGTGCGTCGGTCGAGCTAGCGAGGAAGAGGCTAAATCCCCCAGTGCAAGACAACTGCACAGCTTTCGTATCGGATGATTGCTGCAATACTGCGCGGCCGGACTTCCCATCTGCTCCGTCAAACAATGGCTGGCGCTTGCATTGCCCGCCGTGGGCAAACACGCCAGCCAGCCAGCCAGCCAGCCATTCATCCCATCTGCCCATCCACCCCATCCAGTGGGACCCGCTGCACTCCTTTGAACCACTGCTCACTGCTCACTTCTCCCTCGCACTGTACCCCCCCTAGCCATTCCGTGTATTGGTATGTATTCCCCCTTCATCCCCTCTGGCCGTCGTTGAGACGGGTGCATGTCTACACTGCCATTGTCCCTCGCGAGGGGCATGCCACCAGATGACCCGACATGACAACAACATTTGAGCCGACCAGCCCGGGAGCCGCTAAACGTGCGCGATGGAAAGAGAAAAACGGTTGAACAAAGTATAAATCGACCTACAGACAGTGACTTA
Organism: Periconia digitata; assembly: GCA_948474695.1. NCBI lineage: Eukaryota > Fungi > Ascomycota > Dothideomycetes > Pleosporales > Periconiaceae > Periconia > Periconia digitata. The sequence goes on along the minus strand of CAOQHR010000004.1, from coordinate 2,357,066 downwards.
CGTCTTCACCTACAAGCGAATCCGTCACTAGTCGTCTACCCCAACGGCCAGCGCGAAGCACCCTTCCAAACGCCCTCGTCGGCATTGCAACCCTCCGCTGTTTGTGTTCGAGCCAAGGGAAAAGCTTCCATTGCAGTCTTTGTTGCGCCGTGGCTTTGCCAGGATCAATACGCAATTCTTTTTTTTCCCTTCCCTTCCAGCCATGTTCCGTTTCACTTCCCTCTCTGTGTTTCGTTCCTTCATCCATTCTAGTTCACCGTACAGTTGGGATTTTCAAACGTTACCACGTGCCGTTTGGCTGACACTCGTGATGCAGACGCGACTCTGTATTCTGCCAAGCCTTTCCGCCTTCGAACCTTCCGAGATACAAGCCATTCACTCTCTTCCCAAAACAAATATTGGCTTAGGCGCGGTGTTCGTCTGGGGCGGATCAAACTCACATCAAGTGAATGATTCCAATTGTCTCTCCCCATTGTGTATTCTCAAAGTTCGTATATAAATCGTTAGCCAATGAACGCTTGCGCATTGCCTCGTCTCGTTCCCGTCCAGGTCGGGGCGGATGTGCCTGCCCCGTTTTCTAGCCGAAGAAAGCGGTTCTCCATCTTCGATTGATTCACTCCACGATGCCAACGTACATCGTCTTCTCACAGCACCCATAACTTCATCCTCGACTGACTGCGCGCCATTCACCCGCTGCACAGTACATTGCTGCGGCTCAACCACCTTGCAATCCAGACCTCTCAACCCTTCCCGCTCCCGACCTATTTCAGCCTTCGATCGCACCTTCTCTTCGGAAGCCTGGCTACTCTATGTCGAAGCCGAACCCTACGCACCACTTCCCCAGCCGCGACCTCTTTACACACCAGTCTTCTCTTCTCAACCGCGCGCGCCTGCGCAGGCTGTCTCCTGATCAATAGCACCATTGGGTTGTCGCGTTTGATGAAGAGTTGGGTCCATTGCTGTCCGTCCCCGTACACGCGAGCACATCCCGCACCTCGCGGCCTCGAGCTTCCTCTCCACGACTTGCCCTCGACTTCGAATCACCAAGGCTTCTGCTTGTCTAGCTGTGCACTGCCTTGAATGCACTTGTTGGCGCGGGCCATGATTTTCACTGCGGTATAGGAGCAATCGGATCATCGCTTAGCGTCCCAGACCTTCACGCCTCCTCACCACAGTCAGGGATTTCCCTCACCACAACCCCCACCTCCCTCCCCTTGCAGTGCGCACGCTGCCACGAACCATGTCGGAAATAAACCTCGCAGAACCTGTTGCGCCAGAGCCTGAACTGCGTGGCATGAAGCTCGAAGAAGGTGTGTCCTTGGAGGACGACGAGGTGGAAAGCGAACAAGGTAATAAAACACAAATCAAGGTGGAGGCACAGCCAGGCCGCACATCTACCCCCATCCAACTCCCACCACGCTTGAAATCTACTTCCAGTTCACAGTCACCCGTTAAGCGACACCCATCAGACGTCTCTGGATCAGACTCAGACGCGCAGGAAGAGGTGCTTGGCGGCGAAATCACGCTGAAGATGGAGCCCGGCAAAGCGCCCAAACTTTCACGCAAAGCCTCCCAGAAAGTCGTCGCACGGGCTCCACCACTCTATCTGGACCTTCCCGATTCCACTGATGCTGCCAAAGAGACCTTTACCGTCTTGACAGAATGCACCTACGCCAACAAATCTCTGGGCACGACAGAACATGCGTTCGAGTGCGACTGCTCTGACGAGTGGGGTAAGTCCGATAACCCCATGCTCAGCAACCCCAACTATGAGCGCTATTTGCTAAACACATACAGATCCCACTGAAGGTAAAAACCATGCCTGCGGAGAAGATTCGGATTGTATCAACCGCGCCACCAAGATGGAGTGCGTGGGTGATTGTGGCTGCGGTCGCGACTGTCAGAACCAGCGATTCATGCGCAAGGAATATGCGGATGTGTCTGTCATCAAAACCGACAAGAAAGGTTTTGGCCTCCGCACCAACACCGACCTCAAGCCCGGAGATTTTATTTTCGAGTACATCGGTGAAGTCATCGAAGAGCGCGCCTTCCGCCGCCGCATGGTCCAGTATGATCAAGAGGGCATCAAGCACTTTTACTTCATGTCACTGACCAAAGGAGAATTCGTGGACGCGACCAAGAAGGGTAACCTGGGTCGCTTCTGCAACCATTCCTGCAATCCAAACTGCTTCGTTGACAAATGGGTGGTTGGAGACAAACTCCGCATGGGGATTTTTGCCGAGCGGATAGTCAAAGCGGGAGAAGAGTTGGTGTTCAACTACAACGTCGATCGGTACGGTGCTGACCCTCAGCCGTGTTACTGTGGCGAGCCCAATTGCTCCGGCTTCATTGGCGGGAAAACCCAGACGGACAATGCCACGAAACTATCGCACGCTACTATTGAGGCGCTAGGTATCGACGATGGTGATGGTTGGGATACTGCTGTTACGAAAAAGCCGCGCAAGAAGAAGGTCAGCGAAGATGATGAAGAATACGTCAACGATCTCCAACCAAAGTCACTCGATGAAAATGCCGCCCCCAAGGTCATGGCCGCTCTACGGCAATGCACGGAGAAATGGATTGCTGTCAAGTTGTTGCACCGCATACAGGATAGCCAGGACGAGAAAGTTGGTCACCAAGTGATCCGCATGCACGGTTACGATATCCTTCGGAAGACCATTTCCACTTGGAAAGATGATCCTAATGTCGTTCTCCAAGTCCTCGACATTCTCCACAGTCTGCCGCGAATTACCCGTAACAAGATCCAAGACTCCAAAATCGAGGAGGTTGTGCAACAACTCAAACAGGATTGCGAGGATAGGCGCGTAACTGAATCTGTCGACGAGTTGTTGGAGGCGTGGAGTAAGCTGGAGATGGGCTATCGGATACCCCGGATGAAGAGAGATCCGAATGCTGCGACTCCCCTACGTACAATCTATCAATTCGAGCGTCGTGAGCGAGGTAGAGAGCGGTCGAAATCGCGATCCAAATCTCCTGATACGGGCGCCCCAACTGGTGCACCTTCAGGCCCCCGTGGGTTCAACAATGTTCCCAAAGGCCCCGCTGGATTTGTACCAACACCCCGTCCCCCGCCTCGCCCGAGACAGATTTTCCGACCCCTTCCCACTGGCTGGTATGAAGCCAAGGACGCTAACGGCAAGCAATACTACTACAACGATTCGGGTGCAACAACATGGCAACGACCAACTAATCAGACACCACCACCTACTTCATCCAAAGCAAAGTCACACCAACAAGTATTGCAGGACATGATTTCCAGCATTACCGCCAATTCAAGCCGCAGTAATCCCGCATCGGCCTCTACCACGCCACAGGCGGCAGCTGAAGAACCGAAAGACCACAAGTCAAAGAGCGAGAAATGGCGTGATTTACCCCAGGAAAAGCTCGAGAAGCTGTACGAAGGCAATGTGAGTGCCCAAGAACCTCGTATTAAACGTCTCTGACTGTAGTAGATTGTCAAGCATGTTCTCTCCGTCACTTCCCGCTACCGCAAAGATTTCGAAAAGGACGACATCAAGAGGTTATCCAAAGAGGTGCGTTATCATTACCATTTATGAAAGCTTCTACTGACGCTGTGTTCGCAGGTTGCCAAAAAGATAGTCCGAGGAGATTTCAAATCTGGTCGCGTGAAGGACCCTAATGCTCCCCTGGATTCGAAACATGAAAAGACGGTCAAAGGCATCGTGAAGGACTTCATGGACAAGGCTGTCAAGAAGAAAATCGAGCGTGAAAAGGGCAAAGCGACACGGGCCGAGATCAAGGCCGAGAATGGGGCAGACAAGAAGGGAGTGAGCGGACTCCGATCGGACATGGAAGGTGTCAAGGAGGGAGAAGACGAATTGATGATGCAGATGAGTGAGGACGGAGACGGTAAATCCGACAATGTGTCCCCAACCGAGTCATCGTCGGGCGACTTGAAGCGCAAGAGGGAAGAGGGTGAAGACATTGGCTCCCCCAAAAAGAGCAGGACTGGAGCGTTCGAAGGCCCCCCTCCGCCACCGCCACCGCCGCCGCGAACCGAAAGTATGACTCCCGAGGGCGTTGCAAGTGATGGTGGGATGACGAGTGGAATGGCTGCGAATGGTCTTGCCAAACAAAGGGAAGGCCAGAGTGCAGATGCAGGGTATCTTGCCACTCCTCCGACCAACGGATCGGCTTCTGAGGATGTGATCGTGAACGACAAGGCTTGAGAGACAAGAGCGGCGGCTGTGTGCATTTCCCTTCTCACGATGCACAATTCAGTATCTTTGCACTAATGTTTCGGGACGGTTGGGTCTTTATCCACCAAAGCCCAGTGGCTAGCAATGGGATGGAGTTGCTGACAGCCACTAAATCTGTTACAAGTTCATCCTCACGAAAGATCACGTCAACAAGTGAAGAGAAGAGTTGATGGAACTCGTGGACAGGATGATGCGGAAGACGGAAAAGTGGTTACTGGGAGCTGTGACTCCATGCCCTTTTATATTCGGACCTTTGAAAGCCCAATTTTCATACAAGGGTGGGTCATAATTCATTGATTTTTCTTCTTCTTCTTTTTTTTTTCGTGTGCATAGGAAAGCATGAGCATTACCGCCTTTGGTCGCCTGTGCATATCCTATATGCATCTTGGTATGTTTGGAGTTGGGACAAAAGCGGAGCAAAACTGGGGGAGACGGTTGATCCTGTCTCATGGGATATGGTGGGATTGTACAATAGATATAAATAATCTGCAGACAGCTTGAGTGGATTAAACCAATTTCAAGCTGTCTATTCCCAATTCGAACATATCGACTGGAACATATCGAGTGTTGTAGAACCAAGGTGCGACATAAGATCGTAGATTGCGGGGGCGTCGTCTACAGCGTCTGCAGCGTCTATGTTTGGAGGTACAGGTGTTGCAGCTAAGCTCCAACGGTTTGGTGGGGGCTAGTATCATCGGTCCCCCGCCTTCAATGGAGCTCCGAGATGCGAACTCGCGTCGAGGAGACAACAACGCATAGATAAAAGACCAGCAGCCTCCCCCTCCCCCCCTTACAGCCTGCAATACTGATTCACCATTCTCTTCTTCTTCAACCTTGCTATACGACACCCTTGCCTCGTCAATCTTACCCCGCCGTTACACAGCATATTGCCCCCGATCCCTATCTACCCCCCTGCTATAGCGCAACCCAGCTTCGTCATAGGTTGGTTGGCTGTGCGAGCAACAATCTACTATGGCTTCTTTTCTCCGGACGGCGTCGCGCACTCTGCCCGCTACCAGGCGTTTCTCTGCCCAGACTCCGTCAATTGCGACAATTGCTCTTCAGAGGCGGCATGCCTCATCTGCTGCCGCCAATGGCTCTCAGCCCTTCTTCCCTGACGAGCCCGTCGAACCAATCGTGAAGACTCAAATTCCTGGCCCCCAGAGCAAGGCGGCAATCGAGAAATTGGAGAAGGTATTCGACACGCGGAGTCTCAACATGATAGCTGACTACGGGCGAAGTTATGGTAACTAGTATGTGAATAAAGGGATCAGAACTTAGACCACAATTGCTGACGGCTTGTAGCATCGCTGACCCGGATGGAAACGTTCTCCTTGACGTATACGCACAGATTGCTTCTATTCCCGTTGGCTACAACAACCCCACTCTACAGCTCGCTGCCACATCACCTGAGATGGCTTCTGCTATCATCAACCGCCCTGCCCTAGGCAACTTTCCCCAACACGACTGGGCCGATATCCTCGAAACCGGTATTCTCTCTGTCGCACCAAAGGGTCTCGATCAAGTCTTTACAGGTCAATCCGGCTCCGATGCCAACGAGCTGGCCTACAAGGCAGCCTTCATGTGGAAGCGACAACAACAGCGTGGAGGCGCCAACGTCGACTTCTCCGACCACGAAATCACCTCAGCTATGAACAATCAATCCCCCGGCGCCCCCGAACTCTCCATTCTCTCCTTCAAATCCGCCTTCCATGGCCGCCTCTTCGGTAGTCTCTCTACTACACGCTCCAAACCCATCCACAAACTCGACATCCCCGCCTTCGACTGGCCCCAAGCCCCCTTCCCAGCCCTAAAATACCCCCTCGAAGACTTCGCTGCCGAGAACGCCGCCGAGGAACAACGCTGCCTCGACGAGACAGAACGTCTTATCAAAGAGTGGCACGCACCCCCTACCGCCGTCGTTGTCGAACCCATCCAATCCGAAGGGGGCGACAACCACGCCTCCGCCTCCTTCTTCCGGGGCCTCCGCACCCTCACGAAGAAACACAACATCCTCTTCATCGTCGACGAGGTGCAAACCGGCGTCGGCGCCACAGGCCAATTTTGGGCCCACGAACACTGGAACCTCGAGTCCCCACCAGACATGGTCACGTTCTCCAAGAAAGCGCAAACGGCGGGCTACTACTATGGAAACAACGATTTACGCCCCAACAAACCATACCGTCAGTTCAACACTTGGATGGGTGATCCTGCCCGTGCCATCCTCTTCCGCGCAATCATCCAGGAAATCAAACGTCTGGATCTCGTGCGTCATACCGCTGCTACAGGATCATACCTCTACGATGGCCTTGCGCGGCTCGCAGAGAAGTATCCCGGCGAGATTATGAATTTGAGGGGGAAGGGCCAGGGTACATTCATTGCGTGGGACTCGGGCAGGCGCGATGAAGTGCTGAAGAAGGCTAAAGCGGTCGGGGTTAACATTGGCGGGTCTGGAGAGAGGGCGGTGAGGCTGAGGCCAATGCTGGTGTTCCAGAAGCATCATGCTGATCTGCTTTTGGAGCGGCTGGAGAGAATCTTCGGGTCGTAGGGTTGTGTTTTCTTCTCCCTTTGTGCAGGAGTGAGTGAGTGAGTTCTTTTCACACCAGTTAGAGATTCTGGCTTTCCGCCGGCGGTTTCTTGAGAGGTATACGTGAGGCATTGCTGCTGCTTCGAGCCATGCATACATTCTAGCGATCAACTGCAAATATACGACAATGTTAGACAATCAATTGAATCTCTCAATTCTTCCCCCCTCGAACAATCGACAGTGTACCATGTTCCATCTACTCAAGATTCTGCTTCCCGGGAGTAATGTGCATGTATTAATCCTCATGGGTCTTTTCCTCCTGCCAATCCATATAGACAGATATCTAGCAGTTCCTACTACTTCAAAGACTTACACTCATTCTAGACCTAATACACGGCTAAGAGCAATAGGACACTGAAGTCGCTACTAAATACCGGATCTTGCGGTGGTGAAGGAAAGCTATTCTACTATACAACGAAGAGCTTTGGTGTACTGCTGATATGCCATATTCTACGTAGATCATCATGAATCATTCACCACATATGTGCCCGAGAATACATATCGGGGTGTAGTTTCAGTGATGCCTGAGCTTATCGCGGTGTTCGTTCCAAAAATTGCGACACCCTGGAAATATTGTCAGTATGTATTCAATGCAGCCACAGAAAGAGCAATCGTTGTTTTTACCTCTATGCATGTTGACTTGATCGATCCACCATTCTCCGAAGCTGTCTTCCACCCCGTGGTCTGCTACACCAACACGCTCGTCTCTCTTGAGTCCGCACAGCATACAAGCCTGGGGCGCAGGAATCCCACCTTCTGTTTGCTTCAACGTCTTAATGTTCATCGATTCCTGGATGTCAGGTACAGCGCCCAGTGTCCCCGCTTTGATCTGGTTGGCGGCTGAGACTACATGTCGTAGTTTCCCAAGCTGCTCCTTCCACGCGAGCACCACGTCCGAGGCTTCGCGCTCTTCTTTCATGTGTTCGCTCTTGTCTACGCTCGAGAGCTTCATGCCCGAAGTTGCTCGGGAGGATGCGGGTCCTATTCGCATGCCCTGGGAGAGATGTTGATCTCTTTTCCATCGTAGCTTCCGCCCTGCAATGACATGTGCCGCCACGGATGCTAGCATGAGATATCCCTGGAGGTAGGCAATTGTGGCAGGCTCCGCGAGCAGTTTGTTCCGAAGTGGAAGTGCTTGGGTGGCCATCGGTTTGAACAGTTGACTTTGTGCTTGTGCGAAGAGCGGGGAGAATAATGTGAGCAAGACAGCTGGTGGAGGGATATTTGTTGGGGGTAGCTCGTCATGCTGTGCATCTCTATGAGCGGGTGATAATATCGGTGAAAGATTCATCGTGGGTGACTCTTTTCGCTCATCCGTGACTTTCGCTTTCGCTTTCGCTTTGGCGGGGATGGTCGCTTCCCAGTCATCAAATGTGTCCCATGCATCTTCCTCAGCAGCCAAAGGAGGAGCAGGAGCGGGAGCAGAAGTTGGTTTTGAATTCGATGTTACCGCTGGTGCTTGTTTTGTTCGAGACATTGAACCGAAGTTCCCCACTGCGGAGCTTTTCTTCGTGGACGGCGAGGCGATGTTATGGCTTGCACTGGTTTCATCCCCCCGGCCTTGGGGTGTGGATTCAGTAAAAGATAGATCCCCCAACAGATCAGCGACAGCACTGTTGGATGATGCTTGAATTGGAGGCGGATTCGTGATGCCACCTTCGAAATCCCCAAATTCATCGTCGTCGTCTCCGAATTCATCCTCGGCATCAAACAGCACGCTGGGGTCCGCAGATTTCTTCGCCTTGATTATGGGAGCTTTCGTCCAACCCTCTCTCGAGCTTTCGATATGTTGGAAATTAGTAGAAAAAGAGTCGTTCTGAGCAGAGGCCGCTGGCCATGTCTGTTGTGTCGACTGTGACGGCTGGAATGAAAAAGGATCTTGGTTTGTTGAAAGGGTTGGTTGTGCACTGTCTTCAAAATCTCCCCATTCATCTGTTTCATCAGGCACAGCGGATTGAGCCGTACTCGAGATATTGATAGGAGCGTTGCTCGATGTTTGCTGGAAGGATGGGTGATTGCCAGTAGTACTCGTCAGGTCATCGAAGAAGCTGAAGGATGGATCAGGCTGCTTTTTATTTACCCCAGAGTTTTGACTCTGCTGTTTTTGATGATTAGAGGCTGGTGGAGCTGAGAACTCAGCGAAGAGGTCTGCAGACATGACGTGTGGCTTTGGCGCTCTCCCTCGAAGCACGGTGTGAGGACGATGTTCCCATGTCAAGCGGATGTAGCGAACCGAGCTAGTCCGGAACGAGCGGACTAAGTGTATTCACGCTCTGCTGGCAAACATGATAGGACTCGATTTGAACGTATCCAGAAAGTACATATAGGACTGTCAGCTCATGAACAGCAGCCTATTCTTTTAATCAGTGACTCAGTTATTAGATTTCAGGTCTACGTATAGGATACTTGGATAGATTGTACCCAAGTCAAAGTATATCATTTATTGGAATGAACTTGGAGGTGAAAAGCATGGGTAAGCACGTGCAAATCAAGCCGGGGGCTGCAGCAGCGAATGGGAACAAGAAGCGTCAACAAACCAATCAATGGCTGCAGAGTAAAGGCATGGGAAGAAACACAAATGGGTCGATTTTTACGAGCGGGGAAAAGAAACTGGAATTGGTGTTACAGCATACGTAGCAGGCAGAGGTAAGCCAATGCGAAGAAGGAGAAGAAGAAGAAGAAGAAGAAGAAGAAGAAGAAGGAGTATGAGGTAGTGAACGGAGAGGGTGGTGGCTCGTGGGAACGCAACGAGGCTGGCGGGGGCCTGGCTGGCAAAAGCGCGGAACTGCCAACCCGACTTCAGATGGGTTGGCCCTGCTAATAACGTTGGGGTTGGCTGTTAGCTCTGCTACTTCGCACATGCGCGCAGCGCCATTCCATTGTATCGTGGCTCCCCATTTATTGTACTCGTCTCCCAAGCTGTTGTTGATCTGCCAACATTGGTTGCCCTTCTGTGCCGTGTCTCTTGTTTTCCATATACATACAAACGTACATACATACATACATATCTACACATAACATAGTTGCGTATCCCGACTTCATCGCAGCCACGCCCGCACGCAGCAACAAGCTTTCGCCACCATCTCCCACCGCACCACCGCATCGTTTGACCTCCCCGCTATTTTCTCGCAGCATTCAAAGTAGCACCCAAACCACAACTCACCGCATCGCACCCCACCGTAACCCTCCCGCGACCCCTCGCAGAAAAAAGAGCAGAGCGAACAGAGGCGAAGAAGGGAACAAAGAAGAATTTCATCTCCACATCCCACCCCATAGCCCGTGCCCAACGCGCCGTAACCACCGTACATTTCCCGTGTAACACACTACCTTAGACGCAGGCCGCCGGAAAACGCGAGAGCAGAGCCTTGACATTGAACTTTTTAACCAACCGCGACAGGACAGCCAGTCACTCACCCATTCTCGGGCACCTGGGCTGGGGGAATGAGCAGACCACATGAGGATGGTAAGCGTCCCATGACTTCAATCACCCTCCGCTCGTCACTCTACACCCCCTTCGGCCCGCATCGCATTGTTTGTTCGTCGCTGCAAAATACCGTCAATGTAAACCAAAGGCTCCATGTTCCCCTCGCTCACAACCCAGCTTCTCTGCGCTGCTCGAACCCGCGCTGTTGCACGCACTTGCTCATGGACTTCCCCGCTAACATCCTCACCCCTCCAGGCTCTCCAATCGAAGACTCGAAAGCCCCCCAGCAATCCAGCCTCCGCTTTGCTGCCGAAAGCAATGTCTCTCTCCCCAAGAACAAAAGCACGAGTAATCTGCTCTCCCAGAGAGACCCGCCGCTCGCTGTCAATACAAAGCGCATGAGCATTGATGCCGGTCAGTTGGACCGTATGGCGAGGTGAGTCAAAGAAGGTTGCGGAAGGAACAAGCAAACATAGGCCGTCGGCTGCCTAGCCTATCCATTGGAATCAAACGAATATTTACTCACCGCTGCTGCCAGATCACCTATCATGCCTGAGCACGAACACGGTCTGGGCGCATCCGGTTTGCGCCGAATCCGCCAACAACCAGGTCCCCGCCTGTCCATGTCTTCTACCCAGCGAGCTACCTCTTTGAACATCTCCCCTCCAGTCTCGAGGCACCCCTCCGGGAGTGCCCCGACCGCCCCGGCCTCTCCCACCTTTGCCTTCGGCGAAGATCTCACGCGGTTTCCCTCCGAATCCCTACACTCGTTCTCGTTCGCTACACAGTCCGAGGAGTTCATACACAACCGCCAAAACATCTTGAAGCGGTCCATAGACTTTATGCAGAACAAACTCGGCTGGGCTGCTGCAAACCCCAGCATTGCCAATGCGCAAGCAAAGCTGAGTGGTGATCAAGACGTTCAGAGCATGATGGAGCTGCTCACTCGAGCAAATCTGATTGGCAATGAAGCAACGGGGGCACATGGACTTGGAGGTCTTGGTCCCCTGACTGGCCCTGCCGAAGTGGATGGCGAGAATCTGTTCGATAAGAGCTTCTTCCCTGTCGAGAGGTCCGCGAGCCCAGACAGTATGCAGGTTCTGCCGACAAAGATGCCTGCACAACAGACGCCCTCGGAGAATAGCCACGATGGCAGTATAGCAAATGAAAACGACAAAAGAAGCAACCCAGTCTCCGATATCGCCTCAGATAGCTCTGCCACAACGACAACCGGAGCTTCGTCACCACTACCCCAACGGCCCCAACGAATCGCACTAAAGCGCACACTGACGGATGTAGCTCCTCTCACCATAAAAAATCAGCTTGATGACGCTCTAGCACAGCCTTATCTGGCTGGAGACAGTCAGATGAACCAGCTCGTGTCGCCTACGGCCGTTCCTGCCTCGTCCGCACCCGTCTCCTCCGTCCCAAATGTACATGGGCAACATGGTCCTTCGCCACACGGACATGGGAGTCGCTGGGCTCCTGCTGCCCAAGCCATTTTCACGACAGAAGCAACTGCGCCGTGGACGATCACGGCTGCAAACGATTTGGCATGTCTAGTGTTCGGAGTGACGCGCGCAGAGGTCCGAAAATTAGGCATACTTGAAGTGGTTCGAGAAGAGCGACGCAAATGGCTTGAAGAGAAACTTCAGGATCCATCGCTAGGCTCAAAGGCATTCAAGGATTTGCACCCTCAAAGTCAGCGACCGAATTCTCCTCCTGCAACATCACTGAAAGTTGGTAACGGAATTACAGCTCGGCTGCTTAGCAAGCCATCATCTCGCCAAAACCCAACTGGCAGACGGGCACAAACCGACGATGGGAGCGGCTCCTCCATGTACGCTCAACGACCAAACGCGAAAGGTGGTCCCAATCACGAGTCCAAAGGATCAAGGGGTGTGTTACTGTGTGGCGATGTGGTGCCCATACAGAAGCGGAATGGAGCTACAGGATCGGCCAGCTTGTGGGTCAAGGAGAAACGCGGCGGTCTCATCTGGGTGCTCGAGGAGATTGCCGAAGACGTCGTCTACGTGAATGTAGATGAGGTGGGGTGCATATCCAAGGGACACGGCGCAATAGAAGCGGTCTTTGGTAGCGACCGGTTACGCAGGGGCATGGACATTAAACGTCTGATACCTTCCATCCCTAGACTCGAAGGCACTAACACGGGAGCATTGGACTACGAGAAGATACACGCCACTCGATACTTTACTGCACGTACGTCCAATAGCATCAATATCCCTGTGACCGTCGAGCCATTGCCGAATGAACCAACTTTTCGAGTATCGAGCTTCCCGCATATTGCTGGAATCGTGGTGCTATCGTCGGCAGACCTCACCATTGCTAGTTCCAATTCAGTCTTCTCTTCCGCTCTCTTTGGCCAATCACGTCCAGAGGGTCTTCACATCTGCAAGCTCATTCCATGTTTCGACAAGATACTCAACATCATGACCGACGAGGACAAGATCGATCTGGTGGATGGCATTGTAATCCCCGAGCAAAGTTTTAGACGTGCACGGGCTCTACTTGCCATGCGAGAAGGTCGCGGTGGTGACGCCGCAGCCATTTTCCTCAAACCCAGTGGCCTACCAGCACTTCATCATGATGGCTCGGACATCATGGTCGACGTTCAGATGAGAGTGGTCAAGAGCGAGAAGAAACCACGTTTTGATGAGAGCGTCATAGAAGAGGAGGACGGCACGCGTTCGACCCGGGGCCCGGAGCTTGTGTTTGCTCTATGGATCACATACTCGCGACAATTGCATGCCACGAACCACGGTATCGGGCCAGTGACTCCTCTCGTTTCCCGGCCTGGAACACCCCCACATCAACCATCGCCAGGGCAGTCGGCTATGATCAACCCACCAGAAGCCGAGCTAGACCAACAAAAGGGAGATGCACCAGTCTCTTTACTGACTCAGCAGATTCAAGATTCCACTGCGCCACAGTCTCCAGCAGAACCAAAGGCGAAGCAATCCCCTGCACCTCAGGACACCGGACCACCAAAGAAAAAGACCATTTCCGACTTTGTCGTGTTGGAAGACATGGGCCAAGGCGCATACGGTCAGGTTAAGCTTTGTCGGTACAAGAAAGAAAGCAGCAAAAAGGTGGTGATCAAGTATGTGACAAAGAAGCGCATTCTGGTGGATACGTGGACAAGGGATCGGAAATTGGGGACTGTGCCATTGGAGATCCACGTTCTAGATTATCTCCGGAGAGATGGCTTTAAACACCCCAACATTGTGGAAATGTCGGATTTCTTCGAAGACGACATCAATTACTACATCGAGATGGTGCCACACGGTCTGCCTGGCATGGATCTTTTCGACTACATCGAACTGCGCGTGAACATGGAAGAGCAGGAATGTCGGAAGATATTTGTCCAAGTCGCAGAAGCAGTGCATCATCTACACACAAAAGCCAAGGTAGTGCATCGCGACATCAAGGATGAGAACGTCATTTTGGACGGTGAAGGCAACATCAAACTCATCGACTTCGGCAGTGCAGCATACATCAAGAATGGGCCTTTTGATGTTTTTGTGGGCACCATCGGTACGCCGCGACCTTAACCCCCTACCCATCTAAGTGAACCACGACTAATAAAGACCAGATTATGCAGCGCCAGAAGTATTGGCTGGCGAGTCCTATCGCGGCAAAGAGCAAGACGTGTGGGCACTGGGCATTCTTCTTTATACGATTGTCTACAAGGAGAATCCGTTCTATAGCATTGACGAAATCATGGACCACGACTTGCGCGTTCCCTATATTATGAGCGAAGAAAGCATCAAACTCATACGATTGATGCTCGACCGGGATGTGGAGAAGCGTATTACCATCTCCCAAGTACTGGACCACCCTTGGTGTCAGATAGTCGACGGACCACCAGCCGTTGCGTGATAGAGCGATGAACGATTTGGCATATAGTAGATGACCGAGGACGGGCATGGGATGAATCTATGGGTTATTGCATCTTCTGGACACTTAGTTCTGCATCAGGGAACAGCGAGATAAATATACAGCAGGACAGAAACGGTTGGAAAGAAGGAGTCGATATGCTTGGGTGCTTATTCTTTTTGTGGAATACCGGATGTACACTCTCGAGCTATTGAGATGTCGACATGTTCGATGACTGGGATACGTCGGCTTGATTTGCGGGACGAAGGGGGGATGGTACACGGGTGCTTTTGTTCGTCTGTATAGCTTGAGGTAGATGATTCTTGACTTTACGAGTTGATATCAAAAAATACCCCAAGTGTAATTCTTTTGTGGATATCTCGGCGTCGACAAGGTACATGGAACATGAATGCACATACAACGCCACCGTAAGCGGGGTTTGTAAGTGTCAGTAATACATGATAAGGCTTGCCACACCCTGGAACTGGCCATTAACAGCTGCAGAATGGACGCCGATATGCTGTTTAACAGTATGTCAATGTAGAAAGTGTAGTCAATGCACTGTCTCGTGGTGCGCTGAACCTTATACTGTATGATTGACAGACTCAGCTGATCCACCTGGGTATCAGCAGCGTATTGAGACCGATTGGGGGCACGACGGCTTCCTTCGTTCCTCAAATCGCTACAAACATATATGTACATGGATGAGTAAGTACGTAGGTAGCCAATATCTGATATTGAAGCAAGAACAACAGACGGTGCGGGCTACCTAATAGCGCTCCATGAAATGCCCCAATGCACCGATTTTTTTTTGTTGTGAATTAAAGCTAAACGTATGCCCACCTAGGCGCGCTCTGGTTGACATTGATGGTTGTACCGCCTGTCAGAGCGATACAAGCAACCAGCCATCCCCGAAGGCTAGAAGAAAGAGATAACGATAGATAATCTATACCCGAGAAATGCTAAGACGAACGAACGTAACAAGGAAAAGTCATGACGCGTGACATGATTCATGGCTTCATACGTCGGATGTAAAAATGCTAAAAGGTAAAGGAAACGTGAACGTTGACAAGCCGGAAATCTATGGTGGTGAGAAACATACCACGCAAAATGGAAATAGAAACGCTAAATAGCACAGAAGGAATATAAGAAGACAATAGTTAAAAAAAAATATTCAGAAAAAAAGGAAACCTATACATGGCCATCTTCGTAAAGAGAACGAAAAAGAAAGAGCGAAGACGCTGGAAGAAGAGATTAATGAAAACCGAGCATATCTATACCCAATCTAGCCGCTCAACCAAAGCACAAAATTGTGAAAAGGGAGGAAGAAGAAAAAAAAAGAAGAAGATAGAGAAGAGAAAAAAGGCAGTAACCAGAGACGCCAGGCAAAGTGAGATCTATCCCACCGAGAAGCAGGAAAAAAAAAGAAGCAGCCAAGGAAATATGACAAGAAAGAGCAATGCAACATACCGCGCCGCGCAAAGAATCTACTCCGCAGCAGGTCCTTCCTTCCTACCCAGTTTGTCAAAACGTATTGTTTTTACTGGCCCTCCCAAGGACCACCCTGGTAGTTCAATGGGTTACCATAGATGTCGACCCCGCTTAATCCCATATTCTGCAACGATTCCTCGAACTGTTGCTGGAATGCCGCTGCCGTTGCCGGATCCATATTTGCCGTGTTGAAGCCGCCCGTTGGTGGCGCAAGAGGATAGTTCAGGTGTTGATATGGCGGTTGTTGCGTTGTGGGTTGCATGGGCATGGGTGCGGCAGTGGCCGACGTTGTGATGCCACCCCATTCGAAAGGGTTGGTACAGTCCAGCATGAGCGTGTCGAGGGGAGCTGAAGTTGGAACAATGGGTTGTTGAGGCTGTGGTAGGGGGAAGGAGCTGGAGTACGGAACAGACTGGTAAGCGTTTGCGATGTTGGCCTGATGAAGTGGTGAGCTCGGACGTTGTGGCTGGGCAAAGTCTCCTTGGTAGTACTGTTGCTGGTGGATCTGGCTGTATGTTTGTGGTTGCGGCCGCTGCTGTTGTATGGGTGCTGCTGTGTCGAGGACATAGCTATTGCGCTCGGAATGAGATGCAAACGGTTGCCCAAGTCTCCCCATCCCAGCAACTTGACTCTGGGCCCTCTCTTTCCTCTTGCCCTTCCCCTTCTTGCTATTCTTGTCGTCCACGTTTGAGAAGTCTTTCCAAGAGTCCATCTTCAGCCCGTCCTTGAAGTGGTTGGCAATGTGCGTCTCCCGCTTGTCCCAAGTCTCCAGCTTATCACTGCAAAAGCCACAAGTCCAGCCCTCTGTTCCAGCTTCTGCGGCACTCTTCCACCTGGCTTGCACAATGTCGAAAAGGCCGGTCCCGTGGAAGTTTTTCACATGTTGCCGCAAGTGGTCGGGTCGGAAGAAGGTTCGGTCGGAGGTGTCGCGCTTTGCACATTCCTCGATACGATGATGCTGCATAAAGTGTTCTTCGGGTGGATCTACCATCATACAGAAGGCGCATTTAGTCGCTGTTGTATCTGATTGGGGAGAGGGGAACAATAGACGAGGACCACGGAGCATACAGGTCCACTGAGCTTTCGGTCGGTGCTGGGTCTCTTCGTGCCGCCGCCACGATTTGGGGACCAGATGCTTGCGGCAGAACGTGCATTGCCACGATTCTGATTTAGAAGCTGGATCATTTGACAGTGTATCTGCCATGGGAGAATATGATGTTGCGTTGGATGAATGTGTGGTCACACCAAGCCCGCTTTCGAAAGAATAAAGCGCTTCGGAAGAGTTGGCTGCGACTGGCAGTTGTGTGTAATCTGGAGCTGGTGGCGCCGATACTGAGT
Source organism: Periconia digitata (assembly GCA_948474695.1). Taxonomy (NCBI): domain Eukaryota; kingdom Fungi; phylum Ascomycota; class Dothideomycetes; order Pleosporales; family Periconiaceae; genus Periconia; species Periconia digitata. The sequence continues at coordinate 2,340,088 of CAOQHR010000004.1, read as the reverse complement.
GGCTCCGACGATAGTCTTTCTTCTTGCCTCTGCGAGATGATCGCTGCCGCGCGGTCGGCGAGAAAACGCTGGTGTCTGGAACCGAAGTAGTGCGATCATATCTGTCTGGCTGTTGGCCATCAGGGATGAATGCGAAACCACCCATAGCGTCGATCGGGGTATTTGATGCTTCGCTTTCGCCATATTCTTCGCCATCGCTACCGCTGACTGAAGAAGCGCCCAAAGGGCTGAGGTGCCGAGCACGAGCATTGGTAAACCACGTCGTAACTTGCTTCTCAGTTATTCCACACTCCTGAGCAAGTGCTCTTTTAGTCTCTGCACTGGGATAAGGGTTGTGTTGATTCGCACTCAGCCAGTTTTGGAGACAATTCAGGGCGTGTAGAGGAAGTTTGGAGTTGCGACCCGCTCTCGATCGTCTGACTGAATATTGTGAATCTGAAGGCGACACTGGAACATGGTAGAGATTGGCGAAACAATGTGCGCAGGTGTCGGGACCGGAAGAGTCAACGAGAGTGTCAAGTTGGCAGACTGAGCAACGTTGTTGATATTGATCAGGTAGCGGAATATCGAGTTTTGGAAGCCACGCTTTCGATCTCGAAGTATTGTCGCCGTTGGAAGTAGCTGAAAGTGATTGTTCTGCTCCCAGATTCTCGTCCATCCCGGGTGCGTTGGAAGTCATGTTGGATATTTGATTCGCGAACAAGCTGTGGTCGGTGGTGACTGGTTCTATGACAGACCCATAACGAAACTAAACACGAATTAGCCCATGCTGTTGTAGGTGAAGCATGTATGAAGACGCACCCAGTTCGCGTCGTCAAGGCCTTCAAGTCCTAAGCCCACAGCTGGTTTCCGGGATTGAGGTTGAGATTGGAAGCGATTGCTTGCTGGGGACGCTGTTGGGTGAACCTGTACTTGGTTAGCTACCGGCTACGAAGGAAATAGATTCAAGTTGCATACCGATTGGAACACACTGTTGTCTTCTGCCATGCTGGCGTAGCCAGAGTCCAATGACCAAACACTTGGTGCTTTACCGTTGGGGCTAAGATCGTTCGGGGACGGCATAGTGTTGAGGAAGGTTTGAATCCAGGTTCCATGGCCACGGGCATCGTGAAGTACATATTCAATCCAGCGACTACGGTGCGTATAGCTACACCGAAAGAGGTGGAGCATTGAATAGGTCTGTGGCTGTTCGCCCAATAGTGAGCGCTTGCGGGTGGGCGCCACAGGCACGCGCCACGACCATAATTCATGCTATAATTGCAGCTCGGATTGGGCGCGGTAAGGCCCAAACCCGGACGATTGTAGAGAGGCTGAGCTCCGAAGCGGTGTATGGGGCCAAAAGGATACTTTATGTGACGAACGAGGCTGCGTGGCCAATGAGAGCAGTCGCACAGCACAGCCATCATCGTGGCTGAGGAGACGCTTGAACAGAATGGAGGTGAAGAATATTTCGGGAGTGGCCGAATGAACGAAGTGACGGCGCAATTTGTTTGTACCGCCATCTCATCTCGTTTGCTATACTGACTCGGTGACATCCAAGTATGCAGGAGTCGTTCGTTGCATCCGATCCCAGGCCGCTTGAAGCATGGCAGGCGATTGAAACAAGAACTTCTCGCACCCTTGCTGTGGAACTGATCCACGATCCAGTTGACCACGTCATTACTGCAGACGGGTTTGATAACATGTTTCTCTCCGTCCCTATGAAGCAAATGCTTCGGTAATCATCTGATGTTTCGCGATGCGACAGTGTAATGAGGTTGTATAGAGACATGGCCGTGCCTCCGCTAGCGAGCGTAACTTGATTCCTTCCGAGAAAGCAGCACCGCCGGCGGGTCCCTGTGCGTTGCCGCATGCTATTGTTTGTTTGATGCGGAAGCGGTCCTAAGGGCGATTGCAGCTGATTCACGTCATCTCAATGTCGCATGGCAGAGCCTCGAATCCCTTGTTCACACGTCGTTTACTGCCCTGATCAGATCGGCCGTAAGCCCGTGGCCATAGGGCTGGCCTAAGCACCGCTTGTCACTGTGACGTTGCGACCGATCCAGCAACCCCCCGGCCGATACGCTGCTTACATAGAACCATCCATCAGCCGACCCAATCCAGTGAAGCGCCTGCCAGCCTCTGTCTTGATAAAGGGCGGTGAATCCCCTTCTCCGCCAGTTTGACATCGTCGCTGTTGAGCGTGGGGCCGCATAGTCGGCTGCATACCGGAGGCGGTCTGCACTTCCACCTACTGCACCAACAGGGCATTGTTGGTTTTGGTCCGCCTTCTCCCTCCTCTTTGTCTGTCTCGTCGTCATTTCAGCTTGCATGTCTTCGTATACACTGTCCGTGTTCCCCCGCTTCATCGTAATTACAGCCGGCCAACCCCGAAAGAGATGAGATGATGAGGAAGCATGACAGCAAGGTGCTGCTGCACCGTCATGGGAATCATGTGAGAGGACAAGAGGGGGGTTCGGTTTTCGCTACTCCGTTGTTTCTGCCTCAACATTAGACATTAACTACTTACTTACTTACTTATCTATATGTATATTGTAGTAATCAAGAATCTTACACAGCAAATCTGGCACCTGTAGCCCGCCAAGATAGAAGGACATGCCACATTTTATAGCTATATCATTAATTTACTAAGCGTAATAATGATTCATCGCATTTCCATGCGGCACAAACACTGGGTATATCATTAATTTACATTAGAACGGGCGTATATTAATGACGTCCATTTTCTGAACAATTGGTGTCTGTGAGAGCCATGGGGAGGGAGCTAAAACGTTCGTGGTGTTTGGTTGATCCCTTGCTAAAACGGCAATGATCGTGCGCATCAAGACCATCGTCATTCAGGTTTGGAAAACAACACCCGCGGGTCATATTACCCGGGACAACATAATTTCTATCTAGAACGGTTGAAGTCATTGAATACGATTTCTTCTGTGATTTCTACAACGCCCACTCCTCTTTATCGTCCGTAGCAGTAATGAATGGCTCATCAATGAGCTTGACTGCCATTTCACTACATAGAACACTATAAGGCATCAGTAAGCTGTTTCACTAGATGGAGAGGAAATTGCACTCACCATGATGACCCAACAAGAGCGTCCAATTCTCGGATAGCTTTTTCTCGTTTAGAACCGACACTGGTACCCTTACTAACTTCGGTTTGCAGCTCGGCAATCCGTTTACCCCTAGCGATGCCTGCCAGTTCGACGACTCTCTTCGCGAGACAGTCACTGTGGAAAGCATGCTGGCAGGGAAACACAAAGAACTGGCGCGCAAGTAAGGGCAATCCGCACACATAACACCGCTCCCCAGGCTCGACAATTGCGTACCGCTGCTCAAGCGCCTTAATGTCAGTCTTGATGTGCGCAGCTGTCTCCTCGCTTTCGTCCATCTCCTTCTTGAGTTCATCGATCTTGCGGGAGTAATCCTCGAGGGCGGTACATATTTCCTCTTTGAAATCGTCAATTACCACAAAGTCGGGGAAGAAGGGAATAAGATCTTCTATTCTCAAAAGATCGACCCGACGAAGAAATTCAATGGCGGTTTTGATCCCTGATGACTGCGAAATGACCTTCTTCGCAATCGCAAGCCATAGCTTCTTGCGCAGCGCTGGCTCAGTATTCGAACGATCTGCAACGGTACTGGCAAGATCTACCTCGTCGTATTTCAACGCAAGATCCACAGCCTGGACATACTGAGCCATGGAGCTATAAATATGAACACAGGATTGGACGCGCTTATGCTGGATGCATAGTCGAAGGGCAAAATCAGCATCGTAATTTTGCTCATTGGCGTAGGACTGTCCTTCGAGGTAACTAAGCAGCGCCGATTCGTCCCTAGTGGGATGCGATGCATATATTGAGATGAGTGTGTTGTGGATGGCGGCATCTATGGATTGGTGTTGATTGATTTCGAAGAGTAAATATCGTACTGCTTGATTTTGATTCAGTGGAACTTTGGTGTTGTTGTTATAGTTGAGGAACGCAGGAATGAGTTTTTGGGCATCCAAATTTGTCTGACGCATCATGATCTCGACCAGATCTACTGGTACGTGAGCCATCAGGACGCTACTGTATTTGTAGAATATTTCCGGGTCCGTCTGTTTTTTCAGGACGTCAAGTGTTTCTTGCCACCTTTCTCTTTGCACCCAGTAGGCAAGTACATAATTGTAGTCGTTCACCACGGTTGCAAAATAAAGCAACTCCTGTTCCCTGCCATGACTGCTGGTGATTTCATAGACAGTTTTCCGGTCCAAGTCTGCTTTATTCTTGGACACAAAATCCTGATATTCCTTGCGGATAACCGATAGTTGATCTTGGGTCTCGGCTGTGTTCATGCTCTCAGAGAGCTCAGCTTTCGTAGTAATCGTATCATCCAGGGTATTGAGCTTCGCCATAAACACTTCGACTAGCCACGTGGCCAGCATCATTCGTTGCATGATCGAACTTTTCTTCAGAGTAGAGAGTTTTGTAAGTAGGTACTTCCTCAAAGCATCCTGCTCTCCCTTGTCAATGAACGTAAGCGCAACCTGCTCAAACGGCTTGGTGCTTCGTCCATAAACTGCTGCAGCCTCCATGTATTGACCCTTGCCGACCAGATAATCACCAGAAGCTGTGGCTACAGCATCTTTCTGTGATGCAGTTTTCGCATATTGAGATGCTGCATCGAAATGCTGATTTTTGAGCATGATTTTCCACACATCTCTACTCTCGTCGGTCAAGACAATTTCGAAGATCTCCTGGTTAGTGAACAACCAGTATGTGTTTTTCTTGAGATCTGCCACTAAGCCGAGCGCACTCTGACCCGGTTCAAGTACAGTCTGATCCAGGACAACAGTATCATCCAACCGGTTGATTGCTACTATCCTGCCATCAACTAGTTGAAGAATATGCCATTGACTAAGTATCATAGACTGGACCGGCTCTTGAGATTTCCTGGTCCTTCCACTGGCGCTCTGCGAAGGGGGTATCTGCGATCGCGGGACCATCTTAGACTCGCCCAAAACCCTGCCACCAAGCTCGGATGTATCTGATGAGAGGTGCAATTTTCCAGTAAGCACGCCTTGTGATGTGAGCCACCCAAATAGCCGTTCAGCATTGGTGTGATCCTGTCCAGGACTTTCCACAGCTTCAGGCGATATGGCCAGACCAGAAACAACCCCAGACGACACGTTGCCAAGTTCGTGAACAGTCGCTGACTCGGTTTCGAAAAGCTTCGAGAATATCGATCCACTCCCTTCATGCCCATGCCGGCCAATCTTGCCCGCAAAGTGCAGGAATGAGGAAGGTGTCACGATGATGACCCGGCGCATGTCAGCCCTACCAGGTACGATGTCTGTCCATAATCCTGTAACTGGACCATCATTCGTTTTGTATACCCCCTTCAAGTATCGCTCTTCGCGACGATAGAATTCGGACGAGGGCTCGATATAGACCTCGTATACATTTCCATCCGATGCGCCGATCAGGATCTCTCGGGTTGATGCTGTAGGCTGTGAGGGGTTCCACGATATACTCTCAATCACGACGCCTTTCAATCTCGACAGAGCCTTAGGTGAACGTGATTGCGTATGAAGATAAAAGTTCTCGGCGAGGGTGGTAGTTATGATCAGGTGGGATGCGGAGGGGTCCAGGAAAAGACGCTTGATAACACCAATCTCGGACGCCTTCTTTGGCAGGTCGATGTCTTGATCACAGTCAGCGCAAGCTATCGAGTGAATGTTCGAGGTGCAACACACCGTCTATATCTGCAGGACTGTCTAAGTCTATTCGCAGAATGCGCCCTGTCGAAAGAGCCAGAACAAGGACGTTATTTGCGACTGCAGCTGCGACAAAATCAGAAGCGACGGAGAACTGCAGCGATACACGTTCGATGTTGAACATGGGAAGCAAGGCATCGTCCTGCAGGCTGGTTGAGCCAGGCGCGGCGTACCCGGCGGACATGTCGTATGCCATGGTGGAATCTACGGCGGCTATTGTTCGGAAAGAGTGCCTCGCATGGCTTGGGATCAAACTTGCAGCTTCAGCTGCCTCTGTTAATTGCACAAGAGCGCACGCACTATGGCGAATGTTGCTTGCTGTCGCTAGGTGCGGTGGTGCGGAGGAGCTTAGGCGGAGCAGTGACGCCTGAGCTTAGAGCTGGCTTCGGAGATGCACCGGAGATATCGAGGATCTATGTGTGCGCCCCCTTTTGATACACGACAACCTTCTTGGGTGCACATACATCACTTGAATATATCACGCCAGGTGCGTCCTAAGCCACACATTCATGACTCTTAATAAAGTATCAATACAATTCATTCCACAGTGCTCAGTCGCGCTTTGTCGACGCTCAACACCATCTTGGTCTTTATTCGATCAGTGCTCCCCGTGGTATCGTATTTTACTTTCGCAATGCTCGTCCAGCAATGTCTTTCCTGTATTGCATGCCATCAAAATGAATGCAATCAACGCCTTGATATGCCTTGGCCACAGCCTCCTCCAGAGTCGAAGCCGTAGCTGTAGATGCAATTACTCTTCCGCCTGAAGTCTTAAGTGTGTTGTCCGAGAAAGAAGTTCCGGCGTGGAACAGTACGACATCTGTTTGCATGTTAGCTCGAACCTTTTCCATTATAGTCCTGCTACCCTTACCCTCTGGTACATTATCCAACTTCATGACTGTGCCCTTCGCATAGCTACCTGGATATCCACCAGCAGCCACAACGACTGTAGCTGCACTCTTCTTCGAGACACGGACCTCTACATCGCCCAATCGACCTTCAGCGCATGCAGTCATAGCTTCGGCAAGATCGCTATCCATCAACGCAAGAAGACTCTGTGTCTCAGGGTCTCCAAATCGCACGTTGTATTCCAGCACTTTTGGACCTGTTTTAGTCATCATGAGACCAGTAAATAGGACCCCTTTGAACTCAAAGCCATCGCTCTTCATGCCGTCAACAGTCGGTTGCAGGATATCCTTGTGTACAGCTTCAATCACAGAAGGCGGAGCGATTCTGGTGGGTGCGTAGGTACCCATACCACCTGTATTAGGTCCTGTATCTCCCTCGCCTATCCTCTTATGGTCCTGTGCAGGGGGGAGACTTTTGATTGTCGTGCCGTCACTGAAGGTCAGTATGCTGAGTTCGTCACCCTCCAAGAACTCCTCAACCACCACCTCATCTCCTGCAGACCCAAATTCCCTGTCAAGCATAATATCTTTTAGTGCTGCATGGGCTTCTTCCTTGCTTTGTGGTATTATCACTCCCTTTCCAGCCGCCAATCCCGAAGCTTTGATGACCACGTTGTGCGAAATTGTGTCCAAATACTCTTTGGCCTTCTCATAGTCCGAGAAATTCTCATAAGCAGCTGTAGGAATGTTGTGTTTCTTCATAAAGTCCTTGGAGAAGGTTTTACTGCCCTCCATCCTAGCAGCAGCCTCGCTTGGTCCGAAGCATTTGATTCCATTTCCCGCGTGCTTCTCAAAGTAATCGACAATGCCTGCTACCAGGGGAGCTTCTGGTCCTGGAATCACAAGATTCACGCCGTTTTCTTTAGCAAATTGTACAAGTGCCGGGAAATCTTCTTGCTTGATCGTCGAATTGTTGGTGACTTTGGGCGTGTTTGCGGTGCCACCGTTTCCAGGAACAACAAAAATGTGCTCAACACGCGGGGATTGGAGAAGCTTCCAAGCAATGGCATGCTCGCGCCCGCCGTTTCCGACGAGAAGAACACGCACTTGAGAGGACATTCTGACGTTTTTGGCTGCCAACTCGAGATTATACCGTGCTCCGGGGAGGTGCTTGGTGTGTGCTTGGAGATTTTTTTTTCCGTAGGGCTGGATACCCCGCCGTGGGGTACCAGGTTAAGGCTGCCAAGAATGAAGTCATTCTAAGGCAGCCACGATTAATTCAGACGCTTGTACAGCAGATTCCAGGCGTAGACAATAGTTGGATCTGTAGAATTATTTTGCTTCGTATCGGCGCATGAAAATTGCGAGTTTTCATCACACCAAAAACAGGCTGTATAGAGTTTCATCTAACGCCAATGGGAGTGCCTTGATCCCTTATGTCCGGTAATCAGTGGGACATGAGAGATGCAGCCATTGCAATAAGTTTGCGTGAAGGCTCTTTCGTTTGCTCTTTTTGGTAATCGATCGTCTAATTTGCGGTTTATCTATCGTTGCAACCTCTCGCTGTGTGTAGGATTACCCAAACTCCAGCTTAAAATTTATTTATAAGGAATGAAGCATCCCATTAATTAACTTCTTCTTGGCACAAATTGCTGTATAATTATAGTTTTTTAAAAATTGAACTGTGTTAGTATTGCTAAACAATCTACGTAGTAGTAGCATACGTGTATAGGTGGTTATTGCAAATACTCGTGACCTATTTAACTTGCTTACCTACATACCTAGGTAGGTATGTTCCACTAATTGCCCGACGTGAGAGCAGATCAAGCGAGAAGTCAGCACATGTGGGGTATTCCAGTGCCGCATTGATCATTGGAGGGAGCATCCCAGGCCATGGAAATGAAGATCCGCTATATAGTTACCATATATTGCAGTAAATGCATTCATCTCAAATACTTCCAGACGAGCGCCGATAGTTTAGTGGTAGAATTGAAGCTTCCCATGATATAAATCAAAAGATTGCTTCAGGCACGGGTTCGATTCCCGTTCGGCGCATTTTTTGCTATCTCCAGGCCTTGGAAGCAGGCAATAGTTTGTGTTTTTTTGTTTGACGCCGAGACGGGCGGTTGTTGATAGTTATGGCGGTCGAAACATACCGACTGATGTGAGGAAAGTGGAACGTGGCCGATGGATACTATGGTGTGGTGTCGGAACTCCAATGGACGTGCATAGGTTTTTGGCTCCAAGCAAAATAGAATGTAACCAATGGCCTGTTCCCTGGAGGGCGAGGGTACCTTTAATATCAAACGCATGATATGAAAGGGGTGGCCGCAGACATCGAGAACGTCAAGTTCATTGGACTATAGCCACTATATAGAGACGAAACCACGATCTTCGACTTAATGCAATGTCCATCGAGTTCTTTGCGCATAACAGCGTACATGCGTATGAACCGTTGGTTTTGGACCAAGAAACATTCATGAATCCCTGCTGCATCGCATGCGAACAAACACCAACTAGGTCCAACAGTAAGCCGCGAACGATTGCGCCATTGTAGCTTGGGATTTTCAGATATAACTGCAAGTGGAATGTTGATTTATAATGTATCTGCAGGACACCAGGCTCACGAGTTGTTACTCGGCGCTTCCTGGCGCTTCTTCTCACGCCGCTCTTTCTTCTCTTTCTTCTTCATTTCTTTCTCCAGCCATGAAGATTGTCCCGCGGGGGGTTCTCCCTTATTTTTCTTGTCCAGCTCCTCTTGCAACCACTGAGTAGGGTCCTTGATGGACAGTTCATTTCTGTCCGGTTTCTGGCCTTGCTGCACTTCTGCATTTGATGCTGGAATATGTTCCTTGCCTGTTGTTTTCGAGTCCTTCACCTCTTCACTTGCTCTAGCCGTCGCGTTCTGAATTTCCTGTGTCATTGCCCTCTTTGCGGCTTGTTTTTGATCGACTATTTCCTGCTTTTTCATGGCTGCAGTTTTCACGACGACATTGTCTCCATTGAGCGCATTCGTCGCTGCAGCGACTGCTGCTTGTGCTTTGTTACGGCCTTCGCCGCTGCCCAGCCACTCATTTTGATATCCCCATCCAGTCATGTACACCCCTACGAAGTATTTCTGAATGCCGTTTTCGTGGACCATGCTTCGTTCCTCGCGGTACTCCAGCGAAACGTCTTTGCCTTGGATCAGACGTGCCAGGTCATCTTTTGCCTGTGGATTCTCAATTATCTTTGGCTGGAAATCTAGCATTTGCGGAGACCAGAGCTTTGTCAGCCAGTTCTCTGCCGTCTCAAACCCATTTTTGGGATCCGAGAGGACAACGCCGGCAACATATGCCTCGAAAACGTCGGCCACGACCTTTTTCCATGCTTTCGACTCTTTGACATGTGCTCCGTGCTTCAGACGATCGGGCAGTCCATACGCGATCGAGAACTGACCCAGCGTCTCGTTCTTGACGAGCTGCTCCCGTAGAGTGGCCTGCTGAGGAACATCGAGATGTGGAAGGCGACTATATAGTAGACGAGAAGCCATTAGTTCGATGTATGCGTCACCAAGAAATTCCAGACGCTCGTATGTGATGTCGTTGGAATTGTCGGAGCCTTTGACCAGGGTACGCGTATGTATACTGACATGGGTAAAGACTGCTTCTTGGAGGTGTGGTTCGACAATAGGTGGAAGTGGCGGAAGGCTTTTTGCCTTTTCAAGCTGCTGTAGAATGTAAGTCGGCACATATACCTGGCCATCCTTCGCCGGCCATTTTTGATCAAGTGCTGTCATCTTCAAGCCAGACGCATGGTTCTGGTTCTGATCTCGGGCTGATAGGAGCTTTCTAAGTTCTCGGGCATGGTGAAGAATGTCCCTATCACCTTTGAATGTCATATGTTCTGCTTCAAGCTTGGAAAGCAGTGCTACCAGGCCTGTGTTGCACTCCGCCGCCGCCAATATGCAGGGCTCACATTTTGCGGGATCTGGAAGTCGTTCTATGTGTTGTAGAACTGGATTGTCTTTTGGTTTGACTCTGTTAGGCACAGTATCCGGATGTTGAATATTGTGGCTCCTGTGCGCAGGCTGGGGTAAGTTGTGCCCGTCAGGATGCTGCGAGCTGTATGTCTTTTGTTGTTTATAGCGGTTGCTCTCGTAGTGATTGAACGTTCCATGCCGCTTGTGAGACATGATGCTTGTCGACTCTGGGCTCTAGGAATGATCTGGGGGTGGGTAAAAGGGCAGACTCGTGAGAATGCGTCCAGACAATTTATTATGCTTAGTCAGCCATACCTGCAGATATCGCTGCTGTGTCGCGCTTCTGGCACCTCCGAAGCACCTCCGCACCAACGTACCAACGCAATTACGCAGTCATGTCAGTATCACGAAAGCGCGTGTTTGATCTCATGAAGGTAGAAATTCCCCGTTATACTAGTTAAACGGATTGCTGACCACCTCAGACGCAATGCGCTGTCTTCAACACGACGTACAATCCTCAGCGTCTCCGTTTAGGTTCTCGTATCCTCCATTCACGCCTTAAAGGTGCCGCCATCGCTTCTTACTATCCACCGCGGATAGGAACTATTGCGCAACTGCGAAAGCTGTACCCAGAAGATGATATCATAGATGAGAAGGAGGAAGATTGGATTGAACATTTGAACGTGGCTCAGTCAAGAGGAAAGGGGAACCCGAAGAAGAAGCGAACCGCAGCAGGTAATTTTTTCCCGCAGAAGAGCCAAATTGCGAATGCTGACCAGCGATCAGAATCCAAGAAGTTCACCAAGAGAAGGTGATCGGATAAATGTTTAGAGGGGTTGTAAGAATACGAGGATCACAACAGCAACAAGACTCAGCGTACGACCAATGTAAAATTGCACTATGCAGATACATATTGAAGAGCACCACCTGCCTTTTCTCGACATCCATCGTTGGGGTTTGTAGGGTTATATCACTTAGTTGGGACCGCATAGACAACTGAAGATTTCAAGAGAGGATGGCCAAAAGACTAGATAACATTCAGCGGCCAAGGATTGAGCTCTAGCACGCTTGTACATAGATAGAGGAATTGATATATGGAATATCTATCAATTCCACCACCCTGCTAAGCGCTAATCAAATTTTTGGGATCCCCGCCCGTACCGCATTGCAATATCCCACCATCCGCATGAGAAACGCTCGACGCATGTGCGCTGGCTATGTTCCGCGCGAAAGAAGCGGAGTCGTGAATTACGAGCTTGGAAAATTGGGCTGCTCTCTCTAAGACTGATTTGTCTATTAGCGATGCCACCAGCTTGACAGACAGACAAACATCTCATACAGGATTCCCGGCCATATCTGATGTGCTTCAAGAAGAATGCTCTTTTTGAAGTTACATACTCATCCTTCAAGCTTTGCCAAGTTGCGCCCAACTCAGAAAAAGCGGGTTTGGTCTTCTACACTTTGGCATGCACACCGCTATTCTTGTCTGGCAATGTTGTTCATGACTAAGTAGATAGAGCCAGGTTTTCAACCCAACCCGTTGTAATCCTGTTTCGCTTTCATAAACAGTTGACTTAATACATCTGTCTGTACGTTCGGTTGTGTATGCGGTAACATGGGTAGGTGGTTGTGAGAAGCCACTTGAGCGGCTGTATGCGCATCGCTGTTATATGATGATGCATCCTGTCGTGGCTGTCCGAAGAGCTCCCTTAGAGACAATTGTCGGCCCATTGGTATTGAATTTTCCATCTGTTCATAGGAAGAAGGTCTATTCCCTTGCATTTGCTCGGCAGCTTCTCTGCTCTTCTGAGCGCGCTCTGCAAGTTCCTGGAGTCTGTCTTGAAGTTCAGCGCGCGCATTCGCTGTACTGCTGGGGGGCGGGTCGTTCATGATCCACAAGCCGTAGACTTGATTCTGGTCGCTTTGCATCATGACAAATTCGCCAAATTCAATGCCATCGGGACTCTTGATCTCCATTGTGAAATTCTCTAGGCCTTTGCGATTGAGCATTATGACAGAGAAACGTTCGACACCCTGGGGTGAAGGGGCCAGTTGGCACACGAACAGACTTCCTTCAGTACCAGTCCGTTCCCATCCCGGCGGATCTAAGGCATATACATAGAGTGCGGCATATGATACGACGTAGTGTACGGCTGTTACTTCGGGGTAGTGTCGACGGATAACAGACAAGTTGAGTTCCTCGTTGGAGCGTGGGGTGACGCCGGTTGCGTTCATGTCGGCTGGCACGTCTATCGTGTAGCTTGAGAGATCGGGTGGCGGCTGAGGTTGTTGAGTGCGTGCCTTGGACCTATTCGGGGCCATCTGGGTGAGTATGTGAAATCCAAGCGGGATCAGGCTGGCTGGGTGTTGGCTCGCGGACGCTTTACGCGCTAACAACTTGAAAGTGAGTGGTTGGAAGCTTGGGCCACCCTTGACCCGGAAGCACTGCCCCACTCAACAGCGTCATCGTCGTGAATTGTGCCCAGCCATGCATCATTCGTGAAGTCTCAAGCGACTGCGTAAAGTAGACGTTGCTCATACTCTCCAATCGTTAAAACATGGACTAAATTCGAAGACGAAAGCTGAATTTTTCCTCATCCACAATCATGCCCGCAGCACCCGATATCAACTCTACAGAGCGCCTGGACGCTGACATTCCAGGGGCGTTCCCAGAGACAAGTCGCAGCCAGTATGTTCGTCTTCTAGAGTGGAAGCAAGCTTGGGATACCACGTTGTGTGGTGTTTGATCCTTTGCTCGCCTATTGAAACACCGTGGCTTTAAACTTACTAACCTTAAACTTTGTTCATTCAGATCACTCATATCAACCACTCATCAGACACTCGCAGATTCTCTTTACGAACGGAGAGAAGAATACACCCGTCCACAGGAAGTGAAGATCAAAGTGGGAAGCTGGAATGTGGCAGGCTTGAAGGGTGTGGAACAAGATGTAGGAGCCTGGTTTGTTGGCGGAAAAGGCATGGAAGAGTCGCTCGTTGGAATGAAGATAAGAGACAATCCTAGAGAGAGCGTTGAGAATCAAGAAGCTAGACGCTCATCTGTTGCCCCCACGGTACCACGCAATGACGAGAAAGCCCTGCCCGGGGATGAAGAGGTGGGCATTTACGCCTTGGGGTTGCAAGAGGTAGTCGATATTACTTCAGCTACCGAAGCCTTGAGACCTTTCACCGACCCCTCAGTTGCAAATCGATGGAAGTTGGCTGTTGGTGCTTCTATGCCTGCGGGCTATCGATTGGTAGCTGAGCAACAGTTGATTGGGCTGCTACTTCTCATTTACGTTTCCCCCACTGTCCATCCGCAGATCAAGGCCGTCAGCACTACGAGTGTAGGTACAGGATTGATGGGGTATATGGGAAATAAGGGCGCTGTAACTGCCCGACTTATTCTCGGCGAGACCACCAGACTTGTATTTATCAACTCTCATCTGGCTGCTGGAGCCGATAAGGCTGCTTTGGAGCGCAGGATCTGGGATGCAGCTCAAATCACAAGCCGCACACGATTCGACCCTATCTCAGAACCAACAGGCTTGGCTCATGGACAAGCAGAGGGGCTTGGAGACGAAGACTTCGCATTCTGGTTTGGCGACTTGAACTTCCGTTTGCAAGGTATGCCCGGAGATGACGTGCGACGCCTATTTACAATTCACACGAAAAAACTCGACTCAGACGACACATCCCCAAGCGATGATCGTAGTGAGATCTCAGAGCAAGCCTCAAGCTCGCAGAAGACAAAAGACGCTGTACCTCTTCCACCTGAACTGGATCCAGCATCTTTGCAAACCACAATCACGTCTCTTCTTCCTCACGATGAGCTCATTCAGCAACAAAAGACTGGTAAAGCCTTCCATGATGGGTGGCGGGAAGGCCCCATTCGCTTTCTGCCTTCATATAAGTACGACGTAGGGAAAGTGGGTGTTTTTGATTCGAGCGAGAAACAACGTTGTCCGAGCTGGTGTGATCGGATATTGTACAGAACCAGAGCAGCGAAACAACGGCACGATGCAAAAGTGAAGGAACAGGAGGAGGCAAGGAAAAGAGATGATCAGATGAAAGCTGACGGGCTTGGCACGACGGACGACGATGATGAATTGCTCTACGACTACGACCCCGACACCGACGGCGCTCAAGATGCCTACGATGAATATGAGGATAGCCAAGACGCAGAGCCCGAAACTGTTGTTACGAAAGAGGGATTCTCGGACGAGATCCTTCTCGAGTACTATACGGTTCATATGCGTGTCATATCATCAGACCACAAGCCGCTAGAAGCAGGCTTCTCTCTCAAATATGACGCTGTCATTCCCAACCTGAAGACAGCTGTTCATCAAGAGATTGCAAAAGACCTTGACCGACAGGAAAACGAGGGACGGCCCTCTGTCACCATCGTGGTTGATCGATCTACCGGCTCTTTATCACCACACAATAAAAGTGTCACCAACAGTACTTTTGATGGTGTGGACTTTGGCGACGTCCAGTTCGCAAAGTCCAAACGACGTAGTTTAACAATAGCAAACACTGGTCGAGTCCCTGCTACTCTTGGTTTCACAGAGCGGCCAGTCGCTCAAAGTCAACCCCAGGGAGCTTTTCCGCCATGGCTGACAGTTCAATTCGATCGAGACCCTGACGCGGACTCCAAAACCCCAGCGGGGAATTTTAATCAACAATTCACCCTCGAGCCTGCAGACGTGTGCAACGTAGAGCTGAAGCTCAAAGTTGACAACTTATCGTTGGTACAGGGTCTCAATGAAGGCACGTCATCGTTGGACGAGGTTTTGGTTATCCGTGTTGATGAGGGCCGTGACCACTTTCTGCCCATTCGCGGCAATTGGCAGCAATCGATCCTCTCGCGTACAGTCGACAAGTTGGTAAAGATACCAGAAGGCGGCGTTCGCAAACTTCAAGGCCAGAAACCGGACCGTAGCGAAGCAGTGAGGTTCTCAGTTCCTCGCGAGATTTTTCGGCTGACGGAAGCCATAGAAGACATGACCGAGCGAACGCTTGCCGAATGGAGCATGCGAGGAAGCGACAGCGATGAAGAGGAGGCGCCTTGGAAACACAATGCCGCGTGGCCGTTCGCTGGATTTGAGTTCAACTCCGATGATGAGGACATGCTCGCGGATGTCTACGATGTCCTTGATTGCGATGAAGCCTTCGATAACGCTTTTCCTCCAGGCACAGCCCCGAAACGCAAACTTGCAGTTCTTACTAGAGCTTTGCTCACCTTTCTGCAAAGCCTTCAAGATGGAATAATCACAAAAAGTTTGTGGGAGAAACTCGAGGAGAGTTTTATTATGCATGAAAAGTCGAGACAGCAGTTTGCACCAGATGACGAGAAGATGTGGGCTCTCGAAATTCTAGCAGAAGCACCTCACCACAATGCTTCATTCCTTCTCATCATCTCAACACTGCAAAATATCGCCATGCAGATCGTGGAGGCATCAAAGCCACAAAGTCCTAGGTCGAGGCCTAGCATAGAGCTGCCTGCATCACCAAAAGCATCCGTGCGAAGGATGACACTGAGTAAAGACCCTCAATTGGCCATCAAGCAACTCGTCAACAAGAACCATGCAGCTATATTGGCCGAGGTAATGTTTCGCGCGCCAAATTCAGGAAGGTTAAAAGAAAAAGACAAGAGCACAAGAAAGGAGAGGATGGCCAACATGATTGAGTTATTCTTGAACGATAACTGATGGCTTTCCGGTGGAAGGGACAGTGATGGCAGATGATGGATTCTGTAGGTCAGGATTCAACAATGATACCCAATTTCCACCAAGCCTTCGTGAAATAGGCTTGACTACCAGTCCTTGCATCTGTAAAAAGTAGTACGTTTTCGTTGGGGGGCGTCGGAATTCCGGGCAAATGATGGTAGACTCACACCACAGTGCCCTCTGATGAGCCACTGATCCTCTAGTTATTAAATGCATATATAATATGTAATGCCAGAAATCATTGTCCTTCATCTCAGAAAAAAAAACTGGGATCTATCAATTGTGAGTACGACAGCCATTCATAAGCTTCGCTGTTGAATCTGTGGAGAGGTGTCTTTGCCTCTATGAGGGCGGCGGCCTGTGCGTCATCAGTTCGAGTCTCCCCATCTATCCACCAATCTACCCCACCAGCACCCTAATACACCCTCACACTCCGCATATAGCGCTTTAGCCCTGGGTCCCGAAGAAGCGCAACTCACCTGAACCTCTATCGTCATGTCGAACAAGATCCAGAAAACGATCGAGCGCCAACAAGCCCGGATCGCCGCCGGCGAGTACTACGAGGCCCACCAGCAGCTGCGCGTAATTGCCAGCCGGTATACCAAATCGAGCAACTGGGCAGCCGCAACCGACATCTTATACTCTGGTGCGCAGGCCCTTTTACAAGCCGGACAAGGTGGTTCAGGCGGTGATCTGTGCATACTATTGTTGGACGTGTACCACAAGGGCGAAGTCAAATGTGACACGGAGAGCAAAGGGAAGCTTTTGGGGCTGTTGAGGGCATTCCCGAAGGGCGAGCCCACGCGTAAGAAGTTTGTGGGCGAGTTGGTCGGTTGGAGCGCGAGGACGAGCGAATACCCGGCAGGCGACCCAGAGATACATCATGTAGCAGGAAGTTTGTATGCTGATGGTACGTACTATCGGACGAAGACCTGGGGCTAGAAATTCGGGAAACAAGAGCTAACCAGGCGATTTTGCAGATCTGGATCCCTACGACGCGGAGCGACATCTCATCTTGGGCACCAAAGATTCCCCTGCCACACTCGCTACCCTTCACTACGCTTGGTACACTTCCGACAGCCCACACACTGCACCTCTATATGCCGCACGCGGTATCATTCCCTACCTCCTAGCCGGGAATTTGCGGGCCGCCAATAAGTTCAATCTCTTGTTCAGCTCATCACTCCAAAAATCGCCAAACTCGGCCGCTCTCTCCATCCAGGAGGTTTCTACTGCTTCTTCCGACCTTCGCGTTTACCCATCCCTCCCTCTATTGAACTTCCTAGGCCTTCTGTTGTTGGCAGTAGAGAGAGGAGAAGCATCTCTGTTCAGACAATTGAAGAGCCACTATGCTGGTCATTTGAAGGATGTCAACTGGAACGAAGCACTGGATCAGATTGGAGAGATGTACTTCAACATCAAGATACCTAGGCAGGGCAACCCGATGATGGACATGATCGGCAGCATGTTTGGTGGAGGGTTAGGTGGAGGCGGAGGATCTCAAGGCAGAAAGTCTGGGCCCCCACCTGTTGCAGGACTGGATTGAGGGAGCGAGTATTCAGCGTTGGTGTCTAAAAGACTATGAGGTTATGATCATTTACTTGCATATATGCAGACCCCTGACGTCGAGTATCAACCTATAAACTGAAGGTGAATACATGTACAATTATCAAATAAAATTTCATGGCTAATTTGATCTCCAATAACGCCGATATGACTCAATTGATGTAATTTTAGTAGTTTCCACCCTACGTAATCAAAGCTTCATTTTTGGATACCAGATCTACGTGCATAACAGGCTTCACCTCTATTGGGGGATGCTCTTCTCCTTGAACTCAATGCCGTACTTCTCGGACAGCGTCTTCATCAAAGGAGCACAGATCTTAGGGCTCATAGGTGCAAGTACACCCTTCTCGCTGATGGTTCCGTCAAGCACCTGCTGCACAGCGACAGCGCAGGGCACACCGACCAATTTGGCCATGGCGGAGTAGCCCTTGGGGTCTCCGTAGTCAGCGAGCGTAGAGGTGCGAACCTCTTTGCTGCCGTCCTTGTTCTCGATCTCGAACCTGTGCTGGAGCATGACCATGTCACGTTCGCCCTCCTCGTACTGCATCTTCTTCTCGAGCGTCGCACAAAGTGTATCCAGGGCGTTGCCGCGAGGAATGATGGGTTCGGAAGAGAGGAGACCGATCCAGCGGAGACCGTCAAGGATACGGTCCTTCTCCTCAGTGGAAGCGAACTTAGTTTGGGAGGAGATGGCCCAGACGATGTCTTCCTCCTTGTCGCTGGCGGCACCGATGATCTTGGCAGTGGCCTCCTTCCATGTGCGCTTCTCACCTTCTTTGAGGAAGTCCTTGGGGTCCTCGGAAAGGAAACCGATGTCTACAAGGCACTTGATGTACTCGGGGAAGCCCTGGTATCTCAGTGTTCCACGGACAATGGTCTGGGCCTCGGGGATGTTGTATCGCTCCTTGTAAGGAGTGGAGTCCCGGTTGGGGTAGGCAACGAAAGCGTAGCCGGGGTAGATAAAGTAGGGCTTCGCCTCGGCCATCAGTTCTGGGCCTTCAACCTCGACGACTTTCCCGTCCTTCCAGTATTTGGCAGCGTTCCTCAGTGCGAGAAGCACACCACGGGAGCTCCACGAGAATTTGTATCCAAGAGGGTTGTCTGACGCTTCAGGGGCGGGAAGGCCACCGCAGTATGACTTGAAGCTAAGGATCTTGCCACCTGCCTTGTGGACCTCGTCAATGGTGAGAACTGCGGAGAGATGGTCGATTCCCGGGTCAAGACCGATCTCATTCATGACAGTGATGCCGGCCTCCTTAGCCTGAGCATCGAGTTCAAGCATCGCCGGCGAGACATAGGAGGTTGTGACGACATGCTTCTTCTTGCGGATGGCCGATTTGATGACAGTGGCGTGGTGCGTGTAAGGGATAAGCGAAATGGCAACATCGACCTTGGCTACTTCGGCATCGAGAGCTTCAGAGTCGTTCACGTCCAGCTGTTTGGGTCAGTGCTCTGACATGGGAGCGGTAACTCTAGTGACATACGCTGATAGCTGTGGTGTTCTTGATACCCTTGGCCAACTTCTGTGCGTTCTCCAAAGTCCTGCAAGCTATATCAATGTCAGCAATGCTCTTCGAGTGGACGAATGCGATACATACCAACTGTGACCTTGATGCCTGAGTTTCCAAGAAGCTCAACTGTAGGTCGGGTACTTTGACAGTTAGCCAAGTAGTAATAAAGCAATGGCAAAAGAAGCTTACACGAAACCGGCTCCCAGTAGAAGAACAGAGCTGTTGAGGAGTCAGATATACACTTCAGCATTTTTGTCGAGAATATGCCAACTCACTGTCCGCTGCTGGCAGCACCGCCGAGAACGGCTTCAAACTTGTCTTCAACATCATTAGCAATTGCGTGATTCTCCATTGTACGAATCTGAATCAACTCACTAATGACTGCCTCCATAATTGCTGGGTATGGTTTCTCTAAAGCAAACAAATCAAGCGCACGAGAATTGTGTGAAGAGATATAGTTCTGGTGCGTACTCCGAGTCGGAATTTTCTCGATGACTGCAGGTAGCGAGCGTCATCGGAGCAATCACATTTAGTACCCCGCGCCGCCACTTCAACGCCGCCAGGGAAAGTGGGATATCCGATCAATCGATGCATGCATCATTAGCGCCTGCGCCTAGCTGCTGGGATGCCATCACACGTGACCCTGGCTTATTCGCGCTAGTTACATAATCCGTTGCCCTAGACAATAGGGTGGCATACCTCCCGGAACACCTGCGACATTGCAAGGCCATGCAGCGAGGCCTCGATGGCGTTGATGCATCGGATTGAGTGGAGAGTATTGTTGATGCTCTGATCCTGCTTGCCTTCATGTGCATACCCATGTAGGCAGCGAGGAGACAGTTTGCACGCCGTGTCGCGCATGTTTCCCTGCCGCCCTTTTCGCGTTCCTCTCTCTCTTTTTCTCTCACCGACATCATCTCTTCTCGGGACGCAACTCAATAAGCACCCTGTCAATCGCCGAATCACTGGCAACGTCGCGCGCAGCCAGCTCAGAAAGCGCCGACGGTTGATAATTATTGCCCACGCAGTGATAAACCTGCTTCCGCCCGTGAACTTCATTCGTCCCTGCGATTGTCTCGCTCCCTGCTTGCTAAGGCGCGCAAGGAGAGCACTGGGACAACAAACACCTGTGCTATAGCCTTTTACTGTCGGTCGCGTCGCGTCGGCTCGATGGGCCATCGCTCGACCGCTGCGTTGTGGGAAGCAACAGCAAGCGAGCATCCAATCAGCACTACCAACCAACATACTCTCCATCCAGCTCGTTATACCAACCTGTCAGTTTTTCTTCTCTCTCATCGTACGCCTTCGTCTTACTGATACACGTTCAGAGCATGGTGAAACAACAAACATCTCTCTTAGGAAATCTGCTATTTTACGAATACATACTCGCCCACCGCACCCCTACTTTCCTTGAGAGAAACAGAGCGGATGCGTTACTTGCCAAGCAACAAGAGGACGCAACTGGCAGCTGGCTACCTTCCCGCTCATCCTCCATCAACCGGGCACTTTGGAAACCGCCATCTGAACATTTCCTTAAAGCCATCATGAAGAGTCATGTCGAACATGAAGCCTTTGTCATTGAATTCAAAGGCATTGAGCCTTTAAAGCATCGAAATGGCTCTTCGGCACGCCCGCCCCGGAAGAAAGCGTCCATTTTTATTGGGTGTGCTGATATCCACATTGCGCTCTTAGATAAAGGATCCAACAAGCCTTCAGAAGAATGCATCAGAGCGGGTGTCAAAATGAGGGGCATGAGCTCTGAAAACGGGAAAGCCATTCCATTAGATGTATCTGCCGTTGAATTTCCGGCTCAAAACTTATTACGGCGAGGATCTAGTTCTAGGATCAAACCATGGGACCTACGTATCACCCTCACGTTTCAAGATGCAAAGGAAGCAAAAGAATTCCATTATCAGATGTCATCAACCACTTCGAAGATACCGGTTCATTCTACAACGCAGCTAACAATGCAATGGAACAATATCTTGCAATGCCCATCCAAGCCGCATGTACATCCCTTCACGTTTGCTGGGGAAAAGCCCAGCAATCTCGGTCTCAAGGTGCTCACGCATTGGAGATCACCCACCGACACATCAATACTCGGGACACACAATCGATGGCTACGTTCGTCTAACGCAATTACCCACACAAGAACAGCACCATCAGACATTCCACGACCCAAACGTCATGAAGTAGTCTACGTCTTTCCCAAAGATCCAAATCCGAAAGTCTCAGCCAAGACAGTGAAGAAGCAAGGTCTAGTGTGCCATTTCACACATTGTAAACATCCGGTCTTTCATGATATAGACCAACTGCGATACCATCTCGACTCTTCACATGATCTGGTCAAATACCAATGCAAAAAGCTGAGCGGGTCGAGAGGGATTCATGTCTGGCAATTCGCCATTGAGATCAACGACCATCAAGCCTTTTACAAACGGGCTAGCAATGCTGCTCCAGACCCACGAGAAGCTAAATTACTGGCGCCAAGTAAACGATTCAATTTGAAGAAGTACCTCGACGAGGGAAATGACGACTTCCAAAGAGAAGCTCGATTGGATATTCCCCGGAAGCTACCGATTAGAGCCTCAAAACCTCCAAGATCAACCCGACTAGCCGCACAGAAATCATTCACGTTTACGGATGACATCCTCGAGAAACGTGTATCGAGAGGGGCAAGGAAAACATATGTGGTCCCTAGGGCGCCACCGGGCATAACCTTCTTCAGATCAGTTACTAAAAGACCACTCCAGGAGGGGGAACTGGTCAGCGAAAGTGAGGACGAGGTCGACACCGAATGGATCGACCATAAACGCAACATGGAATTCGATGCCAATCCCCCGTATCCGAGTTCGGTAAGAGACTTCCTCAAGCTTTTCGACCCATTCATCAGAGACGAGCAGCTGCACTCGCATGCACGTCTTGCAGAATCAATGGTTCGGTTTGCGCATCTACATGCAGATGCGCTATACCGGGACAACATTGTGCAAGAGTTCGAACGTAAGCTTGACGAGCAGGTCGAGGATGGCATGATTCCAGCCATCGTACGCACTCTCTGTTTGGAGATGATAAGAAAGCGTACACCACCAACAATGAGGCCGCCCCCACCAGTGCGCGATTCTTCAATTGGAGGCAATACGCGGCAATTGCAGTCAATGAGTAAGAAGAATCAAGCTGCCGGCGTGTGCCTTCCCAGATCTAGCCACTTAATCACCCACGCGACTGGTTCAGAAGGCGATTCTTCTATTGGAGGCAGTACGCGGCAGTTGCGGTCAATGACTAAGAGGAATCAAGCTGCCGGCGTGTGCCTTCCCAGATCTAGCCACTTAATCACCCACGCGACTGGTTCAGAAGGCAATATTGAAATGCCCGATGCAAATCCAGTCAAAGATGAAACGATTACCCCCAAAGAAGAGTCAGAAGAGCCAAAAGAGCCAGAAGAGCCAGAAGAGCCAGAAGAGCCAGAACAACCCCCCTACGACCTCTGCATATGTGGCGAAGATGCAACAGTCGATACAAGTCGCCCATTCATGTCTTGCGACAACATTGTACGTATTCTCTTTCCACTATCACCCATCTCGCCTTCCACCACGTGAGCTCTTAGCTAACATTGCGGATTCAAGGACTGTATACGGCATGCGTTCCACATCGATTGCATATGGCGCTACTGGGGAACCGCGCTCCCAAAACCGGTACCAAATTCTACGTTCTACTGCAAAGACTGTTATCTTCTACTTAGTCAGAAGTCGAACAGCGAAAGAATACCTTGCAGATAGCAGGAGTAAAAAGTATACCTTCCAACCTTATCATATCCTCCATCAGCCCCTCCGACTTTATTCTCCAATTTTGTACGTTATACAGCGTATTATAAGCATAGCCAGCGTGCTGCGAGTCTTCCTTCTTCTCCTATTCCTCGATTTATTTCTAGGGGGGCGGTCAACTATCTTGTTCATTAAAGCGTGCGGTACGGAGAGGACAGAGAAATGTGGTTGTTTTATCAGGGAACGACCCACTCCCCCTTTCCACTGCCCACACATTTACTCTCTCATCCGCATCTATAGAAACAAACACATGTACATAAGTTTATCTGCTTTCCTTCTTTTTCTTATTAAGTACTTCAGCCTTTTTCGGAAGCGATGTAAATGTTCCTTGTTTTTTCCAACTGATACCAGACATTATGGGAATTTTTTCCTTTTTCTTTCTTTTCAATTTTTACTTAGATTTCACTGAAATGACAATCATCTTGATATGTTCCTGACCCCTTTTGTGAGGTATTGATTGTGTGATGATGGAGTCGGACTCTAGTTATGGGTGAAACCCTCCATCTAATACTGTCCTTTCTCTATTTTACTGATTCTAGATTTTCACTTCTCACCCCCTATGGTGAAGACAAATCCCAGGGCATGAAGGCGTGCAAACAAGCTGTAATTAAAGTAGAGCAGTCTAGCGCAATATCCTTCATTTAACGTTTATCTTATTCAAGCAAATATGCTTCTACTCAAGTATGATATATCTAAGTAAGCTATATACAACTGACAGTTGGTAGCTTAGCAGCACTAAAGAAGGCTGTTGTTCGCGGGCTAATCGTCTTACTTTTTTGACACGTTGAGAGCCATATGATGACTGCCAGCCTCATCCGTTCTTTTCATTCTGTAGATTCAATGCAGAGAAATCGCTACCCTAAGTTCTTCACCGCGTACTGCAAGATCTGGCAACTCGAGGCTGTACCGCCGCACGACAATCGAAAGAACACTTGTGAGAAGGATTTTTGGAATTTTATTGATGGACCCGATCGGCCAGATATAACTCAAGGGAAAGGTTGTTTATAGAGAAGAAAAGAAAAAAAAAGAAAGATTTCCAGGAGAAGAATTTCTCAGCCTCGCCATTCCGAGGGGGGTATCATCACCAACCAAATGAAATAAGTGCAGAGGGGAAACCCATGTATCCACCGTACTCCACCAGCAAAGATTACTTGAAAGAGGCCACACCCTCACGAACTTTTGTTCCGGCAAGGTTCTTAACGCCCGAGATCGAGGGGAAAAGGAAGTTCAGCCAACATATTCGTCGGATGATGATAGGGAAAAAAAAAGGAGATCATTGTCTCGTTTCTCGTTGTTTGTATGAGATTGTGAGAGATGAATAGAGAATGCAATACAAGGCCGTGAGTGATATTAAACCGATCGCCGTGTATCATGATGATGTACAAACAAACATGTAGAGAAAAGCAATGTACCATGTACAAAGATAAAGAGGTGGAGTGGGATTGTGGATAAGTTCAATCTTCCTCACTCCGGTCGATCGAGATTGATGCGAATCGTGTGGTCAACACCCGCCTTCTCGCAGTACTCATGAAGGAACTCAAGGCCGAACCTAACAGCCTGAATAGGCGTCGTGTCGTTGGCGATGGGAAGAAAGTACGGGCCAGAGAGTTTGACACCGTTAGCCTTTTCGGGCATCTTTGATAAGTTGGCATTGGACTCTGCGCCGGCCCATGTCTTGGGATAAACAGTCCGCATGTCGTCCATGGACAGTCTAATCCGTGCTTCCTGGGTGTGTCGTTGCATTTGCATGTAGTGATCCGACAGCATCGCGAAATTCTCCATGGCCTGGCTGCGTTGTTTCGCCAGGTCGGCAGAGGGAAGCGCGTGGGGCGAATCGTGGGCTTTGGGGTTTGGAGCGCGTGGCGCCAGAACATTGCAGATGTCTGCAGCGATAACCGCAGCAAGGTATGATCGGAAGCCATCAAGGTGCTGGTAGTCTTTTGTGAGACGGGCATAAGAAGCGCATAAAGGAAGAAGCGTTATCCAGGTGCCCTCGGCCCCAGCAGGTCTGCCGCGAAGGAGCAAGCCAAGGTCCTGCATATGGTAGGCAACCATGTATGCTCTGTGATACTCAGTTAGCAGAGTCCAGTCCTCGATCCCTCGCCACACTTACAAGATACATTCGACACCTATGACAGCGGCGCGCTCTTGGTTTTTCTCTTTCTTCTCCTGCTCGACTCTCTGACATTCATGCTTAAGCTCCCTGCCTTTTTGATTCCACTTGGCTGACGCATGTTGTAGCAAAGAGATATCAGCTTGTTTCTTGTTGAGAGAAGCTGATGATGATGCCTTGATTTCATGACGCTTTGATGAGGAAGGAACGCTTCCTTTCCCGGGAGTTGAATCGTAGCCATCAACCGAAGTTGTGCGAAGCATACCGACAGCCTTGTCCTTTCGAGGAGTCACTTGCAAGCTCTGGCTACTCTTCTGGCTGCTGGATTTATTAGGCAGTGAAGGCGACGGGACAACCTGTTCTTTTGGCGTGTTTGGATGTTCCTGTATTGACGATGCCCTTGGTCGCTTTGATGCGGTTGGCTGGGGTGCATCTTCTTCGGGTCGGGGCCGCTTTTGCCCCACTTTGACGCCTGTCGATGATGGCTTCAAGCCCACAGTCTCTGTAGAACTCTCGGGTCGACGAGGACCAGGTTTGGGCACTGTCTTTGATTTGCCAGGAGCAACATCTACTGGCTTCTTCTGAGCATGAGACGGGCGGTCTTTCGGCGTCTCTTCGGGCTCCTTTCTCTCGACCGCAGGTTGCTTTTTGGGTTTGGGTGGAAGCTTCAAAAGTTGCTTTATGGTGTCTTTTGTTTTCTTCGTATACTTCAACTTCACCAGCAACTTCTGGGGATCTTCGGTTTGATCGGACAGTTTGGGAATGGGGGATTTTGCGGGAAACTTTGCGCCCGTGGATACAGACCGCTCGCGTACCATGTTTTTTGGTCCGGGTTTCAAGGTAATCGAATCATGCACGTTTGAGACTTGGCTCCTAGGATCCGAAGATGAATTCGAAGTATTGGAATCTGCCCGCTCTCGCTTCATGTCTATGTCCTTGAGCGCTTCCGTGATGCTTGCAGGCAAGGTTGGAGATAATATTGGGGGTAATCCATAAGGGTTCGCCAAGGGAGGATCGACCGGGGAGAGCAGAGGTGGGAGACCATGTGGGGTAGAGTTGGACGGATCTGATTTGTCCGGAGGAGCTGCTTTGGTCTCTGCGGGCTCGGCTTTGTGAGGTCGTGTAGCGGGTGCTTTGGAGATATCTTTCTGGGGAGGATTCTTAGGTTTCTCCGGCAAAGTCGATTCAGTCGCCACGCTATTGAGACATGTTAGTGATTGAAACGCACCGATTTGGGCCTCAACGTACCGATCATGTGTTTTCACCACGTCCAATTTCTTGATATTTTCCGGAGCCCTTTTTTCCGGCGTAGGCTTTGCGCCATTGATTTGTACCGAAGGAGCTTTGGTGGGCGGCAAGTTTGGCGAGACCTTCTTAGAGCCAGGAGTGATGACACCATTGGCCTGCTTCGACTTATAATCAGACAGACTAATCTTCTTCTTGGGTGCTTGACTTGAACTGCTGGTGGCATTGGAGCTTGGGCGGGACGGCTCCGGCACATTGTCTTCGCCAGGTTGCAAGGTGAAACAATCTTGATAAGGTTCGCGGAAGAGAAAGGTGCGATACTGGAGATGCTCCTCGTCTGGGCGAAAGAGGCGGCCCATCATCCAAGCTCGCGATTCTTGCTGAGAGTGGTAGCGATAAGGGAACAGGGAGGGAGTTGACAGAATATAGGGCGCGTCTGGCACGTTGTTCTTGATGCGCTTGAAGGCAATGTCTAGTCGGTCTTGCTCGGCCTGGTCTTCTTCGGAGAGCCTCTTGCGCTTCAAGGTAGTGGTAGGTACCATGGTATCTGGTGGTCGATCGGGACCCGCCATGGCTGGCAGTCGCGCAATTGAGTCGCGCACGCGGGCGTGTTCAAGAAGTATGGTTGGGCAGGATTGAGCTGACTAGGAAGACGTGCCGCGAAGGCGATAGTTGTGCTAAGGTGCGAGGAGGAAGTGGGAGAACATGAAGTTCGAAGGAGGGCGGAGATATTTGAAGTCGGCGGGGGAGGGGTGTGACGGCGACGGCGGCGCTGGGTGAAGGTGGAAATGGGCGGCGGCAAGCGAGCAGAGGGTATTGTGGACTACAGCATGACAATAGGAAGTCGAACAATCTGATGCGCAAGGTGAGATTGAGGGTGAATAGAGCGAGTTGAGCGGGAGGGACTACTCACGGTGACCTCTGATTTCCCGGCGAGTGACAAACAAACCGGGAGTTGATGATGATGATGATGGCGGCCAAGCAGCTCACAGGATGCGCGTAACGGGTCGCGAATCGGGATGCAGACCAGAGCGATGGGAGAGTGCGGTGCAGCGCAGCGCAGAACAGTGCAATGCAGTGCAGTGCAGTGCAGCAGCAGTGGGTGGGCTGGACACGATGGTGGTCTGTCTGTTCAGTCTGCCGGGCCTGAGGTTCGCTGGGTTGGAGATGGATCGGAAGTCAAGTGACGCGAGCGATTGGTTGCTTTTCCCAGGTGCAATGTGCATAACGCGCGACCACGGGGGTCGACTAACTACCTAACCAACCACCAATGAGGGCTTCTGTGTCGCTTTTAGAGTTGGATATGCTTCTTCTTTTTTTTTTATCTGTTTGTTTGCCTATCGATGCAGAAATAGCATGCGAAGGTGCAGACACACGATGCGCGCGCATTCATGGCCGGCTCCCTTTCTGGCCCATTGCCATGGTGTACACGCGGTATAGATACCAGCATGCCGCCCGCTGCAGCGCAGCGCAGTGCAGGTGCCTGGCGGCCTGGTCGATCTTCGAGAAACCTAATGGTAGGCGAGAACCCTGCACGCCGCTAGATCCCGCAGTCCGGATGCAAACAACATGCGGGCTCCACCCTCGCCCAATTCTTCATATTGCCCTTATACGAGTACCAAGTACACACACATACGCACACTCCAGTCCGCCTGTCTAATCAGCCAGCATTCCGAATCGCATTCGACATGATGCAGATACTGGCATGTGGGCACATTATTCATTGCTTCTACGTGGATTCGTACTTCAAGTCAATATCCCACAAAAAAGCAGGCTCCGCGCCAACCGTTTTCAGGGTCACGCCCTATAATTAGGGACGCGCTATCTTTGCAATTGGAAAACTACTTACTCAGAGCTCGTCGTCTTCCGTCTCATCGCCGTCTACTGTGGGACCATGTGCTACCTTTCTTGTACCAGCCGTATTGCGTGCAGACCGCCTTTCGAATGGCAGTTCGCGTTTAGCTGCCATCGTCACTGCCTCTTTCTTCTCCAGCTGTGCCGTTTGCAGATCCCCTTCGTCTTCCGTCTCTGTATCTGTCAATCGATCTGGGGTAACCTCCCTTCCCGAGTCCTGATCCCCATCTACTTCCATGCCATCATTGTTTGTTGACGGCTCTGGTTCAGGCTCAGGCTCCGGCTCCACTCTGCTAGTAGCTTTGCGTTTCGACGGACGTGATGCTACCGTCTTGCCAGTTTTGGTACCGCTACTTTCTCGTGCTGTCGTGACCGTCATTGCCTTAGCTTTATCAATCTGCGCACCTGCTAACAGGCGGCTTTGATCTCTAATCTTGCGCTTCTTTTCATTTAGGAGCTGCATGAATTGTTGTAACATTTCCTTCTCTGTGTCGTTCTTGGTGGCGATGAACTCATCGAGCTGGGCTTGGAGTTTTTTGATTGTATTCTGTTCGCCGCTGGCACCCGACTTAAGCTTTGCCAGCTCCTCGAGGGTCTGTCGATGGTGTTGTGCGGATACCTGTGCCCACTCGAAAGGGTTCAGTTCCTCTGAGTCGTCCATTGGAAGCACAATTTCACCCAAGGTCACCTGTCCGATATTAGACACGTGCATATATATACGTATATAGGTATGCGTGTTGCATCGAAAGGGTACGTGCCTTGATGCCCTCGACATGCTGCTGGAAAGACAGTTTGAGAGAGTCGGCCAGCAAGGTGTATACAAAATGGACGTCGTGTGCAAGAGGTGTATCCTGGTGCAGCAGGAAATGCGACAAAACATGCTCCCACTCCTGACTGGAGCCCTTGTATTTGGTTACAAGGTCTCCAATCTCGTTGTGTTTGACTGCTCGAGGGTTAATTTGAGAAAGGAAATGACATCAATAAGAAAGCAATCTTACTATGGGCCACATAAGGATTCTCCCCCTCGCAACCTATCAGACGAACATCCAGCGGGAGGGAACCTTCCTGTAGTACTTCGATAACAACAGTGTTGTTGTTGTCATTGTTGTTGGCACGATTGCTAGCGGTGGCAGGCTCGACGGGCACAATGTAACGGCTACCCTGCATGGTGGCGGACAGCAAGCAGACAGCGGACGATGACGGTGAATGATTTCCAGGTTACTGCTTGATGGGGGGAAGACTGCAGCCCTACCTAGCATAGGTGAGACAGGATCCTTGTGGAGGTCGGGGTGGCCCTTGCACTGACACTGTGTGTGTCGTTGTGGTTGGAAGGTTTTGGGGGAGCGCGCAAATTAATATGACGCATCCAAAACAACGAGGGGGGGTGCGAAGCTTGCGGCGAGGGAGGGTGAGGGTAACAACAAAGACATGCGTGGTTCAGATATATATGTAGGTCCGTAGCCTCCTTTCATCGACTGAAGTAACTTGGGTGAGCGTGAATGGACTCCCCCGTGGCTGCCTAATGGGAGCGTGTCTGCGTGCCTGCCTGATTATTATCAATTCCATCCATCGTCCATCGTCCATTGATGAACTAACTGACTTGCGCCGCGCTGTTTGACGCGTGCCGCCTCTGTTGGACACTATCCCGTCCGAGCCAAGGGCCACATTATTGTCAATCATCAGACAGACACTACGGGGGTCACAGCTTTGCTCCCGGCACGGACCACATCGCTCGTTCGCTCGCTCGGTAGCGTCAGCAGGGTCGATTTCTTGTTCTTCCCAGCCTTCTTCTCTCGCTCCATCATCACCACCCACAGACACCACCGCCGCACCCACTGCACCGCACCGCAGCTCTTCCAGCACCCTCCCACCGCCATCATGGCTGGAAAAGGAGGCAGTTTCGCCCAGCGCATGAGTCAGATCGCGCCCTCTGTCGAGAATTGGGACGACGATGGGGACTTTCTTGCTGATAGCTCCACCGACCTTTTCTCCAACTCAATATCCACCCGCCAGTCCATGTCCTCGCGCGTTTCCATGCGCTCCGAATCCAACACCGGCGACGATGACTGGCAAGTCCTCATCGCACCCAACGACAATGCCTCCACTATCAATGCCATCTCATCTGCCAAATTGGCCGGAATTCCCATCCCTACCAGTGTGCCCTCGTCAGCACTCCTTGGCGGTTCTATACAACGTCTCGGCAAGAAATCTTCCAATCGCAAAGTGGTCGTTGACGACGACTGGGGGAACGACCTCGAATTACCCGACGACGCCAGCACCGGACTGAAACTCAAACCGCCCATGCCGCATACACCTGCCACCGACGATATGGACGACCTGGACGACTGGGGTGAAGGAAGCTTGGGGATCCGTTTTGCAGGCACCCGACGCGAGACCCGCGGTGCCCGGAGCTCTTCCGTCTCTGCCATGAGCCCCAGCATGGGCAGCTGCATGACCTTCGAGAGCGAGGACGACGACCTCAACGGTCTCGTGTTGCCGACCGAGCCACTTGACTTCAATGCCCGGCTAGACAAACTGAAGAAAACTGAATATCCAACCCCCGATGCTTCTCCATTGCCAGTTCAGCAAACACGCGACCCCCCTCCAACGTCTGCGCCTGTTCTCTCCCCTCCGCCCGATCTCACGCCCTCACCGTCGGCTGTTCAGCAATCAACGCCTCCATTGGACACGGAGCCCCTTGCCCAACCCGGAATCAAAGGGACCGAGGACAACGACGATTTCCTCGACGGCTTAGATATAGAGAGTGACGAGGTGTTTGGTGCTAAATTGGCAAATCGCAATCGCAACGTCGTGGTAAACAAAGCTGCTGCCAAAATCACACTACCGCCTGCTGCTCGCCCAACAGCCTCCATCACCTTCACGGACAAACCTGTTACATCGAGAATACCGAGGCCGCTATCAACCTCATCCCGCTCTCGTCTCACGCCTCTCTATGAGCCAGGCGCTTCGCAGTCCAGTCAAAGTCGGCCAATGCCGACTACTACCAGTTCTCAATATTTACGGGCCAAGCGTTCTGCACCTCTTCTCCGGAACACTCCGGGACATGCATCACGGGCATCTGTTCCTTTCATTCCGGCTGGTAATTCCAAAACACTCTCACATCATGCTGTGTCCAAGGCCACGTCGCAGACACATCTGCGACAAAATCCTTCCGACTCACGTCGGCCTCTCTCTCCTCCCTCCATGCGACCATTCTCGAGGCTGTCCACTGTCAACAACCAACCCGAAACACCAAGTCGCATTGGTATGCGACGGGATGTAGCGGGAGCTACATCATCACGTACACAGACGAGACAGCCGCTGCAGCCAAAGACTAGAAAGCGGGAATGGGGGAGCGGCAACGAACTCGAAAACTTTGACGATCTGCCAACATCAGCTACCAAGGAGAAGATGTTCGAGAAAGTACCGCGCAATGCTCCCAGTAACAAGACTCTTAGACAGCAGCCAAGTAACTCGCGTCTGCCAGTGACGGATCGGATGACAACGCCCTTACCACAGACACCACGGAGTCCCCCAAAGCCAGATACAACTCCACGCTTTGCAAGAGACACGGCAGCAAGTAGGAATGCTCGAGAACAACGCTTAGCCGGAATCAGAGCTCGTGGTGACGGTCCAATTGCTCCCCCAACGCCCAAGAACTGGCAGGTGCATGTTGCGAATCGAAGCCCCCACACGAGTCCTACTGCGCATAGAAAGCGAGGCAGCGGGCAGAAGCCTCAATTGATACAAGGTTTATTCCAACCATATGCCAAGAGTAAGTTGTGCGAAATGACTCGCTACCAAACTAGCGTGTACTAATCTGCCGTTCTAGTTGAAAAAGGAATGACATATAATCCTAACCTTCAACGATGGGAGGGGAACGAAGAGGCGCTTGCTCCGTTCACCCACCCAAACATCTCTACAACAACACTTGCGCTCACAACAGCCAGCACGCCTACGTTTGCACCTCCCAACAACACCGCATCCTACTCTCATGACCGCTCTCACTCCATATCGCACGCTGCATTGTCAAACATACAACTCATGTCGCACAATTTAACAACACGTGCAATCAAGGTTGGCCCAGTACCATCACCTCCTCGACCAGCCTTGATTTCACAAAAGACGATGCCCCGTGAAGTCAAAGTGGAGCAAGGTATGGTCTTTGACCCAATCAAGATGACATGGCGGAAGGCACCCCGCGTTTCGGATGGCTTTTCGCCTGTTGATATGGATGATGACGACGAAGAGGATCCCTTCGCTGGCATGGACGACCTCAAAGACAACGAAAGCATCGCTGGGAACGGTCCTGGTGGCAACACTACTTCCGGCATCGAAGACAACATATTCGTTGGTGAAGAGTTCGATCTTGGCCCTAGCTTCATCCGAAGACAACGAGAGGAAGAAGCTGTGTGGCGTCGCAAAGTTGAAGGCTGGGTTGGCGCTATGCGTGATCCAGGGGAGCACCGACACGGTGGTTGGCGATGGGCCATCCGCGATTTCGCAGCCAGCGCAGCTGCTGAGTCTCAGGGGCGATAGCTGAGCACCTATGTTGTTGCTACGCTGGTTTTACAGCTTTGACCCGGATGATATGATCCTTTGGCAACATACTGTATAGTCATGACTTTACGACTGCATTGAAAAAGAAGGACGCGACTCGATTGCATTAATGGGCATGTTATGATTGCCAACACCAAAAGCTACGGGCGGCGTCTGCACGAGTTTCCTATTTTACGCAAAGATATCCTGAGTGTTATGTCGGGCGGCTTTGGGATATTGCCGCCTCACTCTAGCGATGACTTGATGACCTTATGACTGTTTATTTTCCCGTTTTGGATAGAAATACGAAATGATTTTCTTGTTATTTGTTGCTAGCTGGTGTCGCCGGTGCTTGTGAGTGGAAAGGGCAAGTTCGATTGCGGCAATCGCTCTTGTTTCCTTCTGATGTTGTTGTGCATGGTTGGTTTCTCTTTAGCTCGATCACTATGCTGACTCGATGGCAGACGTTGCTCGAGGGATAAATTATTGGAACATGAGTGCATGACATAGTTGTTGCCTGGACGTCCAGCTAGTATGAGCTTGCATGAAGAATGAAGTGATGGTCACTAACGGAAACTACCAGAGCACCGATTGGCGGACGAGGGGTAAACGCATCTGTACTTAGTGGGGGATCAGCCATTGCCAAAAATCTCCAGGCTCCCATTTTCTTCAAAGCTCTCGTTGTTCGTGCCCGAGTAGCACTTGTCCTTCGTCCTCTTCTCTTTGCAAGAACACCATCTCAAGCAGCATGTCGCGCTCCAATGATCCCAAGAACTTTTTTCAGACAGAGTAAGACTTACGCCTTCTCAATAACGCTTGTATATGCTTATGAAGCTAACACTACGGTGCAGTTCCGCCCTCAATGAAACGGCGCGCAAGGCCTCGAAGTCTAAAAATACAAAAGGCAGTCCCATCAAGCTCCCTTCCAAGTTACTAGCCGTGGCGCCCGATCCGCAACATGGAGCGCAGATCTACGTTGCCGAAGCAGCGGGATGCGTGAAGAGGATCATGCTTGAAGTTGGTGGGCTACCCATCCCCCCCGAACTCAGCACCCCCATGCTGAGCTTCGAACGCAATAGCCCCGGCAATTAGAGAACAACTGCTAACATGGAAACCTTCTTGTTTCGTGCCAGACTGGTGAAACAATCAAGACTTTCACCGGGCCGGCCGCGCCGCTGACGTCTGTCGCCGTGTCGCCGACCTCAGACACACTCTTCGCCGGCTGTTGGGACAAATCGATATGGACGTGGTCCATTAGCACGGGCAAACCTGTGCGTAAGCTTCAAGGCCACTCCGACTTCGTCAAAGCCCTCCTCCTCATCACGCTACGCGGCGGCAAGGAGCTCCTGGTCTCGGGATCAGCAGACGCTACCATCGTCGTGTGGGACGCACAATCCGGTGAACAGCTCCACAAACTGAAAGGACATACACGTGGTGTACTAGCTCTGGCTCTGGACTCGTTCGAGCACGAGCCCGGAACCTCAGACACGGCTGTAATCTTCAGCGCTGGAAGCGACCGCGAGATCCGCCGCTGGTCCATCAGCGTTGCTAATGCCACTCAAGTCACCGATGAACCCTTCCCTATCATCCAGCACGAAACCAATGTCGACGCCATCCACTTTGACTCCGATGGCGACTTATGGACCGCCTCCGCAGATCGATCTGCGAAATGCCTATCACGCTCTCACGCGTGGGTCGAGGACTCCTGTTTCGAGCATCCAGATTACGTCCGGGACGTCGTTGTCGACGAGGAGGGTGGCTGGCTAGTGACAGCATGCCGCGACGAGCACGTCCGCGTGTGGGATAAAGCGACTGGGAAACTTCATCATGTGTTTGAGGGTCACTATGAGGAGGTTACGGGGCTAGTGTTTCTTTCAGGACAGAAAGTCGTTAGTGTGAGCATCGATGGATCAGTCAGGCAGTGGAGTCTCAAGTCTAGAGAGCTAACCGACGCAATCAAGTTGGCTGAGGAGGAGAAGCAGGGATTAGTAAAAGAAGAAAAGCCAGAGAAGAAGGAGGGGTTGATGACTGCGGATGAGGAAGCTGAGCTTGCGGCTTTGATGGCGGATGACGACGATGATGATGAACTCCCTCCACTCGTTGAATAATGAGCTCAATGTTGACAGTCTTAATTATAGCCTATTCCCACCTTTGAGCCCGCTTCTATGCTGAGTAACCAAACTATTGACTGTCAATTGTATATGCTACACTTGGGTTTCATGTACCTAGGTAAAAGTATATCGTTCATTAGGATAGAATCCATGTGAATGGATGTTAGGATGTTAGGACGTTATGCAGCACTGATATACTACTTCCTCTGCTTGTTCCTTGCTCCAGAGCTTCATTTCCTGCTCTGGGATATGTCTTTACTACAGTCTTCTACACCTGTCACTATCTGGGAGTGTGAGGGCAGACTTAGCTCTTACTACAAATGAACTGATTGATTGCTGCTGAGGAATCCCACTATAAGCGTCAGACAGCTACGACACAGAAATACCGGAAGCGCAAAGGAGAAGAAGATGGAGATAGCGAATTGGCAGCTAACTCACAATGACACTCAACTTGGAAACACCTTTTGTAACCCTTTTTGTCCCTCCTTCTTTTTGTCAAATCATTTTTATCAGCCTTTTTAAGTGTAGGAAACACTGTAACTTCCAAGCAAAAAAAACTTGGACACTCAACTTGGGCTGCCCGGGACAAAGACAAGGCCAGTCTGATTGCTGCATCTGTTCGAGCACGAGCGAAAGATACACATCGATTCCGGTGCGATGACTGTGACCATAACGCTGCTACACAATGTGCGCTTAATTATCACAACCAAAGTATTGCTCGTGCTGAGGCTGTTGAGAGTGAGGTGAAGATGTTGAATTTACTATCAGCAGGCACAATGAATCGAAGAGCATCTCGTGCTGCCGCCCTTGAAATTCGAGCTCAATGTTGCAAGACATGCGACAGAATCTTCGATAGTAACCCTTCACTTCAGAGGCACTCCAATAGCAAATCATACGCAAAGCAAACTCTCGTGAGCAGTACTACATGGTAGCGATCGAGTAATTGTCCTTTCAATACTTTTTCTTCATTTCCTACTCAATTCTAGATCCACACTCTTAAGCTATTAATACACTGATGTATTTGATAACTAAAATACA
Source organism: Periconia digitata (assembly GCA_948474695.1). Lineage (NCBI taxonomy): Eukaryota > Fungi > Ascomycota > Dothideomycetes > Pleosporales > Periconiaceae > Periconia > Periconia digitata. Next base: position 2,304,000 of record CAOQHR010000004.1, on the reverse strand, counting down.
TTGGTATAACTTACAAAGTAGAGAGAAGTGGTAGGATACACAGCAGCGGTGTCGGCTTTTAGCCTACTTTACTCATGCTTGACGTACAATGAAAACAACGATAAGTCGACAAGCGCATGGCTACCGGACCTATTCGGAATGCAAAAGCATAGAAATTCTTCAATTTTTGTGGGAGATCCATACTTTAATCGACTTAAGCATGGGTGTAGGTTGTCGAAAGACGCGGCAGGAAGAGGCGCAGCAGCGCGAAGGATGCATATCCTTCCTAGTTGAACAGGTATGGTAAAGCATGGAAACAGCTCCAGCACAAACTATCACGCCAAGCATAGGTGACGAATTTTAATGGGGATTCATTATCGCAATTCCAAAAGAAAAACTTTCTCTTCTCCTTACACGACGTCCTTGGTTTCAATGGTTGGCAATGGACAAAATCAAGGTCGCGTCTGTCGATATCCAATCGATCGATGGCGGGTCGCTACCGCCTTATTCCCCAGCACGTTCCGATGGTGAACTGGATAAAGAGCTGGAGAAGAAAGGAGCATCATCTGCGACGCGTCTCGTTCGATCTTTCACGGACTGCAGTTCGGGCACAGAAAGCGATACGTTTACACCGACGACGTCGCTACGCGACAGGAGTCTATACAGCTGGCGACACGATAAATGGCCCAATATCAAAGCGATACTGTTCACCAAACGACAAGCATGTGCTTTTCTCTCTCTTTTGGTCTTCAGCATCGTCCCCTTCTTCGTCATCGGTCAATTGCTTTCGGATGGCGATTACTTGTTCCACATGGCGTTCTCCGAGAAAGTCCAGGGCTGCGGCAGCGACAGACAATTCGGGCCAATGGCAAATGCCACTGCAGAAGGCGTGGAAGCATTGTTCGTGCTAGACGTAACTTTTGGCCGGTTCTCATTCTCACAAGCCAAAATCATTGACGCTGCGTGGGATTTAGTGCTAGGACGAGGGGCGCAGTTATTGGCGTGGACCATCTCGTACTTCGTCTTCTCTGACGCGGTGTTGAGATTGATTGAACAGCATCCTGCCCCATTTCGCACATTCATGCGACTTACGGTGGATGGACCAAGTTTGAACACCGCGTGGGCGCTCCTTGTTGAGCTTTTCAGGACGAAGAGCAAGCGGACATGGCTTTTGTTCTTCTACATGTTGATATCAACGATACATGTTTTGTCGATTCCTCCGTTCTTCAGCGCAATGGCTGGTTACGATAGTCGTACGGTTCCGTTTGTGAATGTAGGGAAGCATGATAACATCATGCCGGGTGATGATCTTGAATCTGGGTGGATGGTGACAAAATTCCCGGGGTTGGAATTGGAGTTTTCGTCTTGCGAAGCGAACGACCAGCTGACCGAATGGTACTCTACCAAGATCATGTTGCAGAACATATGTAAGTAGCACACGATCTGGGACTATGGGCATTTGTGATTGTGCGTTACTGTTGTACTAACAGAGGCACAGGCGACTGCAAAGCTCCGAACGGGGATGTCATTTCGTCTGCGGAATGGAGGATGACAGCCCATGAAACAAAGTACGACAGACATGGCTATTTCGATTGTACGTCAAACCGTCAAATGGGACTGTTGTATACCGTCACTTACCCTCCTCATAGGCGATTACCGCTATAAAGGTCAGTCACAAATTGTGGATGTGCTGGGCCAGCCAACACAGTGTAAGTAGTCGTATACTCTGCCCCCGTTACTCAATCACCTCTAACACAAATTAGGTAACGGGACCTTTCCCATCACCCTCAACGACACATCTGCGTCTGTGTATGACGTCTCGTATGAACGCGCTTATTGCTATGGCAAAGAAGGCTACGCATTCGATACAGTGTACGCAACGAAGAACTACTCTCCCAACACACGCAACTCCAACTGACTCATGCCCTAGCTATCAAACAACGCGATGCATCCCTGACACCGCCGACCCATCCTACGTCTGGGGCTTCTCCACCATGCTCTCCGCCCTCTTCGTAATGCTACAACTCTTGTGGGGTATCTCCATGTACGCCCTCTGGCAAGACGCCCAATTCAACAGCTACCTCGTCAGAAACGGATTCCGGATTACGGAGCTGCGAGCTGCGTTTGCATTGACGGAGACGGCGAATCGTGAGACGGGGCTTCATGCTGCGGCGTTGGTTAGACACGATGCAAAGGATTTGGAGGAGGATCTCTATGGGAGCAGGAAGAGAAAGGGGGCGGAGGTGGGATTCGATATCTTCTGGAATGAGGAGTTGGAGGTTAGGAGGAGGAGGGGGGTTATGGAGGAGAGGCTTTCGAGGTAGATTTGTGAAATGAAAGTAATGAATATATGGATTAATTTGACGGTTATGAGCGGCGATTCAAATGCGGCGGTCCTTCTGTCCATGTGCATACTCCTTTAGTATTCTCTGGAATATATAGGGCCATCAGCAATTTCGGTTCGCAGGAGAGGTAAACGGAGAACAGAATCAGGGGGGGAGGGGAAAGTATGTTATACATTCACTATACAGGTACACTTTGGAAACGTTTTTTGATGATCGCCTATTTTGTGTACTTATATTGTCATAACTATTTTGCTGGGTGTAGGATCACCCAAACTCCAACTGACAAATTATATACTTTGGATACTTGCCAGACGTTTCCCATTCAATCAATTGAACATTTGAATATTATGAAGCCCACGTGACTTGTTACAGCCTCACCACATGCATGCTTACATTTATACCCAAGCTCGATTCTGCACAAGTTTTCCTCTACTGGAAATCAATAGCGCGATCGAAGATTAGACCGCTGGCAGACGTTGGTATTACTACTCCGGAGCACGTATGCAAGCACGCATTGAGAGCAACGCCGAAAGCCGGGGAAAAGTCCGCCCCCATGAACGGAGCAATAGCACCACAGAGCAGAACACGGTCGCCAACAGACAAGACAAGCCGCACGAGAAGGTGGGTTCTATCGCGCAAGAGCCCCCCGTGCCTTTATCCAAGACTGTAGCTAAGGTATCATCTTTGGCACGGTATGCCAACCCGTCAAATTAGTGTCCGAAAACCCACAGACTCGTGGAAAGTAGCCGTTTTGGCGACACAGCGACAGATGGTAAGGGGGCAGCTCCGACGCTTATTAGCTCCCCGTTGTGGAAAACGAGGAGGGTAATTTGCGAAGGAGTTCAACGAATGAGATGCTGAGGTAAGCTAGGTGTGCAGGAGTCCAGATTGGACGGACGGGCGGACAGCCAATGTCATCATTAGCCTTGAACTACGGGCGCCTCCACCGTGCAGCGCGTCCATGCAGTCAGCAAGCAGACAGGGAGATGAAATAGCGATCCTCTCCAGACTGTGCCGTAGAACTATAGATGTGAAAGTAGTCATATGTTGGGCGGTGATGAGTTATGGCGGCGGAATTAAGTGGAGATGTTGTGAATGTTGAAGAGGATTGAGGGGAGCGATCAGTGATCAGATGGGACGGACGAGGGGAGCGAGCGATTGGAAGGATTGGACCGCAATTCCCCGTACCGCGCGCGATTGATCAGTGCGCACGATTGCATGCCTCGCTTGTTGATGATTTCCTGTGCAGACGCCACATTCTCGTACTTGTGCCGTCTTGGGAAAATGAAGGTTAGATGGCGGGACAGTGACGAATGGCAGCAGCTGAATACGAGCAGAAAAGGAGCAGCGACGGTCAGACGGAACCGTGGAAGAAGCCGAAAAAGGAATAAACAACAACAAAGATGAAGCAAGAGAAGTAAACATTCGGGTAGAGAATAGATGAGCATTGATGAGGGGGGGATATGCATTGTCGCACCTAGAGATGACGACAAGGCCCCAATTAAACTTTGTCGGCGAAACCAAGGACTTGGGAGGCGCGGGAGACTACACCGCATCTACTTGCCAGCCGGCCTCCCACATGGACTGTAGATAGCACAGCCTTAGACGACTTGCACGCATCAAACGGAAAATTCCAAGTTGCAGCAAGGCTGCCGGTAGGGTGTGGTGGAAGGTATATTAATAACGTCTTTCCGATTTCCCAAGGCCTCGAAACAGGGCGTATGGCGAGAGAACAAAGCCGTGGGGCGCGGCCAAGCATGTCACCATGGTTTGAAACAACGATTCGTTATGCCGTCCACGCCTGTGCTTCGGAAACGACCGAACACAGAGCAATTTGTTTAGAGTGTGGATGGCGTCGGATAGTCGATGCAAAGTTGCCGGCGTCAAAGGGTTGTCAAACCTGTGATAAGGGTGTTGTGTATGCATGTCAATGTCAATCATGTGCGCCTTGGTTGCCATGGTTGGAGGTGTCGGTCCGCCGAGGCACTGTACCTCGCTAGCTATCCATATGTACATGTGTACAGTGTAGATAGTACGTCAGCGTCGCACCGAAGGGGGGATTCGAGGTCGACATCTGTCCATTTAATCTGAGACCGACATGTTGTGCTTCTTTCCTTTGGCTGCTTAGCTGGCGTCGAGGTGCATGTAAGCGAATGTTGGAATTACAGGTGCGCGGGAGGTACACGATAGCCTCAAAAAACGTGGCAGGCGGGGGCGAGATGGCCGTGATGAACCACAAGCTGGCGTATGCCACCCGCTGCGGAGTAATTATTTTGCGTGGGCCGCGGTACCGACGCGGATAGCAATTTGTGCTGTGTAGAGAAACGGCCTAGATGATTGATGTTCGTAGGGTTGGTGTGGAGACGCAATGTTGGCACCCAGGGTAGAGATGCAGACAAGATGCACCACCAATTGCCTCAGGACGAGCAGCAATCTTCCATCCATGTAGCCAATGCGTCGCGGCACGGGGAAGTTTGGGACATGACGGAGCATGACCAGGTCAGGCCATGCACCAAACCCAGCCGTAGCTATGTATCAATGTTGATGAGATGGTGTGGCCATGTTGAGAGACAGGCGCATCAATGCTATCGTGTGCGTACACACGCAGACACACATGACAGACGCCCGTGGCGGTGCGTGTAACATCCCATTGCGGGTCGAGCAACCACCACAGAGAAAGCATAAACGGACGAGGAAAGCAGTTTCACGACGGCCGACATTTGGGATGCTACTCCAACCAAGTCAAAAGGTTATGGCTGTGGTTGGCCGGGCGAACGAAACAAGTACCACAGTCGGCAGTTGTTGCCTTGAAGCACAGAGGATCGATGGCATTAATGCCGTCTGTTTCGAGGCCATGGCAAACGTACCATATTTACAAGCGGCCAGCGTCATTCATGTTTTGACAGCGGCGATAACGCGGCTTGGAGGACGGGCAAGTTGAGACGATATAGACATGTCGTGTATGTGTGTGTGCGTGTGTCTGGGTAGGTGGTAGTCGGAAGGCCTCTCTTCAAGGCTTCCCCCGCCATGTCGCGCTGCTTGCATGACGCGGCGGCGGGCATCTGAAGCAGAATGAAAAAGAAAAGAAAAAAAAAAGAAAAAGGAAGCCTCCATGTTCCAATGGTTTCTCCCTGCAGACGACGATCGGACTGGTGACCTCAGGCAGGACACGACTGCAGTTTTGAGCAGCTCGAGTGACGCGGAGAGGAGATTGGGCGGAGGAGTACGACGACGAGGACATGGACCCTCGCCGACTTCAAACAAACGGCTGGCCACAGTGGCTCGTCCGGCTGGATTGGCTGGACGGGCTGGTGGCGTCCAGGCGGGCGGAGCCAGTTTCACCCCCCGTTTGCTTTCCTTCTCCCGCTGGGCAATGGGAGGCTGAGGCGCCGCGCTGTGGCCTTGCGCACAGTAAAATAAGCCTACGGCTGGCCAGGGGGTGCCCTTGCCCGGCCATGCCCTACTATGCCGCCATCCACTCGCTGGCTCAATCAACCTGGGACCTGCCTTAGCATCACCACCTACCAATACCCATTCTCCACTTAACTTGGCCCACTCACCTCCTCCACACCCCCCTTCGTCTCGACTCACCTTCTCCACCACCATTACATAGGCACCTCCTCGCCCAAGTCACTCGTTTTTGTCTGCTCTTCAGGTTCCGGTCCATCCTCTCTCTCTCTCTCTCTCTCTTCCATTCCCTTCTTTCTTCGCCGCCCTGTTGCGTGCCTTTTCCAAAGTCTTTTTACCCCGTCTCGTCAACCACCGCCAACAATCACGCTTCCACCTGTTCACGCCCGGCCTCTGGAGGAACAATACCGCCCGCGCATCCAGCCAACCGTCGCCCGTTCTGGTTCTGCCTTTATTCCATCCAGGTCACCTGCATCCCTTGCATCCGCGACATATTAAAAAAAACGCCTCTGCAATCGCACTACCAAGCTTCTTCTGCACCTGCCGGCTGCTTCCCTGGTGCTTCCACCGCTCCCACATCTGAACCCCAGACCATCACCTCGATCGGTACCCCCCGGTCATTACACTCATTCACCCTATCCACGCATCTTTCTGTACCTCTGTCTTTGCTGGCCAAGGCAAGGACCATACAGTCTTCCCTGTCGCGACGATCCATAAGAGGACCCCATCTGCTGCTCTAGCCTTCATCATCATCCACTCACTGGCCCATTTGTTCTTTGCTTGTCCACCTCGCTCACTTCCAAATCAACCATGGCCTCTACTGCCCTCAACGTCTTGGGGGAGCTTGTCAAGAGGGCCGACGCTGCTGCCCAAGGTGGCAACAGCACAGCAGGCGGTGCTCATGGTGGATCTTCTGGAGGCAAGGCAGCTTACGACCCTGTCGCCGCCCAAAACAACGTTGACGTCCAGCACTATCTCGGTCGCATCTGGTATGCCTTTGTGGCTGTCTTCGCCCTCTACCAGCTCATCTATCACTTCGTTCGTTACATCCGCACTGTGGCATGCTTGAACAACGACAAACAAAGATATTTCGCTGTCCCAACTACCATCTTCGCCAACTTCAGGAGACATTTCCTCAATGCCCCTCTTTTCCGCCAGAGGCACCACCGCGAGTTCAAGATCTCGTCGGCCATCAATGTCGGCACCCTTCCCAGCCGCCTCCAGACCCTCATGTTGCTAGGGTACTTTGCAACCAACGTTGGCTTCTGCTTCTGGAGGATTGACTACAGCAACTCCAACTACGAGGCCATTGCCTCCATCCTGCGCAACCGATCGGGTGTCATGTCCGTCATGAACTGCATCCCGCTCTTTTTGCTCGCAGGACGCAACAACCCCATCATCATGCTCACAAACCTGCCTTTTGACACAATGAATTTGATTCACCGTTGGATTGGACGCATTGTCATTCTCGAAGCCCTCTGCCACACCCTTGCTCACATGGCCAAAGGCGCCCACACCAAGGGCTGGGGGTACGCTGTCAAAGGTCTAGTTGGTTCCGAGATGATGTGGACTGGACTCATCGGTACCGCCGCCTTTACGGTGCTCTTGCTCCAGTCCCCTAGCGCTATTCGACATGCCTTCTACGAGACCTTCCTCACTGTTCACATCATCCTAGCAGGGACAGCCATCGGTGGCGTATGGGTCCACCTCAAGGCACCCAAGCGCAGATCCCAGCAAAAGATGCTATGGGTGGTTGTCGCCCTATGGTCCATTGAGGTATGCTTTAATTGAATTTCATTCTCCAATATCTATGCTAATAACCCATTGTACAGCGCTTCTTCCGTCTCGTTCGCCTCGCCTACCGTAACATGGGCAAGGGCGGCACAAAGGCCGAGGTAGAGGTTCTGCCCGGTGATGCCCTCCGCGTCACTGTTCGCATGGCCCGCCCCTGGACTTTCCGCCCTGGACAGCATGCATACCTGTACATGCCTTCTATGGGACTTTGGACCAACCACCCTTTCTCGCTTGCCTGGAGCGACGATGAGGAAAACCTCGATATCTCCACCATGGTTGCTGACGAGAAGGGTCTCCCCATGAGCCGTCAAGATATTCTCCAGCACAGCAAGACCAGCATGTCCTTCATCATTCGCCGACGAACAGGCTTCACCGACACTCTCTACAAAAAGGCAGATCTTTCTGCTGCCGGTAGATTTACGACGTCGGCACTAATTGAGGGACCCTATGGTAAGTGCCGAGCCTTTTGATTTGATTTTCCCCAGATTTTCAATCTATTTTAGATTGAGGCAATATGCGTATATTCGTATACATGTATATGTAACCCGGCAGCAACCGAACCCCACGCTAACGTCACACTGCAGGCGGAGAAAACCTCAACTCGTATGGTACTGTCATGCTTTGGGCAGCAGGTATTGGCATCACGCACCAAGTACCCCAGGTGCGCGAAATTGTAGCCGCTTACGCCAACGGTACCACGGCTACACGCCGCCTTACTCTGGTCTGGATCATCCAGTCACCTGAGCATCTTGAATGGATTCGAACCTGGATGACCCACATCTTGGCCATGCCTCGCCGTCGCGAGATTCTCAAGATCCTGCTGTTCGTCACCAGACCTCGCAGCACCAAGGAGATTCACTCCCCATCCTCGAGCGTGCAGATGTTCCCCGGTCGACCCAACGTCGATTCACTCATCGACCAAGAGATGCAAGAGGGTATCGGTGCTGCCGCCGTAACCACTTGCGGAACGGGTGGTCTGGCCGACGAGCTCCGTTGTGCAGTGCGCAAGCGCCAGGCGCAATGGAATGTTGACTTCCGCGAGGAATCCTTCTCGTGGTAAACAACACAGCACCATCCTGGCGACAATCCCATCACTGCACGATATGTCACGAATGGTTTCATTTCCCTATCATCTCAAGTGTCACGGAGCACGGTGATTTGGCCTGTGCTCCAGTCGGGCCTTAATGTGCTGCATTCATATCGTTTCGTCTCGCGTTGCCCTCTTTCAGCGTCCTTTGTTTCTACCAACCTTCCTTGTATAAAATTTCAACATCTACTTTCTTTTTCATTACCCTCATTGTGACTATCTATAGGTCGTATCTTTTTCCATTTGGGGCAGACAATCTGCGTGTCTATCAGTACAGCTCGGCGCAGCGACTTACACTGGACGGTGTCATTACCGGAGAGCAGGGGGGGAGTCTCACACGCAAGAGTTGTATATAAATCAATCAATCGGCGTGTAGATCAATTCACAACGTTCAACAACCAAGCTTTTCTGAAAAGTATGAACTGTTGGTCAGACTGTGTGCATCAAGGGTTACTTCATGGACTGCGCGAACCGCGTATCTTCTGGCCTGGGCCATAATCCGTGTCATGGGCGTATACTACCAGGTACATACTCAAATGTATAAGGCCACCTTCCACTCACCCCTACGGATCATCCTGATCTGCCACTAACGCCGTAGCTACCAGATCACAGGTAATTAGGTTCCCACATCCGACGCATGACCACTCAACACGAGTGACATTCTCTCTTCAAAACGAATCGGAGAAATCGACGGACTTTGCTCATCCTTACCCAAATGACAAGCAAAGCGCACGCACGGAGAGCGCGATCTAAAAAGCCCGCGTCTCTAGGTGTCCAGTCTGTCGCGCAAATCGAAATTTGACCAAATAGTTGAATCACCGAAGGATTTTGATTTTTCTCTTTTCCTTCACTATCCTCGCTTCACCTGCTATGTTGTGATGTGTGGGTTCGTTTTAGGCTACCATTCATTCCTATGCATCTCCTTCTCACGTTGCACTTTGAAATTTTCTTTACAAGGGTATTTACCTTGTACGCAGCTCCACTAAGCTGTTTGGTCCGATGGAGAAGAAAAAAAAGATGAAAGGTGTGTCTCTAGTCTCTTGTCAAAGTATGCTTGCATTGCTTTGGCGTTGCTTTGCTTTGCTCGCTTGCCAATTGATGCCTGCCTGCATTGCATGCATGCACATGCAATGCATACCTTCCTTATTTTATCCATGGGCCATTGACGCTCGCTCGCTTGCTTGCTGTACATGTAGTAGCGTTTTAATATAAATTCGGTATGTCTGGTTTGCGTACACGTGCGCCTGGTGTAGCTACAGGCTGATTTAGAGTTCGGCTTCATGTGCTACTGCACATGCCTTGAAACGCATATACCTGCGTACATCTTAAACGCTCTTATCTTTTTGAAGATTGTGTTACACGACTTGAGGGAGTGCACCTGGGTAATTCACCGCACTTACGCATTATCTGTCTGCTGCACACACACGAAGGCCCACGTTCGGTTAAGAAGTTTTTCTCTTCTTCTTTGGCAAGTATAGCGAGGAACATAAGGTTGTGAGTATATTGGCTTGGGGTAGCACACATCCTTCGATTCAAATGTTATCTGCAATGCATGCATGTACGTGTGTGTATGCAACGGCCTGTAGTCAGTCACGTACATGAACAAACATCGTCATCTAGCTGATTTCAATATATGTTGTACTCAGTTACACCTAATTATTTGCTTCTGAGACAATATACAAATACTCGAAAGGGTACTTATCTTACCCTATCCCCCGCCTACTCGTACAACAATGGCCAGGCGAGGACTAGAGGGATAGGTTTATATTAACGGCCGTTCTCTCCACCTGCATACACGAGAACGGAGGGACATGCGCCGCACTATCACGCTGTAAGCACTACGTACATAGGTATCAACACTACGAATTATCGATAACCTCGTTTACACGGATAGGTTCCGAATCCATTCTCATTCACTTGGCGATTCTCTCTCTTCATCTCTGCATTCAGGTTTCCATGAACTGTTCCCATCCGCGATTGCCACAGCCCTCTTCATGTGAACTTCATCGCCTTGGGATCTTGTCGGTCAGTCGGCTCGTTCCAAGTTTTGATCCGAAGCATGCATAGTCTAGAACATACAGCCCGGATAGCGAAGCAGAAGAACACGCAGTATCACAAGTTGCGGCGCACAGCAGATGAGCAATGATATCTACACAAACTTTTTTCGGTTGCTTTACCCGCATCACGCACACACAACCTTATACGACGACAAAGGAATATCCAAAGATTCGAAAGAGAGACCTTGTCTGTATGATGTGTTGTGCGGGTGATCAACCCTTCCCTTCCTCTCAAAATGCAGCTGTAAATTGAAGAACCCCCAGCCACAACAGCTACCAACGCCCCAGCAAAAATCCGCAAGAAAACGAATCAGCAAGAAGAATAAGAAAAAAAAGAGAGCAAAAACAGATAAGAAGCACAGCATATCAATACAACGTCGTGCATTCACTAAGTCCGTGCGCACAGTTTAATATCCACGGCATAACCCAAGAAGACGGAATTTGCGGGGAGGAAGATTTAGATTGGATGGATATACCGCCAGAGGTCCAGAGGTTGAATGTGGAAATACTGAATCTCATGCTTAAGCAAGAGCAGTTATAGACAGGGGAAGGAGCGAAGGGTGGGGAAATAAGGATAAAACGTGCTTGGTACATAATACAAGAGTTGTGAATGTGTGAGTGTGGGTGGGTGCGTGCATGGTATCAACGCAAGATACCTAGGCATGCAGATACGCAGTACATGCCCGATGCGTCGCGGACGTACTCCATGCCCAGTACACGAATTTTCTTTGTATCGCCGACCTGGTCATCTGCGTGTTATCAAGCTGCAGGAGGGAAAAAAAACAAGGAAAGTAGAAAAGAAAAAAAGATTCACACGAGGTTTTGATGACCTGCGTCGACGGAATCGACGATGGAGAAGGAACAAATTTAAATTTGATGGATGCCATGGATGCATGAGCTATTCACTCTCTGGTCCAAAGTAGATCAACATTGTGGGGCATTTGGTGATGAGGGATGGAGTGGTGGGCTGGCATAGTACCGGTACGGTAGATGAGAATGTGTTACAGCCGGGTAACGACGATCGGTGGCGATGCAATGTCGCGGGAAGCAAGGCAGTTGGTTGATAGACGGCTTGCCGATTTCGATCGACGCCGGGATATAGTGAAGTATGTATATGTAATTGGACTGGATGAGGCCTCGTGGTTTCTCCGCGTTCACATACTTGGACGTAGTCACGTTTGATAGTGGAGGCGATGGCGAAGAGATGCTGAGGACTGAACACCTGCAATCTTGTGTTGACCAAGGTGATGTTGAAGACTGATATTGTACTGTGTGCTATGTCTTAGTTGTCAATTTGGCGTCTGTGTTTGTTGCTGTTCTCCTATTTCATGCTTTCTCTACCAAAGATCCCTTCACTATCCCGAAAGAGGGGGGGCAGCTTAGGGGACGAATTTGATCTAGATGAAGGATAGTATAACAGGAAACATCTCATGAGACCCCACACAGAATTTCCACAACATCATTGACCTCCTGTAGCAGCCTTTTCCTCCATACTGTACCTTTCCTGGATCGCCCTCCACCCTCTCAACACCACATCCGCCAAAACATCATGCTTACCCAACTTAACCACAGCCTCGTCAATGGGCACAAGATAGCTCTTATACTCGGCCTCCTCTTCGTCCACGCCCGTACCCTCGTGATGAATCGGTTCATACCCATCGGGCTCCATGGCCACCCTCTCCTTCAGCGTCAGGTCCGCCGGAAAGGGCGGCGGGGGTTTATACGCCTCGGTAGGATGCGAGTGCAGCGATTCCTCGAGTGAGGGAGGGATTGTCTCTGCAACGTACCAGTACAGTAGATATTGAATGTTACGGTGGCCGACGGGCATCAGTTGGATCCAGAGGGGTTCTGCTGTGAGGGGTGGGGTGGAAACGCGCGGGTGCGCTTGCGGTTGGTGATGTTTGGTTGGTAAAGGGAGCAGACGATTTCTGTATCCAGACTATATTGTCGGCGACAAAGAGTAATATTGTCAGTCGCTGCTATCTCACTTCTTTTGTTGTTGATATCCTGCTCCTTGTCTATTGTGTGATGGATGCATGCTGTTTCTTACCAACTCCACCATCGAAAGCCTGCATTGACTCGTAGACCACAAGAAATAAGGAAAACCGTTGCTCACCTCCTCGAATCCTTCCCTTTCGGCGCCTTGACCTGCACTCTCTCCAGTGTCTCTCCTTCCCTTAGGCAAGAAGAAGTAAGTGCGGCCCTTCCGATCCTCAGCGCTGCAGATAACCACCCTCTCGCTCTTGAGGTGGAAAATCGCGACGCCCCCACCTTGCACGAAATTCTCAGCTGCGTACTGCGCAAATGTTGGATGAGGCGACGATTGTGGAGCGGACGGGCGCGATGAAGATGATGACATGGCTGTTGATGAGGCTGTCTTTGGCAATGTAGATTTGGACGTTGTTGCAGGATCGGTCGTTGTTGCGGTGCTCGGACTCGTAGCGTCTTGAGTACTGTCGATATTCCCACCGACACCACGACGACGATCGTCCTTTATATTCTTGAGTAGCTTTGGCAGGCAACAGCGTTCATCAAGACGCCAGGCACTAGGCATTTCGCCTCTTGTTATTCTCTTGGTGAGGATCCGGTGGGCAACATACGGGTGGATCGGCCGCGGTGTTATTTTCCCAAACCGTGTTGACCGGTATTCATCATGCCTCTTGTTTCTGTTCTCACTGTTGTTCACTGCCCCATTGTGCATCTGATTAGAATCATGGAATACTGTTAGGCTGCTAATAGCTGCTGGCAATGGAAGGGCAAGTCGTGGTACCGGTGAGTGGATCCATGCGGCTATCGGGTTGTGGAGAAGCTTGAGTTGCCGCGTTGAATCTAGGGTGGCCCGAATGAAGCCTGACACGAGATGTATGCTCCAGCATATCCCACCGATGCTTCCATTGTTTCCAGCCAATATATATTTGTTTATCAATGCAACCTTCATCACAGGACGTGTGGCCCAATGGCAAGGCGCTTGACTACGACTACAACAGTAATCAAGAGATTCCAGGTTCGACCCCTGGCACGTTCATCGAGCAATTTCTTTTTGCCCTTGCCGCACCATTGCTGCTGCTGCTAGCATTCTTTTTTCCCCCCATCCTCTTCTGCCCCCATTGCAATTACGTCCATGCCACTCTTGCCCAAGAAAAATGGATGCTGGTGTGTATATATACATGTATCGTCAATTTCAATGAACAACGTTTGGATGTTGGACTATGACTTTTTCGTCGCAATCACAAACACGAGCGTAGGGCTTTGTTTGCATTGATAGCAGGATTAATATCCACGGGCAACAATTAGGGAAGTCTCAAATTTCCCGAATAACGGAGTATTAGGGGAGTATTAGCTCTCAGTTTGAGAACTTTTGAGGGTTGATTTGTCGTGCAGTGAGCGGAATAGGGGAAAGATTCTGAAGCAACTCTCGACAACCGCGACTACTACTGCAAGCCACACGACAAGGTCTACGATAGCAGATCCACTATCGACGAACAACACGACACCAAGAAGCACCAGGAGCTGAGCGAGATGGAGGCAAGTTGCCAGGCATCACACCGAAGTGCACATATGATGGGGGGAATGAGTAGAAAAATGGCAATTAAAAAATGAATAGGGGTACCACCGATGGGAACGCGGAAAGCAATAGGTAGCATTGCACGTACCGTTACTACATAGAAGTGGCTGGTCACCAGTATGTAATGGAACATTCAGAATGCATTGGACACATCACTATTCATCACGAATGAACACATTATCACGAACACGAAGGTTGAAGTCGCCCACCCATTTGATTCATTCAGTTCATTATGAAGTCTATGGAAGAGCATGGACATTAATCCTCACCCGACCGTAATGCATTACATCATGAACATTACGGATTTTCCGAACCGACCACATCCCCAGAACCCATTACTGAGAAATTTTGTGAAGAAAGAAAAAAGCCACGTTTTGTGTGACCGCTTATTTCTTGCCGGCCTTGGCAGCAGCCTTGGTGACCTTACCAGCCTTGTCGGACTTGGCGACAGACTTGATGACACCGACAGCGACGGTTTGACGCATGTCACGGACGGCGAAACGACCGAGAGGAGGGTAGTCAGTGAAGGACTCAACGCACATAGGCTTGGAGGGAATCATCTTGACGATGGCAGCGTCACCGGACTTGATGAACTTGGGGGAAGCCTCAACAGACTTGCCAGTACGGCGATCGATCTTCTCGAGGAGCTCAGAGAACTTGCAAGCAATGTGGGCAGTGTGGCAATCCAAGACAGGGGCGTAACCAGCACCGACCTGGCCGGGGTGGTTAAGGACGATGACCTGGGCGTTGAAGGACTCGGCACCCTTGGGGGGGTCATCCTTGGAGTCACCGGCAACGTTACCACGACGGATCTCCTTGACGGAGACGTTCTTGACGTTGAAGCCGACGTTGTCACCGGGGAGACCCTCGGGAAGAGAGGTGTGGTGCATCTCGACGGACTTGACTTCAGTGGTGACACCAGCGGGGGCGAAGGTGACGACCATACCGGGCTTGATCACACCAGTCTCGACACGACCGACGGGCACCGTGCCAATGCCGCCAATCTTGTAAACATCCTGGAGGGGAAGACGGAGGGGCTTGTCGGAAGGACGGGAAGGGGGCTCGATGGCATCGATGGCCTCAAGGAGGGTCTTGCCGGTGGCCTTGGCCTTGATCTCCTTCTCCCAACCCTTGTACCAGGGGCAGTTGGTGGAGGCGTCGATCATGTTGTCACCGTTGAAACCGGAGATGGGGACGAAGGGAATGTGCTTGGGGTTGAATCCGACCTTCTTGATGAAGTTGGAAGTCTCCTTGACGATTTCCTTGTAACGGTCCTCAGACCACTTGGTGGTGTCCATCTTGTTGATGGCGACGATGATCTGTCGAACACCGAGAGTGTAGGCGAGAAGAGCGTGCTCACGAGTCTGGCCATCCTTGGAGATACCAGCCTCGAACTCACCAGTACCGGCAGCAATGATGAGAATGGCGCAGTCAGCCTGGGAGGTACCAGTGATCATGTTCTTGATGAAATCACGGTGACCGGGGGCGTCAACTAGAAAAGTGTGTTAGTGAATATTGCTTGTGAGGGACAATAGAAACAACGCAGAAAGCAGCAGAGGGATGACAACTCCAGAAAAGCCATGTGTTGTGAAAAGCAGGAAAAGGGTGCAGTGGGACAACAGAAACAGTGCAGAAAACAGCAGAGGCATAACAACTCCAGGAAAGCCATGTGCGGATAAGAAAAGGAGAGAGAGGGTGAAGTGAAAACACTCTCAGGTCCGGCAGCAGCAGCAGACTGATGAAACATATTGAGGAGCGTGACAGAAGCAGAGGGAAGCAGCAGCGACAGCAGTAATGAAACATCAGGGAGACGAGAAGCAGTTACTCACTAACTGTGACATAATACTTAGGCGTCTCGAACTTCCAGAGAGCGATATCGATGGTGATACCACGCTCACGCTCGGCCTTGAGCTTGTCGAGCACCCATGCGTATTTGAAGGAACCCTTGCCGAGTTCGGCGGCTTCCTGGAAAGAGAGTTAGCACGACGAACGATTGAGGAAGATGACGTGCATGATGATGAGCAACAATAGCTGGTCAAAGCAAAAGCCTTGTGGGGATTTTGCAGCGGGAGGATGAAGTGTGCGTCGTCAAACGGTTGGCGAAAGCCCCAAAAGGGACTAGCGCTGGCGCGTAAGAATTCGCACACCCCACTCCAAAAATGCCCCTCAGTGCGATAAGCCAAAATTGAGGCTCAGCAGGCTGAAGGAGCAACTGCAGATGATGGGGAAAAAAAGGTGCAGGTGAAAAAGCCATGAGGCAAAGACGTACCTTCTCGAACTTCTCGATGGTACGCTTGTCAATACCACCGCACTTGTAGATCAAGTCTGTATGCCATGTGAGCTGCTGAAAACCCCGCTATCGTTGGAGAGAGGCAGGCTTACGTCCAGTGGTGGTCGACTTTCCGGAGTCGACGTGGCCGATGACGACGATGTTGATGTGAGTCTTTTCCTTACTGTGAACGCTGTTAGTGAAGTGATCTGATGGAGGGTGCGGTGGACCTGGAGCCTGAGTGTGTGCTCGAGGCCTGCTAGAGTGGACTTACCCCATGACGGCGGTTGTGTATTGTCTGGATTGATGTAAAGGTGGTGTAAAATCTCCTGCGGTGGGGAGTCAGCGGATGAAAGAGGAGAAGAGCAGGCTGGATGGCACGTACAGATATCAAAGCGTGAATCTGCTAGAGAGTCGTGTTTGATGGTATGAGGGGACGGAGTAGAAAATTTGGGACGCGGGGAATGAGGGCTTAAGTAGGAGTGGAGGGGCAGCAGAAGGGCGCTAACAATGCCAAGGCCCGGTGATTCAACCACGCAAATTTTCGCAATGCAAACGCCCAACTCGACCTCAATTTTCGTCGCAGACGTAGGCGGGGCCAGGCAGTAAGAGTGCTGGTCATTGGCCCCTCGTGCTCCCGGCCCTTGACCGCCCAGCATCATGTCGCCACAGCCACTCTAGCTCGCCAGCGCATTCTCTTACTTTGGCGACTAGCAGTACCTCAGTACACACTACACTATCTATCGCGACCTTGCCATCGCATATTCTCGGCGGCTACTTTCTTTATCCCGTCTTCGAATCCACCCAGTTCCACCTGCCACTCACCCATTCTTCTTTTCTTGTGCAGAGCCCAACAGTCTACCAAGCCTGTTGCATGGACCGACTACTTGCAAAATGGTCTTACCAAGGTGGGGTTCAAGGTGGGCAAGGTTGAAGCCCCACCATCCTTTGTCTGCGTCATACTGTGGCCAGATAACTATCTTGTGCACATGTGCCCGCTGCCAACGTCTTCACCAAGCCATTGCTCTCCGTGTTTTCGGGCTATTTAGACGATCCCTTGAATAATCATTGCAGTATACCAGCATGCATCATATACTCTGTAAAGAATAGCTAGTTGTCGCACTGTAGCAAGTGTTGATTCTATATACTACGACTGAATTCTGAGTTGAAGTTTGGGTGATCTTACACAGAGCGAAAGGTTTACAGCGATAAGAGGAACCAACGTAACAGACGATATTACATTTGTTACTTGAATAGGTGGGCGAGCCTAGATTTCATTATTGCAGTATACCAACATGTATCATGTACTCTGTAAAGAATGGCTAATTATCGCATTATGGTCATCGTCGATTCCATATACCAAACAATCTTGTCCGCTACGCATGTGTCATACATGCCCCGTCGGCATCTCTCCCGTCACCATGGCAACCCGCATCGTAGGGGATTGATTTGCCTATTGATCCACAAGAAATGTTACCGACTTCATAGTCAGCTTCTCCTTGAGCAGAAGGCTCTCATCTCCCATAGCCCATTGCACGGCGTCTTTTAATATCTCCCTGCTTTCTTCTTCCTGGGGGAGCCAATGACCCGACTTCTCGAGAACCACGACTTGACTCTTCTTGCCAAGACTCTCGTTGATCCCTTCCAGAGCTAATCTACGGTCGAAGCCCAGATCATTGCTGCCATATACAATCGTTGCTGGTGCCCTAAGCTTCCCAGGCGGTCCAGTGTCGAAAAGATCGCCGCTAGAGCTTGTACCGGGACGGAAACGTGATGTTGGTATCTCCGAGAGTGCGACCACGGTCTCAATTGACTTTTCCCATATGCCTTTGAACATACCCTCACGATAGATGCGGATCTTTTCCGACATGCCGTGGTCTGGAATACGCTGTTTCACCGCCTCTGGGTAAACATCAACTTGCGCAATGCCGGGACCTGCAGACATGGCGAGAAGATCCATAGCCTCTTTGACACTCGGCTGCCGCTTCCATTGACCATCCGTCTGGAGTAGCCCGATCTCGCACTTGTGCATCACTTTCAATAACCAATATCCGCCAAAAGTTGTGCAGTAGTTCGAGATAGGATATGGCAGGTTGAAACAGACTACTCGCAATGTCAGTTGGTACACCTGATGTTCGAAGGGCTGCCACAATATGATTACAACATACAGACGTAAAAGGACCTGCCAATCTGGGAAAGGACGGGTAAGATCGTGCGGTAAGCATTTCTGAGGAGAGAGAAGTTCTTCCAGGGCCGTCGGGAATACGTGCGTAGCATCTGCAGAGCAGAATCATATTTCGCGACCGCGTTGTCATAAGTGTGTTGGGGCTTCGGTGAGGTCAGCGTCTGCCAATGGGACTCGGTTCAGGTAGATATACAATAACAGCACCTGCGATGACAAAACGATCTGCCAGCTGGTTGGCTTCAGAAGCCAATCTAGCGGCAATGAGGCCTCCCCAATCATGGCTAACAATCACGAACTTGGCTTCGTCTGCCTTTAGATACTGTGCCCTCATAGCCAGGATGAACTCTGTCATCGCCTCTAGGATTTGATTCGCATTGTACGCTGATAAAGAATCACTCCCGCCATACCCAGGAAGGTCAACAGCAATCAGAACGTGGTCTTTGAGCGCATCTTGGGTAAGTAGATGGTGCCACAGGAGGAATGAATTTGGAAAGCCTAGGCTGCCGTTAGCATGAGATGTATAGAGCATTTGAGTTCAATTGAGTTGAATTGACTTGCCATGAATGAAAACTGCGACATTCCTCGCTTCTTTGACTTCTCTGCAATTGACAGCGTAGTGCAACCTCAAGCCGTTGCGAAGAGTGCAAAACGCATGTCGGAAACCAGGCAGAGGCTCTCTGTCCACATCCCAATAACGTTTCTGGGCTACTAATATAAGTTTTTCTGATTCGAAGTGTAGCACCATCGGAGCCTGACAACGTACCTGCATCTAAATCGGACTTTCCCTCCTTACTGGTCACCTTGAAGAAACCCCCCTCTACAATGCCTCCGAGGATGAGAAGAAAGGTGAGATTGAACAAGCCCCAAGCTAACCCGAAAAGCTGCCACGCAAGCCGTGCTATTAAGCTAGGACTCTGTTGCTGACCCATCCTCCCCTATGAATCAAGAAAATACGATCCAGGTGTTATAGAAGCAGTTTTGATAATGAGCGCGAGTGCAGTGTTAGGTCAGTGTAGATAGCTTAGTGTTGGATGAGCAAGACCCTACGCAGTCTGACTGGGGTGGGGAATGTGCTACAGATCTGCACGGACACATTTGTTTGAGTTTCGTTACCACCATGCCATAGAAACCTCGGTCGAATTATCGATGCACGGACATATTAGAGTTTCTAATGGCAAAATGTTATATTTACATGCCTTGAGCGCTATCTGTGCAGACTGATGTAGATGAAATGTTTTCTATCTGCGGTAGACAAATATCATGTCCTCCAAATGTTTCCTCGAACGTAACAATGCGGTGGCTTTTACTATACTGCATTTTGATCTCTACGAGCGCTCCCGATCAAACGAATAACAGCCCAAGCCAATTCGTTCTTGTGGTTTTCTCTGTAGATCTCAGATCCACTCGGGCGCCCAAGCTTCTCGATGTCGGTTATGTACATTTATATGTTCACGCAATGGTGAGCTAATGTCATGGATTCCGGCTATTAGTTGTGAATTCCTCGGAGAGACCAGAATCAATTTCGTAGTCGCCGAGCGAAGGAATATAGTCCATGATGAATTCACATCCTCTGCACTTCGAGATGTGCACGGGAAAGACCAAGTGCCAGAGTCCATGCTAAGACTTCACGGAAGTTGTTCACCGATAAATCCCCACCCAGGTGTATTGCCTCGGTGCATATGTTTCCAGTGTCAGGCCCTCGTGCGGCGCTAGATCCCCCAGCGCATAGCTCCTAAAGGTTCTATGCGAGTCTCTTTCCTGGGATGAATCTTGCCGTTGCCATTCTTTATTTTCATCACTTCTTGTTTCCACCTTTGATCTTCTCTGCGACCCTCAATTCCGCAGCCCTTTGCATCTTCAGGTTCTCCAACTCACGCTCGACACTTCGATTCTTGTTGACCGCCTCTTCTCTATCCCTCATTCTTTCTCGTACTTCTTCCATCTTTTCCTTCATCTTCTCTTCCACGACCCGTTCCAGTTGACCGGCGTCTTCGATCCCGTATTCAGCAATAAATTTTCTAGCAAACTCTGTGACCGTAGATGGGTTCGGCCCGGGCCCGCCGGTGTAATAGCCTTTTGGGTGCGTAAGGAGAACACCGGGAATTGAGGAGGGATGAGTACGGAGAGGTGACGACAGCGGAATAGGGAGGGACGTCGGGTTGATCACGGGGGTCGAAGGCAGAGGCGTCCGAGGTGCCAATTCAGATTCGTAGAGGATAGCATGCATCAAGGAATTCTCGAAGGCTTCGTTGTAGGCTACTGATGCGGGTGAATATTCGACTACGGGAGAGGTCGGTTCTGGTTCTGGTTCGTCTTCCACTGGCGTAAGAGGTGTATTAGCCATTATTTGATCATTCTCGGCCATATTGAAATACTGCGAAACTCTTCACAGTATGGGAAGACAACTAAGCGATGCGACTGGTTGCGGAATGAAGATGCGGAGATGGTCATGCTCTTGATGGTTGAGCTGGAAGCTTGGACAGTTGATGACTAAAGGACCCATCCCTCCCTCAAGGGTCCTCAACAGCTCACTTTGCGCACCAAAATGCTCCAACAATTAATCATCATATAAACTGCCCACAGAGCGACCAAACTCAACAAGAATTCTGACGTCTACAGATGAGGATGATGGTTCTATTTCCAAGACTTCCAATTTGAAAGGGTTTTACTTCCTTTCCCATTCTTTCTGACAGCAGCAATCGCGGAAGACTATGTTCAGGGAATATTACGAAGCTTCGCTACTCGAGGAAATTGTCACCTCGCTATATACTTCTTTGGTTCGAGCAACGACACAATCATTCAGCGCGTTTAGGGCTTAGAAGTGACAACATCGGGGCTCAGTTATACGAGAGAACATCCGAAGTCCGGACATCGAAGTTCAACCCAAATTTGGACTCCTAGCGGGTTTGCGAGTATGATTCTTGCACGTGTGATCAAAAGTCCGATGCAAGCGATTGGTCTCCTGGCCCGAAATGTAGAAGGATCGGCCCTTACTGCGCTCGGCTCATTTCGATATGGGACGCCTGTTGCCAACTAGCATTGGTGTAGGATGAAAGGCAGCTTTGTGGCGACACATTAAGTATGGGAGAGAGAAGCTCTTCTATGAAACGTTTCGAATGCCGCTCTTATTTTCAGGCCAACAGTATTTTTTGATTGACGAATATTTGCGACGCAGAGCGCGCGCATCGACATGAAGCTCACATCCTTGAGCCTTTCTATAGCGCTGCTGGCAGCGGAGACTGCTTCAGCTTCTTTTATGGAACAAACAGCATGTACGAATAAACAGCAGAGAAAATCATGGTATGATCTGGACCGCTGTAATTCATTTCACAACATCGTTGACAGGTTGCAAGGCATACACTCACTGCCGAAGAGAGGCTTGACTATCTACACGCTGAACAGTGCCTCATGTCTCTCCCTGCCAAATATGGACTCGAAGGTCCTGTCACGCGTTACGATGAATTTGTGAGATTGCATAGTCTGGCCGCGCCGGATTTCCACTTCACTGTAAGTCAACGTCAACCTTTTCTCTTGTAGATGCGAGATCGTCTCACACATTTTCACCAGGGCGCCTTTCTACCATATCACCGCTTGATAGTACACAATCATTATGAAGCCCTAAGGACTGAATGTAACTACAGCGGCCCACAGCCGTACTGGAATGAAACTCTAGATGCGGGAAACTTCAAAAACTCCGTCGTACTTGACTCAGCAACTGGTTTTGGAGGGGAAGGCGCAGCTATAGGAGACTGCATCCAGGACGGACCATTCAAAGATTATATAAGTCCGATTGGGTCATATCGTATCGACACAGCGCATTGCATTTCGCGCAAGATCGATGAGTGTCAGAGCTCAAAGGCTGCGCAAGTTTACATCAACAACTGCATGGCGAAGCAAACGTTCGGCGACTTTTGGCTCTGTATAGAAGAGTTACCTCATGATGGACTTCATCAAGGAATGGGTGGAATAGTAGGTGTCCCGTTGCCTCTTTGTCATGCCCCGTAAACACCATCTAACTCAACCACAGTTGCGCTACTTTGGGTCACCCGGGGATCCCCTCTTCTACCTACACCACGCATATATCGACAAGGTCTGGTGGACATGGCAAAGCGCTGATCCTGAGCACCGTCTCTATGAGATATCTGGTCAAAATCAGCTCTACGCGTTCCCAAAATTCCTCAGCGAGACAGACATGTGTGGCGTTGCCCCAGAAAGTATATTACCTCCCCTCGAGCCGTATGGACTAGGGGCGCCAGGTGACCCAGGGATGGAGACTACGCTGGGCCATGTTTTACACTGGGCCGGTGTGTTGACGAATGTTACGGTTGGAGAGATCATGGACATTGAGGGCGGCATGCTATGCTACGAGTATGATTGAAGAGATGAAGATACTTGTGGTCGATCACTTATCTTACTTATATATAGTTTATCTGCTTCTAATATTCTGGGAGCTTAGTTCTGTTCTAATGTATATATTTTAGTTGTCCGTAAACATTCGATAGTGTTTTTTCACGTCGTATTCAATATTCCAGTGAACAATATGAGCGTAGCTCGAGATTGCATCTTTTCCCTTGACATTCTTCTGCACGGTCAACGGACTATCAATATACTTCATCATATGATGTGTCATCGTATGAGGGAACACTATGAGTGGTTGATTGAACTATTGGTGCACGGACCATATAGCCTTGAGCCGGCCAACTGAACACCACCACATGCGCTTTCTCCCACGATCACACAACAACCAGACCGACTCTAATACTTTGCCCAGACCATTCTCCCCAAACAACTCCTTACATAACGACCGGCAATGGCGGATAAACTACGTGCCCAGCAGCAACTCGAAGCGCTGCAATCGCGCTACATCGGTATCGGATCCTCGGACACGTCCAAACACGAGTGGACCTCGAACATCGCGCGCGACAGCTTGAGCTCGTATCTGGGACATCCGCCCCTGCTTCAGTACATGAGCATTGGCTTGGGTCAGTCGAGGGAGATGACCAGGGTGCAGATGCTGGAGCGCATGATTCAACCAAGTGGAAAGCCGCCCAAGGTACGTCTTCGTAGTTCCGAACGAGCATTGTTTGGCAGAGAGAGGATGTAAACTAATTTCCATGCGTATAGAACGACTGATTGCACTTGCAATACATGGACGAAATCACGATTGAACATGGCTAGTTCAAAAACATACATTAATCAGTACTTCAACTGAAATCATGATGGGGGGCTATGAGGGACAAAAGTGCTCTGAGGAATGCAAATCTCTGCGAGAAGAAGATGGAATTAATGTACGACATTCGTGCACTGGCATATACTCGAAAGCCAGCTAATCCTGTATTCAAGCTATGGTCGCCGGCAATATCGCATCGGCAGTACAAAGCATAGACTCGAGCTCGAACTCGAGCGTTCGAGGAGAGAGAGCTGGTATGCTTCGAATATGCAATCGAGAGAACTATCAAATCATGTCCCATCCGCTTTGAAAGCTTCATAACCCCAATAACGTGATGTATCCTTCAGTCACTATCGCTTGCGCTGCCAGTTGGTCCGTCGTCGTCATCTTGAACAACGTCGCCACCAGCAGTCATGGCAAACTCGCCCTTTTGCAACATGCTCCGCAGTGCTGCATTTCGAGGATCCGTTAATTCGACCGGCTTCAGCTTTGCCTTGTTTCGTATCCTAGGGTCGCAACCAGCATCCAACAGAATATCGACGATTGGGTGGCCAACAGGCTCCCACTCAGATTTATCGAGCGAGTTTACGTAGCGTACGGCTTTGTGCAGGGGTGTGTCTGCCTCCATCCGATCAACTTCGTCGATTTGAATCCCTTCTTGATCGAGGAGGAGATCGAGAATCTCGTCTAGATCTTAGTTAACATCGATTCCTGCCTATAATATACGTGCGCACGGTGTAGAACGCCATGTGTCCTGTGAGAAAGTGGTATTTTTGGTGCTTACAACTTCCATAGGTGGCCGCGACATGCAGACAACCGTTACCCACGCCATCAGCGGCCTTATTCAGGACATCGGCCACATAGTCAGCCGGGTTCTTGTTTCCTTGTTTCTTCGCCGTTGCCTCAAGATCTGCTATGGTTTCCTCAAGGAGAGAAGTGTTGTTGCGACGACAAGCTTCGAGGATCAGTTCGCGGGGGGAAGCACCCTGGTTGTGCGTTAGTCCATCGTCGCCATGTCAAACCATGTCGGCCTCGTACCTCGTCCGCCATTGCAAGTTCCCTCGTTTGCTTGAACCTTAGGGATGTGTTCTAGCTCGCACTTGGGTGAAGATACACTACGTAGAGTAAATAGCTGACCTCACTAGGTGTTTCGTCTTGGGAAAAGCGGGGTGTTGCGGCGTGCAAGTACAAGTGTTGCCGGATAGCGCTCAATTCCGCCTCGCGACCGTTTCGTCAGGATCCAAGAACTGAAGTCTTGGAGTTAGCTTCGACGAGATTCCGAGGAAGTTGATAGCGCACAGTATTCAGGAGTTGAACAACACGAGCAGCACGTAGTCGTCGGAGGTGAGCAGTGGCTGAGGGTTCAGGATTTCCTATTCCGTTAGCCCCGCACTTATCCACCTCTGGTCTAGCGCCTAGCAACGCTTCAAGGTTCCGCAATAACTTTTTGTGAGCAAGCATCAAATGCTAATCTCAAATTCCCAGTCATCATCCACAACACATTGTCGACATGTTGCTCTGTAAGTTTTCTTGTCGCGAACATCCCAGGGTCTATATGCCGTGCTCAAAACTAACATGCCATAGTCTGTCCAACTTGCAGCAACATGCTGCGCGTCTCCAAAGTGCCCCCCGGCGATCCCTCCATCGAGCAGTACGAAGGCCAGAATCGTTTCGAGTGCATGACATGTCCTTACCAATTCGTCATCAACAAGCGATACTATGAAAGGAAGATGCTGAAGAAGAAGGAGGTCGAAGATATTTTAGGTGGAAAGGACGCCTGGGCCAATGTGGACAAGACCAAGGGTTCGTTTTGCGCTCATCCAACATTTCACCACCCGCTCGGATGGATAGTATACTGACGTCGGAATACAGTGCAATGTCCGAATGAGAAGTGTAGAAACGATGAGGCCTATTGGTATCAGCTCCAGATTCGAAGTGCCGACGAACCCATGACGGCTTTTTACAAGGTTGGTCATTGGCCATGGAGAAGCTCTTATATAGTCTGCTAACTGGCTTGTAGTGCACCAAATGTGCCAAAGAGTGGAGAGAGTAGAGATTCCGATCGTTTCACGTTCGCATTTACAGGTGTTCTGGTGCAAGGTTGCTTTTCCAATACCCCGGCGTTTTCATCTATTGAAATGATAGGATATATCCTTTTCCGTCATAAACATATACAAACATTCACCCGGACTCCCAACATCTTCCAATTACGTCACATTTACAGAGAATATACTAGGCTTTCTCCTCTTGGATACGAATCCTCCCCAACGGGATATGCCGAGCATTGTATGGGCTTTGTCTATACAAGCAGTGACGTAGGTGTCTCGTATATGAGTGTTTTGTATGGTATAATTCAAAGCAGTAGATGCCATTTCTACACATACAACACAGTGTTACTCCCACGGCCAATCAGGGGGGATTTTGTATAAGATTCATGGTAACCTTGTAGTGTATGGTATACCCCCTATGGCGCGGGCATGAGGGATCAGTCTGGTGGTTAGTTTTCATCTATATCGTCGAATTTTGGGCGACTTACACCAGGAATTGGAACCAGAGCACTCAAGGTTTCTCGCAGAGCACTGTTTTCGTCGGAAACCTCCCCGAGAGCCTTTCGCCATCTGTTGTTGAGGCCATGTACAAGGCCCAAGAATCCATGATGCCAATATGAACGTCACGATAGCATCGTAAGATAAGACAAGATGAGCACACACAGAGGAGGATTGGAACAAGAATTTCAAGATCAAACACTTTTCTCTCTACATATCGTAAGTGATTACAAATGAATACTCGACTTGTTCTCGAGAAAAGGAAGCGTTCAGGGGAGCAAGTCATAATTCGGTTATATCTCATCGAAGACATCGTCTGCAAAACTATATTTGTATCCGCACGTTGAATGTAAATAGGGGTAAGTGAGTTCGTGGAGGAGAAAACTCAAGCAATCACGGAGATATCGGTGTATAGGGAGATTGTCATAGTATTGATTTTCGAGTTTGAATTTCGTGGCTACGATCAGTGGGTACACTAACTATGCTAGCATTTTTCATAGAGTCTTGTTGATACATGATGCACCAGCTTGCACACAAGTGCGTATACGAGTGCAGACGAGAGGATAAAGCAAACGGTATTATCACGCCGAAACACCGAGAAGCCCCGTATGATCCGCAATGACACTACTGCCGACGAAAGTCTTCAGCCTAACCAAATTCACATTGACACGCCCTTTGCGACAAGTATACCAATTTAGGAGTGCTGTGACACTTATGATGACCTGTGTGTCTGAGACGGATGGAACGACGTCATGGATGGTGCGCTGCCTGCTCATCTTGGTCAGTCTGATGAAACCAAGAGAGGCCGCTTGGAAGTAACCTCATCGATGACCAGGGATTCGGCAAAACAAAACCAAGACGGCATGCGTGCAAAGGGACCGAGACGCATCATTGTAACCTTATGTAGGTCCCTTGACCCTTGGAGTTCTTTCAACTATGCCGATTTCCGCCGCACCTTTTGTGCACTATTCTCTTCAATTTCGTCCAGATGGATATAAAGTGCCAAGTGAGATTATCTTTATCACGAGCGTGAAACTGCCTCTGGCTAGTCTGATGTAGGAAGTAGCAACAGTCCTCGCGGAAATAACTGATCTACCACCGGAGATCATATCTGAGGGCGTTGCCACTCAATTCCGTTCCAAGGCTGTCGCCCGTTTCTTGAGATCAAGCTAAAAGGTATCAGCACAGTAAATTTTTCTGAAGGGCCGAATATTTTCGTTTGGCGACAGATTGACAATGCTCGCCTCCGAGTCCAGAGAAGCGCCGAGTACCATGTCCGCCGTCTGCAGATTTTGCGACTTCTTCGTAAGAATGATCAAATCCATCGCAAGATCATTTCATGCAAGGGTATTCCACCGAGAGGCATCATTATCAGCGCCACATTGCACGGGACGCCCCGCCAGCCCCATTCTACTACCCACAATTTTCGTGCAGACTGCTCTAGCCATTCGGCATTAGAGCCGCAGCCGAGGAACATGTCTCCAGGCCTCCCTTTTCCCCACCTCCAAGCCCGAGGAGTTTGTTCTTTATTAAAAAGCCGAGTCAGTAGACCATGAGGATGTTGCGTGATGAGGCCGCGAGCAGGGGATATGTGGCGACAGACTGACGGCCATCGGAAGTTGCACTGGTTGCGATGTTACGATATTCCTGTGCGTGTGATATAGTGCGATGAAAGTAGTGCAAGGAGAAGGAGAAAATGCGAGAAGTAGTTGGAAGCTTTGAGGGCAACAATGCATGATGGATAAAGCAAGGTGTATTGGTCCATCAACCGAATTCGCTATGCTGTACGCCCTTTCAATGGATGCTCGCAAATAACGAGATAGAATCTGCAAATCTATGCTGGGTATCGGTATCACATCGTGAGCATGTCCTCGTCCACCTCCCAATTCTCCCATGTTGGCTCATCGAACCCGTTTGGCCGAGAGCTTCTCAGGAACCCGTTCCAAGTGCCTTCTACGCTTATTACAGGCTTGACTGTTCGTACTTTGGCGTTGAACCCACGACTAAAACACTCGTGCATGTGTCGGTCCTCGAAAAGTTCGGGGTGCGTTCTTCGCATCGATTTGAGTGCGCGTTTCCCCACTTCATCCACCGAATCATTGTGTCGTAACTCAAAGAAATGATTGTCGTGCTGTTCCTTCAACTGCTGCATAATTGAATCGTCGTAAAGTCCGAGCTGCAACAGGTATATGTCGTACTGGCAAAGAGATGTCGTTCCCAGGTAGCTCCCACCATATTTCGCCCTCTTGTATAAACCTGTCAGTGCTGCTATAGTTCCCATGCATCCAGTTCCATAGTCGCTCATGGGAAACGGCGGGACTACAGGCTCGTTCAGACCCATTCCAAGACCTTGGGCCCAAGCGACACCTGTGACACAGTCTGCAATCTGTTGCCATCCCGGGCGTGAGCTCCAGGGTCCAGTGTGACCAAAGCAATCCTCGGCAACGTACACAATGCCACGTTTGCGATGTTTGATGAGACTCAGAATCTGTGCGGGTCCATAGCCAAGGCGTTTCAAGCTGCCAGGACGGTATCCATCCAGTATAACGTCTGCAGTTTGTAGCAATTCCTCAAATTG
Organism: Periconia digitata; assembly: GCA_948474695.1. Taxonomy (NCBI): domain Eukaryota; kingdom Fungi; phylum Ascomycota; class Dothideomycetes; order Pleosporales; family Periconiaceae; genus Periconia; species Periconia digitata. The sequence continues at coordinate 2,275,017 of CAOQHR010000004.1, read as the reverse complement.
CTTCCGATCCCTCTCTTCACGAAGATTCAATTCTGCGGCGTGTTTTCCTAGATTTCCTTCCACTTGGAAGAAAGGAACATCGGAGAGGTTGGGGGAAGTAATCTTGATCACTTCGGCACCATACTCCGCCAACGATTTCGTTATGGCAGGCCCGGCAATGATTCGACAGAGTTCGACTACACGGATGCCTGAGAGTATTTGCGGCTTCGGCGCACTTGATTTCTTGAAAGGAAAAGGCACAGGCGGCGAGCAAGTTTCCAGCGGCTCGACATTCCAAGGCGGTTGTTGTACCAATTCGTATCCATGCTGTGTCAACTGAAAGTCTTCCCATTTCAAGCAGGTGACACCAGCTTGTTTGATTTTCCAGTTCATTTCTTCAAGCTCATCAGCGGTATATTTCTTGACATGGTCTTCAATGACCTTTATACACTGATGGTAATCGGTCAGATCAGGCCGATGACCTTCAAGACCAATCATGTTAAGAGCTTTGGTGGCTTCGAGTGAGCCGTGAAGATGAAAATATTCTCCCGGAATCCTGGTTTCGTACAAATTTGCTGATAATCTGCGGTAAAGTATAGATTGCGCTTGAAGCAAGTCGGTATCTGGTACTGTTAGCACATCAATCAGAGTCGCAGGTTGCGATGTGGGACGTACCCTTCAATAGCTTCTTTACTTTTGGGTGACTTTTGTCCATGCCCCCCACAGTTGTGAGGTAGGTAGAAAATAGGTAGGCAGAAGCTCGTTCAAGATCAACTTCGATGCTTCTTTGCGTGTCATTGGTTCCAAGGTCTGCTATGGAAGCAGCCAGGCCAGCTTCAACCGCCTTCAGGGCGGATATTGCTTCTGTCTGCTTCAAAGGGCTCGGGAAGTAGGGGCTTTCCGTGTTCGTGGCAGAGAACTTGACATTGTTAATATGAGCCAGGGATTCGGCCGGAAGCTGGTCTTGAACTTGGTCAAGAAGGTGTCTCAGTGCTCCTCGTGTGCCATCTAGCAACAGTCCAGAAGCAGAGTCGTGGGGGGTAGAGGGACTGTTAGCGTTTGAGCCACCTGTGGCTTCCATGAAAGGCATCATGTCATAGAGACTATCCTCGATGTCATGCAAGCAAGCAATTAGTTCAGGAAGACGGAAGGGAAGAGAAGTTAAAGTAGAGGCAGTGGCCACAGAGGCGCTGTGGAGGGAGGGCCATGTTGGATGTAAGGCAGGCAGGCAGGCAGGCAGGCAGGCAGGCAGGCAGGCAAGATGCTACCGCAAATCCTTGCCCGCTCCGCGGAAGGCCATACCCCGGCTGGACTGCTCAATGTATGAAGAATTCTCGCAGTACGCGATGTAGGGCTGGCCGGGGAGTACCCACTATCTCACAAAAAAAGACCAGGCATGGGACGCCGATGGATGGGTGGGACAGTTGATCAGTTCGTAGTGGAGGGACCGTGCCCCCCATGCACGTGCTCTCGCCCCGACTTTCAACTCTAACCAGACCTGACGGCTCTCCGCATCTCAGCGTGCAGTGCTTGTTTGGGGGATCCAACCACCGCCTAAGAATCTCGCTGGCAGGCCGCTCGTCGCCATTCTCGCCATAATGCGGTCATGAACCCCCGCAGCGCTGACTGAGGGTTTCGGGCATCCACTTCCCTATCCGCCAGCTGTGCACTCCCTTACCCGACACCTATCCTTGCACTTCTCTTGTCGGGAGCTTTCATCGGAAGGCGAACAGTCATCTAGAATACGAGATTACACGCGCTTAATCCTGTCTCGCCAGCAAAAGGGCCAGCATGACTCGGCCTAAAGTTCCTCCTGGTAATCCTCGTCCCTTATCTTCTTCTTCAGTCTCGAACCAGACGACGTCTGATCCCCCAACTTAGAACAACGCCAGCGGACTGCCCAAGCTTGCGAGAGCTGCAAGAGGAGAAAGCAAAAGGTGAGTACACCTTCCGCATTAGCCTATTCCCTCGTACTATCAGTTCAGCAATGAGGAGATATTGTGGGGGCCTTGGCGCTGTTCGGTTGCTTCGGAGCTTTGCCCAAGTTTCCTTTGCCGCTATGATGCCGATTATCACCTTTGTACTACGTTGTAGCGGCCCTACACATGCCGCTCCATCAGCATGGTCTCACACAGCCAGCCCCTGTCGTTGGACATGTCGCCCCAGCCCCATTTTAACTCGAGACCTGAGCTGATAGCTGTTAAAGTGTAACGGTCTTTGCCCCTGCAATACATGCGAAAAGGTGATCACGCTACCTCGGATACCAGCACCCTCATTGACCGTCTGTAGAGAAAGTTCTCCTGCGTATATCTTGACCGGGATGCTGCTTCGCCTTCCGAGAGCAGTAGACCAAGCAAGAAACGCATCTTGGATGGTGACCTCGATAGCCCTAGTGTGAAAGATACCTCGAATTCTGTTTCCAACACACCTAGCAATGGCCATCAGACAACCTCACCCTTGGACTATCTCCATGATGCCTCGCCTATCAGCCGCCGAGCTGGCCAAAGTACACAAGAGTCAAAATCTAATCCACTGACAGTAAATTCGGAAGATGGTGTGCCAAAGGCCCGTGATGACCGTTCTACCCCTGAAGCAACAGCGAACTCACTGCAACAGGCTGCTGATATTCGGACTTTGGACGATCTGCAGCCTCTGGCCTCTCGTGACTCAACAGTGGCGAGTGGGCAGGAAGAGGAGGCAGTTGTCTACACCCAGAGCAGAATGCTTCAGGACCCGACGGGCAGATTACGTACGTTTGTACTTGTTGGTCCGACCGACACTGTTTCTAACTGAGACGTAGTATATGTGGGCGATTCGGCGACACTATCTTTCCTTCAACTTCTTCGTATGATGGTAGAGAGTGCCGCCGGTACATCGCCGTTCACCAATGATCCCCGTCGCCACAAAATCGTGGAAGGGCAACTATCACTTCCCTCCGGTTCTCGACATACACACCTGCTTCCGGACCAAAAGACGGCCCGGGTCCTTGTAGATGCTTTCTTTGTACACACCCATGGCATTCTTCAAATTTTCGGGCGTCAACAATTCTCGGAACAGCTCGATAGTTGCTATGCCGACCCACTCTCGATTGAACCACCGTGGCTTTGCCTTCTGAATTTAGTTTTTGCCATTGGACTCACTATGGCCACTCCTCTGTCCGGAAGTAGCGACGCGCTTGTTGTGGAGAAGCTCCGCAGTGAACATCTAGACCGCGCGGAAGTGTTTTACCTGAATGCTAAGAGCCTCAATGATCCCATTACTGGTTTCGAAGACCAAGATTTCTGGTCTGTACAGGCGCTGCTACTCATGTCCTTCTACATGCTTGCCAAGTCAAAACGTAACACTGCTTTCGCGCTTCTTGGCATGGCTGCTCGCTCAGCTCAAGCTCTCGGTCTTCACAGGGAAGAAACCATGGTCATATTTGGTTCTGACGAACAAAAAGCGCGTAAGAACTTATGGCGGTCTTTGTTCGTTGTTGATCGATTGTTGTCATGTTCCCTTGGTCGGCCTACTGCTATTTCTGAAGACGATTGCTCTGGTAATACTCTTCATCCTGCAGAGCCATTGACAGATACCTCCTTCGATATGAATGGCAGTGTTAATGCCGATTTCAACCAAACAGGAGAATATGCACTCGAGGCAGCGGTGAGAAGCTGTTCTGCTATCGGGATCATACTGAAAAAAGTGTATCAACAACGCAAGATCAGCACCCGCCTTGCTCAGGAGATTGCAGATACATGTAAGACATGGCCACGAGCTCTCCCAACTGTCCTCCATTGGCGTCAAGCCTCGACTGCGACTGCTAGTCAGGGTATAGCCATTCTGCATGTCAACCTTTTCTACTGTCACTCTATTGTACTGCTTACTCGCCCCTTCTTCCTCTACATCTTGAACATGGAAATTCAACGCCAAGCGAACCAAGTGTCGTCCGGGATCCGGGCACCAAGGCCGTATTTACGAATGGAAAAATTCAGTGAAGCTTGCGTCATTGCGTCGTCGCACACGGTCCTCCTCGTACAGAATGCTTTCGATGCTGGGCACTTATCGCGCCGCAACCCAGCAGTAATTTATTTTCTCTTCGCCGCCGCACTGATCGTTCTGGCGAATGAATTTGCGGGACTTTATCGAGTAGAAAGTCCTGATATGTGCATTGCTAATGCCATTAGCATCATGTCCTATTGTGCGGAAAGCGACCAACAAGCCAGTCGTTTGGTCTATATACTTGTATCGTTTCGAGATGTTGTCACACAACAACGTTTGCGTACGAAGCAAAGCCATGCGGATAACATGAATCTTCCAAGCATATCATCGCAACTATACGGCGCGCCGTTGCCTGACCAGCAGACATTGGGTGTGGACACAGGAAGGGACCCGAGCCAGGCTGCGCCTCGTCTTCATCAGGTTCCTGTTCACATTTATCCCGGAATGCAAACTGCTCCTCTCAACGGATCTGCCCCTCCTTTTCCGCAGTCATCTCAACTATGCCCCATCGATCCTCCCAATCTGTCTGTTCATTTATCACCAATAAATATGCCTCCATCTACATCATCCAGTACAGACATGTACAACATCGATGCCTCGGCGTCTAAGCCCGCGGGCAGCCTTTCCGCCATGCTAGATCTCTCAGGTCTTGATGCCACGCGAGTGCCCAGTCTGTATTCCGAAGAAAGCGGTATCGACGAGCAGATTGATTTCGACGCACTTTGGGCTTGGCCTAGCAATACGCCTGCTTTAGGATCCCCGAGACCAGGAGCAGATAACGCAATGGGCGGAGGGATAACAGACAAAGTCAGCGATAGTGCAGTGCCGTTGTTTGGGGTGATCAACAACCTCGAGGGTATTGAGGGGCAATAGTATGAATTGGCTTTGTCTTCTCGCGTATTAAATGTTGGTGGTTCTCTACTTCGAAACATGGAGTAGATGTGAGAAAAGTGTATGTAACGATGGTCTACACAGCATTTTCAGAGGTAAATAAACTAAAAGAGACTATGTGTTGCTATATTCATATTTTTGAGTTAGGGTATGGTAACACGAAAGGGTAAGCTGGAGATGCAGTGTCCGGTTCATAGGGTTTTCTTACTTCAAGGTGTAACTGTGTAATGACATGACTGTCTACAATCCAGACCCCGGACTAGACGCCGTCTTTTGAATGTAAAATTAGAAAATCCTACTGTATGACGAAAATGAGGACTGCCGACCACGAATGGAATCCTCATCTTCGCCTTTGAAGAGTCTTTTTCTGTTGATTGCGTACACCTCGCTCTACATGTTCCCCACCGATCTGCATGCACATGATCAATTCTACCCAAAATTGACTTGATCACGAAATCTACAGGATACATCCCACAAATCTCGTTCGCTCTTCTCCGGGTAGGACAAAAAGCAGCAACTCACACATTGCATTAGCAGCAACTGTAGGCAGATCAAGCAAGGCTCGTTTGTACATGGAACCTCATAGCCAGAACCACAGCAAGTATATTAATCATGTTCACTCCAGTCCTTTCGCATGCCATTTTTTCTCCCAACTTGGATCATCATCACATTATCTCTCGAGGCAGACCCCAAGGCTTTCTTTTTCAGTTCTTACATCCACACCTCACTTCTCGTAAATTCTCTGCACGGCATGAGGAGACTTCGTTCTCGGTCCCTTCCTTTGACTTTATCCATGAGATAGAGATCTATTTCTAAACACGGTAAAACGCAAACGTCTGTATCTGGCCACGGAGCAAGTCGGAGCCGTATCCGAAACGGTTTGGCGTTCAACGGCGATCTCGGTTAAGATGGACGTACACCGAATGATTTGCTCCCCCGCATTTTGATCTTGAACATACGATAAGAAAGTTTAAGAGTGGGGAAGTCAACGAGGGGAAAGGAAGGGGAGCTGACCATCTGTGACATTCTATGTGGATTAGTTGGGCAATTGTATTTTGGCGGTAAGGACTCGAGGAAAAAAGAAAAGTGCCCGAGACGGTATAAAGAAAGGGAGAAAACCACGGATTGATCTATAGATGTATATCGACGTACCAGTAGGCTCCTACATTGATACGCATGCATTCTCTAGGGAGGGGTGTGCCTTGTGCGTCTTCTTCGGCCCCTGGTAAGTTCTTCCCGTGAACCTCAGTGGTACAATAGGATCTCGGGCGTTTAGCGTAGTAAACTGGCTACCCCTGCCCCAACTCTATTGGAGCTGCATTGGCAGTATTTGTGGAAAAATTCAAGCTTGCTCGGGAGACGACTGGCGGAAATCATCGTGGGGCCAAGAGCTGGGCGGCACAGTATGTCACTTTTTGTACCGCGAGGGACGAATGGCTCGCTAAGAGCTCTACCGATTCATGTTGTGGAGACACGTGTGGTAGAAGCATGATATACTATATAAATAAAGGCAGTACTGAAATTCGAAAGCATGAAGAGCGGAAGAGAGTACAATCACCCTACCTTGTTCTCACCAGATTTACAACAGTATACCGGAGACTTTGAACAACATGGCACCTCCCTCTGCTATAGAGGAGATTGAGGGTGTCGTACAACGAATTGTGAAGGACGACCATGTGAGATGGTGGAACAAGCCCAACCTCCGGTCTCTTTACCTCCTCCTCGTCCCGTTCTGCCTCTTCATTGAATCGACCTCGGGCTTTGATAGTTCTATGATGAACGGCTTACAAGCGCTCTCATACTGGAAAGAGTACTTCAATCATCCAAAAGGTGGGCAGCTTGGCCTACTTGTTGCGTGTTACAACCTGGGGGCAATGACGAGCATTCCATTCGTGTCCATTGTGAGCGATCACGTGGGTAGGAGATGGAGCATTGTATTCGGAAGCACTATTATGGTCATTGGAAGTATCATGCAAGGTCTTTCTCAAAACCGTAGGTGATAGTCCGTCCATCTTGATGATCTATGGCTGCTGACTCAACGAACTAGTTGCAATGTTCATTTTCTCCCGCATCTTTCTGGGTCATGGTATTGTATACGCCATCATCGCTGGGGCTGCTTTGTTAGGAGAGCTCGGTCATCCGAAAGAGAGAGCGTTTCTTGGGGCCATGTTCAATGCGTTCTATGGATTCGGCGCGTTGCTTGGCGCAGGAATCGTCGTCCGTACTGTGACTATTCCAAACGACTGGTCGTGGCGCCTACCATCGACCCTGCAAGCCTGTCCATCGGTGATACAGATTGTTTTTGCCTTCTTCGTTCCAGAAAGTCCAAGATGGCTCGTCTCCAAAGATCGTAGCGACGAAGCTCTTGCTATCCTCATCAAGTATCATGCCGAAGGCGACGCTTCGCAAGAGCTACCTCATGTTGAAATTGCAGAAATTAGGAAAGCACTCGAGATTGAAAACGACAGCCGTAAAAGGGGATGGAGCGAAGTGAGTGGATAGCACAGGTCACTTGAGAGAGCTCTCATAACTGATACCATTTGAAGTTGTTCCAAACCCGCGGCATGCGCCGCCGCTCTCTGGTAGCTGCCGCCCTCGGGCTGTTTGTTCAGTTCAGTGGGAACAATCGTGAGTTTCCTGAATAAGAACCTGGTATAATCCTTCCTGTCAAGACAGCAGCTAATACTATGTCTTCTCATGCAGTCATCTCGCAATACCTCGTGCCAATTCTCGCCAAGATTGGCATCGAGGATTCGCACACACAAGTGCGCTACAATGTTGGCAAGGAAGCTTGGGGCCTGGTCGTTGGCATCGTCATGGCGGGAATCACGCCAAGATTTCCAAGGAGGCGCATGTACCTTATCGGTGCGAGTTGCTTGTTGGCCGTTTACACGGCGTGGACGATTGCCCAGGCGCGGAACCGCATTACCGGCAGCAAGGAGAGCGGAATTGCAGTGCTAGTGATGATCTACCTATACAGTCCCGCATATTGTATTGCATACAATGCGTTGACGTATGTGTACATGGTGAGCATATTGGAGGAGACAACTAGTAGTTCAAGCCATTGTTGACCAGATTGCTAGGTTGAGATATTCCCATACTACGTCAGGACCAAGGGGCTGTCCTGGTTCCAGCTTTGGGCTAGGTCTGCTGTAATGTTCAGCAGCTTCGTCAATCCCATCGGCCTTGAGAATGCGGACTGGAAATATCTCTTGGTATACGTGTGCTGGCTGTGCTTCGAGGTAAGAAATGTTGGCGAGTTTGATCAAAGAGCTTAAACTAAGATGGCGGCGACAGGTTGTGTTCATCTTTTTCATCTTCCCCGAGACGTTTGGAAAGACATTGGAAGAATTGACCTTCCGTAAGTTGGCCCCGGACAATTGGTCTTGGTTGGATTGTCGCCGTGAAGGTAGTCTAACGAACTGCAGTATTCGATGACGAGAAGGACGCGAAAGAGCAGCTCTCAGCCAGTGCCCACAAGGCGTTGGGCAATCCTACGACGGTCGAGATTCACCAAACTGGCGAGAAGGCAGCTTAGTTGCAACGATACGGACATGGACATAGGAGGGTGCTTCGATTGATGCAAATGATGAAGGTCATAACTATCGCTGTGTGTAGGATCACCTTAACTCCAACTCAAAATAAAATAAAATAAAATAAAAAAAAAGATGAAGGTCATGGAATTGGGTGTTGACACATAATAGCCCCAGGTGTATGATTGGCTGATGATGCAAAATGCGCCTTCCCGTCTGAGCTAGGTGGGAACGGGAAGGCAGGGACCGAGGGCGCTTCGCTTCCCCACCAGCTCGTGCACTTGCTGTACAGATGAGGAGACTAGTAGCACCGATGTCCGTCACTCTGCGTTTCTCCCCCAGTTCCACTACCATCTCTTCTCGTAACCACATCTGTGACCTCGAATCTCGTTCGCGTGCATACATACATACACACATACATACTCATTTTGCTCACAATGGTTTCCACGCGCCAGCACCCTCGAGACTTTCCCGCTCCGGAAGCCTCGCCCACCAAAGGCTCTCCACGCAAGAGTCTGCGCAATTCCACCGCCTCGCCTGCGCCCAGCTCTTCTGACTTCGAGTCTTCGCCCTTGACAACCGCGCAGACCGTGACGAAACGCGCCGTGTCCAATTCGGTAGCAGCTGTCGACAAAGCTCTCGTGAATGCTACGACATCCTCTGGCCCATGGTCGCATACCGCGTCCAACCTGACACTCGCTTGGATTGCCATTTCCCTGCCACTTGTCATCTGGGATTCGCTGTACATCTTGTTGCGCCCACACACCATGCAAGGTGGTGTGCTACAGTGGCCTATTTGGAAGCCGTACGAGATCTATGCAGCAATCGATCATGTCTACGGGCAGCCTGGCTGGGACAATAAGGATGGATTCGGTGGCGGACAGGGTTTTATCAACGCGATTGAGGCTATCCTGTATGGTTTGTATGCTATGATTGTGTATCATCACGGTATCCAAGCTGCAGGTGGAAGTGGTATCCAGATTGGCGAAGGTGTCAAAGGATGGTTTGCCGGTGGTGTGAAGGTACAGGGCCGGAAAGGCAACCAGGCCCTACTGATTGGTTTCACGGCAGCTGTAATGACGCTCTCCAAGACGGTTCTCTACTGTAAGTTATCTGGCTTTTGCGGCTCTTTAATTTCTTTGGCAGCTTGAGCTTACCATTATAGACGCGGTGGAATACTATTCGGATTTCAAGAATGTGAAGCACAATGATGTACCAACTTTGATTTTGTTTTACGGTGTCATGAAGTAAGTGGCCATTTCCTCTTACTGCGGTCATTACCCACCCCCAAGTCCAGTAATATACAACGAGAATCACGCCGTCAATTACTAATCTAAGACAGCGGACTTTGGGTCATCTTCCCCGCCTATATGACTTTGACCTTTGGATCCGACATACTCGCTGGTCTTGATGCCGGTGCAGAGTCATCTGGAAAGTCGTCTTAGTCTTACTTTAGTAGAGGGAGTAGGGATGTGTCCTCACTCGATACGATATCACTCACCGCGGCCAATCAACTTCGTACAAGCCACTGTTCCCTTTCTTGCCTACCGACTCCTCCTCATTGTGTCGATCCGTTCCACGGCCACAAAGACCTGGTGTTCATCTTGAACCATTCTAAGCCGGAACTGGTCGACGGTGATGATGGGGCGGTCGGATTCTGATTTTGACGACGGCGACGAGTGCAAACGCAGCAGCATATCCTCTTCCACCAGCCGGGAGGACGAGTTTCTCGCTCTCCACCCCTAGCCTTCACATTCTCACCTTTAGCTTCATCACCTCTCGATACACCACTCCCTGCGCCGCATGCTGGCAGTGGCATTCTGCTCTCATGGGCATTGTCGTAGCTTACCTTTGGTGCTGTGCGTCCAAGCGCATCACCATGGACGTGATGGTCTGCTAGGGCAACAAGGAGGATCCCATCCGTCTCGCGCTCAACGCGTATCGCTGGCTTCTCCCCGCGCCAATTGTCTGCAGGCAAGCTTTCGGACATATGCCGCAGGTTGACGGCCAGGTCGTCGAGCATGCGGGGCCGCTGGACGAGCTCCGAGGGACTTCGAGGCAGCATTTGGCAAGTCTTGTTATTCTGTTCTTCCGTGTCACTGTTCTTGCTGGGTTGGATTGTGATGGTGGAATGTCGGGATTTTGGATTTCGTTTTTCTGGCTGGAGTGGAGTTGTATAGTGTGCCGACGCGCTGTGGGTTTCCCGTCTTGCCCGTCTGCTTTGTTGTTGTTGTTTTGTTGTCGTCGGCGCGTGCTTGGGAGTGTTGGGCACGGAAGGAGCTGCGTAAAGCTATTGTTTTTTATTTATTTATCAGATTCTGAACAACTACAACAACCACGGGCTGCCTTCTTTACAATCAATACGTTTCTCCCTCCTTCTCGAGCATGTGTCTGGCCATCATGTGTAAAAACCATCTGTTGAATACATTGCGTGAAGGTCAGGCGAAACGTGTTAAGATATTCACATTGCACAGATTGGTGTAGTTATGTATAACACAAGTACTCTGATCAAGAGGATTTCGACGCAGCTACACTGCTACGAACAAAGACGGACGGACAGAAATCGAGCTTGCCCAAATCATGAGGGAGATACGCAACCGCACTGTGTGCTGTCTTTATAGACTAGTGGAAAAACCGTACTGGAAACGAGGGAGACGACTTCATATAAAACACCCTCTCGTCCTCCCTCGATTGTCCTTTACAAAAAAAGGGAAACCAAAACCAGCTCTGCAACCCTGCTTCCCCTCCTTTCCCCACACGTTCGCTAACATGCACAACCCTCCTTTGCACCTTCCGGCCGAGCGCTACCCAGATTCACCCTCGCATCCTCTTGCCGTCCTAGATTCGTTTGCCCGCCTACACCACGTGGGCCCTTCAAGCTAGTTTCGGGAATAGCATTGGCGATAGCTGTGAACACCTCGGCGACATTCTGGCCCGTCTTCGCGCTGGTCTCGAAAAACAACAGCCCCTCCTCGTCCGCATACGCCTTTGCGGTTTTGGCCGGCACTCTCCTCGCGTCTGCGCCGTCTTCCTCAGCAGGCTCCTCTCCATCAGCAGTCGGCGCGGCGTCTGCATCTTCTGCGGTTTCCTCGCCAGCGGCAGCGGCCAGATCGGACTTGTTGCCTACAAGCGCTATGACGATGCCCGGCGAGGCTTGTCGGTGTAGCTCTGAGACCCAGTGTTGGGCTTTGGTGAGAGAGGAGGGTTTCGTGATATCGTATACGACGAGCGCGGCTTGGGCGTTGCGGTAGTACATGGGTGCCAGCGAGGCAAAACGTTCTTGGCCTGCGGTATCCCAAATTTCAAACTTGATGGTCCGGGTGGGGAGGTTGCATTTCTGAGTCAAGAATGCGGCTACACGGATTGTTTTGTGATCAGAAAGATATCCCTCTTTTCAACTTGCTTGCGTTGTATACCCCAGGGAAGACATACCGCCTATTGTGGGCTCCTTGTTCTCTTGGAAATCGTTGTTCACGAAGCGCATAACAAGTGAGGACTGTAGTTGGAGTCAGCAATGTTCACGAATCTGTACCTGATTGCATATGTACCTTTCCAACGGCGGCTTCCCCGAGTAGCACCAGCTTAACGCTGCTACTGGGCTTGGGTTGTGCTGCCGTGTCGGCCATTGTGTCGGTGGTTACGAGTTGTACCGGAGGCTGAAGCAGTCAAGCGAGCGCGGGCGCTGTGGAATGGACAGACGGGTGTAGCGTATGGTAAATATTCTTCTTCAGAGGTCGTTCTAACGATTCCGATGATACTCGATAGACGGACGAGGTGGTGTTGCTGTAGGCAGACAGCTTGAGGCAACATGACGACCACCGCCTCCGACCTTCACGAGAACGCTTGGACCCTACGCTAATCCAAATTTAGAGCATTCACCACATACAATCCTACAAACCGAATTTCAAGACAATTGATGGACAACAATTCACGTTCAAGACAAATACCTCCTGCAGCATGAGGGGTACCTCGGAAGCATCTAGAAATTGTTCTGTTGAACCCATACTTGCACAACTATTGCGCTCATTTGTTGGCGGAGGAAGAAGTTGGATAAAGAAAAGAAGCAGATATGGCGATGGATTGTCAAGGGCATTGCCATCGGGTTGTGATCTGGAATAACCAAGCAATATGTGCTGTGAAGACTGGTGAAAGTGCAGGAGACTTGTCAATGAATAAAGGGACATGTTTTCAGCTCCAAAAAGGGCATGCCGGTAATCGGAGCCGAACGAGGTATGAGACCAAGGTGGCTTCAACGCAATGGATTGATGGACCGTTTTGTGCACGACGGACGATGGGGAATTATGCTATGCAAGAAGAAATGGACAAGATTATGACTGGAACAAAAGGCGGTTGGATGACTTTTGGTTTAGTGTTTGAAATGTATCAGCTGTGTGGATAGTGGAGACATGAGCATGGTTGGTAGCTTTGGGTAGATAGAAGATGGTCAACCTGGCGATAAGACCTACACTCGGGCATGGATACCGAGACCATCCTTACATCAGCATGGGCCGAGAAAATGTGACGAGCTAATTGAAATGAGCAGCGTTTCGCTGGTGTTTGAGAGCAGTGGAAGAAAAAAAAAGTCTCGCCCACGCGGGCAACACTCCTGTCATTTGGAAGGATCGAAGTTTGTGACGTCAGGTTGTGAGGCGGGCGAAACTTGGTCGGGAGTGGGCAGCTAAGCGCGCGCCGGAACGGTACAACAGCACATGGAGTTGTAAGATGCGGACCAAAGGGCGGCTCCGAAGTGACGGGCTGTGGACGTGTTTGCCTTTGGGCTCATGGCGTTGTCATGGAATAGGGTTGGCCATGTCATTCATTGCCAGACACCTTTGACGTCGAGCCAAAAAATAAATAATTTTTGGGGGTTGGGCTTATCCGAAGCAGTGGAATGGGGACTAGGCTAAGGCAAGCAGCCCCATGTGGCCAGAATGCCATGGCATTCCATGAGGGGGGCACAGGCAGGCATTGAATCATAGCCATTGCGGCAGTGGGTCTGCATCAACAAACATTTCCCCACAGCAGCTGCTGCAGATGGAAGCAACGCCGATGGCAGCCATCTGCAAGCGCAAAGGTGCGGCACAGCCGAAGGCCTGAACAGAAGAAGAGATTGAAGAAGAAGAAGGCAAACAAACAGCGACAGCGATTCACCGTTTACAGGCCAAGCATAATGGGGTACGGGTGTTGTGCATTGGTGGGAAAGGTGTGCCAATAGCAAGCGATGGCGCAAACCATGTCCTGCATGCATGGGGGGACGCATGGCAGCGGCAAGCAAGGCAAAGGTGAAGTGGATGGCGAAAAGAGATGGAATATCTATGTACGGATCGTACTGTTCAATACAAATTCATCAACCGAGATGAAGAAAGCGGAAGGCGCAATCTCAGTCGGTATTCGACAACCGGCCAATGACCCCACAGCAGCCTCTGGGAGTGCGCGCATACAATCAACCTAGCGGCACTGGTACAGGATAGGACAGGTATTCTATGTACTGCCTGCACTGTGTAAGCCGGCCGATCGCGATGCTGCCAAGCCGTGGCCGCGCATGGGGCATCTGGCACCGGCAAGCTACGAGGTAGGGGGTCAGGGGAGCCCAGTAGCTTGTTCAGGTTCCCGCGCTATGTGTGACAGGCGAATGGGAAGACAAATTTTGGGACACTGAATAGAGGGGGGCGAGCGACAGGATAGAGAGAGAGAGAGAGAAAAGAAAAAGAAGAGTAAGAGGATTTGGGATGGGGATGGGGATGACGGGCAGGAGAGCACGGAGCAGCGGTTCGGGATGAGTGACGGGCCAGAGAAAATAAGGAATTGATTGGCGATGATCTCGGAGGCTATCCTGTTCAACAAGACAAAGGTAGAGTGCAGAGTGCAGTACGAAGTACGAGACAGGACAGGACAGCGGCGAGAGGTGGAGAGGGAGGAGTGGAAGGTCCGGCCGAATGCTCTGGACCGCTGTGACTGGCTGAAAGGAGTACCGATCGGCGTGCCATCCCAAAGCAGACGGGGTCGCAATCGAATCACGCACGCACGCACGCCCGCCGCGCTTGCTTGCTTGCACGCTCTCGCTTTCTCTGCCAGGCCACCCCCCCCGCCGCCCTGCCTACTTACTTATCTTCTGCTGTCTGGCCAAGTGTGCAAGTACCTAGGTAACTATCTATCTACCTATGTATCCATCTACTTATGCCAGGTACCGTGCATAAACAATGGCAACTCTGGAAAAGAGAACAAGGCAAGGCAAGAGGGATTCCATGTCTAGACCATCCATGGCGAGGACTGATGGGGAGGATGGTATACTTTTAGCAACAGGAATCCTGGCTGATCATTCAGGCATGCGCCACAGCACGGCATTCGCTAACTGTGAATGGTTCGCACGGCCTGGCAATTGCCTTGCCTCGTCCGGCTGACCACAGAGTCCTGAGGAGTCCACCACGAGCGACGACAATACCGTACGCAAGAGTCGCTTAGTGATGGAAATCACCTGTGCATTGTTGATTGACGCCATTCACCCACTCACTCCTTCATGTTTCAACATACATACATACACATCCAAACACCGCTGCCGCCTGTCTTCGTCCTCGCTGTCTTGCCCTCTTTGTCCTCGCCCTGAAACTGGCGCGCATCGGAGTTCCAGCGCAGCCGCCCGCCCGCCGTCTTCGAAACGATCCGGCCAGCGACGCAATCGCAAGCAACCGTAGGGTCCACATTCCTCCACATAATTTGTGAACTGTGCCTGCCAACCAGCCAGCCCACACACACTTTCCCCCTACCACCTTCTGCCGCTCTCTACGACCAACCTACATACCTCCACACCCACATACATACCCTCCAAACCTTCTGCCTGCCAACAAAACCTTGTTGCCGCTCTCTTGCGTGCCTGCTGGCCTGCTTGCTTACCACTCAACTCCTCGCCGGGGCTGTGTTACTCACTGCCCGATTGGAATACGCCTCGCTGCCCTGACGAACAAAGCCGGGGACCTGGGGAAATTATTCTGCCACACCCACCATGACTGTCCTCAAGGCAAGTCAACTCTCCTTCTTTGACTTCTCCACCACTCCAATCATCCGCCGCTAACTCTCTTTCTCCGCTGCTCACAGGAACCCATTGCTGTACGCCCTACCAGCCAGCACCGCCATTCGAGCACCATGGCCGGCTCACTCCCCAAGGCGCGTCCGCATTCGCAGTCGCTCTCCGCCACCTCTCTACACCCAGGGCACCGTGTTACCCGCAGAAAGAGCATGAGTTCTACTGCTGCCGGGAACATTGCTGCCATGGCCGCCGCCGCCAAGGGCATGTCCGGCGCTCCGCTCGAGACCAGCTCCTCCTCACGTCGCCCGTCCAAGTCGGCCGCCCAATTCCGCGGTCCCAGCATGGCCCCGTCCATGGCCTCGAGCGTCCCGAGCAGCGGCCCTGCCTTTACAAACAATTCTTATAATGCCTCCTCTGCCAAGTCCGAAGCCATCACCGACGGGCCTCCGCTTTCGGCAATGCCCGATAACGAGAAGGGAAACAATAAATCAAGGATACGCCGCGCCAGCGAGGGCTCACGTCTGGGTAAGGCTGATGGCAAGCGCGCAAGTGGTAGCGAATTGAAATGTGAAAAATGTGGAAAAGGTTACAAGCACAGCAGCTGTTTGACCAAGCATCTGTTAGTCACCCCACAGACTCCCTTTATACCTTCCTCCCACACACTTTCACACTTCAAGACGAATACCCTTTCATCACGCAGCATGCCTCCAATGGTTCGTTGTCGTTGAAAACAAAAATCGCTGCTCTTGACGTATGATTTTTTTTTGTTTGTTTTGAACAGCGTGTTGACTTTTGATTAGCTGGGAGCATACCCCCGAATGGCAGTACACGTCCAAGTTACTCATCTCCAAGCATCAGCAGGTGCAACTGCTCGAAGCTGCATCGGTCCTCGTGGCTATGAATGCAGAGAGCGGCGACAGCGACAGCTCTTCGCCTTCTCCTCCAGCTTCGAGCTCCGGTCTGCACGATGAGTTGAGTTCCACCGACACTACCCCGCCCCCGCAAATTGACGATCACGCTGTGGGCTCGTTTCCTCGCTCTCACTACGGCATCCGTGCTTCCAAGCGTTACTCCGCAAACAGTTCGGCATATAGTCAATCTTACCAGTCCACCGTGTTTTCTGATAATGGTCAAATTGGGCACTATCGTCAATGGAGCAACGTGTCCGATCGACCAACTACTTCAGGCACTTCAGTTGCCGGCTCCTACACAGAGGAAAATGACGAGGCAGATCTTGCTGCCGCCGTTGGTCTCTTAAGCTGTTCCTATGGCACCCCCAAATCGGGCCCTATGACTCTCCCTCCCGATGTCCCTCCAGTCCCGCCCCTTCCTGCCAAGTTTTTGGATTTCAACAACATTCAAATATCGGGCAGCACCGGGAGTACCACGATTACTGCCCAACAATCGAGTCTACGCGGTGGCAACTACCATCGTGAAAGCAAGGATGTCGATATGGACGACGATCACTTCGCTGATGAAGACGATTTCCGTCACCGCAACTCACAAAGTCGTGGTCGCATGGACGAGGACGACGATGCCTTCTTTGGCAGGATGGAGGAATGAGCCCCCTCGTACCGAATGGCCTCGCCTGTGCTACGATCCCACGAACTTGCTATAATTTCTTCGCTTTGTCCTTTCTCTTTCCCTCCAACCCGGTTTTTCTGGCCTGTACTACAACCTATCAGCAATGCAGCGATCTATCTCCGCAGACCACCTGCACACGTTTCCGTAAAGTACCGAGGAGAGGGCCTTCGTCGGCTGACGTCGAGTTCTTGAGGTTGAAGCTTTCGGATCCGGCGGGATTTATTCTAGGTCTTGCGTCGAGAGCCTCACACATGTCACCATTTACAGGAGTTTCCATTACTTGCTCTTTTCTTCCGCCTCTTCATCTTCTTCTCTATTTTTTGCTCCCCAGTTCTCTTGCCATCCATAACTTATAACAACAACAAACTCCATATCGACTTTAGGCTTCTTCGGGGGACGGGCTTGGTGAACTTTTGCGGTGTTGATTACTTGTCTTTGTGTGGCTAGGGGAGAGCGGGGCGTGTCGTTGTTTCGAGGGTGTCGCAATCTACCATCCCGTATATATCCTGGTTGGGCACCGGGGGTTGATAGGCAGTAGCAATTCCAAGTGTGGCAGACATGCGAATCCCGGAAATGTGATCTTGCGTACGTCGGTTGACAAGATTGACTTTTCGAAGGACGGAGTAAAGACACCGTGCGCTGTTGAGTGAGACAGTTGAGAAAGAAAGAAAGAAAGAAAGAAACAAGTATGAAAAGCAATTGATAGTTGCTTTGAAGGAACGAGCAAATGAAGATGGGGATCAAAATGATAAAAGCAGGATGATGAAAAGGTAAGACGACAGTAAGGAAAGAGATCAGAAGCTGTCAGAAGCTGGAGGTCGGCGGGAAGCTATGGGAGCTTAGTAGAAACCTGATGGGCCCGGACGACCGCGTAACCTGCCTTTTTTTTTTCCCTCTTCTTGTTGGTTCCTTGCGATTGCGGATATCCTGCTACACTTTCTTCCCCGAGCCAGGCGGGCGCCCCTCCCCCACTCCACATATCAATGGACGCCCTAGACAAGCCACGAAGAATTGAAAGATAAGGAAAAAACAGACCAATGCTCTCGATGAACAAATTGTTGCGTTGATACAATCTCACGCTGTCTGCCTCTTTCTCCAAACCCGCTCCAGCCCAAGCCTCGAGATGAAGGGATTTTTTGGATGCAATGTGACAATCATGCTCATTCACATTGTGGGGATTACCACTCCATTTATTTATATATACACACCATATGTACACAGACCGCTAGAAATACGTCATTGATGGGGCGGGCCTGGCTAAAATCGTTTACACACACGACGTTGGTGCTACTTGCTGGTTAGATGAGGATCAGCCTCCGTATGACGACAGAGATCGTCGGAATCCGCGTGCACGGTTCGAACGATTTGGAAGGTTGGCCGTGCGTTCTGAATTGTTACCTTTTTTTTCTGTGCTTATAGCGTACGAAATGTTGCTTTACCTTTTTTCTTGTTTTATCCGTCTCGGGTTTCCTGCCTTTTCCACTTGTTATCTATAGTTTGCTGTGCACTGGGTGGGTGAGCCGTGGTGAGTGACGCAGAAAATGGAGCAGCGATCGAAGGATGGAATTCAGTCCCGTCTACCCGTCAGCAACCATCATCGTCATCATCATCGTGATCGTTGATCACTCAATTCTACTTCACATTCTCTGCGCCTTCCGTTTCAAGGCCGCTGTGAGCGCGCTGTTGGAGTGTCATAGCCCGTTCTCCTCGGGGAGGTTGCGTAAGATTCTCGGTGCAAGGTGCATTTGGGGTTGATGGGATCGTCTGGGTTGTTCATTCATGCTCAAGATCGTGAGATGGCGGGTATTCGGCGAATGCTTGTACACGAGTATACTTGAATTTCGTTGATCCCGCGATGTCACGTGATAATTCTCTCAGGTCTCGGTCAATTGATCAAGAGTGATCTGATGCACGGGTCGGCGTTGATGGTGAAGGGTGGCCCCATTTGAAAAGCAAGAAAGAAAGCCCGGTGTTCTGGTAGCTCGTGTGCCTTTGTCTCCATGAAATGGATATGCGTAGAGAGCATTTTTTTACGCGTTCCCATGAAGGAGAAACCACCTGAACCTTTGCCGAGGAACTCTCACTTGCCTCTGCTCGGATGAGGTCATGTATCCACGTCAACGTGGGTAACTAGCACCAAGCCTATCCAGGGAAACCATGTACAGCATTCGATACTCTTTGCAACGAATGCCTGTACCCATAAACGAGATCAATTAATTCTTCAACCTTCTAGAAGAGATTTCCAATGGCGTCGTCGACCTCGGAGTACGCCTCCGAATACCCCGCCAATGTATCGTTTGACCCAGCGTTCAAGAAGTTCTTTGAAGACTTTTATGCCGTTTCTGATACTCCGGATGCGCATGAGCGGTATGTGACGTTCTTCATGCCCGACGCAACGTTGGTTATGGCATCGAAGAAGGCGGTGGGGTCGGATGGTATGTAGAATACATGTTTCCATCACCATCTTCTGTTTCATATCCTCCGCGCATTTGTAGTTTGATATGCGTTCGTGTACGAGACTTTGCTTTGGTTTTTTGTAAATATCGCTTATCTTTGAGGTTGCTGGTAATCTGCTTGACCGAACTTTCTTATACTTCGAGATCCATATGTGCTTTGATCTGCTGAGACTTCAATTCGCATGGCCTCAGTAAACGACAAGCCGATACTCTAGCCCGAGACTCCCTTGCTTTATTTCTTTCTTGCCCCCTTCCTTGCCTTGCGAACAATTTTCCACACAGCTGTTCACTTACACGATCCATCATACAGAAATCCTCGCTCTCCGCAAAGGTCTCTGGGAAAAAGTAAGCAGCAGAGTCCATAGACCGCTCAAAATATTTCCTTACGGCCCAAATTCCGACCAAGTAATGCTGCACGGCACGGTCCGGTATGGGCTGAAAGCAGGCGGTGACGCCAGCGTTGACTGGGCGGCGTATGCGAGGTTGGCTAAGACTGGAGATGGGAAGGTCAAGATGGGGTTTTATCAAGTTTACCTGGTGAGGTTTTTTTCATTGTTGCTTTCCCTGATTTTTACTTTAAGCTTTCTCTGGCTATAGAGTGTCTAGTGGTTGGGGGTAGAACATTCGGAGAAGGATTGACTTTGGATGGTTTGCTTCAGCTAATGGAATTCGCATTTGCTAATCTTTCACGCGTAGGATACCGGTGCGCAGAGTAAATAGTCGGGAAAATGACGAAAATGTTATCTTATCTTTAGAAGAAGCAGGATGTCTTCCGAATGCTTATGGAAGCGGGCAGCTCGTGCAGTGGTGACATCTGGAAAGAATATGCTAGCCCTTCCATAGATCAAATCAAAATTTCCAGAGAACTACGCTGGAATGGCATGGCTGTCTTTGCGTTAACTCAGTGTTTTTGCACCAAGCTCATCAGCATCTATTATTTCAATAGTGACCAATAATAATGTGAAAAAAATTGATGAGATACAGAAGAAGAAAAAGGGAAGGGTCATCCCGTACCGCATATCCCCACAATAGCCCCCCAGCCAATGCTGGTACCCAATCACCACTAGCCGATATTGAGGTCTGGATTCGTTTGCCGGATTCTCTTACTTAGCCGCCCCCAGCTAAGCGGTGTCCCACAATAAGTGAATCATCCCTCAACGCCGTTCACACGTCAAACAGAATGCTCAAGGTATATATACCATATTACTTTGCTTTCATCCCATCAAACAACAGCATACGCCTGGTTAGCTCAATCGGTAGAGCGTGAGACTCTTACGGAGATCACCCTCTCAGGAAGCGATTGATTTAAGCAATCTCAAGGTTGCGGGTTCGACCCCCGCATCGGGCTATCAACGAGTTGTTTCTTTTTTGCATCTTTTTGGGGGGCCGTGGTTTGGTGATGTTGAGGGGTGAGGTCTGGTGAAACTGGGCAGAGTCTTCGCGTTTGCGACTCCACCCTCCAAATATCTGCGGATTTTCTTACTGCGTCCATGGAAACTCATGTTTCGCATCCGTGTCTCGTGCTTTTGGTAGATGGATTGATGGTTTGTGTTGAGGTTTGATATGGTCAATGAAGGCGTCATTTCGTGTCATTGACCCGCACCGAGAATACAAGCTACAAATGGGAATGGATACGATTACCAGAATTCACTATGCTTCTCAAATTATTATTGCACTACACCAGCTTGTTTGGTTACCGAAGCCTTCGACTGACGTTTTTCACCTACAGGCAGACGAGTGAAACACATCATTGTGAACACATAACAGCTTGCCCGTTGCTTATACTCTCAGGGTGACACTCGACTAGACACCTGCCCTAAGCATGTTATGAAAGAAAAGACCTTACAGATCAGAAGATCAGGAGTCATGTAAAACCCTCTAGATCGGGACATCGCCCATCAGAAACCAAATAGAACACAAAAATCTCGCATGAATAGGAACACAAAAGGTGGGTGTGATACACTGCTCCGCAACAGACGTCAGTCTACCCATACACATCATACATAAAAGGGTAAGAGCAACTTACATGCAGGTGACTCTGTATGGCTCTGGTGAATGGAGATGGAATCCTCGCCATCACCCTAGGAAATACATCCGACGTCTGACTGCACCTTCAAGACCTTATATCACGATTTTCGTGGTCAACATGATATACTGTAAGGTCCAGGTTGATGGAAGAATCACAGTAGGGTCTCTGCATCCGTTTTGCTAGTCAGCTCAATGTGTACGCCTAGGATCATTTTCATAATAAAACAAATTCTCATTCAGACTAAACCTATAGAGAGGAGAAAGAAAATAGAGAGACATATTGGGATAACCATTACAGAACAAGCGCCATCAGATCCATTGCGCCGTCCTGCGCCGTGTCCCAGATCAATTTGTAGGGAGCGTGCGTAGGCCATACGCCAGAGTAAAAGAGAGTGATTCCATCCCAGAGGTGACTTTACCCAAACATCACCTCCCATATATCCCGTTGAGCCCTAGTACCCAGTTACAAACTCCATTTCTTTCCGAAGCCAGATGAGACCCGGCCGAAGTCAGCACATGGGCTAACTATACGAGCTCTTCATCACTGGCGTCGAGAATGTCGTACTCCTCATCCGTCATGAACCCATCATCACTGGAGATGGAACGGATCTCCACACTCTCAGCGTCCTCGAAGAACTCCTGTTCAGATTGTGCGGTGGTAGATGCGACTGTAGCAGCTTCAGAGCGGGGAGACTCAGGCTGGGTAGAGACGGCTTCGTGGGTGCTAGAGGCAGGTGACTCCTTGTCGAGCTGTGGGAAGATCATAGCGGAGGACTGGAGCTCTGGCTCCGCAGGCTTCTCAACAGGCTTCTCCTCTACAGGAAGTTCTGCAGTTTCCTTGGCTTCAGGTTCGACCACGCCCTGTTCAGAGGCAGCCTGCTTGAGGGCTTCGTACTCCTTGCGGCGGTTCTCAAGGAGACGCTCGACAGCGGCCTTTCGGAACTTCTGGATGCGGAGCAGCTTCTCCATGTTCGCCTTCTCTGCCGAGATCTTCTGCTGTTCAAGCGTATCTGATGTGTCGGCAGGGCCGCGACTTGACACATCGCGCGAGACCTCGGTGGTTAGAGTGACGGGGAGAGGCGTAGGAGCAACGACCTGGATATCACACCAGAGACGGTGGCCAAAGGGCAAACCCTCCGCAGTCTTGAGACGCCAGTATGAAATGGCAACGCCTTCACGAAGGGGTGCCTTCATGACAACGCGGAAGGAAACCTCTTGGCCAGGCGCGACGGGCCATCCGATCACATTGCTTCCACTAGCCTCAGCAAGATCAGCCTGACTCAAAGGCTGGGTGTTGTCAATGTTGAGCATGTTGTCTCCGCCAACGTGGCGGACGCTGCATCCCGCAGGCCAAGTTTCAGGGCCGGGGTTTTGGAGTGTCCACACTTGAACGAATGTTTGACCCGAAGCAATCTTGGAGCCGTCGGTGATAATATCACGGAGGAAATGGGCGTTCAATGGTTTGATCGCAGACCTTGACGAATCGAAATCCTGCATGTGCGTAGACAGGGGTTTGGCAGGCTTCACCTCGGTGGAGGGAGAGAGAAGATCCTGGACCGTGATCTTGGACTTGGGTGCCTTGGGCACAGCGTGTTGCATAAGCGGACCGTGGGCTACAGGCTTCAAGTCGGCAACGGTCTGCACCTGTGTGGCGGCATTGCTGGCAGGAGATAGGACCTCGGGACTCAGCCTCCGGGACGGCTCGCAATCTCCTACACGGGTGACCGAAGTGCCATTCTTGTCCTCGTTCAGGGTGGTCACGCTGACGCTACGAACAGGGCGCTTGAACTTGATCAATGGGTGAGTGTGATTGTGCCTATTCGAGGGATGAGCCTCGCAATTAGCGCAAAAGTCGGTGTCGTTGCAAACAGCACACTTGTAGCGCACACCCTCAACATAAGACTGGTTCTCCTTGTCCTTGCAAAGGGGACCGTCGCAGTAGATACCATAATGACGGTTACCGCTGTTCACAGGCTCTGCCAATGGCTCGTAGATGGGGACGAAGCGGTGGCCAGGGTGGATGTACTTGGCGCTCTTGATGCAATCTGTGCAGAAATCCCAGTCGGGGCAGTTCAGACATTTGTGACGCACGCCATAGATGAATTTCTCACATCCATCGCAAACGGCGGAGTGGCGAACATTACGGCCTGCATTGCAGAGGAAGTCGCCCAAGGCAGGCATGCTCGTCTCAGGAGTTGCGGCCTTGAAAGCATGACCCGGGTGATGACCGTGTTTGTTGTGGATGTGGCACTCCATGCACAAGTCATAGTCTTCACAGGATGTGCAAGTGACAAACTCCGTCTCTCGGGAAACTAAGAATGGGTTAGGCCAGGTCGCGTAGGCGTGCAAAGAAGAAGTCTTACCTTGAACACAGCAGTTGCATGTACGTGTGGGTTCCTCCTCACGAGTCGGTTCAGCGATCTCAATCGTCTGCTTCTCTTCAGTGAATGTGCCCGGCATCGCCTTCTCGGTCTTGGGCTGGGATGGCTCTTTGTGTGGAGGCTTGGGCCCAATACGCTCCGTGGTGCTGTTTACAACACCGCCGTTCTTGACAAAGCGCTTGACCATCCAGTGATTGGATCCGGGACAGTGGATACCGGTATCAACGCACGAAGAGCAGAGGTCGTAGTCTCCGTGGTCGCAAATGCTACAGTGCCAGTGCTCGTCTTCCATGGGGAGATTGCAGTTGTTGCAATAGACTACCCACGTGGTCTGTAGGGTATCCATCTTGGGCCGGAAAGCCAGGTTGGCGATGCCGGTAGAGGGCTTTGGACCACTCATGAAGCTACCTGCGATTGGGTCTTGGTACTGGTATGTGTTACCTGAGGAGGCGGTGAATGGGTGGGGCACAGGGGCCTCTCCGGAGGCCTCAGGCTCGACTGATTTGACCACCGGAGGGGACACTGGGGATGGAGCAGATTGGGCCTCGGGCGCCTTCTCAGTTGGATGCGATACAGGAGTGCGTGCGATGACGGGCGACACGACTGGGGCATTGAGCAGAGGCGTCAGCGTCTCGGAGCTCAGGTTGTGGAGCGACGGCAGCTTCTCAGATGTCTTGTGTGAAGACATGTTGGTAGTCAGGCTGCGGACGGGAGCGACTTCTTGACCAGGGATGGTGGCTCGGAGGCGCAGCTTGAGTTTCGCCTTGGCAGCACGGAAAAGCGACTTGTAGATGTGAGGTTTGGTGGAGTCGAGAGTGACATAGGCACCGGCGCTGTCGGAGTAGCGCTCAAAGACGATGTCCTGGTGGGGAGGAACCCTGAGAAGAGTTCGCAACTGGACAGGGCTTCAGTCAGTATGTTGATCAAAATGTAGCAGTGTGTTTGCAAGCTCCACAATGTAAGACTACAGCCGTATGGTAGCAGGCTGCCGCGGATGGGTACGCACCTTGTCAGGGAGGACGTGAGCACCGAGATCACGTAGCGGGATCTTGAACTTGAGAGTGCTCAACTGGAACTGAATCTTGATGGCAATCAGTGTGTCGAGCGTCACTGGGACGTTGGTCGCCATGATGATGGTGGTGGTGGTGATGTGAAGATAGGCAGCAGCCGCGGCTGACGCTGTGGACGGTGGCGTGGGGAGCCAGACGGGGAGTGTGGTCCGGAAGGGATGGATGCAAGCACGAGAAGCTGCCGCTGGAGAAGCTCAGCAGCCTCGAAAGATGGCGATGAGGTTGAGTAAGTAATGAAAGGTGGATGGAGGTCGAGGTGGTGGTGATGGTGGTTGTGGGGAGAAGGTGTGAGGGAGGGAGCGAGAGAGTGGAGATGCGGTGAGGTAAGTCAAGGAAGGTACGCAGCAGTTCAGTTGGCCAGTGAGCAGGCTGGGGTGTGCTGCGTTAGGACGTGGGAACCCCGCTTATTAGGTAGACGCCAAAGAGAGAGAGAGAGAGAGAGAGAGAGATCATGTAATGCAACACAAGCGGCTGCCCAGAACAGTTGCACCAAGCTTGGAAGCCTGCAGTGAATGGATTATAAATGAATGCTCTGTTTTTGTCTTGTTTGCCCTTTTGTCTGCGTGCAATGGGTCTATCTATTTTTTCTTTCCGCCGGTGTTTTGTGACGAACAGAGAGGTGCCGTGTCTCGAGGCAGCAGCTGGCTGGCAGTGAAGCCGGGCGGGCGCTGCTCGTATGGATGGATGATGGACAGGTGAATGACGGGTGGCTCGTTTGCGTTAGCCCGCTGTTACATGTTTATCCACCCTCCCTTCCTTTATCGCATCCCCGACGAGCGGGGGCGCAAACCGTCTGCTGGTAGGGTGCCACTAGGCGCATCTGCGGACCACGGCCTCGTCATCCTCTCCAGACCCAGACTTCAATCAACTAGAGCCGAGACACCTCGTCGTCGCTCCTTCACCGGACCTCGTAGCTGCTGCCCGGTGGTGCTTGCTTGCTGGCTGGCTGGCTGGCTTGCCATTGCCGGTGAAAGATGTACTCATGCACTCATCGCCCGGGACACATGATGATGATGATGATGATGATATAAGACATGCAACAAGGCGATGGATCTACAGTGCACCATTGACCAGGCTTTGCGTTGCTTTTTCTGCTCCGCCGTCCGCTGTTACCTAGGTACCTATGCTACCCCCCTTCTCTGTGTGCTGACCGATCTATCCATCCAGTTGCCTGCTTCCCGCCCATATGTTGCTTCTCACTGCCACCACTACCCTATCACGTCAGCGCGGCGCTTCACTGTTGTGCGATGAGGTACCGCAAGGTGCCTAGCTGTATTGGTGGGTACGGCCAGACAATCGCAGTGCTGGACGATCCGTACTCCATCTAGGCAGATTAATTGTTGATTACCAGCGGATTCTTAGCATCCCAATGATCCCATATAGTGCCTGCCTGAGCAATATACCCATCATTCCATGGGACAACCGGCCGACCGGTCATGAGAATGTACCGTCGGATCCTCTATTAATAGACAACCGCTGTAGAGCAATGATGAAACCTTAGCACAGCCCGAGAACAAGAATGAGGCTGATCAAATGTTTTCCTTCATGCCCTTGGAGCTGCAAATGTGAAACTAATCAGCAAGTCGCATGCGCTAGTGAATGGTAAAAGACTGACTAAGCAGCAAATTATCCCATGCACAGAGCTATGATGAAAAAATTAAAAAATTTAGAGAACCCGGACCCTTCTTTCCCTTACAAACATCCCCACATACTTCACAAGAATATCGCAATGTCCGACTCCGGTTCCAGCTCTTCCGATGAAGAGAGAAAGCTCAAAGCCCTGAAAAAACAGGCGAAGAAGGAAAAGAAGGAGAAGAAAAAGTCGAAGCCGTCCAAAACCTCACCTCCGAACTCTGATGCAGAGGAAGACAACGAAGCAACCGAAGCCCTCACACCTTCCTCCAAGAAGCGCAAGCGCGAAATCGTTCCCGATGAAATCGAAATCGACATCAACCTTCCCGAGCCCGCCTCCAAAAAAGCCGCTCGCAAAGCCAAAAAGGCAAAAACCCAGCCCCCCACTGCCAATGGCGCAGCAGACCCAACCGATGCCACCACCACGACCGATGCAGCAGTCTCAGGTACCTTGCCAGACGCTACAAAGCGCTCTGATCACAGTGTCTGGATAGGCAACCTCCCCTGGTCTGCGAACAGAGATCTCATCCTCACCTTCCTGACCACCAATGCCGAGATCAAGCCCTCAGACATCACTCGCATCCACATGCCGGCGCCCAAGGCACCTCCACGACCCAATTGGACCGACGACAAGCCGCAGAACAAGGGCTTTGCATACGTTGACTTCGCAAGCGAGCTCGCCATGTACGCCGCCATCGCACTGACGGAGACGCGCATGGACAACCGCCCGCTTCTGATCAAAAACTCCAAGAACTTTGAGGGCCGCCCGGACAAACCCAAAGACGACGGAACCACAACCTATGCCACCGATGGAACTGGGAAAGGCGCGAAGCGCGCACCTGGGACCCAGGAACCCAAAGCGCCGAGTCGCAAGGTCTTTGTTGGTAACCTCGCCTTCGAGACGAGCAAGGAGGACTTGGAGTCCCACTTTGCGCCCTGCGGCACTGTCGAGCACATCCACATGGCTACGTTTGAGGACTCGGGCAAGAGCAAAGGGTTCGCGTGGGTGTCGTTTGAGGATATCGAAGCTGCGACGTGTGCGGTCAAGGGCTTCATCCACCAGGTGGATGACGCGGGTAAGAAGCGCAAGTGGAAGCTCAACAAGCTAATGGGCCGGGAGCTGAGGTGCGAATTCGCCGAGGACGGATCCACGAGGTATCAGAAGCGGTTTGGCAAAGAAAAGGGCGGTGATGTAAAGATATTCGATGACGGTGATGAGGGGAGCGTACACCCGTCGCGCCGACAGAGACCGGCTGGATCGGAGGGTAGAGGGAGAGGAGGAGGTGGTGGTGGTGGATTCAAGCCGAGAGGCAAAGTCGATCCTCGCTCGATTGCATCTGGAAAAGCGCATGCAAACGCTCCTAGGGCTTCGGCAGCCATCGTGGAGAGTAAAGGCAAGAAGACGACATTTGAATAAGTTGAGCGACATTATATTGAAAATCTCTTGTATTAAATGTTTTTCTCAATTCGCAGGTGTCATCGAGCGACCATAAGACGTTCTTATCGAAAATACTTTCGACCGCATCTGCGCTGGATTATCATACCTGTGGTTACATTCATGAATATGTATACACATCTAGGCTCATCAACGGCCTCAGATGCCGATCACGTCTTTTTCACTCTTACAGCATTGGCACACCAAGACAACAAGTCGGGGCGGAGAGGATGTTTCAATTGATCCGATTCAATATTACTTTCGATTCAAATAAAAGACTACATGGACTATATTTATGTTTCACCCACTCACTGTTGCATGGTGTGAGCGGTTCATTTATGTCTTCGCTATATCTCTCAGTTTGGTCTAAAAGATAGACGAGACTCGTGTGTTCTATGTGGCTTGTGACCATCAGCATGTATGGAGGGAAAAAAGGACATTTGTTAGCCATCCTGACAGCATGCTGCATCTGTCCCCATGTTCCAATTGGGTTAGAGACATGCTTCATACAGTGGCAGTGGACCAGGAATGTGCATCTTTGGGAGATGTCGACAAACGAGCATATACCGAGGATCCCAGATCAAATCGCCCGACCAGGTATGCCTACGTTCAAGAGGCAAGAAAAGTTGGGTATCCGGATACGTGTCTTTTGTTTGACTTCGACCTGATCACCAGATGAACGGTATCATTCTCTTTCTTGTCTGCACTTTGCTCTCACCAAATTTTTCGGCATACCATTTCTTCGTGGCGTCGGCTGTAACGCCCAGATTCACGATGACGAAGATGATTCCGGTAACCATGGTCCAGTTCAACAGACTCCCCTTGGGCGCAGTCAAGAAGGACTGGAGGGTATATATAGCGATCTCACAAGTGTAATGTGGACACACCAGGTTCGGAAACAAAGGGTGGGAGGGAAGCTGGTAGCCGGTGTTTTGCTGGCGCAACTTGTACAAGTACGCGTGGTACGTATGCTGGAGGTAATGAGCTGTGAGGATCGCAGGGACAATCACGAAAGCCTTGGATCCAAAGTAATTGAGCTTGTTGGCGGGTTCAAGCTCAACCCAAATGGAGGCATTGACGGAAAGGTAGTAAAGCCAGCCCAAGACCCAATGGCCAACCCACATCTTGCTCTGGCTGGACGAAGTGTACTTGCGCGATTCCAGCAGCCTGCGGACGCCTTGAAGGAGCATAAGCATCCATGCGACCTGCAACACACCGCCGACTTTCCACAGCTGCAAACGCCATCCCCAGAAGAGAGAGCTGGTGACGGATACGATGTAGAAGTGGGTGAAGTAGTTGTGGGGAACTTGAATGCTGGCGGCGAGATCCAGCGTGCGATCGAGAGGGGTTGGCTGCTTCACTTGGTCGGGCTGGCGAGGCGTGTTTCCAGCTGGGGAGTAGCGTTGGCCATAGACAAGAAATCGGCGGCGAAGATCAGGCACAAACTGCAGACCCAGTATCTAGGGGGGAGAGGGGAGGTTAGTCGGTCAATTCGGCACAAGGGTGGGGTGGTGTCGTGGTACAAGAGCAGAGGCGGCGAGAAAAAAGGCGCGCAGCAGGAGAGCGAGAGTGGCATTGTCCATGTTTGCAGGATTGGCTCAATGCGGGTTGTGGTGGTGCACCTGCGACGTCGATGCACAGATATGGAGAGTGCAGGAGGGAGTACAGACCAGCGCACGGCTGGGATGAATGGGTTGCTTAGTTGAAGGAAGAGATGGAAAGCGAGGAAAAAGATGGATCCTTCCCTCACCGCCAGGATGCCAAGCACAGCGAGGCAAGTGCGCAGCGGATTAGCGAGGCAAATGAGATGAAAGCGGGTTAGGCCAGACTAGGCTGTTGCATACAGGAGCCCTTTGCGGGTCGCGGTTTTGGCGGTGCTTCTTGTTGAGTGCGTGGCCAGCGAATCGATCGAGCGCATCGGCTGGGGCAAGAGGGTGGGAGTACCAGGCGAAGGGACGGCGGAGCAGTGCATACATATATGTACACACCTAGGTATGTATGCACGCAAGAAGTGACAGATGACGACGGTGCGGCCAACTGTGGTTGTGTTGATGTTGTTGATGCTGTAGGTACATAGGTAGGCATTTGCACTTACGCGTAAGTGTGTGGGCTCTCAGGCATCGTTCATTGTGATGGGCGAGGACGGCTAGCAGGTAGCGAGCAAAAAAAGACGGGTCAGTGCGGCGCGCGGAGGGGCAGGCACGCAGGCTTGCTCTCAGCCAGGCCAAGCTCAGGAGAGCAAAATGGCCCGTCATGCATCAGCGCGGCTGCTTACTCGCTGGCCGCCCATCGTCCCCTGCCCGAACTGCAGACCTGATCCTATCCTGCCTGCCCATCTGTGTTTCGCTCCTTCTCTGTTATTAGCAGGCCTGAGGAGCTAGTACCGCCTGCTGCGTGCTGCACCACTCGCTCCTTCCTGCCTGTCTGCTTCCTTCCTGGCTCGGCTTGCTGCCTTCCACCACCATCGATCACTCACCACTCACCCATCTTTTCATCCTTCTTCATCACTCTTCCTGCCATCACGTCCACCACCCCCCCTACAACCACCACCACCACCATTCATCAGTCGCTCACCTCAACGTCCACCCAATCATCCCGCCATCCATCCTTATCGCACACGACCGCTCGTCTCTGCGCCGCCGCCGTCGCCTTGCATTTGCGTTGCCCTGCCCCCTTCACTGGACGGCTCTCGGCTCGTAAAGGCGACTGTTGCTGCCGTCCATCCGTGCCTCTGCCTGCTCCCCAATAAGCCGACATGAGGCAGGCGCTCTCGAGTCCTGTCCTCCTCTCCCTCGTGCGTTATGACCAGTAATGGTGATCATTCTACGTTTACATCCACACCTCCATCATCCATCCTCGTCAATGCTCGCGACGACCACAGCAATCATCGCCCGTCGCGACCTGCCTCGACTGCTACTTCGCCCAAACTGAACAAGCAGATACAAACCGACAAGATCTCGAATGGCGAGAACCATGTCGATGAAGACACGAATCTCTCCGAGGCCGAAACGGTCGTGCTTGAGAAACACGAGCCCAGTCATCTCAAGATGATCAAGACGGAGCGCAGCGAAGATGACCTGCGCTCCATCAAGGAGGATTCTCGCCTTTCGTCGCCCGCAAAAAATGGCGAGATGACCTTGCGCGACGAGCTTCCAGCCCCAAACGGTGCGAAACATGGCTCCGAGCCCGATGTGAAAAGCCCGCCGTCCACCTCGCCTAGTAGCCGCACCACGTCGCGACACACAAAAGATACCAGCTCAACTGGTTCTGCCAGATCTCCTGTATTCTCTGCTACTTCGCCCACGCGACCCACGGGACGTGGACGTAGCGCCTCCACACTCGACTCCCGCAAACGCAAAGTGCGCGACGACTCCTACCCAAAGGGTTTGGAGCCTCCTCGGCAAAAAATCAAGACGGAAGGCCAAAAGGATCCGCGCTATCCCAATTCCCCTGCCACCCCCGGTTTTGGCCTCTCCCACAAGCGCTCCCAGTCCACCCAGTCCCTCGTTACCGGCACCACAGCCCGTCGCCGCAGAGAGCTTGCCATATCCACAGATCGTAAGCAGTGGTCTGATGAAAGCTCAGGCGACTCTTCGTCACCCCGCCCCACACAAACACCCAATATGCTACCCCACACACGAGTCAAACGGTCGGGACATCGAGCGCTGACATCGCCTGCCCGCACCATGCCTCATGCACGAAAGTTGGATAAATATGGAGCCACTCAGCTTTCGAGGGAAAGCGAGCGCGGAAACCTCTCTGCTGTCAAAGAAGCTTACGAGGCGGCTCCGGAGGAACTAGACCATGCTGACTTTGCAGGTTTTACACCTTTGCAAAAGGCTTCGTTGCATGGCTGGGCCGACGTTGTCAAATTCCTCATCGCCAAAGGGTGCAGAACCGATTGCGAATCTCTGAATCGCGACACACCACTTATCGATGCCGTGGAAAATGGCCATTTGGATGTGATTCGTTTGCTGCTAAACGAGGGCCGTGTGAACCCACATCACCAGAACAAGAAAGGGCAACGTGCTATTGACGTGCTAGACAACGAAGTGGATGATGCGGAAGATATCGAAAAGGAACTTCAAGCTGCTATGCGACACCATGTGGATACATCGACCAACGAAGAATACGCGCAATCCAGGTTGAGTCAGACCAAAACTGCGTCCCGATTATTATATAACGAGTACAATACGGAAACCTTGGTCGAGAAAGCAGGCGACGGTGATATATTGGCAGTGGGAGAGCTGATCAACAGCAACATCAAGCCGAATATTGCTTGTGGAGTGGCCGCTTCACGTGGCGGTCATTACGATATTCTCAGCATCCTTCTTGCCAGTGGCCTCAAAGCTGATCCGGATCCCTCGAAGCACAGCGAGACTCCCATGTTGGTTGCCATCGGTCGTGGTCACCTGAAAATAGTAAACCTGCTTCTTGAACAGGACAATTTTGACCCGACACGGAGGAACAGAGAAGGCAAGGCATATTTCGAGATTTCCGAGGACCGACGAGGCCCTAAATGGCAAGAAGAGAAGGACATTCTGAAGGTTGCATTCGACAATTACAAGCACAAGAGCCCTAAGAGGACCCGGAAAGATCCCTCTTTGACATCGGCTGCTCGGTTCAAACGAAAATCTCCACCTGCGCGTAGGGAGCGGTCATCGTCACCACGAACTGATAGCAAGCGTGCCCAAGCGGCCAAAATGTCCACTGGCCATCAAAAGTCGCGGAGACTGATGTCCGGGAAAGAGATGGCAAATCGCGAGGTGAAACGTAGGAGGCGCGTTGTAGACGACGAAACCTCCGAAGATGATGATAGCGAAGACGAAGTGCGGGCGCCAACGAAAAAATCTGCGAAGCCACGAGCCCTTAGCGAAGGCGAGGAGCACAAGCCTGTAAAGAAGATCAAAGTTCGATCAGAGGAGCAGGACGTCTCAAAACGCACTGCGCGAGCCACATCTCACGATACCGATCACGACCGACGACCCAAAACTGGCCCAAAGATCAAAACAAGAGTCGAAAGGGTCTCCAGTGGCAAACACACGCCTGACCCCGACTCGCTTGATGAGAAGAAACCAATAAAATCTAAAATACGATCCAGACCCATCGAGGACGTGAAGGTGAAGAAGCGTCGGGAATCGGATGTTTCCGTTGATGACGGCAGAATGAAGAAGACTCCTACGGTCTCCGCGAAGTCAACCCCAGCACCTCTCGAGAAGGCTTCCACGCCAGATGTTGTTGCGCGAGAGCGTAAGCAAGAGGAACGCAAGCAAGAGGAACGCAAGCAAGAGGAGCGAAAGCAGGAAGAACAAAAGCAAGCCGAAAAACAAGCAGCCGAAGCCAGACGGAAAGCTGCCGAGGACGCAGCACGAAAGCGTGAGGAAAAGGAGAAGGAGGAAGCAGCGCGTAAGGTCGCCGAGGAGGAAGCTAGAAGGAAGGCGGAAGCGGAAGCGGAAGCCAAACGAATCGCAGATGAAGAGGCGGAAAGGGTGCGCCGACGGGAAGCCGAAGAGGCAAAGCGGAGGGCTGAAGAGGAAGAGGAGAAACGCAAGGAAGCTCTCGAGGCGCAACGTTTAAGGGAACTTGCCGAACGGCAGCATCGCATAGCCAATCTTCCACGAGCCTTGCGACGGGCTTGCGAGCTCGGAAACAATCGTCCGCTCCATTTCTCAGGCGAAGAACTAGGCATATCTGCAGTGTTCCTTCCAATCTTCTACACCACATCAGAAGACTTGCAGCCAGGCGGCTCGGCAGCAGGCAAAGTCTACATTCCCTCCTTCCAAGTTGTGGGGATCCTCGGTCTAAGAGAGCTCGATCTTGCTCACCTAGATGCTCCATACTCCTCCTGGGACCGAATTCCTTTCACTTCCAACCACCGCGATCTTCTTCTTCGGCAGTACGACGTTGCCCTTCTCGCACAAGACTTTCGATTCCCGATGGAAGGAACGCCCGATTTCGATTACGCCCGGATCCAGGAAAGCATCAAGCAAGCTCGCCAGCAATTCATGAACATGGAAGGGTTGTACTGGGTTGAAGACAAGGCTCTGTATCCAGAAGCAGAAAAGGTGGAGAGCTTACAGCCTCTGCTCGAAGAGATAAAAGATGTGAGCAAGCGACGCAGAATTCATCTCGTCGAGCCTGAAGCCCAGCTACCAGAAAAGAAGCATAAACCTCGGAAGAGTTTTATGGATACAGCTCTCGCAAAAAACGGCATGAACGGGCTCGTTGGCAGTTGAGCCAACACAATCTTCCCTTTCGACATCCCTTTTACGTTGTTGGCACTTAAGATACCCCAGGCGATCGCGGGCGTTAGAGTTTGTGGATCAAGGATCATCTGATGTCGGTGAAATTCGATTTGTTGTTACGTTATTTCGATGGACTTTTCAAGGTGGAACAACAAAGGCACTACTCGTTACGGACACGATTCTTACTATTCTTTTGTAGCCATAAAGGCGGAGCCAATGATGTGCCGTTGGTTTCGTTGTAGGATGAATATGTATATAGCAATGTCAAGCTCACGACGCAAAACCTGACGAGTCTTCAATGTCAAATCAGGTACGCAAAAAGCAATTCGTGATAATGCACATAGGGCTGCATCTCGCACTGTTCACCGCTTTCCCAAGTTGGCGATTCTGCCACCCCGCACATCCCACTACTGCTCCTACGTAGACCGCGTTTCCAAGTGCTGTGGATATAAAGTCTCCTTGTCACGCCAGCAATCAGACACCAGGCCTACACTCATTCTAGCTCATAGTGCCCGTCCATCAGTTCAATAATATCTCTTGGTATTATATATCATCAGACATTGGGAAGCTCCTCCCAATCAAAACCCTCTCCCGCATTCCACCCATCTGCCAGCAAACGATGGCTCCCAAAAACAAAGGCAAAGCCAAAGACGACAGTGGATCCAAATCTTCGGGAAAACTCAAGCCCGCAACCAGCATCAACGTACGCCACATCCTATGCGAGAAGCACAGCAAGAAGGAAGAAGCGCTTGAGAAGCTGCGCAACGGCGCGAAGTTCGACGAGGTCGCACGTGAGATGAGTGAGGACAAGGCTAGGCAGGGCGGTAGTCTCGGGTGGAAGGTGCGAGGGAGCTTGTTGGCTGAGTTCGAGAAGGTCGCATATGAGCTGGAGCCCAGCACTACGGGGAGTCCAAAGTTGGGCGAGTGTAAGACGGGTGAGGGATATCATATCATCATGGTGGAAGGGAGGAAGTAGGCTAAGCCGAGCGGAAGGGAATTACTCAAACGAGAGGTTTGGAATGTATACCCAAAGCATACGGATTCAGAAATTAGCTTTGTACGGTGTATTTGAACGACATGTATGATACAGAAGAATGCATACAACATGCACGCGATTAAAGTGTGGAAAAACCATGCAATGTTCTATGAATGCGCATGACTCGGTGTGCTTGGGTCCTACTGTTTCGCCCTCGGGACCATGTATACTCCGCTTCACACTCTCTTCATGGAGTCTTCACGGTATTGAAAATTGATTTGTCTAATCAATCGATCATGGCATTCTTGGAGATGCCATCGAATAACCCGGCACACGCATGTTATATCCATCTGGAAACGGCTTAGCCGGGAATCACCTGAAAGCGTGTCGCGCGCCCGTGCACGCGTTTGCTGCCTAATTGACTGGTACATCAATCGCCAAAGACATAAGATGCGCCTTCGCCTCATCCCCAAACTTAACCTTTCCCCTCAATAAACCTCCAATTGCTGCAACCGCGTGCCTGCGCTTCCTATCCTGACTTAATTTGCCATAAAAGAATCAATTACGCTTTTGGTTCGTCAAGCTGAGTCTCCACGTCATTTGCGACTACACCGCAACACCGCAAGAAAGTTCCCAAACGTGATAAGTACAGCGCGCACTATGGCGGGCAAAGAAGCGACAGTATATATCCTGGATCTGGGGCAGACGATGGCGGAAACGAGGCATGGGCGGAGCCAGACGGATTTGGAATGGTCTCTAGAATACGTGTGGGATAAGATCACTACCACGGTATGTACCTTGATTGTTTGGAAAGGATTAAGACTATCATCCAAGGAGTTTGGGAATTTCAAAATCTCAGAAATTGCGCTAACCATACGAAAAAAGGTTGGCTTGAATAGGAAAACCGCGTTGATGAGTGTTGTGGGGTACCGAACAGACAGTGAGTGATCGAGCCATATAAACCCCGTTGTTTCAACCCTAGCAAGAAGCTGACAGAATCAATCAGACACAGAATTACGGGGTACGATGGAAGATGAAGAAGGATATGAAAATATCACGGTGTTCTCGGAGCTCAAACAGTATGCAGCTGGGAACAAACCTTGCTGTGATTGAACTAATCCTACTTAGATACCTTTTGCCGGACGTTCGGAGACTGCAGCATGATCTGACGCCAAGCTCAACTAATGAAGGTGATTTGATGTCAGCTATCGTTGTTTCTATCCAACAGATTGATACTGCTACTTCCGGGAAAGCGGGAAATCCCCTCAAATATGATCGTCGCATAATCATCGTAACGGACGGGAGAGGCGCCATGGACACAAGTGATTTGAGCCACATCAAACAAAAAATTAAGGATGATGCTGCTCCGATTGAGCTTGTATTGCTGTCAGTATCTCCTAACGGGCGAGCTGGAGATGAAGCTAATGAGTTTCTAGTGGCGTTGACTTCGATGATGCGGATAGTGGATACAAAGAAGAAGATAAGGATGCCCACAAGGTGAGCCGTAATTTACAGCGAATGGCAGACCTTCACTAAGTAGATCGATATAGGAGAAAAATGAGATCATCCTGAAGGATTTCGTAGAGGACTGCGATGGCGTTTTCGGTACTCTTGCAGAGGCTATCGACCAACTCCAAATCCCACGGATCAAAGAAGTGAGGGCGACACCGAGCTATAGGGGCACCTTGTCTCTTGGAGATGCCAAAACCTACGACGCGACTATTAACATCGACGTGGAACGATACCCATGTACGATGATTGCTAAACCTCCGACGGCCAGTACTTTTGCGCACAGATCGGAGGCAGTTGGTACGCAATCAAGTGCCACCGTGATCGGAGAAGACCATGCGATGGACGGCGAGCTCTCTGAAGTACGGCACCAACGAACTTACCAGATTGATGATCCTGATGATCCCAGCAAGAAGATGAATGTTGAACCGGACGAGCTTGAGCGTGGATACGAGTACGGTCGCACTGCAGTGCATATTAGCGAATCAGATGCGAATGTCGTGAACCTCGAAACCTCGCCTGGACTTGAGCTTCTCGGCTTTTTGGATGCCAGCAAGTTCGATCGGTATCTTGCAATGTCGCGCTCAAATTATATACTACCGCAGAAGTCAAATGTGCAAGCAAAGCTGGCTCTGTCCTCCTTCATTCATGCGCTGTGGGAGGCAGAATGCTACGGAGTGGCTCGCCTGGTCACAAAAGAGAACAAGCCTCCACTGGTCGTTCTCTTAGTACCACGCATCGAGCCAGATCTCGAGGCGCTGGTAGAAGTAGAGCTTCCATTCGAGGAAGACATGCGGCGCTACAAATTCCCTCCCTTGGACAAGAAGCTCACAGTATCGGGGAAGACGATCACAGAGCACAAGGACCTCCCAAACAAGGATCTGATGCAATCAATGAGCGATTATGTGGATGCTATGGATCTTTCCACATTCGACAGGGACGACGAAGGTGAACCGGCAGAGTATGCAAAGCCGGAAGATGCATTCTCGCCTGTATTGCACAGGGTGCAGCAGATGATCCGTTGGCGGGCCACACATACAGATCCTACTGTCCCTCTTCCTGATCCTCCAGAGATACTCACAAAATACTCAAACCCTCCTGCCGAACTCGTCCAACAAACAGCGAACCAGCTCGCTGCTCTCACCAAAGCCGCCGACGTCAAGAAAGTACCACCCAAAGCCAAAGGCCGCGGCAAACGTTCGCGGGCCGATCGGGAGAAGCCCCTGTCTGGCCTGGACGTCGACGAAATTCTCGGCAATCAAAAGCGCATCAAGATCGATTCGACAAATCTTATCCCCTCTTTCAAACAAACTCTCGCTGTTATAGATGATCTTGACGCTATCCAAGACGCCGCAGACTCCATGGGCGCGGAGATACGCAAGCTCATCAGCAATAGCGTCGCGGAATCCGCTTATGGCAGAGCACTCGAGGCCATGCGCGTTATGCGGGACGAGATGACGGAGCTAGAGGAGCCAGAGATATGGAACGTTTTTGTGGCAAGCTTAAAGAAGGATCTACTCGCTGGACAGCTAGGTGGTGACCGGCGAGAACTATGGTGGAAGATCAGAGGCAACAAGTATGGCCTTGTAGATCGGAAGAAGTGCTTTGCCAGCGCTGTAAGCGAGGAGGAGGCTGCTCAGTTTTACAGAGTGTAAGAGTGTGTGGGTTTGGTCACGGTGGATCGGTTCGTTCAATGTTTCTTGCTCCATGCACTTCCTCTTCTGGGGGGGTTTCAAACATGGCAACGGCAGCTTGCACTTTATTGTATTATATAGGGACCGTCGTAGCGTAGTCCTAGACTTTATATCAGAGTTGAACAAGCTCTTTGAACGTCTACCCACGGAGGATTACGTGACTTGCTGAACGGCCTCACACGGCCCAGGAAATGTTAAACCGTTTCCAACGTGTAGATATCGCCAAAAAAAAAAAAAAAAAAAAAAAAGCAAAAGGGACAAGGGAACCGCCAGTGTAGAAAGAAGCCACAAATTCGACATGCAGCTATTCTTCCCCTGCCTCCTCGCCATGCCAACTTTAACCATTCGTGAAGTTATATCCAGACTGATCTGAGCCTCGCCATTGAAGGTTGTATATGTGTGTGTGCGCGTATCGTCTGACCTTTGCTATACCCAAACCAACGTGAGGTTTCTCATATTTTTTTGTGTACCGGCAATAGCGCTCTTAAGCTTGCGATCGAGGGGAAAGATATGGGAGAGTCAATCGGTAAACGAATTCAACGGGTGGGCGGAGGACGACGGTAGTGACGATCGCATATGGTGTGTCTGACTGAGAGGGGGGTGTGCTGTCTCTGGAGCTTGCCATTTAATGCGGCGCGACATTCGTGCAGGTGGTTTGTTGCACGGGCGAGAATCTCGGGGTAGCATGTAGGTACGGCGCGTCATTGTTGGTCAATGGGTGGGGACCAGTGGAGTGATGCTGGGTCTTGAGAATCTCTGCCATTTAGTTGTAGCTGCTGGAGCTGAGCAATCGGTTAGTCGCAACTGAAAAGATTGAGCATTGTTATTGAGGGCATGCGGCGCAAGCGTGCTCGTTGGCATGGCTGATTTGGCACTGCGTTTGCGCCTAACTACCGTGTTGCCGACAGTGACAATAATGCCAGTATCAACAACAAAATTTTCGCCGACTAACGCCTTTAGTCCAAGATGATGTAGAAGCCCTTGCACTGTATATA
Organism: Periconia digitata; assembly: GCA_948474695.1. Classification (NCBI taxonomy): domain Eukaryota; kingdom Fungi; phylum Ascomycota; class Dothideomycetes; order Pleosporales; family Periconiaceae; genus Periconia; species Periconia digitata. The sequence goes on along the minus strand of CAOQHR010000004.1, from coordinate 2,235,604 downwards.
CAATTCAATGCTGTATATGTGGTTACAATGCGTACGTTGAAAGTTTTCGAGCGTTTGCGTTTGCAGATCATGTATACTAACTCGTAGCAAACGGTGCGTTTTAGGTTCATTTCCATAGGATGTTTATAGTCTCCGCCATTCAAAACAGAAATTTGAAGGTATTATATTCGGGTTACAGTCCGGCGCCACTGTTTCTATATCATGAAAGACATACACACACATAGTGAGACCAAGATCTTTGATACGTATCCATCTTTACAACCAAAATCCCAAGTAGTATTGACCATTTAATGCCCCTCTATGTCCCAGAAATCCTTTCTTTACACGCCGAATACTGCTATTTTCCTCCTCACCTTGACTTTCAACTTCCTCTTCACCTAGACTGCTGACTGCCAAGACCACTACGACGTCGGCGCAAGTCACAGCAACAGTAGAAAGCTCTGGATAGTACTTGAACGTCCAATAAGAGGCGCCAATTGCTTTCCAGCACGTGAGTCGCTCGCACGGGCCACATGAGGTGGTATAAAAGGCCGTCCCCCGCCGCTCTCCCTCTCTCCTTCCTCTCCACTTCAATCGACAATTTGTTGGGCCAGGGCACAGGTGACATCGAGTAGTGATTCAACACGCTCTCGTATGTCGGGGTCTTGTACCTCCACGCAAAGCACTGCACTCGTCTCCGGGCTTCTGTGAAGAATGCAGACCCCCTCTAATTCCTTGGTACAACACTCGGAATTAGAGCCTTGGTCGCTGCCGAGCCAGTGCGAAGAGCGGTTTCGTACCCGCCACTGGTGACTTCTATCTCTGTTTAGAGATATTGGGCAGTTCTCACAGGATCGGTCTTCGGGCGACAAAGGACGAACAGTATGGGCGATGCAAGGCCTGGTGGACAAGTGGGCATCGAGAGCTACGGGGCTCGGACTTGGTGTGTGGGAGGAAAGGTGGGCAAGAGAGTGGAATTCTGAGGTATGGGAGGATGGTTGAGTGGTTGAATGGGCTTTTCGACAAACTTCTTCGACATCTTCTTCGACAATTTCTCGGCAATCTTCTCGACATCCTGGATTCTGGACATTCTGGACTTCTTCACTCTTTTTATCTCCTCCTCCTCCTCCTTCGACATTTCTTCTATATCTTTTTCGATTTCGGTTGTACCCACTCAGTTCCGGTTGTCATTCTTTTATTCTCCTCCCTCCCTCCCTCCCTCCTTCGATCGATGCGAATAACTGAGTTCTTTTCATTGACTATCCTGGCATTCAAAGCTGAGAAGTTGAGGAAGAGATTAACATCCAATCGTTCCCATTACATTATCATTTAGTGCCATTGTTGTTGTCTTTTTTCGTTAACAAGCCTAGCAAATTGCCGCGCCGTTGAGGGAGAAGTCGATACGTTCTCGCAGCTCGTCCTTCGCACTGTATTACTCTGCTTCTTGGTGTTGATGTGACCGGTACCGTAGGCATTTAGTAGTAGCTCGTTCATCCCATAAAACCCCTCTGACTATCTCTTGGTGTTTAAGTGCCAGGCACCTCGCTGCATCGCCGAAGCACACAACCATGTCGACGTAGCACATCCCCACACATGCGCATTGCCTCCTGATGTTGATGAAACTTCCATAACCTGTGCCATTGAAGAGCGCTGCCATATTGTGGCGGCTTGCCCCGCAATGCCCTTATTTCTCTTGGTGTTGACTTGCTTGCAACCCTCGTCGCGCCACCATTCCGGTTCACCTTCCCTCCACGCACACGTTATTTTTCTTGTTGTGTTGAAGTTCCTTTCTATTCTCTCATTCACTTTTCTTCGCTTGTTCAGGTTCACGTAGTAACTATGCCGTTCCACCCCCCGGCTGCGTACCTGCTATGTAAGCACTCTATATTGCTCCCACCCGTGCCTTCTTGATACCAGTATCGCGCCGTTCGTGCACGTTCCTAAGTGAGGAGGTAAACATGTCGCTCTTCGCCACTACAACATTCCGCATCCGCTTTGGCGCAGCCATGTCGGAAGTGGGGCCAGCTTGCTGCCATCGTCCGCATAGCCTTTTCGTTTTCGGGACTGCAAACATGATCATCCCCAAACTACACCAATCCACCTTTTTATTCTTTTCTCGTCGTTCCAGCCTCGCGAAGGTACTGGCGGCGGGACACACAATAGTGTCGACGGCAAAATCAGGACGCCCTCACTTACCAACTTCGAATGTGCTGTTTAACTCTTCGTGCCGTTCGTGCGTGATCCATTGACTACTTCTCGTGAGCCCATGTGTATATGAGTGTGCGTCCGCATAGCTCTTGCCTCTTCCATTGGGAAATGCCACCTCCTGGCTTCTGTGCCAGCTGTGCTTGACACTCTGTTCCGCGGTATGCACGATGAACAGACGGCGCAAGACAGAATATGTCCGTCTGCCACGGCGTATCTTTGTGCTTCAAAAGGTAGCTAGTTGGGACTGTGTGGGCATAGATAAGGCTTACGCTGCAATCCTAGACTCATAAGCAGTAGTTCTTCACTACTTACCCGGTTGTGACATCCTGACGGTCGGATGCACGCATTCGAAGGCAACTAGTTCTGTATGGAAACCCCCAAAAGAAACTACTAATCAAAATTGTTCCAAAAACCATGGCAGCATGTACTCTGTAAGCGCCTCGGAAATTGTTGATGGAGACGAAATATAGCCTTGTTGTTATTTACACCTTGGTATTTTGTACAATTATCTGAATGCCGATGACTTCACAATAAACACTTGTACGCGCCAAACGCCTTTGCTTCAATGTATATATGCACAATTCACTCCTAACGTGGTAGTGTTGAATCCTTTATAATGATGCCGCTGCCTCGACGGCTCCGGCGCCTTTGTATAACTTCGGGTTCGTGACGACTATTTCCACGGGGTATTTCCATTCCATAAATTTAGCCCAGCCTAATATATACTGTTAGTTGAGCGAATCTTCCCTGAACTCGGAGACGACCAGAAGTCTTTTGTCGCTGTCCGCAAACTCACCCCAGTATGCGCATTTCCTCCCAAAGTATTTCCCCACGTACGGCACCACCACCATGGTCAACAGTAACTCCATTTGTTGCAAAGATTCCCTCCATTCTCTTTCTGCATCTGATAGGTATTCCTCATCATCGACGGAAGAGCCTGTGGAAGAAGAAGGCAAGGAAGCGATGTCGTCGGAGTCGTCCGCGCTATTCGGGGGCTCAATGAAGCTTTCGCTATTAGCTAGGGACATGGCGATGCCGGCGGGAAGGTTGTAAAGGGGAAATATTTCGGGGGCGTGATAAAAGACGCGGGGCTACCGGAAGGGCATGGGTCGTGTAGCTCGTTGAATTATTGTGTAACAGATGACTTTCAGGGTTGGTAACGTTTACCGGGAGCTTCGAGCTTCGGGTGACGATGATGTTCGCGGTAGTACGCAGCCATTGGCAACCACCAGCCACGCCAACCAATCAGAAGATGAGGGGCTTAGCGGCTGCTTCACGTGATGTGGATGAATCTTGGCGACATCTGGATGACTGTGCGCAGCGTGCGGCGAAAGTGACATCTTGTTGACTCACCCATTTCATCACGCCTGTAAACCACCTTTCACGAACTATATTCTTGCCGTAAACACTTCTCGAAAGGGTACCTAACAGAAAGTCAAAGTAACCGCAATCATGGCGGACGTTGTACGTTCTCAATTTACCCCACTTGCCCTCAAAATTCACTATATCCGTGTGCATCAAACTAATAAACTATCTGCAGGCTGAGCGGAAACCGCGCAAGAGCGTCGCCTTCGAAGACAACACCACGATCGTTGACGGTGACGGCCAAGTCATGGAGTCTGCAGAAATGAACGGCGAAAAGAACAGCGCCGAGTCTCACTCAGCGGGTACGTCTTTGGCTATTCCTTTGAGCATACCTGGCACACTCGGTATCGGCAATCGTGGAGTTGAAGAACCCCGCTGACACTAGGATAACAGACAAGGAAGTCGATGAGGTGACGGATATGTTTGCTGGACTCGCCAAAAAGGTGCGTCGTAATGACTTTGTCACGGTTTCCCCTACTGACTCTTCACCCAGAAGAAGAAGAAGTCCAAGACCGAAGGCGACGATGCCGATGATGTGCTCTCCGGCCTGAAGAAAAAGAAGAAGTCCAAGAAGCCCAAAGAGGATGTCGCCGACGACTTCGAAGCTCAGCTTGCCGCCAAAGTGGGAGATGAGAAGGAGGGAGACGAGGCCGAGGCTCCGGCCGAGGAATTTGAGGGCAATATGCTCAAGGGCACCGGCATCTGGCAGCACGAAAACACCACTGTTGTGCCGTACAACATGCTGCTCAACCGCTTCTTCACCCTGCTCCACTCGCAGCACCCCGACCTCATGTCTTCCGGCTCAAAGAGCTACAAGATTCCCCCGCCGCAATGCTTGCGTGAAGGAAACAAGAAGACCATCTTCGCCAACATTTCCGAAATCTGCAAACGCATGAAGCGAACTGATGAGCACGGTATGTTGGCTATCCCAGTATCGTCCCCAGACCGCCCACTGACTTCTATAGTGACACAATTCTTGTTCGCCGAATTGGGTACCTCTGGCTCCGTTGACGGTTCCCGTCGCCTCGTTATTAAGGGTCGCTTCCAGCAAAAGCAGATTGAGAACGTCCTTCGTCGCTACATTGTCGAATACGTCACTTGCAAGACATGCCGCTCGCCCGATTCGGAACTTACCAAGGGAGAAAACCGATTGTACTTCGTTACGTGCAATTCTTGCGGTTCGCGCAGGTCCGTCACTGCGATCAAGACTGGTTTCTCGGCCCAGGTCGGCAAGAGAAGGAGACAGCAGAAGTAGATGGGTGCACGATGGGGTGGTAGTAATTGTATTGAATAGACTGCTCTTTATCTGGTCACGACTTAGGGATGAAATCGAACAGTATCCAGCACAATGCAGGATGACGAGGGTCATGATACAATCGGACATGAGGCGACAGGACACGCCAGAGTAGCTTTGGTGCTGCTATGTACCTACATGAAGGAATGCATGATAACAAAAGCAAATAATTCGTTTTACGAAATGGATATATAACTCAACACCAACTAAAACTCGGTTGTTCCAGCACTGATCTAGGCCGCGACATTTGCTGCATTCTGACTCAACCAGGTCGTAAAAGCTGCCGCATTACGTGTTTGCATAAAGATCGCTCCAGGACCTGCAGGGTTGGGAAATTCCCATGGTTAGCAGATGCACATTTGCCACAGAGTGAAGTTCGAACAGCTTACCAGTGAATTTGCACACCAACCCTTCACCAGCCGTGTAATTTGAGACGATACCCCCAGATGCCACGCGTTCCATGACATATTTGCAATTCCACGCAACCAAATAACCGTTATCAACGTAGTACTTCTCGCCTTCTTTCAAATCCTTGCGGATGATGGCACCGAAGCTCATGCACCACAGGATACCCTGTCCAGTGATGCGATATACGAACAGACCCTCGCCACTGAAAATGGCCTTGCTCAAACTCTGCGACTTGTACTCTGTCACAACACCCTGGGTGCAGGCCAAAAACGCGTCCTTGCCGACGCTCCACTGGTTCTGGCCCGTGAGCCCAATGACGGTTATATCGCCGAGAGTCGCAGGCGCAAGGAGCAACTCGCCAGGGCCCGTGTAGGTCGATTTACTCAGTTCGCCGCCTGCGATGTACTTCTTGAGGGTGAATTTTGCTGATCCTTTGAGGGTTATGGTTGGGGTCATTGCAATCAACGCGCCTAAATTGAAGAAGAGTGTGTTAGTAAGGTAGAGAGAGACTACGGTCGCGAGACAAGGAACTACGTACCCGGTTTAGCGGTCAAAGGACATCCACTGGCGAGTTGGATCGTGAGGATGGAATTGGTGTTTCGGTGGCTGATACGGTAGCTTCCACCGTTGAATGTCCCTACATCATCTGATTGTGTGGAATCCACAAATTGAGGCTGAGAAGCCTGAACTGCTTGCTGCTGCGGTGGTGGTGCTTGTCTTTCGGATTGGTGCTGCTGCTGCTGCTGCTGTGGTGGTGGCCCAGTATAACTTTGGTGGCTCACCTGTTGCGGTGGCATTCCAGGATGCGGAGTCGCGTTCGGTGGGGCGCCATATGGGCTCTGAGGTTGCGGAGGAGCACTTCCGGGCGGCGGAAAATGCTGTTGCTGCTGTGGTGAGGGTTGGAATTGTGACTGATCAGGAGGTGGTGGAGAGAAATGCGGTTGAGCATGGGGATGCCCGGCTGGGGCACCACCAGGTGGAGGAGGATAGTGCTGCTGCTGCTGTTGACCGGGTATCTGGGCAGGAGGACTGGAGGGTGGTGGAGGAGGATAGGATTGACCACCCGGCGGAGGCGCAAAGTACTGTTGCTGTTGCGAGGAGTCTATGTTTCGTTAATATAGATGTTCCCGTGAAGCTGCTAGGACAGTTTCCTGTATACCTGAAGACTGGGGAGCACCGTATCCGCCCTTATCAGGGGGAGCTACAGCAGTTGTGAGCTTGAAGTGTCTACGAGCTGTTGAAGCATAGTTACTCACGCGGGTAGTAATTCCCACCTGGTGGGGGCGTGCCTTGATATCCAGACATGGTTTCCAATCCAACGAGTCTCACAGCAACACTCTGCCTCACAACTCCAACGCAGAAGTCGTTAGGGAAAGGGAATGGAATAGGGATAGATTTGTAGAATTGCCTATATAGCTGAGGCTTGGGGGCCTTTCTGCTAAAGTAGTCCTTTTCCACAAGCTGCTCAGCCTCAATGCCAGTTGCCCCGCTACCATCGTCCGAGAGCACTGTAAGCGCCGAGATCCCCGCAAACCTGTTGCGGGCCAATCATCTGGTTCCATCTCGCGCTTCTGAGCGGCTTGGGGGTGGGAGTCGGCATTTTGATAGGTCTCATTGAATTATCCAAGCTCATCGTATGGTTCGTGGAATCAATTATTGGTGCCATGTTCAACATGCAATAAATGTAGCAAGCAGAAATCGGGATGGAGGGAGCTAAAGGGGGAAGCTAGGTTTCGATTGCTTGGCATTTTCTCTATTCGGTGCTCTCTTTTCCAGATCACCCAGTCACTGAAATATTTCAACACCTCTCCATCGATCAAGGAGATACCCTATCAGATAGGTAGTAATTGCTGCCGTACCTCGGACAGTGAGACTTGCACACGAGTACGGATATTGAGATTTGTTCGGCTACCTAGCGAATCTCGTAACTGATAATCGTTATTTCGCTTCACCCATCGGCCTATCTCCAGCATCTTCGTCAACAGCTCCTTGATGTGGCTCAATTGCCTCGGGACCAGCAACGTAATCGTACGTGCCCGTTCGTTTGTTGACAAGAGCATCTCGAGGCCCTAGAATCATCACATTGTTTGGATTCGCGAAATCGGATGGGAATCCCATTTCAAATCCATACGCGCCATCAATTTCCTTCATCTCCTCTCGCGTCAGCTTCAAGCCCAGAGCCTCGATATTCGACTTCATATGCTCAATCTTGCGTCCACCAAGGACTGGGAACACGTAAGGAGCTTTGTGCATGACATATGCAAGTGCAACATTGACGGGATGGACTGCACCATCCCGCTTTTCCGCAATTCCGGATAAGACCTTGCCCACGACATCTTCCTTACCTGTGCGTCCAACTGAGGATGTCCGACCATCTTCATTGCTTTTGAACCCTCCTCCGCCGAGGACTTGCCAGGGCGCAATCGCCATGCCCTCCTCCAAACACATTGGAATAATCTCGCGTTCCATGTCTCGACTCGCTGCGCTCCATCGGCCTTGATAGATGGAGAACGGTCGAAGTCCATGTTGACGAGCATAATCGTTGGCCTTGACCACAACCCATGCAGGCGCATTGGACACACCGAGATAGAGTACGCGCCCGCTCGTGATGAGAGCGTTGAGGAAGTGCATCAATTCTGGGATAGAGGTAGTGTAATCGAAGAAGTGCACGTAATACTGTATAGTTCCTATCTGTCAGACCATCTCCTTTCCTCTAACAAAGGATAAAGAACTTACAATATCAACGTAGGAGGTCTTCAAATTTCGAAGGGAGCGCTCGATAGATGTATGTATGTTCTTCGCACTATTTCCGCCGTAATTCGAATGGATCACCTTGTCAGCCAGGCCGACTTGAGTTCCGGTGAACTTTGTCGCTATCACCATTTCGTCTCTTTTCCCACGAAGCTCCATCCACTCGCCGAGCCATTGCTCACTCTCACCCTCTTGGTAGTTCACTGAAGTATCAATGACTTGTATTCATCAATATTGGTTAGCAGATGTTCAGAAGACTCTCATTCGCATTTCGATTACTTTACAATCAACTATCCCAGGGTACTCACAGTTTCCACCTTGCGAATAAAAATAATCGAGCATGGCAAAAGATTGCTCTTTGCTACATTCGCCTAACGCAGAGGCCCATGTTTCTCCAAAATTCAGCGCACCTAAACAAATGGGCGAAACCTTGACCCCAGCAGTTGGAGCAAGAATACGGTGTCGGCCTAACAAGGACACAGGTTTGGGGGGTGGAGGGAAAGACATGCCGGAGCTCTTATTTAGCGTCTAAAGGGTTTCCAGATAGAATTGCAAGAACAATAGACTTATGATTTGAGGGGGGACGATGGGCTGTCTGAATGAGTGCCCACTTACCTATATAAATACTTCTCTTGGGCACGAAGGAATGTCGTTCGGCCGACTACAAATTGTAAATCTTAGCGCCAGCATCCTGTCTATTTGTGCACTTTTATTACCAATACGCATACACAATGGGGTGATTTTTCTGAAGTTTCTTCACATCTACTGTAACATTCGTATACATAACCCAACGAGTATCTGTTAAATATCGTAGGCTGAGCCGAGGGTCCCACACTACCCTTTAGTTGGCTGCCCCCGCGGTTTAACCCCGGTATCTCCATCTGTTGCCATGCGATCCCTTGCCGCCTCCAGTCTAGAATATATTTAAGTGCACAAGAAAACTTGTTGTTGTGGTAGATTGGCTGTTCATCTAATCGCATGCCCTTCTTTGGATCCTTCAGCATCAGTTCAACGACTCCAGCCGTTACGAAAGAGTCCCTGGTGTTATCACATTGAGCTTGTCCTTCGAGCAATGCTTCGAGCCCGTACAATCCCCGTAAAGGAATACATTCAAATCACATGGAACTCTGCCCATTATCACCGACAGCTTACGGTGAACGGGTTTAGGGGTTAAACTAGCGTCAATCATTGGCAGTCAGAATTCAGCTAATTAACATAGAGTAGCGCTTCCATCAATTGACTGAGTCTTTGCGTGGAGAAGATCAATCTATACGTGACCTGCTGCTGTTTATCCTGTCAACTAAAACATAAATACGTGGACCAAATTACATTCATCCATGACCTCGAGTGCTTTAAGGCGGCGGAAGGGGCCGAATCAGATTAGATGCAGTTTTCCAAACTCCACGCCCTCTACGCCCTCTCCCATTACCATACGAGCTCATTCTGGCAGACTGATATGTACCGCGAGCTAGTGTCAAGGTAGGAACGGGTCATTGACTTGATTATATAGTCACGTGATCTAAATCGTTAGGGGTCGAAAAGATCAACATGGGAATTGTACTGACATCATCAGATGATCATCCAAATCCACCCTGTCATTGACAATTCCATCTGCGCATCGCACCCTGCGGGCACCATCGATTTTCCAATCCTGTACCTGCATAATCGTACCATTCCAAGCCATCCGTGCACTGAAAGTGTATTGAATCAACTGGAAATCTCACCTCCCATTACGACACTTTTACGTATCCCGAAATTGCAATTCCCACACTGATTTCGTCTTTATAAACTGCAACCTGGTGTCATTCACAACATTAATCCTCATCATGTCTTCAAACTTCATCCGCGCTACAAGAATTGCTGCTTCGATCCGCTCTACTGCCTTTACGCAAAGCCGCCGAAGCTTTTCCATCACATCTCGCATCATGGCTGCCCAGACCGTCGACTCGGATTTCATCTCTAAGATCACCGCAGCTGAGAAGCTCATCACCAACAAAGATGACCCCGTCCAGGGTGGTCCTACCGCCCAAGCACAATCGCACGCTGGCCAACAATTGACCAGCCAAGTCATCCACGACATCACCATGGGAGAACGCAAAATCTCGGGGTCTGAGAAACCCATCCAAGGAGGTCCCACCTCAATCGCGCAATCGATCTTGACGCAGATCTCCAAATCCGCCAACAGTGCCTCCCAAGGCTCATCGGCCTCGGGTGTCTTGGACAGCTCGACCATCTCCAAAATCACCGAGAAGGAGAAGGAGCTTACTGGCCAGGACGGGCCGGTACCAGGCGGTCCTACAGCTAAGGCGCAACAACATGCAGGAGAAAACATCTCGAGCCAGTCATTGCACGACATCACCGAAGGGGAGAAGAAGGTTACTGGCGGCGAAAGGGTGAAGGGTGGACCCACAGCAGCTGCACAGAGCGAACTGGGCAAGAGCCGTTCGTAGAATCCTTGTTTTGTACTTGTATAGTATAGCTGTACGATATTGTATGATAGCAAAGTGAAGAATGATAGTACCCTGATGACTTGTATGAGGGCATCAGTCGATTGTACTCACGTAACTCTCTCAATTGTAGCCCGTGCAGAATCGTAGCAAAATGTACTGATTGGTCGATCGGCTACTGTGACTTTTGCATATCCGTATATCACTTTTGATCGTTCCGCATATGAGTAAGTTTTCATACCTTGTCTGCTCCACAATCACAATCTACCTAGCACACAATTGAATGGACACAGCCACATGATACGCCCTCATCATCAATACAAGGATGCAACAGAAACGTCATGCGATGAGTACCTGAATGACATTCACTTTTTGCAGATCTGTCAGCCGCTAAACCAAAACCGCGGAATGTTTAACATGATTCGAATGCACAATTCATTGAGACAGGGTTCAAAGTAGCACAGCAACCACCTCCAGATTTGAAACCAGGTACTCATTGCGTGAATGTAGAAGCATGAAGAGGAGGTGCGGGCCGGTGGCAACCGCCCGACAGCCCGACGATAGAGGTATATATAGATGTACTCCTCCTCTCTTTGCACCTCTTTCTCTTTCCACACACACTCCTGGGTGCGTTCCTCAGTTGTTGGCTCTAAAATGGGCAGATACAATGAGGCATGGCGTTCCCTGGGAAGGGGTGTCGTGAACTCTTAAAAGTCTGATGAACAAACTCCCATGAGCTCTTTGTTCGAGGGATGTTCCAGGACGAGGGAGGGCGTGGGGGCGTGGTTTGCTTCGTGGACACGTGAGAACTCGAAAGGGTTTGACTCGATGATGATGATGATGATGATGATGGGCGTTATCGCTGCTCATTATTACAAGCCCTCACCATTACTGCCCCTTTAAGTAGCAACCTGCTATACGTATCTGAGCATGAGCTCTTCAAAGTGCTACATATATGTGAGTTCTGCAAGTATTGGGCTCACAATTAGATAGTAACCACAAATATGTGGTAGCTATTACTATATGGATATAACTACGATTATGACCAGTATAAGATACCTATACCTCAATGCATCGTTGCGTTTGAGCATTCTGAGTTAGTTTGTGTGACCAAAGCCAGCTTCCACGGCAAAGCGTTGTAGGAACCCCCCGAACCCTCGACTTCGGGATCTACCCCTTGGTACAGAAACCTGAAATTGCAAGGCTCCACATACAGGTTCTGATCCACATTGGTTCTGATCAGCTCTCCGTGGCTGATGCTCTTCGACCATCGTGTTCCCGTTGGAAATTCTACATTGTTCAGGCCCAGGAACGGGTTGGCTTCTGTATCCGCGAGCGGTGTGTAGGGTCCAGCAATACTAGGAGATGTCCAAGAGCGGAAATACCGGCCATTCGCACCGATACACTCTACCAGAGTGAGATAAGTACCGTTACCGATGGAGTAGATGGTGGATGCTTCGAAAAGGTCGTACTTGCTTGCCTCTTCAAGTGCAATCACAGGCTCGTTCATGCCTTTAGGAAAATCTCCGATTGGCGTTTGGGAACGGTACAGTCGACCATTGTCGTCCGAGGAAAAGAGATGGCAGTCTGTCGCGTCGCAAACGACCCACATGTCTACCCAGTAGCCTCCCTCCAGCCCGGCTTCGATCAGAGCAGGCGTACCACTGTAGAAATGCTCAGGCGCTGTCCATCCTGCTGGGTTACTAATATCCGGGTTGGTACTGTATGCTGCGTTGCCTATCATCGCGGATATGAAGTCAGTTCAGTTCAGGACAGACATGCTTCTCAGCAGGTAACTTTGTACCCGGGCTATACATACCATCCTGATAGACCAAATACCACAGACTTTGAGGCTCGAAGTAGAATACCTCGGGGGCAGCGCGGTATCCGGTTCCTAGAGGAGCTTGATCGAGGTAGAAAAACGGCGCGTCACCGGCTTTTTCGAAGTCGGTAAAATTGAAGTAGAGCATGTTGTAGCCTTCGGCATCCGATGCAGTGGAGGCGAAAACATGATAGGTGCCATTGATTTCAATGATCGAAGGGTCTTTGATGCCGTCGATGGGGCGATTGTCGTCTTTGGGGCCAACAAGTGCCTGAGTCGAGGTCCAAGTAAATGAGGAAGGAAGTGCAGACCGAGCAGCAATTGAGTGCGATCCATGCCTAACCGGTAGGCTACGAGCCGCTACCGCAGCGATAAGCGTGGCGAGAAGAGTGAAACCGATCATTTTATTCTATTCAAGTCGAGAAAGACGCCGATTATGAGAATGGCATTGTGTATCTCTCTTATTTATGCCCAACGTTGTCATCGACCTGCAATTGCTTTCTGAAGTCGAATAAAAGTTAATATGGGCGAAATTTACACCACCTGGTTTGGGGAAAAGTGATCCTATCCTCGAAATAAGCATCTAGAATTGTCTGCGGGTGATAAATCAAAGCGGCTAGTTGGTAGAAAAATCCCGGTTTTGACGGTTAATGTATCGGATGATCGGGTTTTACAGTCGCAGAACATATGAGCACATCTAACCCGACCAATCAAAGCGGATGTATCCTTCTACAGGATGCCGAGGGTTCTCCTTTAACATGTACCTACCTCTCATACTTGCCTTGCTGCTTGCATCTGAGGACTAGCGCAGGTAATGGTCCTGGAAGGGTACTTCGATGCCAACATCGAAGCAGCATAATGCAGACAATGCAGGAACAACTGGGCATGGATACATATTATAGGGCTAGCCATGTCCAGTATTTCTATGTGCTAGTCAAGGGACGAAACATGGGGCTGTGCGATGTCCGTGGTAGGATTTCACTCGCTAAACCTGACTGACTGCATTGGTCTGTTCAAATGTTGGTTTCAGCCCCAATACCCAGGAATTCAAGACAAGTCCCCTTGAGTTTTGAACATCATGTTCTCCGAGGGAGGTCGTTGCCAACGGACAGTCGATATAGGCTCTTGTCAGTGAGGACGAGGTCCAGAACTTGACATGATATCGAGGTATACTCGAAGGAAGTTTTGATGTTGGAGTTTTGGTGATCCGTGAAACATAGGATAGTTACAAATACAACTGAAGATAGACTGGAAGTCAATCTGTAAAGAAACGGTATGCCCTGATGCGATCAGTTCATCCCTGCTCCGTCTACTCAACACCCCGGGCTTCACGCACGAGACAACTGTTGGCAATTAGCGTACAAATTCTTGCATTGAAACCGACTCCGACTGTAACAACATCCCCGAACGCCTTGGCAGGCGCTTGAACATATATCAAGTCGGAGCTGTCTGCATCCTATCTAATTTCCCTTTTTTTTGGATTTCAATTTTCTTCGCGTGGCGATTTGGAAGGGCGGAAGATCAGTCATAGCACAGCTGAAGAACTGCACATACTCATGTTGTCGCTAGGCTCCTTGACAAGCACTTTCACACCCCCCTCGGGGTGTGTAGGACCCAGTGCGACATGGTTGCTTTATGATCGAGCGAACAGTGCTTCATATTACCTGCAAGGCCAAACGAGCGCTTCCAGCTGCTTTCCCCCGAACTATGATCCGCAAACGATTGCGTATTATTCTCCTGGTGTTTGTCCTTCTGGATATACATCTGCTCGCCCTCGCGACACTTCCACAGCAACAGGAACGCACACTTGTTGTCCAACGTAAGAGCCACCCAGACTTGAAAGATGGATCACTTTCTTAATCGTTTGTTTATCATTAGATTTGCCGTCTTCGAAGGTCGCGAAACTTCTCAAGATAATCTCTTCATGTCGACGATGGCATGCCAATCTTTTTTCGGCGGTTCTGGCACAATACTGGTGACAAAATCATCCGGGGAGGAAATCATCACAACGACAACAAGTTTTGGCGCTTCGGACGTTCTAAATGCGTACGGCATCATCGTAGCCCTCGCGACCGAAACGTCTTCTTCTACACCGGCTATCACAACGACTTCACAAACATCTAATATAGAACCGATTCAAACTAGCGTTAGTTGCGCACTCTGTGTTAGCATTCCAATCTGTACTAATTCATTAAATAGACCTCCTCGCAGATCACTCCTGCGATTCCCGCCTCAACGTCTCAGCAAACCGAATCCTCTCGCAAACTCAGCACCGCGGAAAAAGTTGGAATTGGCGGAGGTATAGCTGGCGGAATTCTACTTTTGACCCTTGGAGGGGCGCTGGGCTATTACATTATGCTGTCAAAACGGCAAAAAAGCGCCATCGTTGCATCCAAGCTCCAGCCACCCTCGCCATTACACGAGATTGACTCGTGGCCTATACACGAAATGGTCATGCATCACCCAGAAACTACTAGAGGGAAAGTCACATACGGACTCTACACGAGCGGAGCGACTCACGAGCTTTCCACAGATAGAGATGCATCTGAGCTAGCTACAGGCAGACACATATACGAACTCGGTACGGGCAAAGATACGCATGGAGCAATTAAGTAGCGTGGGAATACAATAATGAAATAATAGAAGAAACAAGTAATGACCACGCAGGCTTTGAATTGAGATGCCATCTAAGAATGCTATTACGCGGACTTGATATATGAGTGTACTTCATCGGTGTTTATACGATGTACTCAGCGAACAACGCTTCCGGGTATGTCCAATGCATGTGGTACTGAATGCCAATCATGGCTCGAGCACAACGTGCCTCCCGATTCCCATATGCTCCGCTGCCACCTGAAACGCTGAGTTCCAATCCTCGAGACGAAATGTCTTTGTATCAACAAAGTTCTTGCCTCTGGAAAATAGGCCTGATTCTAGCATCTTGACGAACTGAATGATATCTGCACGCTCGTACATCAACTTCCCCATTAGCTTGATATTATTGGCCACCATTGTCCAGGGCACGACAGGACTATCACTGAAGCCCATCATGCTTACGCGACCATTCCTTCGAAGGGCAGATGTTGCACTTCGCAAGTGTGTAGACTTAAGTCCCTGCGGAGGGGTAAAATCCAGGACTGCATCGATGGTACCAAAGGACTTTAAGGTTGCCGTATCGATCTTTTCATCGCCAGTAATCTTCACAATCTCGATGTTCGCAGTTGGGGATCCTTCGAGCGAAAATTCTCGCAAACGTGCCAGCTCGGTCTCGTTTCTGCCCATAGCAATAACTCTTGCACCCATAGCAAGAGCCACTTGGACTCCAGCTCCACCGAAGTTGCCAGTCGCTGGACAGACGACAATTGTCTCTCCAGGCTCCAAGCGTATGTCTCGCAGCCCACCATAAGCCACCATGAGGAAGCTAATATGTGCTAGATCTCGAATATGATATCCAAGCTCGGTGCATAAGCGAGTTTCGTTGAGCGCATAACAGTTCTCCAATGGTACGTTGGCATATTCCGCGAAGTTCCCATTACGCCAAACGTCACGCATGAGTTTGACACTTCCTTCATGAGAACTGTCATGTAGAGCCGAAAGGAATTGAATGTCGGGGTTGTCGCGTGCATGGATTACACAATCAACATAGATAAGTTGGCCAGCCTGAAGCGTCGTTGCGTCTGGTCCGACTGAGGCAATTCTTCCAATAGCGCTGTAGCCTCCAACAAGAGGCGTTGGAAATGTGTATGAGCGGACACCTCCGTAGATTTCCCCATGGTAAGAAAGTACAGAAGCAGCTTCGATACGAACCAGAGCACTTCCAGATGTAGGTTGTGGTGTTGATAGCAGTTTCACCTCGAACGGTGATCCAACCTTTTCCAAGACGAGCGCGCGATGTTCGGAAGGGATGTTGTGGGCCATGATGTAGACTTTAAGATAAAGAGAAAAGGATTAGATAGAATTGATCTGCTCAGGCTTTCATTGCCCAAGATGCAGACTCTTAAAGTAAATTCCGGGAGTGATGCTGGAGAACAGCATCGGTGTTAAGCGGACATAAAGATTACATCAATCGCGCGCACCCCACATTTCTTCTTCCTTATTTAAGGCTTTGTTGATTTTTCTTCATATTTATTGCGGATATGGTATCGGACTTGCTATATCGGATCGGATGTGAAATCGGAGATGTTAGGATATGTTCTTATCTCAACCGAAAGCGTTGCATTCGTCTATTGAACGAAGGATTGGAACATTACCGTTTAAGCTTAGGACACCACACTACATGCTATAACTACGCTATAGTGCAGATCATTGGGTCTTCTGGATGACGAGAGCACGCCTACATGGCTAATCAGGCTGAGCTGTAGTGACTCAGTGTTGTAGTAGTGAGTACCAACATTCGGACTTAACAAGCACTATGAATCCATTGGTTCTCTATCGTATGACGATATGTATTCTATCACGCAGCTCTGACAATCAGTCTGGATCAATTTCTATCACGGCAGTACTTACTTAACCTGCAAAAAATTCTCACTTGCAATAGGGATGGCCAGATCTCACCAATCGTCATGCCCTCGTAATCACAACAAGCAATGGGGATGTTATAACCATAGCCTGTAGATCTATAAAGGGTGAACTTTGCGATATTCTAGAATCTGAAGCTAATAAAGCTTTCCGCGGAGCGTTCTTATCTCTGAGTTCAGAGATGGATGACCATTAACGGTTCTAGTGTTGGAGTAACAAACACAACCCACACCGTGGTACTTGTCGCCAATGCATACGTACAAGCGACTTATGGTGTCATCGATATTGAATTTCGACTCAAATCTGTGGGTTTCATGGAGACGAAGACGCATGTAAAGTGTAGTTTCTTTATGGGAGGTCAGTGCTGAGCTTTCTTGGGTCGCTTCGATAGTGCACCAAAACAGATCTCACGAATGATATCAGGCTGTAAGACTACTATTATCTGATTTGCCTGAGATTTCTGGTTCATTAACTATCCAACCACATACCACTTATTATCAAGAAAGTCTGTGTGTCATGAATGATACTTCTCGCGGGGAGATGGAGCTCGATTCCGGAAATCTACTCCACCTGGTAAATTCATTGAGGAGCCGTGTTATTCTCCGGATTCCGCGGCTCCCCTAAGATTCAAGTATGTTTTTACGGAAGTTTCAGGATGCCGTTGAAGTCTTACTAGCTTCGGGAAGTTCAACGGCTCTTTCCAAGATTCGCTTCTTGCGACCATTAGTAACTCCTGCCCACTACGAACTGACGTGGCGCTAATAGCTACACAAGGGATGCAGAGTATACGCAGACAGGCTTGTAAACTGTGCTATTTCCGAGCTTTCAGCTGTACTGTCGATGATTTTGTGGCGTCTGACTGTGTTTCGGCCCGGGTCGTCTTGAGTAGTGTCATCTAAGCGACCATGCATTCCAACCATGTACGTGGTACTTGGTCCTTGCCTGGTCGGTCTACTGTGTATACATTGTGCAAGAATTTCATAATATATACTAATGGCGAGAGAGTCAGTTACTTACCCACGTTGCCCTGTGGTAGACTCAATCTCAGTGCAGAGGATAATAATTCCAGTTACGTACAGTTGCCATGTAAATATCCTATACAAACAATTGATTCCGACATCATACTTTTTTTCTCCTGAGTACTACAAATCCTACACCAAGTTGCTCAATTACAGAACATTCGACTGACATAGACACGACGCTGATAATACCCTGTCATCACATTCCGCACTCTAATTTTAAGCCAGAAACACAGCCTTACTCGGCCTTTCTCAACGGCGAATCGAGTCATACCACTCGCAACTATGCATAACCGTTTTGCGCATCATACCCCGAAACTTTACTAAATCAATCATCTTTGCGATGTTTGCTCATCCGTACCGTTCCGTAATCCGCTTCATTCTAGGCATGTGTGTGGCGCATTTTGAACATGCATATCTGAGATTGTAACTAGCAGGACATAATATCCAGTGTAAACAGCCAAGATGCCACTGGCTTGCAGCGAGAACTTGGCAAAAGTAGTCGCAACAAGAAGAGACTGGCTAATTTATATCTCGGTTTGCCAATGACAGGTAGCTTTGCAAGGAAATGTCGGGGGCTGCGCATTCCTGAAGTTATCAAGCTACTATTCGAAAGTTGATACCGACAAATTTCGAGCGCGTGAGTGCGCAACAACGTGATGACCAAAGTATTCGGGATTGGGTTTGATGCGGGAAGGTCATGAACAGAGCCGGGGTGCTGGGTGTAATGGCCTGCCAACTTAGGAAGTCAATGGGCCAAACGAGATGTTTCGGTGTAAATACGCATCATAAGACCGTGCGATCGCCATACAGATTAGCAGTATTATTATTTGGGGAATACGGGACTGGGAAAAATCGTTTGGATGATGGTCCGTGATCCGTGCGACGGTTCGCCGACTACTTGACAACGTGAAATCATGCGGTAACTACCTAGGTATGAGCTAGTAGAAGGGAAGTCATAACGTGACAACGCTATTCTCACCGTCGGTTTTGCTTCAGCCGTAGTTGCCTAAGTGCAATAAGTGAAGAGCCCTGACCTCTCGTATCACATAAGCTTGGCAAATAGAGATTCCGAATAATTTCGAGTAGGCTGTGTTGAACTCACCTGCAGGTCCATAGTCATCACCGCTGTGGTGATACCAAGAAAAGCCAAGCTAGTAGGCAAGTTGGCTTCGGAGTCAAGATCATCCAAATATTTTCCGAGTCCAGGCATGCTTGATAGTAAGACTCCCATGATATGGTCGAGTGCTCTCCATTGACTACTACCTGCACTTGCGGGATGACGAGATGGTGTTTACAGTGAAGTTGTTCTCGGTATGCGAGTTCGGCAATTCAATTCTGGCGAAGGTTTGTGTGATGCAATGCATTGCAAGCGCAGTGGTTGGAACGAATGGGCTGGATAGTTATATTCTCTAGGGGATTGCGTGTCGCATCAGGGATTTGGGTCGTTTTGCTGACAACGCATACGAAACTCGAGGGATGGATTGCCTTTGGTCAAAATAGGCTACTGACGTACATGCAACTCGGGACCAATCAGCAATGTTGCCAATATGCTGACTTGCGAAAAGAGGAAAAAATCCATGAGTTCTCACAAGCCCACGAACTCGGACAGCCGCCAAACGGCCAAGGGATGCGGACCGGGTGCGTCTTTAGTGATTTATGGGAAATCAGCGTGATTTTGGCGAGCGACGGTGAGGGCGTCACTCAACGTGCTGGTAGATTGTTATGTTGAATGTCTAGGCCTGGAGCTGTGATTGTGAAACCAACCCGATCGACGAGTCCCCGCCCACGCATACGGGTAGAATGACGCATGGACAGAGCTCAGTCTGGGCAACACCAACTCATGTGAAGAGTACGAGGCTCGTGATTATTACGCGTACCGTCTCGTCTACCGTCTTGTCACCATCCGCCCGTATGCAAAATAGCGAAGCGCTGATTCGTTGCAGGCTCTAGAGCGCCTTTTGTGTACGTATGCTCAGCCACCACTGAATGTCGATGCCCAAGACCGAACACTCGTCCCTAGCGACCACGATAAGGCCGCTTCCACACCATAGGCCAACTACAGGCTTTGGCACTCAAGCCTCAAAGAGATCATGACGCGTACCTGGTTTCCAGCACTTCCCGGCTTCTTCCTTCCCAGAATCAGAGCTCGCGGCGGATCCCCGCGTTGACCGTATAGGGACAAGACGCCATAGACCCCACGCGAAGCTTATGTTCCTTGTCTGATGCCTGTGTGGTTATGTACTTCTGAGAAAGGCTAGCTTCTACATCTTCCGACATATCACGGTCTAGCATTCTTCTGTTGTCTCTTCACTGGTATGCCAGCTTCACTGTCGAGTATAAAGCGACGCCCGCCCCAACAGTTCAACACACTCAAAGAACGCACAGGTCCAAATACGGGCTTACTGGGCTCAGCTCCGCCTGCGATTCGTCTTACATATTATTATCATTTGTCAGATCGTATTTATATCCTCGCTTGACAAGCCTCCCGACTCCCCCTTTGTCTGCCAGGTACTGGCCTCGCTTCGCACAAAATTGCTCTTTGGTTTCGACATTCCACAACTGTCAACATGGGAATCGGTAAACGTTATCGAGTGGCTGCAAGCCTGCTAGCACTGGGTAAGGCCTATCATCTACATCAGATACGAATATTCACTAACAAAATGCAGCATCGCACGCCTCAGCCCAAGTCGCGAGCGTGTGTCCGAGTACCGACGTGTGCTTCAAACTAAACATTCCAGAAAGTACCACCTCGTCCGGAAATGGAGACATCTTCTTCCAGTTATCGGCGCCTAGCACTTACGAATGGGTTGCCCTCGGCCAGGGAGAAAGCATGAGCGGTTCCAACATTTTCGTCATGTACACTGCTGGCAACGGCAATGTAACTGTCTCCCCGCGACTGGGAAGAGGCCACCAAATGCCCGAGTTCAACAGTAATGCGCAAATCACTCTCCTTGAAGGCTCAGGAGTTTCCAACGGCAAGATGGTTGCAAACGTCAGATGTATGCGTTAATCACTGCTACTCTAGGGAGAGAAGTCGCTAACATTGCCTAGGCGCAAGTTGCAACTCGTGGTCAGGAGGCTCTGCAAGTTTCTCTGGAAACAATGGCAACTGGATCTATGCCTACTCCTCATCAGGAGGTCCCAAAGATACCACCAGCCAGTCGGCAGACATCCCACAGCACAACCAAGAGGATAGCTTCTTGTGGAGTTATGCAAATGCAAAAGGAGGAAACAGTGTCAATCCGTTGCTCAGTGGAAGTACTTCGTCTGGCACAGGGAACGGGGGTTCCGCGTCAAGTTGTATACCTCGCGCTGCTGCAAATACAGGGTCGTCTGGAGCAAGCGGATCAGCGGCCAGTGCATCTGTATCAAGCAGCGCCGGAAGTCCGGCTGCCACGTCTCGTGGAGATGATGACGACGATAAGACCACGAAATGGGGTGGACGTCCGACACAATGGGGTTCACGGGACAACTCGTGGCCTACAGCAGCTCCTACAAGTCAAGGTCAAGGTTACCGGGAGAGTAAGTTAAACCTTACCAGATGAGGAATGATGTGCTAACAAAAATTGAAGAACGGGATGATAACCCCCAAAACCTCCCCTATTGCGAGGACAATAGTGGCTTCACATCCCTCTCGTCCACAGGGGGTGGCTCACAGACGACCAAGATGGTTACAGCGCACGCAGCTCTGGCGGCACTGGCTTTTGTCATGTTCTTCCCAGTTGGTTCCATCGCAATCCGTCTAGCATCTTTCACCGGGGTAGTCTGGTTTCACGCTGCGTTCCAGGTGCTGGGCTACCTCATTTTCATTGCAGCCTTTGGCATTGGCGTGTACTTGGCCAGTACTATGCGCATGGTAAGAGACGAAGCTACCGAACTGACGAAATGTGTATGCTGACATGGTGCAGCTTCAAGAAACGCATCCCATCATCGGAATTGTTGTATTCGTCGTCCTCTTCTTCCAGCCTATCCTCGGGTTGGTTCACCACTCCCTCTTCAAGAAATATCAAACCCGCACTATCTGGTCCCATGGTCACATTTGGATTGGGAGATCTGCGATCACTCTGGGTATTATCAATGGCGGCCTTGGGTTCAAACTAGCTGGTGATGTAGGAAGCAGTGGAATGATAGCCTACTCGGTTTGCGCGGGCGTGATCTGGCTGATCTGGGTCGCGGCGTCCATCTTTGGCGAGACCAGGAGGAAGAAAGCGGCACAATCCCCGCCTGTGTATAAGGAAAGAGACACCCCGAGGGGTAACTCTGATGAGCCATTGGGTCCTGAGACGAGCCATGTGCCACACCCCGAAAACGGTCATTATGCGCCCCCGAAGAATTAAAGCCACCGAGGAGCGGATTTGTTGTTTACGGCCGTGCATTCAGCAGGTAGCGATGCAGTGTACTCACTCCTATGAGATATAGTCTTAGATAATGAATTCTGTCATTTTCAAGTCAGCCTTTCTATCAACTTTTCCCAGTCATGTAGTCGCAGATGAAAATCGATGAAGATGTTTTATATGGTCAACGATCCGAATTGAAATGTAGCCTGATGGATGTAAGCATTGAAGAACTTTACATATGTATGTACGTGTGTTTGCTAGCATGGAAACGTGATAGAATTCTCGGACCGACCCATGGATGCTGAGATGTCTTGCACGCTCTGACATTTTGGCGCTAGTCCAGCACAGGAAAAGCGGGTCTTGGCAGGTCGATGGCGGGGGATTCGTTTGTTTTCCATGCGGGCTGTCCAAAACATCGTCAATAAACATCACAGCCGTATCTTCACTTACGCAAACACTACACCCACGGGTCTCCCAGTGAATCTTCGGTCGAAGCATCTCTATTAACTCCTCTCTGAGTATTCAAATATCTCGTCAACCAGAGCCCATCATGGGAGAATCCAGGTGCGGAGACCCCGCCCCCAGCCAACTTTTAGGGGTTCGATCGCATTTGCTAATTTGCCACGATCTTAACCAGACAAGAACTCATCGCCTGGTTGAATAACCTTCTCCAACTCAACATCACAAAAGTCGAACAATGTGGCACTGGGTACGTCGTTGCAATCGAGGCGGGCGCATAAATGGCTGCCTGGTGGGCGAAGCTGGACATATACTGACGAGGGGTTTCAGAGCAGCGTTGTGCCAGGTCTTTGACAGCATCTTCTGTAAGAATACTACACCGTACGCTCTCTTCTCTCACCTGCTAACGATCGGACAGATGATGTGCCCATGGCGCGTGTCAAGTTCGACGCTAATACCGAATACGCTTATCTACAAAACTTCAAGATATTACAGAGTGCGTGGTGATCTTCATACGAGGTTCCCCGATGCTGATGCTGATGCTACTGCAGATGTATTCGCTAAACATCAAGTCGACAAGCCTATCCCGGTCACGCAGTTGGTCAAGTGCAAGATGCAAGACAACCTCGAGTTTCTCCAATTCTGCAAGCGTTATTGGGATCAATACTTCCCCGGGCACGATTACGATCCGCTTTCCCGTCGCAAGGGAGGAGCAGGTATCTCTACTGGTGCCGGTGCTTCACGACCCGCTGCCTCGACCGCTCGCCGACCCGCCGCTAGCAACTCCGCCGCGCCTCGTACCCGGACACCACTTGGGGGTGGAGGTGGCGCTGCCAGTGCTGCGCTACGTGAGGAGAACAATGTACTGAAGGAGACCGTGACTGGTCTGGAGCGCGAACGAGACTTCTATTTCAGCAAACTCCGCGACATTGAGTTGTTGATCCAGCAAGCCATGGAAGCCGATCCTGAGCTTGAGAAGGAAGACGGACTTCTCAAACAGATCCAGGCCATCCTGTACTCGACCGAGGAAGGTTTCGAAATTCCTGCAGAAGGCGAGGTGGGAGAAGAGGAGACATTTTAGGAATGTTCCATCGATGCATTTGAGCGTTTGGGGCTAGACTGCTGGGTGAAGGATACCATTTCTTTGCGTAATCATGATTGATGAAAATCGGGCCGCGAAGCTTATTAGCTTTGCGACTCAAGTGTAGGAGACTTTGTGTTATATGGGGAATACATCATTGCTGGGAGCCAAAAGCGTAAAGGGAAAGCAAATCAGGTTTGCCTTGAAGCTAGTACTTCGCATGCATGGGCACATATACATGGTGCATTTTATTTCTCCGGTTGATACCGCCAGTATGCATAATATGAGGATGCTTCACGTTGACTTTCCGTGTTATCGTTTCCCGCATCCACCCCCTGGACGTCTTTTCGAAAACAACGTATGCTTTGCACACATGTTTCGATCACCAATGTCATGTGCCCTATAACTATCATACCCATGAGTTCATTTCAATTGACTAGGATGCTGTGATGATTGGTTGGTGGCAATACGAGCCCGACCGAAAAGCAGTTCAGCGGCAGCATAACAAAGGCATAAATATCGTAAATTTAGATATATTCGAAATGGTTCGATATAATTTGATCAGACGGCAATTAGTACGCCGAACTCTATATTAACACTTTGTAACAGGAAGATGTAAATCATGCGAACTCTTCGAAGCCGGCACTTCATCTTCTCATCCTAGCCATCCTGCCGGTTCTAAGCTTTGATATCGGACGAGGCCTTTGCGCTCCGACTTTTGGACTGGTCGCTTTCGGAAGTGACGCCGCGGGAGGAGGGGGTGAAGGCACCAGACCAACGGCGCGGCATTCACCAGTGATAAAATTCGTCTGGGCCGCGGTGGTTGGTCCTTTGAATACCCCGTTGACGGGAGGTGCAAAACAGATTAAAGCGCTGCCTGGCTGTCTCACCGTCTGTCCTGCAGCTGAGCATGAAAAAGGGAATGGCCGGCATGCCGCCCCCTGGCCGATGACTCCAGTGCAATCTAGAGCATTGCGGCATCTTGTCACAGGCGCAGTCACGGGTGGCGCCACAGGCCTAGGTGCAGTTTGGACTGTCCCGGGGTTTTTCGTTCTTCTGCCCGTGCCTTTCACTACTGGGAAATTGACGAGTCCACCAGTGGAGTTAATGAGAAAACCTGCGTCTTTGACGTTCTCGAGGTTGAGGGTGGGAACTTGAGGGATTTGCTCAGGTGGTGGGTTGATTGTTGTCTCAGTTGTATCAGGTCTTGTTGCGTATCCGGTGGAATTCTGAACGCAGAGAGACGGGTCTTCCCATGTTGCCGCTGCCGCATCTCTCCATAGTTGAGTCATATTGTAGACGTTGCCCAGTGTATAGTAGATTCTGCATTGGGCGGCATCATATTTGAATTGAAGTGGGATCTCTTCGCCCTCGCGCATTTGATCTCGGATGTTGAATGAAAGGAAGTCGAGGAATATTCCGGTGTCGTCCCTGTTTGGTAAGCGCGACAGGGCCGACTCATCACCAATTGTGTCGATGAGAAATTCATAGTCGGTCAAGAGATCACCGTCCGTGTAAAATCGTGCTCCTCTTGTTCCACTCGCTGTCTGCATGGGGCCTGGTGTTGGCATTCCACCAACAGTAATTGTCCGTACTCCAGCTTGGTGAGTCATCAGTTCAACGAAAAGGGAGCATGCTGATGAGCATGTACCATCTGTGAGCTGATATGGGGTTAGACTGTGTTTTATATGATATAAATGCCTCCGCATGAACTTACAATAACAATGTCTTCTGCATTCCACACAAATTCTTCGAGACTATGATCTTCGTTGATGAAGTCAAGAGGCAACCACTCGAATAGAGCCGCGTTGAACAATGGATCAGTCAAATTGTAAAGTTGCTATGGGCGTCGCATTAGCTTGAGAGTTCGAAACGTAAGATCATGCATCCCATACCTGTCGCGAAAAGTTGTCGCCATTGGCTTGCACTGGTCCGAAATATTCTTGCCATGAAGAGTAGTTTCTTCCCGTCTCCGGGTTGATACGGTTGTGAATGACCCATTCATTGTCTGCTAGATTCTGGTAATCAGAAGCGTTGGCTGCAGTTCCGTCCGTCTCTAATGACTTCCACCACTCAGAGTAGGCCGTCCCGAGAATGTTCGCGGCTTCGTGACTTCTGATTCGGCTTCCTGTGTATGGTTCCAATCCATTAAATAGTCTCTTGAACAGTGTGAATGCAAGTAGACTCATTCCGCCACTGTTTTGTTGTAAATCGATGATGAGCTGTTTTGACTTTCGTGCTGTGGCATTACCAATGAATTGTTCAATGGCAGCATCGAAGTCGGTTATTTCTTGGTCCAACATGAAGAAACTCGGTATACTGAGTACCGCAGTTGAGATGTCATCGAATATATAACCAGTTACGACGCCGGTTCCGGAGACGCCGAGCCCGCTTTGAGCGACCACCGGGTCGCTTGGGTATGCGCCACTACTTTCAGAGCACCAGCTTGAGCCCAAAGTGTTGTTGGTAGGACACCCAAACACGTCTTGGGCTGCTTGCTCGACTTCAGACTCATCAATGAATTGTTCATCCCCAATCGCCAATGTGTCGTTCAAGATATCGTTGTCGGACCACCATTGCGTCGGCGCCTCAGGATCATAACCACTGGGCACCATGCCCAATACGAAATAGTTGAAGAAGTCTCCAGGGGTACTCATGGGGCCAGTGTTCATGTCGCTCGTATATATTGCCAACCATTCAGTGTTGAGTGTGCTACCGTTAGCGAATGCGAAATCTAGTTCATTCCCCGGGTAAAATGTGCTTCGCTGAAACAAGCTCAGTCCGAACTGAATATCTCTTACGGGGCTGTCCATGAGGGAATTCCAGTCGGCATTGGACTCCACAAAGCCTTCGGAATTGAGAGCAGCATGCTCAGCCAGGTATTCCACTGCGTCTTTGCCGTTGATTTGTGTTATCGGTGATGGATTCCAACCTTCAAGTTGAGAAAATACCGCATCCTCGTAAAGATAGATTTCCGGTGCCTGCTTGCCATCGCTCGAAGCGGAAACGAGACTGTACGGGCTTGCAAAGGAGAAGGCAGCGAGGATTCCAGCTTCGAGGGAAACGTGGTTGTCGTGCATGCGATTGATCAGGTGATGAACCTCGGCTTCGAAGGCGTATTGACTGTTTTTACTGTCAGCATCAAACCCATAATCCGGAGCGAACGAGGGAATTTTGATTACCTAGTGTATTCGCCAGCGTTAATCTTGGCCTGGATGGCCGACAGTCCATCCTGGATATTTACTGGCGGTTGTTGGTAACCAGGCGGGGGATTGGCGAGATAGGCAAGTGTGCTTTGATACTGTAAAGTCTGACTGTAGAATTCGATAAAACGATTGGCGTTTGCCACACTGAACGGGACGTTTTTTAGACATTCGAAAACATCGGATGCTTGGAAAATTATTTGGCCTATTAACACGTTAATGATGCTCCAAGACATGAGTTTTTGAGATTGGTACCTTGCGCGACTTTCGACATGACGTTATGACAGTCCTTTGCTTGAGCTCGTGCTGCGGTCTCATCCATGAGTGTACCATCTGTTGTGCCCGGAGCTTCAGTACCGGCAGGCGCTGACATGGCACATCCCCAGAGAGCAGATGCAATAAACCAAAAATTAAACATGATGAAAATATAAACTGGAAAAGAAACTGTATGGGTATAAAATAGTGTCGGTAGACGAAAGTCAGGAGTGTCTACTCCATGGAGACGAAAATATGCAAATGAATGAATGAATGAATGTCTCGGTGCTATAGCCGTAGAAAACAAAAAGGGTATGTTGATTTCACAGAATACACGCCTATGAAGTCCGGCCAAACTAGTTATATCTCACGTAGTGTACGCTACTGAGGAAGTATCCCTAGTCTGAATCTGACACCAGTATGCAGGCGCAGGGTGCTCGCGGGTACAGACAGCCCTATAATTCGGATACCTACAGATCTGGGGGCCTTTCGAATACGGTTAGCGCTTACGAAATTTCCAAAGGCCAAAGGAAAATGGGGCCAAATGCGATGATTTTGCAGGGGATCATGATGGCTAACTAATGTGAAATTGCTTGTGTGCCACGCATACAGCCACATTCTGAGAATACGGACTTTACACCCCTGCTGAAACTAGACCCAAACCAGGGAGACTTGCTATGAACTTGTACCATCTTGCTCCATATGCCTGGGCCATAA
Organism: Periconia digitata; assembly: GCA_948474695.1. Taxonomy (NCBI): domain Eukaryota; kingdom Fungi; phylum Ascomycota; class Dothideomycetes; order Pleosporales; family Periconiaceae; genus Periconia; species Periconia digitata. Next base: position 2,207,738 of record CAOQHR010000004.1, on the reverse strand, counting down.
TTTAAAGCCTTTCTCCAGCTTATGTACTATTCGAGGGACTGCTGTTCTTGGGGCTTCTGTACAGGCCTCAACTCATGGTCTCGGTCTGCGGCTGACGATGCTTCGTAGGATTACAGACATGAGGGTCACGGGGACCGGATAAACGACACATGTAGAGATGAGACGAGCCTGACATGAATTGAAACTGTATAACCGTCGTCCTCCAGCCGTGCTCTAGGAAGGCCTTATCTCATGGTCGGCAGAGCCGGCACTGCTCAATCCACGACGACAGTTTGGTAGAAATGCATTGCTACACCTGAAACGTATAATGAGCCCACGCATTGGGTAGTCGTTCCGTAATAGTGCTCGAACATAGCCCCTAAAATCTTACAATTGGCTAGCCCTCTTACGAAAGTCTACAGTACCGACGCGATATTTTCAGTGCATTAATTTCCTGCAAGGCCGTTGCCCCCTGCATCTACACCGTACAGCCACATCACGGCGAATGACCAAAAACGCTACATGCGACACGTATCAGATCATCTTCTCGTCTCCAGTCGGGCGGGGTCATTCATCTTGATTTCTCAAATGTCGCATGTGAGCCTTTACCAGCTGTTGCAGTGGGACTTTCAGTAACATTCCCGTACACTTGCCTGCTTCGATATCATCGGTTCTCTGCAGCCATGAATCAAGGTTCCGCTTCAATACCTGCCTACTTCAATACTACCCACAAGCTACCATTGGACGTTTCCGAGCAGTTGTTCTATCCTACATTTTTACAAACAGAGTTTCTAGCATGGCTGGACCCCAGAAAATCTTGGCAGCTGCATATCCACGGTGGCCCAGGGCGTGGCAAGGTAAGCAATTGCATTTTATTGCCATCCTAAGGAGACTAAACATTCTGCACAGAGTACCTTGGCCGCCGTTTTCTCTAGGTATTTGCGAGAGTACACGAAGCTTCCCGTAGCGACTTTGTACATCGAACAAATTACTCAGACCAGCGGCTTGGGAATTTGCGCTGAGGATGTTATGCACATGGTAACCGGGCAGCTGCTCCCAGCCATACCTTCCCCAAGACCGCAAGTCCCGCAGAGAGACTCAAACGAAAATTCATTGCAACCTCTACAAGATGCACTCACTCATCTGTCTTCACAAAGTTCAATCGCATTCATCATCATAGACGGGTTGGATTACCTACCGTCTCCCGTTCAAAGTAGTCTGGAAACTCTCCTGCAAGGATTGCATAACGTCAAGATATTAGCTACAAGGCGATCCCCATTTCTCGATTCACGTAGCGAATGCTTTTGGGCATGCGACAGCTGCACAGAAGGCGATGTGATAGATCCGCTCAATCTGTACTGGGAATGCGAGCTCTGCGCCTCACTGTCAGATCAGATACCGGACTACGCGGAGCCCCAAACGCGTTGGAATCTATGCTATGAATGTCATAACAAGGGTATAGTATGTCCCGTACAAGGGCACGAAAATTCTCTGATCGAACCCTATCGATACGTCAATCTCTTGGTTCGCACTCTCAGCTTGAGCGAGCTTATCAAGCAAGATCTATACCTACAAACTGGAGTATCCACTGCTGCCAATGCAGTAGATCAGGACGAAATCTACAGTCCTATACAGAATATCATGTATGGTAACATCAACCACGCAAAACTTCGGCTTGATCATGACCGAGAGCTGCTGAGTATGCAGAATGACAAGAACGATCGACTCCCCAGTACTATAGTTGCCTACTTTGACACGGAGCTGGAAAGGATCGAACCGAACGACCCATCACTGAGAGCACTGGTTATGATAGCTTTGGCAGCCACTGTGCCTCGCGACCATCTGCCCCCCAACGATGACGATTCTAATATCGATGAGATAGAAGAGGTGCTCGCAAGATGCGATGGGGCAGTGACCGATACAGACATGACCAGTCAGTGGCCAAATCTAATGAGAGCGCTTCGTGCAGCACGTGGTCTCATATATTTGGCCGATCGCGATGTACATTGCTACGACGTAGACTTCGCAAAATATGTCGCCGAGGATTGTAGCAGGGATCTGATTGAAGCGTACCAGCAGTTGGATGTCATACAGAAAGCAATTGCAGCCGAGTGTTCAGAAGCGGATGCAATGTTTGCGGAAAGCGAAACTACGGCAAATCTGGACATAGCCGGCGATTACCGGCCATATCACTCAAGTCTGAACGCACAGTTCTCTTCACTGGATGACGGCCTATATCTTCCAGGAAATGAGAATTTCACATCAACAAGCTCGCCTCCACCTACAATTTCTCGAGGAACGAGTGCGGATAGCGATAACTCTGCGTCGATCTCAATATCTTCAGTCTTTTCGCGTACCAGCACAATCTCTTCGGTCAGCCCTCCAGATGAAGTGGATGATTTCGTCGAAGACAAGACCCCAAGCAATACATTGGAATCCGAAGAGATATCGCGGTCGAAGACTATATGCACCTATTGCACAGAAAACATATTGGAGAGTAACTCGTTGCAAGGACTTCACAGAAAAGATAGTATTCAGTCAACCTCCTACACAAGCTCGCAGTGCTTGTTTTGCTCCACAATCTACGAGTCTGAAAGCATTGATCCGGCTGGAAAACAAGAAGAAAATGCAAGCTCTATCCCGACTATTTGCAATTGGAGTTTACGGACAAGGGGTCGTATCTCAAACCACGGGGACACACACTCGATCATCTTTCAGGAATCCTCATCGCAAGCACCAGCCAAGAGATTTCACATGCTGATGGAACAAGACGTTTGTCGAGTAGCACGAGTAGATGATTTGGGGAATTCCACACATCCTCGAAATACGGGTGAACAGATCCGAACGTGGATATCAGCATGCGACCACACGCATCCCTATTGCGTGCAGATAGATCCCGAGCCTTACACACCTAAGCGTCTCGTCGATATTGATACAGGCTCGAGAGATATGATTAGGGTGGTCAATACTGCTAAACATGGTATTCGAGGACCGTACGCAACCCTTAGCCATTGCTGGGGCAAAACTCGCTTTCTTGTTCTTCTTCCTGATAATGAAGCCCTTCTCATGGGCAAGGGGATATCCACCTCCGAACTTGCCTTGAACTTCCGGGAATCGATCGAAGTGGCACGGTCTATTGGAATGAAGTACATCTGGATCGACTCGCTATGCATCATGCAAGGACCTAGGGGTGATTTTGTAGAGCAAGGGCAATTTATGCACAAAGTTTATCGATCTTCGTACTGTAATATTGTCGCGGCCGACTCGGCAGATAGTGAGGGTGGGCTTTTTCGAGAGCGAAACCCTAGCGATATCGTCCCAGCCACATACGAAGCGGATGACGAGTCGCGGTTTGAGAAGGGAACATGGAGAATTCTCGACGAGAACCTTTGGAATAAGGAACTTCTGGGGAGTCCTATTTACACCCGTGCTTGGGTATTCCAAGGTATGTGTTAATGAGATTCCGACTCTCACCGAAAGAATTCACCCGTGCCAGAGATTGTTAACAAACCTACAGAGCGCATGCTGTCCCCTCGACTCCTCCACTTTACCAAATCACAAATCTTTTGGGATTGCAGTACGCTAAGTGCCTGCGAAGCAATTCCAAAGGGTCTCCCACACGCCGTAGACAGACATGCAGTCGTGGACCGGCACTGGCGCGGCCGTCTCAACGAAACTGTCGACGACCCAAACAGTCCCCCGCTGATAGGCCCCAACGCCGATTCACTGGAGAACTTCTGGAAAACAGCTCTACTCCGCTACACGAAGTGTAACCTCACGGACCAAAAGGATAAGAGAGTGGCAATATGGAGTGTGGCGAAGCTAGTCCGCGACGCGCTGCAGCGCAAAGGTCCGGGCGAGGAGTACGGCGGCGGCCTCTGGGCTCGCAATCTACACGAGCAACTAGCCTGGCGAGCCGCATCTCCATTCAAGAACGCGAGATTGGATAAACTGCAGAGTGGATCACCGAGCTGGTCATGGGCGTCAGTCAAAGGCCCCATCCACGTCCAAGATCGATTAGTGAATGAAAGGGATTACGTTGTAGAAAGTCACCAAGGCGAACATATCGCTTTCAGGGTCAAAACTGGGAGTCGAGACAAAGAGCCGGAATTGCAAGGGACTGGCTCCATCGACATGAACTGTTATCTTGGACGCAGTGCTATCGTTAAGAACAATTCATTCCTGACACATCGACTCACGCTCGGCGAAGAAGTTTCAGACACGATACATGTATTTCTCGACGAGACGCCAGAGCTGGAAAATTTGCAATCGATGGAATGCCACTTTGTCATACTGGCTGCGAGTCTCGATCGCCACCACAAAATAACGCAGACTTCGTATTCAGGTATAGGGCTTGTTCTGGTCTCGCTCGACGCGTACAAGATGCAGCAGCAAGCCAAGCTCACTGCGCTGGAGACTCTCAGAGCTGAAGGGCAAAGAACGGGTGTGGTAGACGAGGAATTAGACAATTGGTACGAAGCTTGCTCGGTTTGGAATCAGGAGCTTTTGGCACGATGCGAGTCGCTTGATGTATCGGAGCCGCATTTCCGCAGGATCGGGGCGTTGCAATTCAGCGGCATGTCTGCCAATACTTGGGCGCAAATTTCTGATCCTGGGAGGAGTAAGTTTTGGTTGGATTGAAGTGAAGAGGGTATATAACTGGTGTCTATATTTGCACTCTTTTCGGGCGTTCCGGTTCTGTTATGCGAGATATCAGTCACTTTGGCAGGCCATCAATGGAAAAGAGCATATGCAGGTTACATGATGTAGAAATTCGAGGTACTATCGCGGTTAGAACAAGCACTTCCCTGTCATACGCTACCATCTGAACTTCTACAATTGTTACATTTATACGTGACGGTGTAGGATGTGGATCACGGTAGGTCAATGATCATATTTGGACATACTAGCCCTGTTGTCTTCTGTGTTACCAGGAGACAGCGGTGATCCCAATCATCACTAATCTACCCCAAGTCCGATCCCAGCCTCATAGTGGTAATGTTTTCACTTCTCACCTGCTGAATATGCTCAATGGCCTCCAGCAAATGCGGCACAAACTTGGCCGGGTTTTCCGTGGCAGGGAAGTGGCCTAGATCTGGCATGGCCTTGTGCTTCGCGCCGCGGATCTTGTCGGCTGTCTTCTGGGACATTTCGGGCGTGTTGGACCAATCGTACTCGCCCGTGAGCATATAGACGGGGCAGGCGTTTGTGTCGATGTTCGCAACGCGCGAGCGGCCATCCCAGCCGCCAAAGTAGAAGTCAAGGTCGCCATGGAATATCTGGTGGAATACTTAGTGACGCGTGGTAGCTGTGAAATTTTGAAGTCATACACCGTACGCTTGGCTACTGTACGTATGCCATATCAGTTGTTTGTTGGCTGAGGGCGCGGTTGGGGACATCATCTGTGGTATGTTAGTGGATGCTATCTACCACCGGGTCGTGGAATTCCATACCCCGTATACCCACTCAGGGTTGAACAACGACTGGTTGACATATGGCGACCGGTCATTTGAATTACGATCCATGTTAAGGTAGTCAGAACTGCATCTTTCAGCACAGCAACGATCTCTGTTGGGGTCAATTTTACCCTTGTAGTGGAATGGCGCCTCCAGCGCCGACTTCCTTGTGCCTGATAGCCACTGCCAAACAAACCTGGCCAGCCATGCTTGCTCCGCAGATAATGGGTCTTCTAAGACCGAGTGCTTTGACAAAGGAGGTGATAATGCCGACATAGCTGTCTTCGGTATTGGTGTGCGCACCTGGGTGATAATTGCGAGATGGAAAGCTCCGTCCGTGACCAGGAAGATCGAAGGCATACATGATGCACTTCTGTCGCATTCTAGAATCATTCATAACGCCATGGTACTGCCTTGAATCACTTCCAGCGGTATGCAAAAATACAATCGGCTGTTTCCCGTCGCCCGAGTACTCATAAAATGTCTTGACGCGTCCCCAGACTGGCGCATCAAGGTATACATACTTGCCCCTCAGATGATCTTGCTCAGATTCTTGCTGGGTGTCTTCCTTGATAGGCCCGCAGTGCGCATCGTGCGCTAGCTCTAGCACGCGTCGCCAGACATGAGTCCATTGCGAGAAGGCAGTCTGATCGCCGAGAACTTCAATGCCCTTCTGCTTGATATTCATCCCGAACATGCCCCAGTAGCTCTGGTATGGCGCCACGGGCACGTCTTTGAAGAATTGCTCCCATTGCTCTGGCAGAGCGGACAGGCTGAACAAGCCGTCCTTTGCAGAGCCTGTCTTTGCTTCCACAGAGCCATTCTCGACAGTGACAAACAGTGCATTGTCAGAGCCATTTGAAGTAATTCCGAAGGTGACGGGCTTGCCAATGGCGTTGGAGTTGGTGAAAGCTTTGAGCTGATGGTCGGATTGGAGGAGCTCGGTAAACTTGTCATGACTCTCTTTGAGAGCAGATGGTAGGTCGGACCACTTGGCCATTGTTTTGAATTGGGGCTCAAATCCGGGAAGTTGCTTGTTTCGAAGTGTATACAACGTACGGGACACACAAAGGGTCTAATTATATGGGAGGTGGAAGGTCATAAAGAAACGCAATGGAGGGAGAGGGTGCCATTCCAAGGCATCCAAAGTCTTGTCTTCCGGTTCCCCAGGGGCGGTCGATGAGGTCAGGAGGGGTAGCAATGGCAGGTCTTGGAGCGGGGTGATGGCACGTGGGACGATATCGCAGCTCCATAAGAGGCTTCGAGTGAGTGTAGGCTAGTGACTTGGGGCGACGACGGTGTGAAGGGTGAATGATAGGATGCGGGGAGATGATCTTGGGTCCGGTGTGGAGTCGCGGCCGGCGGAACGGGTCTAGCCCAGGGTCTCATCCGACGCCTCCCTTGAAACACAAGACTGAAGGCCTTTGGTCATCGAACTTGTTCCTGTGCCAATGAATATCTTCATTTATAAGATGCTCTTGGTGGTTGGCATCGGAATGTAGATGTGATTATCCTCTCTTGGCGCTGTAGCGCTATGTAATCATCATGGCAACGTTGTAATCGCGCTAGATGCAATTGAACAATGCCTGGAAAATGGGAAAACGATACCTGATTCGAAACTAGGAGTAGAGTTACGGGTCGATGGAAACAGCCTTTGCACAACTTGGGGAAGCGTGGAGCACCTTTGATGGAGATGTTTCTTCGTACATGGATAGTCAAGGGACCTACCTGCATGGCATCGGAGGAATTGCAACCTTACGTGCAGTTGCAACAGATGCACATGTGGATACATGTATGTAGGTAGAGTACATCAGACTACAACAGATGCCCGCGTGTATATAACTGATAAGTTTAGTCATCAGGTTGGCCCGACTTCAGTTATATGTACTTTCGTCACTGGTTGCCGGACGAACCACTCCAACGGCCCAAGACGGACTAGCGCAGACGCGATGACGTCCAAACAACAAACTCTTAGGGCCAGCCAGCTATTCATCCTCTCTGTCTGTGCCTGTTCGTCGAGCTCCCCACTCCACCACGCACACACGCACAAGCCCCAGAGGCGCGTTATTTTTCTTCACCTTTGTGCGCATCGCCGCTCTTTCGGCTCTTCTTCTCTTCTCTTTACTATATCTCACTCCCTCTCTAACCCGACTCATCATGGCACCACCCGCCCTCGTTGACCGCGGCTCTCCGAAGGTCATCCCAAACAGCACGCGCCCGCTGAAGCCATCGAGACTTCCATCGCGCCTACGCTTGGTCATCCTGCTTGTGCTGAACCTAGGACTACAGGCAGGATTATTATCGGCCTCGTACGAATATCTGGGCATCAATGAACTGGGTTCCATCAGCAAGCAGACCGACCCAAGCGACCTGATCACGCCTTTGGCTCGCCTCGCGTACAAGGTCGTTGTTGTCTGGCTAGGATGGAAATTGAACTATGATTGTGAGGAATCCCGACACCCGCTGAACAAAAGACAGTTGCTGACCTTGCCCAGTCATCGACATCTCTGCATTGACTGCCATCACAAATCTGCCTTACGCTTATTTGCTTATGACATACTTCAACATCTCCATCACCGCAGCCGCCGCTACGGCACTCAGCGAGATTGTAGCCATTGCGCTGCCTACCTACCTCTTGCGACCGCGCTCAGCCATCAACAACCACAACGCGCCCGTGCCGAATCGCTACCTCCTCAACAGTTTCCAGGTTAACATTTCCAACTTCCTTCTTGCGATTGGCGTCTACGTTGCGGTACTCTATTCTGCTCTCAAGACTGGACAGTTGAATACATTTCTCGTCTCGTACGGTGACGTCAAGACTGTGGAACTTGCTTACGAACAAGCTGCCAACCCATGGACACTGCTCGCGCATCTTCTCATCGCTGGCGCCGCAACCAAGACTTTCATTCTCAACCCATCCATTGGTGCGGCGCCAGCCCCGGGCGACGTGGCCCCTGTGGAGCAATTCGACCCCGCGAGTGCCAACCTGTCGCAAACCCTCAAGCACAACTTCTGGTTCTTCAGCCAACGTACCAGAACCTTGATCAAGCAGACTTCGATTGCGAGCGCGTTCTTGATGGTCAATACAGTGCGCAAGTGCTTGAGTCTCGATGGCTTCTCGAATACAGCTGCTGCAGGGTACGCCGGTCTTTGGGTCGTGGCGAACATCATCTGCGCGGGTTGGTGGGTTTGGGTTGGCGATGCGGATTCGTGAAGGAGTCACATATAAATCGCAGCCTTTTGGCGTGTATTGATGTGTCAGTAGGGGAACCGGCTAACAGTTTGTTACTTGGCGCTGACGGTGGCAATGAGAGTGGGGGAAAGGCGGAGGGATGTTTGCGCGATATGGGGGAACCACTAGATACCACTTTTAGTTGCTATTTCCCTTTGCTTTTCACATTTGTTTAACTGGGGCTACTTTGATAGTAAATGTAATAAGTCTTTTACTTTGACGCTTTCATTCGCGAGATGCCGCCAGCGCAAAAACCGAGGAAAGGCCAATCCAAGGCAGAGAAGCACAGGAACATATACTCAAGTACTTGGGGGAATGCTGCGCAAACATGCGACATGCACGTCGAAACAAGCTTGGGTGAATGCTGGAGCAGCACTAAGCATGAGGCTCGTGTCTAGCCAGATGCTTGGCTTCTGGCGAGTGACGATGGGCTGATCTGAATCTTGCAAGAAAATGTACTGGTAGACAAAAAAAAGTCCCACCCAAATCGCGTCAACGTCATGTATATCCACCCGTACCCCAACTCGAACGACAGGGTGAAGATGGGCGGTACCTGTACATGTACTTGTACGTCACTTGGCCAAATTTGCGGGAACCCGACCACCACACAGGCCCCACGAGCAATGCACTGTAAATCATGACATAACGTACAAACACAAAACCCTCGCAGCATGTGCTCACACTGTAGAGACGACCCACTAATCAAGAGAGGTCAAGCTCGGAGCTTGTACGGTGTTGGCAAGGATAAGCTTCGGTATGACGTCGCGCGTACACCAAAGGGATCGTCGCGACCCGTCATGGGATTGATTGTGTTGTAGTGGAATTCTCTTTTTTTGTTTGTTCCGCATGCGGGCGTAGCACTTGCTGTATTCACTGCTGACGAACCTCGAATGCATTGCCGCGACTGGCTGGCTGTGACGAGCCGGTGCATCCGATCGCTGATGAATAATGACTGAAGGCGGGTGGGTGGTGCCAGGAGGGGGATACAGTTGGGATCGACGGTGGTAATTGTGTCGGGAGAGTCAGAGTACAAGTGAGATGATGGTTAGTCGGAGTAGGTAGTCAGATTATATGTGGGAGCAAGCGCGGAAAGCGTTACCGGCTATTCGCAACGAGATTGGAACGTTGAGTAAGTACGTACCTACGTACCTACTTGTACAAATGGTGCATGCTACCCGACGCCGCCACTGCCTTTTGTCTTGACTTTTCCTTCTCCCCTCTTCTGCTTGCTCTCGTCTTTCTGCCTTGCTGCACTTCATCTGCATTGGTCTACGAGGATATTTGAACAGGACACAACAGAAAAGTTATTCGTTCATCAGTACACTCCGCCTGCCTAGTGCCTATTCCTCGGAGCCGTTATTCACACCGCAAGCATCCATCATCGCTCTTCAACATTAAATCGCCACCACACAGCCAACGTCACCATCGCAATTCCACTACTTCCTTCGACCATACTTGCACCGACTTCGCTACTTGACCATCCCGAAAGATTAAGACGACATAGCCACCACCACTTTGGTCACACATCGTCGTCCCCAGCTGGATATCAGAAAGAACTAAGCAGCCGACCACCCAAACATGGCGGTCATTTGGGGTCTTGATCTCAAGGAGATGCAGTGGGGCAAGTTCAAGAGCGGCTACATGTGGAACACTGAATATCACCGTCGTCGGACCAAGTTCATCGTGTATCAGATCGCCATGATATGCTGTGTAGTGAGCGAAAGCTTGGGTACCGCTGTCCTGTCAGGTAAATACAACATCCCCCCTTGCTTCAATCGGGCCAGCCCAATCCACCCCCCAAAGAAGCTTCTCGGGATGAATGTTAACATTTGTTAGACTACATTGATCAACAAAACTATGTCTCGGGGAACTATCCTGGTGCCACGGTATGTAATTTGTGATCAATTTCAAAATTTTGATAACTTGTCAAAGTGACTCTGCTCAACATTCACTAACTGTGCTTCTAGGTCTATAACAACGACTTCGTGGGCGTAGCTTCCTACAACATATTTGTCGGCGTATATGTCGCGACAATCTTCGGATCGGCATTTTTCTTCGACCTTTTCTGGCCGGAGCGCCAAGAATCCCCCGCCGTGAAGCTCGCCTGGCGTATCTGCTCAGTGCTTGCATGCGTATTCACTCTAGCAAGCGCCCTGGCATATACTGTCATTCTTGTCACGCACTCCGCAATCGTGGCACCTGACGATCCCACTTCGCGCAAGCTACTTGATGAGTCCGGTGGCATGCCTTTGACGTACGTTGCATAGGACTATATATCAAGACACGAATGAACTTTACTGACTCGATATCCTTTAGGTATCGCAAAAACGGACGCGCGGTCGCGAGTGTCGTGTTCCTTTGGGTGGGTCTGTGCGGCACGATTGCGAGCACAGTGTTGCTCTGGAGGTCGCTTGAATATATCGACGAGTTCGGTCCCAAATCGAAAGCGGGAAGGAAATCACAAGAGCAAGTAGCTAAAGAGGAAAATGATGTTGGTATCGATGACACTCGTGCCACTTAGGTACACAGGAGACTACAGTGTTCTCCATACTTACGACCAAATTCTAATGATTAATCACTGTATTGTATAGCTATTATCACGTCGCGCATTAACAGATACCAGAATCAATATCACTTGAGCATTGTGCATAATCAAAATCATTCCTTCCCATGTAGTCAGAAAGTGAGACGACGGAACGAAGAACAACAGGTCTCCCTGATGAACAAAACTCTGTTTAAGGGCTGTTCATGAACGACTGCTGACTCTCCGCGATTCAACACATCATATAGTTTGGGGATGAGTATACTCGAGTTTTTTTCTTGTCCGAAGTAAAAGTGACGCTACCAATGACTGGTATACTCTTTGCCGGTACATTGAGAAACCATGCTTTCTGTCCATACCAGAGGACAGAACGAGGTGGCCACTTGTCCCGCAATATAAAACACAAGGCATTTCATGAACTCGACCGGCAGAGTATATCTTCCTATCAATGATGACAGGCGTAGTAGTGATCTCATATAGAGTCTAGAGAGTCTCTTCCTCTTGATGTTCCTTATATCACACCGTTCTCCCCGGCCAAGGGAGCGAACGGGCGTGGGGAATCTCTTGTAACAACCGGTCCCCAACTACCCGATGAGGACTATATCTATATAATTCCATTTATCGGTTCCCCCCTCGACTTCTTCCCTCTCCCTCTCCCTCTCCCTACACTAATCCCAACCCAAAGAAAAGAAAATCAAAAAATAAAAATAAAAATCTTAAACACGCACGCAAGTAATCACTTACGGCAGCGTGTATCCACCGTCGATGATGGTGTCGCTGCCCGTCTGGTAGCTACTCGCCTCGCTGGCAAGGTACAAGTAGATACCCTTGATCTCGCTCGTCTCGCCTTGGCGGCCCAGCACGGCCATGCGGTTCGCCTCGTTCTTGACGCGGTCTGAGGCGCCCATGGGCGTGTTGAAGAATCCCGGGGAGACGATGTTGACACGGGCGAATTGGCGCCATTCGCGGGCGAGGGATTTGCCGAGGTGGGAAATGTATGCTTTTGTTGCGTTGTAGATCTGTGCACATGAAGGTCAGTTGTTTTGTTCGGGTTATCAATATCTCTCAGAGAGGTGATTGATTGATGGAATTGATTCTGAGATGGATGAGCGCCAAAAAAATAAAGATTGTTCCATACCGGTTGGTCAACAGGGACATTGACAATATGCGCAGAGATACTACTCGTGATGATGAAGTTACCCTTGCCTTGCTTCTTGAACACGGCGCCCGCGAATTTGGCGCAGTACACCACACTGTCCAGATTGACGGCATTCATGTCGCGGACCTCATCGAGCTCCATTTCCAGCAGGGGCTTGCTGCTCGGCTTTCCGGCATTCGCGACAAACACGTCGAGTTTGCCAAACTCCTTGACGACGTCCTCGACGCCCTTTTGCACGGCATCCGCGGACGAGACATCGACTTGATACGCCTGGGCTTTGACGCCGTGCGTCGAGGATAGCGTCGACGCGAGGGCTTGCGCCGGCGCCGGCTTGGAGTTGTACCAGAGGGCGACGTGGGCGCCTGCTTCGGCGTAGGCTTCTGCGATGGCCGATCCGATCCCGCCTGAGGCGCCGGTTATCACGCACACGTAGTCCTTGAGGCTCAGTTGCTCGAAGATGTTGGTGGGGCCAGAGGGAGGGGGGTTGGCGGGTCGCTCCGCGGCGCAGTCTTCAATGGTCATGGACATGTTTGCGGTGGTTCTAGAGTCGAGTCGAACTTCTTCTTGGGGTCGAAAGTTGTTTTGTAGATCAAGAGTTTGCGTTTGTATATATGTATATATTCGAGGTCGGCAGTAGGTTTAGTTTAGATGGATATAGGGTTTCCAGTATTTGTGGAGAGCGGGGTACTGTTGACTTTGAATGAAAGGCGGGGGAGGGGTCCAGATTATGTCCTCGGTATTCGCGCGTAGCTCAAAATGAATGACTACTTTGAGATCTGAAGTTCCGCTTGGCTGGTGGGTATCTGGATCTCTATGACGTTGCGCCTCACACGAGTCCTGCTTTGCGACGGCCTTGGCCATCATTTTATGTGGAGCGCTTCAGGTCGGCATTGAGATGGCGGGGTTGGGCAGACGGCCTGGCGGGCAGACGGGCAGACGGGCAGGGACATGTATTCAGCATGGTGGGATTTCGAACGGCATGGTGTTGAGGCTGCGAGTCGCGAATAAGGATGAGGTATCTATGTTCCACCAATTGCCGAGCGCCGGGAATATACTCGCATAGCCAGAATCGATGTACAGTACATGGTAGGAATCAATATTAGTGGGGCTTTTAACTTACAGGCGGGAACCTTAGCCGAGGATACATGTCTGACAAGCTACTGCGAGTATCTATTTGAATGAGGACGAACTCAACAAGTTTGGAATGTATTGTGTGTTTGTCTACTACTTGCACCAAACCCCGTACAAATCCGCTCACACTGAAACAGTGGGACGGTGTAACCACAAGATACCACCGTTCTGCCTGTCTGTCTACATTTGGGTTAAGTAAGTATATCTATATACACTTTGGGATCTTTGTGCACTTGTTACCCTGTCACATGTCAACTATATATGTTCACTCACAGTCCTTCAGCCAGCCACCCGTGTCCACCAGGAACTAACAGTATGTTTACTGATATTGTAAACTCATAGTTCTTACCGAGAAGTGTCACGCTTAGATATTCCAGAAGCGGGGATCCTGTTTACCCTATCATTTCGTATCAGTTTGCCCCCCGATTACATATGTTGCTCGACTATTCTGGCGGTGGCTAAACGTAGTCCGTAGAATCTGAAGAGGGTGACGAGTAAGGAACACACTTGCATACTCTAATGACCTCACAATTCTCAGATGAGTGGTAGGATAAAGGCAGTCATAGATAGGACAGGGGCGAGCGAAATAGAGAGAGATAAAAGAAAACGGTGAGTACAAGGTAGGTAGCACAGGTGGCAACTTCTTTACATCCTTCCAACCTCTCATTCCTGTCAGATGCTTCTTTTGACTGTCAACCGACATCTCCAATGAATGAAATACAAAATGACTAAGTCTAATATCCACGGTAATAATGATAATGAGTCTATAGTTTCTCGTTGGGAAATGTTCTTGTGCAACTTCCACCCCGTTCCTACGCCTTGCGAAATAGTTCTCCATGTTCAAATTCGTCATTTATCCCTACACCAACAGCGACTCCATGCGAATACATCATTCGTATCTCTATGCCTTTTCCTTGTTGCGATCGAATGTGTGCTAGGAACACATTAGGAACACACCAAAATCGAACTTGAAGATTCATTATGCAGATACATCTCGTTGGTCTACACGCATACATGACGAGTTTGGGTAATCATCAATGTAATAAGGGTCCCAATAACGGAAGTGAGCCACAAATGAGAGTGAGATATGACTATGGGGGATCAAGCAGGAGCGGTGGGGAAGGGAAAAGTAAAGTGTATGATCATGACAAACGACATGAAACCACATAGACCGGTGATAAACGTGTATTTATAAACAGGGATGAATAAGAGATGAATGAACCAGAATCAAGCATATTTGGTCCAGTATTGCATGCAGATCCAAAAGATCGACGTTCCCTCACATCTACAGGACTCAAACACATTCTTAAATGAAAATAGAGATAATGTAAATGAAGACTTGTAAGAATGGAAGGAAGATGTGGCCAGATATCCAGGGAAGAAGCGTCACCATGGTCTCTGGTAAATAAATTTAATGAATTGTAGGTTGGAGTTGAAGTGATCCCACATACAGCGATATTAACGACTATGAAGGTACTGAATTTTTGGGTCATCGCCTGTTTTTTGGTCCATGTATCGTTGCTACTATTGCTGTGTGTAGCATCACCCAAACTCCAACTTAAAATGTATTTGTACATGTATACATACATACATAGGTAGTTATACCTACATCGCGAGAAAAAAAGAAATATGTGGAATATGCCCTATAGTTGCGTGTTCCCATATTCGAGAAAACGCACCACTATCCATCAACACACATATTCATGATCATGTTCACGCCTGCCTTCAACGCAACCCGCAAGCTAAACAGAGGCCAAGCAATACAGGAGAGAGAGATAAAGGAGTGGCAAGAAGTGATATAATTCCCTCAACCCAACCCGGGCCGCCTACCAGCACCCGAAATACCTGGCCAACTCCACAGCTTCGAATTTCGGCCCGAGAAAAAGGTTCGGCATAGAACGTGGCACTCCAGCTGTCATGATTCGAACAATGACTCGGGACCGTGATCCTTTGGCCGCGTTGCTTACGTGTATGGGGCGGACGGCGACCGCGCCTCGTAGGGCCAGCCGTAGCGGCATCACGACTTGACATGCCACGCTACAAATAGGGAAATAGATTCGCACATCTGAAGTTGTCATCTTGGGCCTTGCCACGAGCAGTTATCCCGTGGTGGCGTATTACAAAAATAAGTAGAAAAGATGGAGGTGGGACGATAGCTGACTGTGGTTGGAGAAGTGGGAAGGAAAAGGAAATATCGCCGGACTGTCCAAGCGCAAGCGTAGACGAAACCGCACATAGGATATGGACTTTGCCGTTACGACAAGCATACGTAAGAAGAGGCATGGTCCTTGTCTGATTTGCCATTCTTCCACGCGAGTTGGTAGCAGAATTCGGAGGATGTCATAATGATGCAGCACGAGAAAGGTGGAAAGCTGTATGACTCGAAAATTATTCCAGTTACTCCGGTGACTGTCACATATTCCATCTTGGCTACGCAAGAAACAAATACTGAAGATTTGGAATATGGTATTCTGCACCAATTCTCAAACAGGTGCTGAATAATATTCCATGTAATAGCTTGGGCCTACTAGTCTTATCATGACAGAGTCTCAAGAAACGGCGTGCCCGAGGCGACGGGAACCCGATAGTTGGTGCCGTTGAGAAGGAATCATGATAGGATTGCTGGAAGGCCTAGCCGTGGGATTAGAGTCGATCATGTATGGTTGCGGAGTCATGCTCCGCAAGCTGATTGCGGAAGGTAAAAGCCGTGGGATGCTGATGCTGATGGCTGTGCTGGCGCCAGTGCTGATCAGAGCACGGGCGGGACGGCATGGAGGCCTGGCAACGAAATGGGATGGAATGGGATGAAGTTGGCGAAAAAGCAACAGCTTCACATGTGGGGGCGGAAGGGTGTCGAGACTGGAATTCTCGGGTCGGAGCACAGCACTCAGTATCAGACGAGATGTGTGTTGCAGCCGTCTTAACCAAGGATTGCGTGCGCCAACGTTGGGCATAGCATATGGGCAGGCATATGGCAGAAAAACGTGGAACGTTGTTGGTAGATTGGCATGGAAGAGCCGAGGCGATCAGGGTCGACCAAATACTGCAGAGCCGCATGAGTGGAAAGCCGTTTCTCGCGAAATGAAGTGGGTCTTTGACAGCCCTCGTCCGCAGCACCGAGGGATGGCTGGGTCGAATGGGAGCGCTCCAAAGGAAGGCGGGAGACGTCCGGCGCCATGGGTACAGCATCTGCAATTTTAACTTCTTCTAGAAGCTGATGTTCAGCCAGGCCGCTCACGTGGTATACTATACGCTGTGGAGAAGGCAACGGCGGTGCTGCGTGAGCGTCAACTGACCGCACCAGCCTGGCCACCCAGAGACGCCACGGCGCGAGGTGCTGGCACGAAACATCTCGAAGGTTATGGGCTGAACGAAGCATCGCTGAGGACGTGGTTGCTTCAGCTGTCGGTTAGAAAGCGGTTTCATCGTCGTAATTATTCCATGGTCACGCTAGAGGGCCGATGCGCGGAAGCTTTGCCGTCGGCACGTCTGGTGTGAGTTAACGTGTTTAAGAATGGACAGCAGCATCCTAGTTGGAGGAAGCGGAGCTAGCGAGCCGCTCCCTGACAGTCCCTGCTGGACCCGGAAAATCAAAATTAAACGGTGGCTGGGATGCTTGCTGCTAGGCGGGAAAATAAGGCTGAGGAAGCCTGCAGAACACGCTACTGGAAAGGGGCACGTCAGTGCTCCCAAATGACTGTTAGGAAAAATAGAGGCAAAAAAAAAAAGTTGGCAACAAGGGGCTAGCAAGTCCAATATGGAAAAGTGTTTTGAGCGCCTTGCCTTGCTGCCTATTGGACGGGAATAGGGAAGCTGACCGGGAAAGAATATATTGGTTGCGAAAGCACTAGGAGGATGGATGGTGACTAGCAGAAGGATACGATCATACGGAGATGATGAACAGAATGGTGGTGTGTGTGGATTGGTCTATATGTCTGATGCCTTTTGGCGGCTGAATCGATGAATGGAAAGCTGGCTGTCTATCCTTGGCTGTTTGCCGACGAGTTGCATGTCGAGGGAATATGGGCGACACGCTCACACAGTACGGCGATCCGCCATCACTCGCACGATGCTTCCGGGGCCTGCGATCTCTACCAGCTGCGAGAGTGTTAGCCAATCGAGAAAAACGTGCAGCAATGGGCGACGGGCGACGGGAAGCTTGTTGGTGGTGGGTGTTGGTGGCATCGAGATAGGAAGGAGCACGGGAGTAACGGTTGCGGACGTACCTTTTCATGCCAACTGAGCAAGACGCTCATGGCCTGGCCTCCACCCTCCCCACCACCACGGGAATGGATTTGTGAGAAGCCCGTGGCCTGTGGGGTGAGGTTCCGCGACGTGCTCGCTGCGCTCGTGTTGCTCTGCGCCATTCCCTTGTAGCTAGTGTGCCCTTCCGTCAGTACGAACAGAATCCTTTCTCAAAGCACAGGCGCTGATTTTGCATGGGCATGGAGGAGAGCCCACATACATGTATTTCATCAGCACATCCAGAGCCTCTGATCCACCAGGCGCACTGTATATACGGCTCAATATTGGTGACATGTCGGCCTGGCGTATGGATTGGAGGATTTCAATGACGGTTGCTAGATGGACTTCCTATTGTGTAGACAGATGCACGTTAGCCTCGTTTCCCCGGGGTGAAGACCACAAAGTCAGACCACGCCATGGAATAGACACCCCGTCCTGGGAATTGGGAAGCCCCAGAGCCGCAGAGGTGCGCACGCGCTTGGGGATACAACGGTGACCAAGGGTGACTCGGAACGGCAATAAATAGCCTCGCACAGCGTTCCCCAAAGCTTAGCCCAGCTCCACCCATGGACGTGAGCTAGATGGATGGGTTCATAGATAGATGAACAAGCAGATCGATCAAGAACCAAACAGCAGGAACATGTTCCAGCGTGGCCGCCTGTATGTATGGATGGATGGGAGGATAGGGCGCGGCCACAACGTGACGTGACGTACCTTGGCCTTCTCGTCCCCGCCATATGGCGGATTCTCCAGGGCACCTTGCAGCGCGCCCTCGCTGTCTCCCCCTCTCAGCAATTGACGTATCTGACCGGCAAGGGACTGTACATCGGCGGCGGACACGGGCTGGACGGCGGGCGAGAGGGAGCTGAGGTCGAAGTTGGCGGGGGAGTCGGGGTCCAAGGCGTCAATGTTGATGGTGCGCCAGTTGACGGTAGCCATGGCGAAGAGCAGGCGATCGAATCGGGCGATGTAGCAGCTAGGCAGAGCAAAAGGGGGGGTGTCGCAGTGGCGGGCGAGGCGTGGTGATGGGGGCGTTGGAGTGCTGTGATGCGATGAGGTTGCAAGTTGCAAGTGCCCGCAGCAGCTGCTGGTACATGGGCGGGGAAGCAACAGCTCCACTCTGGGTCGAACTCGTCCCAAGAATGCTTGGCAAAGACCTGCCTGGAGCCGCGAGCGTGGAAGGCCCAACCCACCGGACCACTATCAAGGTACCGATTGGCAACAATCTGAGCGTTGCACAAGCAAGGGCAAGGGTCGGCATCTTCTTTCTCGTCTGTCTTCATACAGCCTGGCGGCCTACACATCACCAGACAGCAGCACCCAGCAACGGTTCAAGGGCGGCCGCCGGCAACCCCCAGCGGAGATCGGCGGCGCCTATGTGCGACCATGGCACTGCAGCGGATCGAATGTCGCGAGAAAAATCGGTGGATTGCAATTATAATGTCTATCTGAAGTCGGCCGGTTGTGTCGCGAGACACAAGGCAGGAACCGAGGCTGCCATCCCATCCAGTCTAATTCCCCAGCAAGGGCGCCTTTTCCGTGGACGAGGCGAGCGGCTCGGCGAAATGCAATAAAACGAAAAGAAAGAGAGAAAGGGAAAACAATAATCAATCGTCTGCTGGTCATGAACACGCGAAGACGCGTCCAACCCAGCCTGCCGAGCTATGTAATACAAAGAGGGTCCAATGCCGAGTATGCCAATGAAGGCAAGCAGAGGATGTTCTACCAAAATGTCCGGGTCCATCGCAAGAGAAAAAAAGAAAGAAACCGATTTTTGGTATCCATTGCCCGAGCCCCACCATGTCTAGTTGAACGCCAAAAAAGAAACTTTTGTCGGAGAAGGAAAGCAAAGTGGTTGCGCAAGCGGGCGCAGTAAGTTGTACAGTGATGCAGGGAGGGCATTCGTGGTGTGTATGGAGGCGAAAGCGAAGGGGGTATTAAGCGTGTCGGTCGAATCGAAGAGGCGCTGAGTATTACAATTGGGGTAATCCCAAGGTACGTGTTGCAGAACCGTTGCGCCAGGAGGGAGAGAAGAACAGAGGTCCGGAAGAGGCAGAGTGGGACAAAGAAGAGTGTGATGTACAAAAGGAAGGTCGTGGTGGGAGGGAGGAGTCTACACTCAGAATGAGCGGCGGGATTTGGCGGCGAGGCAAGGTTCATACTCACGATTGGCATTTGGGCCTCCCTCGAAATCCCAGACAGAGCTGTAAACAACGGAGGCGAAGACGCGCGCTAGCCATCACATCGGCCGCGCGATGTGACAACCACTGCCAGTCGTAGTGGATTCGCTACCGAGGACCGTCGAGGAACAGCTATCTGAGCATCTCTACCGCCTCTTGGGAGGAGGTGGAGGAGGCTTGGGAGTGCCAGTTGTGTCGTAAGCGCCGCGGCCCATGTTGTTGGCGTCGTTCGTCCGGAGGATCATTTTTGGATTTTGGGGAAAAGACGGTGGTTATTTAAGTGGGTCTGCTTTATATGTTAGTGTGGTTTCACGAGATGTCAAATACGACGTCTTGACTCACGAGTGGGAAAGTGTATTATTCGGAGATTGTGGCGTCAGACGGAGCTGAGACGGCCAGTGATGGTGTGCGAGGACGTGTCCAGAAGAAGTGGCAATCGATAGAAGGCGGCACAGTGGTGTGGAATCGTGGACAAATGTGGCAGCGGGCGTGGGGGGCAGAAGATGTCAAGAGGGTGAAGGCGGCAGAGCTGGTCTCGCGCGAGGAATGGAGTCGAGGATTAGAGGAGGAGGAAGAGGTGTTGTGTGGGTGGGTGGGTGTTGTATTGGCAGCTGGCCTTGGGTGAGAGGCGAGGAAAGGAAGGAGTGTGAGTGTGAAGGCAGAAACCCAAGTCGGGCGGTGGGTGGGCAGTATTCATATAAAAATGGGCAGTGGTTAAAGGGGTCTGTTACTGACTGACTGACTTGCACACAACTGGCTTGGCTCGCGACGAGACAAAATGAAATTGGGCGACAGTGCTCTCTCTGGCATCCAAGCGCCTTTTTTTGGGAGCAAAGACACACAGGCACACAGACGCAGACACAGACGCAGACTGCTCCTGGCTTCATGACGTGCCGGGAGACGGGACCTTCGGGGCTTGTTTCACTTGACCCTGGCCCTGGCACCGCGTCCTCTGCCTGCATTTCCACGTCTCCAAAGCCAAAATGCAGGCGGCATGGATGGATCGACAAGCTACCGGCGAGAAGGTTCTCCCCCTTGTTAGCCCACATGCATTCCCCTGCCGCGCCCCCTGCCACTCCACCACCCTCTCTGCACCAGCTGCAGCCCGCCCGGCCTGCATCTCCACCCCAGACAGACAGACAGACAGACAGACAGCTCGACAGCCAGCCATCCCATCCCATTCCATCCATTGATCCAGTCCATGCCGGCCGCCACGCTGCTCACTGACCGAAGGAGAATAAAGGAAAACTAACATGCCTCTCCTTGGTGGGTGGAGCCCGTCTAATCAGATCCCAAGTCGCCAATTCGTCTCTCTCCTGTGCAGTACCTGCAGGCAGCGCTAAAATGGTTAATCGTCCGTCTCCAACGGCTCTCTTGCCCTCTTTCTCCCACCACTCCTCTCGCTCTGTCTTGTGTGTCGTCTACCCGAAGTAAGGTAAGAGACGATAATATCACTCACGCATCGTCGTCATCATCATCTTACCTTGGCCTGCTTCGCGCTGATACTATCCTCCTCGCTTTTGCCTGTTTTCTTTTTCTTTTTCTTTTTCCTTTTCCTTCAGGATTCCTCCTCTGCCGTCTCGGGCTGATCCATCGTCATGTCATCTATCTCTGTCCCTGCCCGCCACCCACGCACCCACCCACACCCACACACCAACACAACGAATAGATGGCCTTGCAAGTGTTTTTGCTCGTGGACAGACGGCCAGATACATGTTGCCCTAATCTGCATCCGCGCGGGATGTGTCCTGATGCTCTGCCTTGTCCCTCTTCGCTCAGCTTAGATGAGACTGTGTCAGCCCTCTCGCGCTGCTTGACCATGTCCGTGTTGCAGCAGCACATCAAAAGTCATGCAAACAGCAAAAGAAGACGAGCTCAGCACGAGTATGAATCAATAGCAGCCCAAGGAGCGCCTATAGCCGCGGATGCTGTTCCCCGGGCGGGTGGGCCCCGTCGTTGCTTTTGTCGCCGAATCCACCAACCCCCATCCATCGTCGCTGTCAAACCCGCATCCATGCCGTTGTTCCACTTTCTCATCCCTAGCAATTCCATGCTCTGTGCTGTGTCCCTTAGCTACACCATGGCCATGGTCGCGGCCTCTCGCCATGCCGTGGTCCACCACCCATAGTCATCATCATCATCATCATCATCATCACCGCCTCCACGACCCAGGTAGTTGGATGCAAGCGTGCGTGCGCGCGAGTGAGCCATCCATGGCCTCTCAGACTTGGCTGTGCCCGTCGCTCTTCTCCCACCTGCAAGATAAGCAAGCCCACGTTGTTCAATCTCCTGCTCCGATTACCTGCCTGGCTGGCTGCTTTCAAAGCCGCGTTGCGATGGGTGAGAACACGGCGTTTCCTGCAGGGCTGCCTTCCCTCCACGTGGGGTCCGTCTGCGACATGGTGCATAAAATTATAATTGGCCATGCACCTCCGTCTATTTTCGGCCCTTACTGTATCCATCCCGCCCTCACCTTTATTACCCCGTCGTCGTCGGCGGGAGACAGAGAGACGCAAAGTGTGCCCTTCATTTGCTTTGCTGCACACGGACGCGGCCCTTGATTGTGTCTGTAGCAATCATCGCTGTCAGCGCAAATGAGCGTTATACATCAGTGCGCTTCCACGACAGGGAGCATCTGGCAAAGACGCCGTGTCGGCGCCACCATGCTACTCGCTTGGCTATTTGCTTCTGGAAAAGCTCTAGAAACGTTCGTGTTTGATCAGCCGCCGCCGAATAGAATATTGGCCTGCCGCTCGCCTCTGCCCCCCGAAAAAGAAGAAGAAGAAAATGACAAGGTTCGTTGCGTCTTGATTCTGGTTGGAGAGTGCAGGCAGCAAAAAGTGACACGTCTCAGGAAGCGCATGCGATGCGATAAATGCGACGTCGCGGCCCAATGCCATGTCGCCTTCTCCACCCTCTGATGGCACTCTGGTCGAAAAGGGCCATCACATACGACGCTCGCATCTCAAAACAACCTTTGTGCTGCCTTGCCCATAGTGGATGGCGAGAGCGATCACTGCTAGGCGGGGAGGCTTGCAGCGTCCCCAATCTGCATTGGGCTGCATGTGCTGGGATGTTGCATCCCGTTCCAACACCGTTTCAACGCACAATCGTGCCTGCCTTTGTTCCTTCACATATGAGACGAGCCGCTGTGACCCAATCGCCATTGCGCCCTTTTGTTTTTTCTCGTCTTTTTTCTTTTCTCTCAATTCTGTTTCTCTTCGTCTTCCTTTGGTTGAATCAGGCGTTGCTTCTTCCGATCTGTCGTTTGCTAGGTTGCCCGCGAAACGATTGACGCGAGTGAGTGCGCCTGCAGACAGACGGTGCTGACAAAGGAAGAGGGTTGCAATTGCTTTTGGCACGGAGCGCTCTACCTTGGCTGTGTTTGGAGGATGCTCCGTCCATAGTAGAGGCTGGGGTGCGGGATGATTGACACCCTGATGGATGGGAATGTGATATGTCTGTGGCAGCTACCAATAATATAATTGCAGCATGTCTGCGACGTTGATTCGCCCGCCCGGCTCGACTGCGCCTTGATCCTTTCAGTATTGCCTGTTTAATCAAATGACATTGGATCCATCGATCCCTTCAGGCGCTCGCATGGCGCCCAACAGGGGATCGATCTCGCATGTATGCGTATACACGTGTATACACGCATCGAGGTACCTGGATGCAGGCGTGCGGCTGCATCGATTGGCAATCAAAGTCTCGATCCATGCCAGCAGCAATGGCGAACGAAGAAAAAGAAGCGCCGACGAAGGAAGAGCCTGGCTGCGGGGAGGCGGGATGCCTGGTGGACAGACACAGACACAGACACAGACAGCATCATGGGCAGGCAGGATGCTGCGCTACCACTGTGAGACTGGCCGTCTCCCCGGTGGTTAGGGTTTACCGAGGGAGATGCAGTTTGCAGGAGCCACCTGGCCCCACCCTTGTGCATTCCCACGTGGAACGACTCACGGTGGAGCCTGCCCTGTTTCGTACGGAGTCAAAAAGCCTGGAGGGCAGGAAAAAAGGGGTGGCCGCAGACGTCCCATCACCACCCATTCTATTCAATGTTGCTGCCATCATGCATCATGGCAGGCTCGCCTCGCGATGACGGATCAGGCAAAAGCTGCCCTGTCTGCTATAGCCATGTATCCATCTATCGTACGGACATGCTGCTGCTGATGATGATGACCAGGGCATCCCGTGCACGGAAAGCTGTCGCCGAGCAGGACACTTTTCACCTCCAATTCCGCGTATGTCGGACCGGTCGACAAGCTCCCAGCAGCCCACCGCAACCGGCCATTAGCCGGTGGAGCGGCGTCCCAAACAGGCAATATGGCTTATAGGATGCAATCCAAAGCACCCTTCACTTATGTAGCAACGTTGTACCGCCCATCACGAACCAACGGAGGCATGCCCTTCCCAGGGAGATCAACCCGGCGCGCGGATGAGCGTCGCTGCTGCCTTTCGTCATCTGGCCAGCCTGTACCTTCTTGCCGTGCAACTGCAGAAGCATCCGCATACCTCGGCGAGAGTCTGTCGATCAGTCTGGTCCGCTTTCTCCTATTCACAGGGCAAAGACAAAAACTCAGTCGCGTGCTTCGACAGGGGCCAACGGTAGGGATCATCAGGGCGACGGCACGTCGGAGAGAATTTCGCCAGCCATGACTGATCGTGGTTGCATTCTCCCTTGTGCTATGGTTGTCCTTGCTCTGCCCTGGCCTGGTAACAGGAATTTCTGCTGTACACCCAACCCAATATGGAACGGCACGGTTCGCCGCGTCATCGCCTCCGCACCGCAGAATGTTGGAATCAGGACAAATGTATACCAACACGTGCCGAGCAAGCAGCTATCCGCTTTCTGCACCCGACCTCTCATCGACTCAACTCTAATTTGGCTACGTACGTACGTACGCCAAACAGTCCTTCTCCTCGTCTCTGCGGGCTAGCGATGCCCACTAGAACATTGATGAAGCACCCAGCAACCATTTGTGTGCGTCTCCAGAAAACTGAATCGTCAAACTCTGCCTGTACTACGTTTCGTGTTCACCAACAAGCAAACCACCGCCACACTGCGCTACTGTGTGATCTTGTTTCCAGAAACGTGTTTGTCGCGTTTCATCCCTCGTAGTGCAACGGTCTTTGCATACTGCATATCTTAGCATCCTTAGCATCCCAATCCCACTTCGCCAACGTCATTCATTACACTGGCTATACGACCCATCTCATGTCACCCACCCATCCACCCACCCATTCATCTTGCAATGATAGGGGCGCTTCGCGAGAAATGCAACCACCTACAAAGATGTAGTAGTTCGCTACCAACTCTGGTACGGATGAGATGGAATGTTTTCCCATTACGCTAGTCGCTATCGGTTGTGATACATAGATAAACCTTCTGCACCCTGTACTTCGATGCTTGTGTGCAGTCACAGTCGCCGTCCCACACGCACACATGACATCCGCAATACAAAATAAGCAATTCCCTCGGAGCGAATCCTCTGTGGGCGGTTCGATACGCATCATTGTCTCTTCAGACGGACTGAGAACCTGTTTTTTTTTTCCTGTACGGAAGCGTTAAACGATCACATGCGGGTTCATTGCCAACATTAACCACCATCACTCCGTAAGCCATAAAGACTCCACCAACAAAATGCTCCTGGGCATGAGTCCAGAATAGGCAGCTCTGTCCCGCACACATGGTCAGCGTTCAACTAGTCACAATTTCACGGCATTTTCTCATCATCTCCCTCACCACTGCATCACAGGGACCGAAACTCGTCCACTTCTCACCACATTATACGAGCAGATAACTCGCCTATACGAACCAGAAGATTGCAAATGTCTTCCTTATCTCAGCATGCATGGTGCACGCACTCGCGGCGGCAAACAAATCCAAATCGTTCTTTTTGATATTCCAAAGAAGGAAGGGCTGACAGTGCCTGTCCCTGTCCCCGAACCGGTGACCGAAGTCAGCCTTTCCGAATGCACAGTGAGCGACCAAAAAAGGGGATCCATTCACGCTTGCTTCCCTCCTTCTCGAAGCCCGTCCGTCCAGGGATTACATGCAGTGAGAATACCACAACAAGCACGCAGAGCCCGAACCGGAACCTGGCAGAGCAGAGCAATCAGAACAACGCATCGGACGTGAGCGAGGAGGCGGTCTTCGTGCGCGTGAACGGTGAGTCCAACGCGCGTGGCGGGAGGATCCCATCTACCCTTCCCTCCCTTCCCACATAATCTCTCACGCGATGGCAACGTGGCTGCGCAGACCCCCCACCCCCGATGACAAGGTCAGAATAAGCAGCAAGAAAAGTCAGAGGGAGAAACGGAAAATGAAAATCACTGGGTTTCGTCTTCTTGTCTAATCGGTCAACCTCAGTGAGTGTTAGTGCTTGGTCATTCCCGCCCGCAGCGCCCCGCCTTAGGCGAACGAGATGGGGGGTGGGTGCGTGTTGAACTGCGTTTTGAGGCGAGATGAGGGGGAGCAAGAAGGAAAATCACACACACTTTCGCTCACACACGCACACATTCAGGCTCAAATCAAATGCTCGCTTGCTCGCTCCTCTCGCTTCTTCGTCACGTAAGGCTGAGAAATCTGAGATGAGATGCCAGAGAACAGGCACAGTCATCGCTCTCGTAGGCCTTGCATGAAGAGGGTGTGAGGGCGAAACCATCAACTGGACGGACGGACGGGTCCGCATCTCAGTCGGTTATGGTGGGGGTATGTATGTGTGTTCCAACAGACGGTGGTGGTGGGTTGCTGGGTAGGGCTGATGGTTCGCGCCAACGTAACGCTGCTTGGGTGCTTGGGTTTCAAAGTGGGGCCCTTGACTTGGTTCGTTCGTTCGTTCGTTCGTTCGCAACTGATTAGATGACCACCCCCTTCTTCTTACACATACATATACATAGCAGCAATATCATTATCATCATCATCATCATTCCGTGGTGTGTGCTGGCATTCTTCTTACCTCAGCTTCCTCATGCAGAGTTTGTCATCTTTTTTTTATCATGGCAGTTTTCTTGATTACTCTTGGTTTGTTCTTCTGTCTTTTCTGTCTTCTCTTGTCTCGTAGCACTTGCCACATGCGGTAGTAGGAAATGAAGAACAAAAAGAAAGATAAATATAGATTTGAAGATGGAAAATAATGCCATCTTAGAAACTTGGTGGCACTGATTGGCTTCACGATTTCGTAAAAAAAGGAAAGATTGATTCTTTACCATCAGATCAGCTACTACGTGTAGAAGAAAAGAAAAAGAAAACCACAGATGATGTTTATCCTTTCCCGTACATGTTCTGGCTGCCATAGGGGAGGGGGTCCTTTATGTTTTGTTCTTCTCCATGTGTGGCTCCCAAAAGGACGAGCACAAATAACTCACTTCAGCCCACGAACCAAAACAAAGAAGGAAAAAGAAGAGAAAAGAAGGGGAAACCTTGACCATTCTGAAAATCCATCATGCTCTTTCTGAGTCAACATTACCAATCCGAAATGTAGTCGGCGTGGGGAAAAAAAAAAAAAAGTTTTTGCGTCCAGTAGGCATCTGTACGTCATTCGATTGATTCTTTCTATTACAGTCGAACTTATTTTTCGTTATCCATGGGAATGTACACCAAGAGAAAGGTCCCTACTGATTCCCTCCCCTAGGAAGAAGTCTGCGCGCGAGGGGACAACGCGAAGAGTAGGAAGAGTAGGAAGAGTAGGAAGAGAGGCTGTGTGTGTATATATGCTTGATATGTGAGAAAGAGGTAACTGCATCATCATCAACCCACCTCTTAACCTATCACCCGAGAAATCAAGAATCAAATTCACTTACTACTACTATACAGATGAGGTCCATCTTGACGGAGTCGAAGGATGCATATCTATTGTAGTTCCTTGACTCTATTCTTGATATTATTTTCTTCGATAACAAACAGTATATCTCATGGCATACTGGCAGTCTTGTTACTTGATCTACATCACTGACGTTTTCACTGCGATATATGATCATCATGATGAATGCCAACTCAGGAAGTACTCCAGTATGATGTTATTTGTATACAATATCACATAGATTCTAATCCTGATCAATGCGATTCACATCTGAGAATATACTCTACTTCTGTTGCTCGTGGTTAACTTGTTCTACGGTGTAACGGTATTCACTGATGCGAAAAAAGGAGAAACAACTGAATTGGCTGAGCGGTGGGATCAAACGAGAATTATTGACTACTATCCTGTACAGCGTCCCTCTGCGTTGGGGTTTACATGTCCTTATTTCTTTCATTGAAATTGGAACCAGAGGTGAGGTGAAGTTGATGCGATGATGGGTGATACATATATTACAGCTCTACGAATCCTTCCACACGTATATCAATCTAGTTACGAGGGAGGTCGTGGGGAAGAGCGGAAAGGAGGACACCATATGAGTTCTTGATCCATATATATGTCAAAGAGGGAAAAGGCTGTTATGAGGGTTGTTTTGTTGGTGCGGAGACTGTATCCCCCTCCCTCATTCCCCCTTCCCCCTTATCCCATTTTGCGGTTCCCCCCTCGTCGGTTCTTCATGGCTCTTACTTTCCATAATCGTTGTTATGGATAACCCTACCAAAAGGCTGGTACTGGAATGGATAGGTTGATGAAAAGGGTTAGACTTGCGTTGCGACGAGTGAAAGTGCAGAACTATCATCAGCGTTGAAGGTATCCAGAATGAATTATACAATGGGTATCCAGATCGTTAGGGTCTGTTAGTCCAACGGGAAGTTATTGGCAAATGTACGTCGATGAAGACGAAGTTAACTGAGTTGATGGAAGTGAGCAAGAAAGAAGCGGAAGTGACAAAGGAGAAGAGGGAAAAAATTGAAACGAGGATTTGGAAAAAAGTTTAGAAAAAAGAGACAAGAAAAGGATACGCAGACAAATACTAATACACCCAGAGAAGAAAAACGTGTAGGCCAAGTAAAATGCGAAGATTGTCAACATAGAGAAGAAGGGTATGCGCGCGCAGTCAAAAAGCCTCCTTGTCCCAATAAATGCGAAAAATAGCAACGCCGACTTGTGACCCTGCATCGATTGCATTTCCATAGCTTGAACCGCACCATACCACCTACCCGTTTATCGCTATCGTACGGCATATCATGCGAATATCGTCGTACGCCTGTACGTCAGACATGCATGCTTTCGACCTCATAGTATATCCAAACCCAACCCAATCCTCATGAAACCATTGTCACAACTAGTCATCGCACCCTTCATCATCGTCATCATCATCCTCTGGCTTTTCCACAGCTTCCACGTGAATCTCTTTGTCAACATTGCCTTTTTGATCGCGCGTGGTGATTTTGTATTTACCACCTTCCCACAGATCCTTGAGGGTAAGCTCCTTGGTACGGCCGAGCGACTCAATATCACCAATACGGTCGAGTGTCGCTTCCAGGAATTTCTCGAACCCGGGCTCGGCGCAAACTTCGTTGAAGGCCCGCTGCATGGGCACGCTGTCGGCGCGCACCATGGCGTGCGAGTCGATGGCGAATATGGATAGATCGTGGTGGGCGCGGATGAAGTCGGCGCGCGTCATGATGAAGCGCGCTTTGTGGAGTGGGAATTCCGGAAGGACATGTCCGCGCTGGGGGTCGTAGACCTCGTGTTCCATTTCCAGGGACTTTTTGTACAACGCAAGGGCAAGGACCATGGCAGTAGACTGACTTCGTTAGTGGCATGTCAAAGGGGAATTGGATATGTATGAGGGATTAGCTACCGCGTATTTCTGCTGGTCCATGACGTCGTCATCCATTTCCTCGCCGAGAATACCGCAATTATTGAGGAACCACGTTTTCTCCATCTGGCAGATTTCGTCGCACTTTTTGACCATGTCCTGAGCCTTGGCTACACGGTTCAAGAAAGTCAGGCGCCCTCCAATCTTGTCATAGACCTCTTCCAAAATCGTTGCCGAAGTCGCTTCATGCCAGTATTTCATTCTGTAGTTTCGCAACGCTTGCATGGCTCGATTCTTGGGAAGATCAGATACTTGGGTAACTTCCATCCGGGTGGCATGCTGCTTCAATCTCTCATAAACCCAATATTTGTCGGAGTTGATGATGATGGTGGCAATGTTGGAGGCGGCCCATTGCTCTGCGCGCTGTTGAATGAGCTCGATAAGATCGCGACCATTCTCATCATCCCTAATCAAGTGCGCCTGGTTGATGATCAAGACCAAAGGGCGCTTGACCTCGGCACGCCGCTTGAGGGCTACTTTCTCCAACTTGTTGAAAGCTCGCTCGATATCTAGCAAGGCACTGGCATCACGAGGGCCACGAATAGAAAATAGCGCTCCAATGTTGTCCTCGTGAAACTCAAAGTCCAGACAGCGGCCCAGACGGATTCGGAAAATTTCGGGATCTGCGTGAGCTTCCATCATGGAAACACCTTCGCCATCAATCTTGGACATGGCCTCGATCAACATGGAGCTCTTTCCTGTCCCTTTCTCGCCCAGGAGCAGGTGATAGCGACCTTTCTCTTGACCGCATACGATCCGATTGATTCGTTGCTGCTCCTCACGCTCAATCCATCGGTCGTGCTCACCACCTTCTTCGGGAGGGTGGTGGACGCCTGCCATGTCTTCCTTGGGTACCTCCTTGCCGGTAGCTGCAAGCTCCAATACAGGGTCCCCCTCTTTGAAAGCATTCTCTATCTTCTTCTGGACCATGTATTTGTAGTATCGGGTATAGCTGTAGCCAACCAGACCAAGAATGAGGATGGAAGCGCCAGTAGTGGCAGCGGCTTCAAACATCTTGAATGCCGTACCTTTCCATTTGGGATCCTTGGAATTGCCCGCGGTTTCTCCATCCTCATTTGCATCTTCTACGGCATCGTCCACGGGGTTCGGAGCGTCATTGCCAGGTGTCGGCGCACCACTCTGGCCAGTCAGACTGCGAGTGAAGGGTGAGGTGGAGGGCAAGCAAGGTGCTATACCAGGGTGGAGTCTTGTGCGGAGAGCATTGAGTTGTGGTGGACGGGGTTGAAACTGGACGTTTGTGCGTACAATGGCTCTTTGGAGGAGGGCAGGCGAGCGCATAAATGACATTATTAGATGGTCGGCGCGTCACGTTTCGCGCCACGACACTGGTTGGTTGTGGCCCTGGATTGAGACACGGGACCCGCCGAGACGCTCAATTGGACGGCAATTAGGACAGGAATCAAGGAAAAGGGGGCAGCGAATGAAGCAAGGCGACTACATGCGCGCAAAGGTTGAAGCTTGGAGGGGGAGGGTCAGGGGAGTGGTAGGTGGGCGATCGCGAAATGACGGACCGTTTCAATGGATGGGCAGAGGTCAGTGCGACATGGATTTTGGGATCGATTGAGGACCGGGCGTCACGTGCTGTCGGACTGCCATGTGTCCGGACGTGGAGGGGATGCTCGGAGAGGACTGGCACGTTTGATACGTGGTGATGATGAGAAGGATACAGAGATGGATACTTCGCTATGGAATCAAGGCCGTGCATGCCACGCCGCTGGTCCATATTGCATATCAAGCTGATACCTCTGGATCTGATTGACTGCGGTGCCTGCTTGTCCCGACGTCTTCCGAGGTTCCGAGCTCCAGGCTAACCGTGTTAGTCATAAAAAAAAGTTTCGCAGCATCATTCAGTCCACCAACTGCAGCTCCATCCATCCCTCAATTGCTTGACTTCCCATCTCTTCTCGCATCCATTCTGACGCGTGCCCCTTGTACATTAATGCTCCTTTTCTGTGCCTGTACATTATTCTTGCTGCCCTAGGCCTTTCCTTCCCTTTCTCCATCTTCTCAACTCGGTGTGCACCCAGCTGTGCAACCACCCATCGCTCCTCCGCCCTGCCAATTAGACATACGTCAACATCATCATCATCATGTCTCCTGCAAACAACAACGCCGCCAAATCTGGTAAGCCTTCGCCACCGTCATCGCTTCCTGTCTCCATCACCAAAACATCCTCGAAGGATGGCTAACCTGCCTACCCCGCCGTAGACTCCAAGGACGATGCCCTTCAAAAGACGTCGACCGATGGAGAGCCTGCAGTAGATGAAACTGCCAATGGCCACGCTGAAAGTACGTAAAATGCGGAGCCCTTCCGCCTGCCGGTGCAGTGCCTGATACAAACGATATAGACATCTTCCAGATTACCATCAAGCTGCCTCACGCCCCCTATGTCCATCCCATCACGGTTCGTTCATCCCTCATTAACTGCTCGTGTGATGTGGATTCCGACGCTAAAACAATTGGCAGATCTCAACAACGGAGCAAGTGCAGGACCTCCGCCAGGCTATCATCGAATCCCCCCAGCTCTACCAATATTCGTGTTTTCACCTCGAGCTCAATGGTCAACGCGTCAACGACTATGTTGAACTATCCGAAGTCCCTGGCCTCAAGGCTGACGCCGTTCTCAC
This sequence comes from Periconia digitata, assembly GCA_948474695.1. Taxonomy (NCBI): domain Eukaryota; kingdom Fungi; phylum Ascomycota; class Dothideomycetes; order Pleosporales; family Periconiaceae; genus Periconia; species Periconia digitata. The sequence continues at coordinate 2,175,422 of CAOQHR010000004.1, read as the reverse complement.
CCTCGTCGAAGACCCTTATACAGAGAAGGAAGCTCGCATGCATGTCATCCGCGTTCGAGAACTGATCGGCGCTGCGGGAGACCGCACCGATGCTCTCCACGGTATTACAGCTGGTCTATCATTGCACGAGTCAATTGGCCTAGACGAGAGCGGAAAGCCCAAGTACGAAGGCACCGAAACTACACCCTTGTCGGACTATGATTTCAAGGCCGGAGGTAATGTGAAGACATTGCTTGCTCCGCCTCAAGAGCCAGCCCCAAAGACGGTCAAGTCTATTTCCGTCTCGCCTTGGAACCCGCCGCCCTACCATCTGCGATCCAAGGGCCACCTTCTCTACCTCCTCCTTACCACAAACGAGAATGAGCAACATCACATCACGGCTACGGTTGCAGGCTTCTTCGTGAACAAGTCTTCCAATGCCAAGTTCGATCCTACGCCTCGCCAGGCGCCAAAGGCCCACTCCGCCCATTCCCTTCTCCAATTGATTGAGCAGCTGTCTCCTTCTTTCAGCTCAAACTTCAAGACATACTTGGAGCACACCCAGAAACGCGATCCTCTCACTTATTTCCAGCTATCCAATGCCATTCCGGCAAATCCCTGGCTGGTTCCAGCGTCCAGCTCTACCAACACATCGCATCAACCCGATCTCGCCCGAACACAGGAGAGCTACCTCATATCAGGTGTAGAAACTACCGAGACTCTGCGCGACTGGAACGAGGAATTTCAATCCACACGGGAAATGCCCAAGGAGGCTGTCCACGATCGTGTGTTCCGTGAACGTCTCACCTCGAAGCTTTTCGCCGATTACAACGATGCTGCAACTCGTGGCGCCATGCTGGTCGCACGTGGCGAGATCGCACCCCTGAACCCCACCGAGGCCAAGGACGCACAAATCTTTGTCTACAACAATATTTTCTACTCCTTCGGCGCCGACGGCGTCGGAACATTCACCACTGAAGGCGGTGATGAGGCTGCTCGCGTCGCTGTTGGCAAAGATGTTTCCGGTGTGCGTGCCGTCAACAACCTTGATATCCCCAATCTCTTCACCTCAGGAACGGTGGTGGTTGATTATCTCGGTAAGCGCATTGTGGGCCAGAGCATTGTACCAGGAATCTTCAAACAACGGGAGCCCGAAGAGCACCAGATCGACTACGGCGCGGTCGAGGGCAAAGAGATTGTTGCAGATAATGAGGTCTTTGTCCCTCTCTTCGAGCAACTATCGAAAGCGCTGCGAGTGAAGAAGCACCCAGTATGGGACAAGGACAATGCCCGCCATGAATTGGAAGGTAGTGTTGAGACTAAGGGTCTCATTGGTACGGACGGCAGGAAATATGCTCTTGACCTCTACCGCCTCACTCCCGTTGATGTTGCCTGGATAGAAGAACACTGGAGTGAACCAGGAGAGGATGGTGAGAAATCTGGCGAAAAAGATTACCCTCATCGCATGGCAACGCTACGACCCGAGCTTGTCGAATCGTACGGCCGAGAAAAGTTGCGCGAATATGTCCAGAATGAGCTGAACAAGAAGACTCCCGATTCGAGCAAGAATGGCGAAACTAAGGCTGTGACAAACGGCGGTGATGATTCCAAGACAGAGTCGGGCGATGACGAGGAATCAAAGGAAGCTGCCGAAGCTGCCGAGCAGGAACGCGTAGACATTTCTGGCTTCCAATTTGCTCTCAACCCCGATGTCTTCTGTGGCCAACATCCCCAGACTGAAGAAGACAAGGCGGAATGGGCTAAGGACGAAGCCGAAGTTCGCGCCGCTTGCGATCATCTTCTAAACAATCTCATGCCCCGCCTCATCCAGGAACTCAAGGACGGCGATGTTGGATTCCCTATGGATGGCCAGTCGCTGAGCCTGCTTCTGCACAAGAGGGGAATCAACATTCACTATCTCGGAAAGATTGCTGAGCTCGCTGACAAGGAGGACCCGCGCCTGCAAGCTCTTAAGCGTCTCGTGGTTCAGGAGATGATTACTCGTGGTTTCAAACATCTGGCCAACTCGAAACTACGTAATCTGTCGGCACCCTTCGCTACACCTTGCCTTGCTCACCTGCTGAACTGCCTTCTTGGTAGCGAGCTGAACCCAAAGCCTGTAGCTGAAAGCGATGCTGAACTCAAGTCCCTATACCCCGAATGCGACTTTAGCTTCGAAAAGCTTACTCCCGAGGATGTGAGGAGGGAGGTTCAAGCGCAGGTCGCCTTGAGGTACCGCTACAACCTTGGTGATTCTTGGATCGAGCCTGGCAAACAGCTACAACTTCTTCGTGAGGTTGCCTTGAAGTTGGGTCTCCAATTGGCGAACAAGGAGTACGCATTCACGCCCAAATCCCTCGCCAATGGATCTGCGCCCGAGGCCAGCAGTGCACCCACTCCCGCTGTCAACGGCACTTCTTCCTCAAGCAAGAAGAAGAAGAACAACAAAAATGCCTCGCCCCCCCGCGCAGCCAGTCCTGCTGTGAAGACTGTGCAGACATTCCATGTTGATGACATCATTAACATCGTCCCTGTCATCAAAGAAGCGTCTCCGAAGAGTCTTCTAGCAGAAGAGGCTTTGGAAGCTGGCCGTATGTCAATTGCCCAGGACCAGAAAGAGCTGGGCTCAGAGCTATTGCTTGAATCGTTGACTCTTCACGAGCAGATTTATGGCGTACTGCATCCTGAGGTCGCTCGTGTCTACCATACCCTTTCCAACTTGCTCTTCAGCTTAGATGATAAAGCGGCTGCGCTCGAGCTTGCTCATAAGGCTGTTATTGTCTCCGAGCGTACTCTTGGTATCGATCACGCAGACACAGTCCTCGCGTACCTGAACTTGGCCTTGTTCGAACATGCCACTGGCAATGGCCGTACAGCTTTGGTCTACGTTCGCCACGCGCTTGAGTTGTGGAAGCTTGTTTACGGCGTCGATCATCCCGACTCTATTACTACTCTCAACAATGCGGCTGTGATGCTCCAGACCCTGAAGAACTACCCCGAGTCTAAGGTCTGGTTTGAGGCCTCACTCTCCATCTGTGATCAGATTTCCGGCAAGGACTCGATCGCCACGGCAACGCTGCTTTTCCAGACTGCCCAGTCACTCGCCCTGGTCAAGGACATGCGTGGCGCTGTTCAGCGTATGCGCGAATCTTTTAACATCTTCAAGGCGGTCCTTGGCCCCGAAGACCGCAACACCAAAGAGGCTGAGCAATGGCTCGATCAACTCACGAGCAGCGCTGTGGCACATGCTAAGCAATCACAAGCCATTGCTTCTGGCCGTCTCCGTCATCTTAAACTCGGGCAACGTGGCGGTCTTCGACCGCAAGCAGCTGTGGGACAGACCGCCAGCGAGACTACCACCGTTAACCGTCCACGAGTCGGTACGGTGGACCAGCGCAGCATCGAAGAGTTGATGAAGTACATTGAGGGCGAATCGCCCAAGACGACGCCCAAGAAGCGAACGCCTGCCACCGCCAATCCTAAGAGGAGAGTGCCCAAAGCTTCTTCGTAAGCTGAAAGTAGCGACTACCCCCAATCGTAACAATACCCGATAAAAGTATTCCTTTTTTCGCTCTTGCTCTAGCTGTTTTTCCTCTAATACAGCTTTACCTGTACAATAGCTACATCGCTTGTAATCGACTTGCTTCTCTTTGAATTGTTCTCATTTCGCACATTGGTTTTCATGTGTTACTTTGTATATGCGGCTGATTTACTTTGCTGCGTTCAACACTTTGGAGTCGGGATAAGGGCAGCTGGTTTTGTCTGAGCGCTGATTCCAAAAGAAATGCATTATTTAAGAGTCACTGTCTCGTTGCTTGGGAAGTGTTTCTTACTACTGCATGCACGACGGTCAAAACGGTTTGGGCTGGTTAGACTGCCTTGTGGAATGAGGTGGGACGTAAAAAATTGGGCGGCGGGCAAACGTGTGAGTGGTCAAATGTATAGATGTACTTTATTGAACGTATATGGTCTCCTCTTCCCCAAATACTGTTACTCTTCGCACCGCACGATCAATGTGGATGTTTGTCTCTTCATTCGGTCATTCGTATATTGCAACCCCTTCTCCTAAAATTGTCCTTAATTTACAAAGTGAGAACGGAGGGCTTGGAGGCGGGCCAAAAGGCGGTTTGCACGTCCGGCACAGTGTTCAGTTGCCGGGATCATAGTCCACCTGCCGTAAATATTATCCGTCCATTTACTATATATGCGTAAGCGAACACAATACTAGCTTTGTTGATTGGAGCTGCTTCAGGCGAGGTTGCTTGTAGGTGGTTTGCTTTGAGTTCTAGGGTGCTTGGTGCCAACACGTTTCGTCGGGAGAGAACGGGGGGAGGGGGGCAGGGTCGGCCAGTCGGCGATGTGATTGATGGCGATAAGTTTAGGTTTGGGCGTAGGGAGGTGAGTGTCCAACGAGGTCTTTGGATCATATACTCTCTTCGTATTTTATCATCCCCCGGGTTTTCCTCACGTGGCACAAGTCTTAGGGGCACTGACTATAATCGGCCGAAGGTCTGCTGAACCACCCCAATTCGGAATTGAATCTATGTATACACATTAATACGAGCAACTGTGAGGTTAACCTCACTCGTTCCGCTCGCTATACCTTGCATGGACGGAAATCGCGTGATCCGATAGCAACATGATGGGAATTCTAAAATTATGACCCGTGGAGAAAGGAGTTTTACTCACGTTGTAGCTCCAAGACGACCCAAATGAAGGAGGCATATATCTCATAAAGATCTGAGATATCATTGGTTTGCCATGTAGAAATACTATACGCGATTAGGGTTGTTCCACCAATAGGAACTTGATTGAGATATTACCTCAGACTCCATCGCAGATGTAAATTAATATAATCTTGAACGCTATAGAGTAGAGTATGATCTATAATAGAAGTGCAAGTTCACTTTCTTTCAACCTCATCCAACTTTCTTCGCCACGACCTTCAAGCCACAACATCCGGAAATCATGGCATCCCTCTCAGCCCTCTCTATCCTCTTTGGACTGACCAAAACGGTCGCAGCACACGGTTGGATCGACACCTGGACCATTGCATCACAAAACTACACTGGGTTCAACCCAACCAACGCCCCCTGGGATGCGGTCCAAAACACCATAAGCTGGCCTGCGTGGAACACGGACCTAGGCCCTGTCTATGGTGATCGCGTCAACCACCCAGATATCATCTGCTCAATTAACTCAACCAATTCAAAGTTATTCGCCGATCCTATCACTGCAGGATCTTCCATCACTCTGCACTGGACTAAATGGCCTGACTCCCACAGAGGACCCATCCTCGCGTACATCGCAGCCTGTGGCAACGGCGACTGCGCGACCGTCGACAAGGAGTCGCTCGAGTGGATCAAGATCGCAGAAGAAGGTCAGGTATCTCTTGGTCCTGGTGGTGGCACACCTGGCATCTGGCCCGACGATGAGTTACGCAAGAAGAACGGTTACTGGAATGTCAAGATCCCCGCGTCGATTCCGGCCGGCGAGTATGTGCTGCGACACGAGTTGATCGCGCTGCACTCTGCGTATGCCATTGGCGGTGCACAGTTCTACCCGCAGTGTGTTAATATCCGTGTCGAAGGCGGCGGGGATGCGGAGTTGGTTGGTGTCAAGGGAACTGAGCTTTACACGCCTGATCACCCCGGTGTGCTTTACAACATCTATAACGATGAGGCTAGCCCGGTTTATCAAATCCCGGGACCGAAGTTGTGTGAGTTATTGCTTTGAGTATGGAAAAGTGGGAATGTTCATGCTGACCTTTTACACAGTCACCGGTTGAGTAAGTTGGGTGCGTGAGACCAAGTAGATTGCGGACAAATGAGATGGCGAGTAACAGAGTCTTGGAGTTCGGAGCTAGAGTATTCGTAGAGAGTTCTATCAAGAGCGTTAACGGCACAATCAGATCCTACCCCAAAATGACAGTCGAGGACACCTGTGATTCGATTCCATCGGCAGAAACACATCCGACTGACAGTTTATACATACTCACACTACATACTCATACTTATTCAGATAGTCAAATTTAAGTATACTCTAGCGATCTCTTGGAGGGAGTATGGGGTCAAAAGTATCATAGTGCATTGTCGTGTATCCAGCCACAATATCCCAAGTATGCGGAATTGCGACAGCCCTTGTGTAACACAGTCGATCGCAACCACCAATCAGAACAGAACAACCTCGTCTGCAACAAGTCCAAGCAACTTATTTACCGTGAAGAGAAAAGCCATATCAAAATCACGATCCTATATATATATTGCCTAAACCGAGCACTTCATATCAACAAGCCAAAAACGAAGCGCAACTTGTCTGAGAGTGGCCAACTACCCTCTCAGATTTGGGACGATTTCCCTTAATAAGTGCGATGTTCGAGTCTGCAAAGATCCTTAAATGGTAGTAGAATTCAAAGTCCTGTGCTTGTGGGCGGCAAGACAACTCATCAAGGGTTTCTGGTCTTCGGTTGGGAAGATTCTTTTTGCAATTTTTTTTTTGTCCACGTAAAAACCTTATTATAATTAATCCATAAATTATCAGCTGGAGTTTGGGTGATCCTACACACAGCGATGGGTTTAGAACGATGAGAGAAACTAAAAAAAACAGGCGAGTAACCTTTTTAGATTACCTAGTAACAGGCTGCTACTTAGCATCAACAGCTATAAGCATAATAGGTATATACCGTACCACTGCAAGTACAGGAAAATCGATTTTGACTTCGTTCATCCGGCCAGGTAGCTGCAGTTACACTAGCGACTGTCTTCTGGAGCTGTGTTCCTCTCTCGTACCCTCTCTATCTCTCTCCGCCTCGTTGCTCTTGTTGCTCTTGGAGTAGGCATCTCTAGTCGGCTAGACCTTGACGCATCTGAAGTAGCTCTGGAAGTATGCTGTGATGGAGAAGAAGAGCTCCTCCGCACGCTTTTTGAAAGACTACGACGAACCTGTTGCCTTGTCGGGGCTGTCCTGGGAACAGTAGCAGTAATTGATCTCTGAGTTGTCCCCATTGTACCTGCTCTTCTAGTAGATGCTCTAGTTTGCCTCTCCGATTGTTGGCCTGAGGTTGTTCCCAATCTTACAAGGCTGTCGGTAACGCGCTCGCTATTGTTGGAGTTTTTTCTACCGTTGCTTGATCCCATCACACTGGATCTCGTGCTAAGGTCTTGTGTTCCAGTCCGATTCCTTGGTCTCAAGTTTCTTGCCGTGGAAGAAATCCTTGAGTTACTCTCTCTACCAGAATTGTCGATTTGTGCTTCGCTATACTCTTCTTCTAGTAATCTTGCAGCTTCAGTTACAGCTTTCCTTTCTCTTCTCCGAATCTTCGCCTTATGCTTTGCATGGTTGAATCTTTGTCTCCCGTGCTCATCTGGACTGCTTGGCTCAGGTGACGAGCCCACCACTAAAACTCCCTTCTCCTGACATACGTCAACTGCGAGTCTTATAGCTATATGTCTATGTAGTTGATATCGTTGCCAATATTCATTTATGGGCGAAATCGCTTTCCCGTCTCGCTTCCAAGTCAACCTGTCTGCTAACTGTTCTGATAAACCGTTCTTGTCAACAATACCCAGTACCCGCTCGAGAGATCTCCAGTCTGTTTCGGATCGTTTTCGCCATTGCTTAGGGATAAGGCGCCCTATTTGAGGTTCAAAGTCTATGTCATTCTCATCACATAGTAAGCTAGCTACATGACATTCGTAACGAAGAAAACCTCTCTCTTTTAGTACTCGATGCCCTCGTACGAGATCAGGGCTTTGATCGGGTTCAAGCGAATGTGATTGGTGAATGCTACTCTGCTTCAACGCGGCCCATTGCTCAATCGCTGTTGACATTGCATGATGCTGACCCTGTGCAGGCTGTGCAGACTGTGCAGGCTGTGCTGCGAATCCCCGGGCAGTGGGATTGAAGATGCGAAGGGTCTGCTGTACAGATACTAAACCCGGCTCCCTCTGTAATATCTCTGCCGCTGCTTCTATCTCCTTCCTAGTTTTATCTCGCGACTCGACTCCTCTTCTAAATTTTCTCTGCGCTTCTTCTTCTTCTTCTACTTCTTCTTGCATATCCCCAGATTTGGTTGCACACTCGCCATCGATTTGTACATTGAGACTTGTGCATATTTCACTTGCAACTTGACGTAACGCAACACGTCTTGCCCTTGTTATCGCGTTGCGTTTCTTTAAATCCCCTCTCTTATAGTCGGGATCTAACCTCACGTCTAGCTCTTGCGACAATCCTTTCTCCGCAACTATGCCGAGCAACTTCTCATTGATGAATTTCATGTTCCGTTCGGAATATGTTCCCGGTCGCTGATATTGATAAAATTTATACCCTGAAGCAGTTGCAATCTTTTCCAGATCGATGTTTCTCTCCCTGCATAGTGATAAAGCTACATGAATTTTGTGGCGGGTATCCGCTAGCTCCTCCAGAACACGGTACCCTTCACGATATGAAATACTAGGTTTAATTCTTCTAGAGCCAAAAGATGCTCCGGTATCATGAGATTTGTTTCTCGGGGCTTGCGGACGTTGTTCTAACCCATCTCTTCTGGGCTCGTTGAGATGTGAAGCGCCGGTTTCCTGGAATTGAGTAGAGTTAGGTAATGGAATACCTATATCATTAAAGTTGAATCCAGCTTCCTGAGTCTCCTCGGCGTTGGTGGCACAATAGGGCTCATATAGTCGTTGATTGAAAATAGATTCTAAATCTGCAGGAAAATTGTACCAGACGACTTCGTCGTCCCAATCCCTCAGAGAATCGTTAAATTGCTCTTCAAATTGCTCATTCAACTCGAATGTATCCATATCTGGGATCCTCACTGGATTAGAAGTACTTTCCCAATCTGGAACGAAATCAGGCCAATCGTCACCGGTGTCCTCTATCGTGTTGATAATCCTGGGGTTGCTACCAAGATTCTGGTCAATATTTGCATCTCTTGACCTCGACCGACGGTTAGTTATCGCTCTGGGACTAGATGCATTGTATGATGTTTCCACGGGATTTTGGACATCGGGTTTGGGAGCCATACCCGACCAGTGGTTGAAAACGGGTATCCCTTGGTTGCCAATTTCGTTCAACAAATCATCGTTGTGAATCCAAATATTATGTGGATTATCATTATCTGTCTTTGTCCCAACAAATCTAGTGCCTCTGTCAAGATGTATACCAAGTCGAAGGTTGATACCATTTTCTTTTCCCCACCGCCATAAGACTGCACCAATTTGATCTTCTTGTAGGTTGTTGGTGTTATCCAAATCCATACCACCTAATTCAGGGTTTTTCATATGTTTCTTATACCAAGAGGATCGAACAATGGTCCTGAATTGCTCTAAGGTAGGTCTAGGCACTGATGGTCCCGGCGGCGGATTGTGCTCATAGCTAAGAATGGTCGCATTCAAAGAACACTCAAGCCCACGGGCAGATGTTTCAAGCAGAATGAACCCTCGCGGAAAGGCTTCTACGAAGGCTAGATCAGATGACCGTTGAGAGGGCGCCGCTCCTCCTACACGCGAGGGGCCAGCAGAGGCGACCCGCCTGGTCGTTGGAGTAGGATGAATTGAATGTGTCTGATGTGTTCTAGGTGTTGAATGGCGTGGTGTTGTAACTTTTGGAGGTTGAATTCTCGTGGCCGGTTCACGCTGCGTGCCAGTTACTGCGTTTCTCCCCAAATTTTGCGGTGATTGGTCATTTGTATTGCTAGCCGCTTTCGTAGCTGGGCCCGCGTTACTGGACGCGAATCTCGTAGCGGAGATCCATTTGGAATGCTGGTCTCTTTCTGGGATTGAGATCGAGTGACTCGACTACGCTGCGAGCTGGCTGGCGGGTTGGTTTTTAAAGTATGATGTGGTATGTTAGGAGGACTCCTATTTTCTACCGAAGATTGAGATCGAGTGGCTCGACCGTACTGTGACGTAGAACGAGTGCCGGCTTCAGAATATGGTGATGTGGTGTACCATTCACTGCTAGTGGCCACATTTACGGGCGAAGGCCTAACACTGCTGGTCTCTGGGGGTACACTCTTTCCGTCTCGGATATCGAGTGCTGCCTGTATACCTTTATGATTTGGAGCTGGTCGGGATTGAAGGTTTGGGGATGCACTGCGACCAGCTTCAATATTCTTAGCTGCTTGGACACCCCGATTTACAGTTGGCTGCCTATGATGTGGTGGGTTAGGGTTGGGTCGGAATTTCCGAGTCTGTATTTCACGAAGGTGAAATGTCTCTTCTGTCGGCTCAGAAGCATCTCTTTGTAGCGCCCTCCTGCGAGACTGTTCTTCGCCGAAGCGAACATGCTCCTGCGTCGATCCAATTCGGTCCCTATGCGAATCGATCCTACGGACCGACCCTAGCTCTACAATCGAGGAACTTCGCGATCTGGTATCTTCTGGCACGTCTTGGGTGGATTTTGCTGATAAGAAGCTAGTAGTCGAGGGACTTCGTGATCTGCGTTCCTCCGGCATGTCATGGAAAAGTGTACTTGGCCAACGATACTGGCTGGAATGACAGAGAATTTTTAGTGTCCAGCACTAGCCGTAATGAACGATTCAAAGAGTAGACGTAAAGGTCGATATCCACCGATGCTTCACTGTGGTAATAGTTCAATGAAGCTGTGTAAAAGTCACCACCTCGGAATATATATTGACTCCCTTACACTACCGCGTTTGATAGTCATTATATGGAATTAGTGCATTTCCAATAGCCGAGACATAGCAGGGTCCTTACCGTGAGCCATTAAGATTGGATTCACTTTCGGCATCATGAAGAGGTGAAGTGAGCGTGAGTTATGGCGTGAAGTATGGAATATAAGAGGAGTTATGAATCACATCGTCGTCCTGAGAGAAGCTAAATGAGACAGATAGGTTATTCATTCATATGGAACGTGAATACAAGCGCTTCTTATTCTTTACTACGATATGAGTGAGCTGAATTGTTGTCCGTGTATAATGGGGTTGATCTGGCATAGTTGGTAACCCAGCAATTATATGGTCTATATATTCAATTTGAAGCAATCGGACCAGAATGAAGACGTAGTTGCTAGCAACTTATGTCTAACAAACAATGTGCTTTGTCAGATAAAACATCTTCGAATTCCCTTCCATTGTCATACAAGAGCTTGGAATTCTACAAGTCCGTAACACTTAGCACATTATCAACCCAAATCCTGTAACCCAAATTCACCACGACAAGAAATCCAACCCACCAACAACTTGAATTGAATGTCTTAGAATTCGATTGACCCATCACATGAATGAAGGTCTCTTCAACAAACTATGCAGAAAATGATTCACATGATCACCGATAGAATGAGGGAAAGCATCTGCAAAGAGATGACAAAGGAATATGGCCGATGATACACTGTAACTCATTAAGGGTGCCCCCGATCACTGCTTTGCTTGTTGCAATAAGCTTTTTTGAAGGTTCAATTCACGAGTGTTTTTGATTATCGTCTATTCTTTTGGTAATCTTATCGTTGTAATCATAGTGTGTGGAGGATCACCCAAACTTCCACTATAAAACCCACTAGAAGGCACATTCAAACGATCCCTGTGCTTATGTTGTACTAGATCTATAAGTGTCTGTGCCGCATAGAATATGCAATGATAGTACTAGATCTATTAATCACGATACGCACACATCATCAAATTTTCTACCAAATCATACTTGATTGACTCTTTCATCCTTGTTTCTTCAGATAGCGATTCTTTGCATAGAAAACTATGTAGATTCCCCGCACCAACAGCAAGACTCCCTAGGTGAAACTTATTTATTACCGCCTACTTTTTTCATAAAATCCCTTTCACCAGCCTTTGAAGCATAGAAAACACTTCAACTTCACCACCTACTTGTTGTTAAATTATTTATTATCTGCATTTGTGAGTGTAGAAAACAATCCAACTTCCAATCCAATCCAAAAAATTGAAGATAAAAAAAAACTTCAATTTAAGCTTCGACTTCAAACTCAACCCCTCCCCCCGATGTAGATGTGTCTGCGTCTGTGTCTACTACCAATTGCATTACATATAGTACTAAACTAACATACCTAAACAGGAATGAACAACACCATAAAGAACATAGAGAAAGCACTTGATTGAAGAAAAAGAAGCAACACTTTAGTGACAGACAAATAAATAATCAGCCAATCATGGCTCGTGTCCATAAAAGTCAACATTGGAACAAGTGAAAGGAGGAATAGGAGCCAGAGAAGTCTGAAAGGCATCTGTAATACCGCTGGCCATTCAAACAAGAAGGGGAGAAAAAGCATTGTCATGGGATAAACGAGGGAACAGAAGTCTCTTACAGGATGTATATTATTATAAGGGGGAGTTTGTGAAGTAGGTACTTAGGTAGGTACAGGAATGCCCCCCGTCCCATTTACAACAAAAAAGAACACGGAGGCTTAATCAACACTGACAAACCCTTCATCGTTTCTCCACAGTCTATATGTAATGGCTCTATCAACCACCCGAATTCCATGCCAAAGCTCAATATGAAGAACTCCAGAGCCACAAAACCAAGGTTCCGTTTACTCCCGCCCAAAACGACAGAAAATACCAGGTGCATCTATTACAAAGAAGGCTCAAAATTTGGGGACAGAAGGGGGAGGGAAATAAATCCACTTTCTAACTCGAGTCGTATATGCAACGCCAAAGCCCGATGCAGCCAACAGACGATACGAGCAAGGAGAGGGACAAAATGCGAAGGACATGCACGCATATGAAAGGGAAGAAAAGAGAAAGCGCGGGTGATTTTGGTATGCCGTGATGATGACGTGATAGTACAAAGGAGAGACCGAAACAGTGAGGTGTGATTCGAGTCGAGCAGGGATTGCATGCGATGATGAAACAACATAAATCGAAACGCCAACCTTGCCTTGGAGATGAATGCAAATGAACAAAGCTCCAGGTCTAGCCCAACGCTGAGAATCGGTATAAGGGCGAGAATGGATCTGATGGATCTGGGCCGCAGCCTTTACCACCAAAGTGGCCGGTTGATCAACTCCCAGAACCTCCACCGCACCGCTGTGAACGGGTCACGATGAAAATATATTGTATCCGTGATTGGTATCAAGCGTCTCGAACACCTAGTACAGAAATGCGTTCATCAGATGATCGCGCTCAAGGAACGAGAATTGTGAAGATGGTAATCTGGGTAATAAATGCTCATGGCTCAAGTCGGTACTCTATGTACTCACTTGTCGCCAATAAGCATCTCACTGCCCTGCACGTTCCATCCAAAATCAAGAATGAGTGTGCGGCCATCTTGGCTCGTCGCCACAACCCGGCGGTAGTCGCTCTTTGCTGAGAGGATCCAGCTAGTCGTCCAGTTTTCGTAATTGGCAAAGACTTCTCCAGTGTTATAGTCGGCAATTCGGATACTCTGGTCATAGGAACCTGATATGATCCGGCCGTTGAAGGCATCCAAGAAAAGTGACCGGACAAGACCACCGTGGCGTTGGGAGGTGTGAAGCAACTTGCCAGTCGTCGCATCGAATTTGTACACCACATGATCATTACCACCAGCAAGTACAATATTGGCATCATCGGAGAACTCAACCGCCGCCAATCCCCTGTCTTCGGATGGGAAGTCCTTGATAGACTCATTGCCAGAATCGAGGTTCCATAATTTCGCTACACCATCTCCAGATGCCGAGACAAGCAGGTTACCGCGAAGCTGAACGGCGTTGACAGGCCCGCGGTGGCCTTGCAAAGTACGGATCTGACGTCCAGTTTGTCGATCCCAGACAATAATAGCGGAATCTTTGGAGCACGATATGATGTGTTTCTTGTCCAGGCAGACATCTAGCACACCAGCCTGGTGGCCCCTCAAGCGGTGAAGCGGTACGAAATGGTCTCCAGTTATATCCCAAACAATACAAGTGTGATCAGAAGATCCGGTGACCATGATTTCGTCATCATACTGGAGGCAAAGGATGGAAGCGTCGTGGTAATCGGCGGGAACGTGATAGATCTCATTTCCTTTGGTGGTTCCGTTAAGAGACGGCTTGTTGACTTTTGTATCTTTGTGAGTATCTAGCTGGTGTGGTGTGTTAGGAAGAGGACGATGCGTCGGACCCCCGATGACCTTGACACACTCATACGTTTTCATGCTCCATACACGGATTGTGCGATCACGGGAACCTGTGATGATCTTGTCTTCGTCAAACTGGCAACAGTAGACGGAGTCGGTGTGACCATTGAGATAGATGGCGCTCGGCGAGCAGGCTTTCCAGCGTCGGTTAATTGTCTTGCGTGCCTGGAACATTTTCTTCCAGTCCTGTCCCGGTGCGGTTTTCCCAAGCTTGGTGAATTTGCCAACGCCGATACCGCCCATTTGGATTGGAGTAGGTGACACATGCACTGTAGGTTCGAATTTGCGGAGAAAGACACCCCTCCAGACGTGAGGAGAGGAAGCGATTTCGTGCCAGCGCTTCGAGACTAGTTCGGCCTGGATGAGCGAAGGGGCATCGAGATTTGAGAGAATGATTGTAGTGATTTCGGCGGGGAGTATATCCAAAGGATCCACCATCTTCTTCTCTGTCGCACCATCGTTGCGGTTGATGGGAGATGAGCACATCATGCCCACACCACTCTCACTATCCTTGATAACTTCCTCCATATTGTTCTGAATCACGCCTCCCTCCAAAAAGCGCCGTGTTTGCTCTTGCTCCCTCCGAAGTTGGGACTGCCTCGCATCGTTGGCGGCAGCGGCGGACTGCCTTGCAGCAGCACCAGGGGCTTGCACGGGATAGTTGCTAGGGATAGGAGGCGGGACTGGATTGTATTTTGCGAAGTCGCCCGAGGGGCCGGAGGCAGCAGGGCGACGACGAAGACTCGAGAAGCGTCGCAACATGGGTATGTATTTATGAGAAGCGGAGGGATGGTGAGGAAATGTATCATTCTGTTGGGGCAAGATTGGAAGACCCGAATCTTGGTGTGGGAGAGGCAGGCGTAGGTGGTCGGCACTGGACTTGGTAGGGGGCTCGAACAAGTTGACGAGGGAAGGACGGCGATTTGAAGTAGACGAAGAGGAAAGTTTGCGACGGATCTGCTTGAAGCTGCCCTCGAGCATGTGGGTGGCGCGCGACAGCGACAGCGAGCTGGTGTGACCCGAAGAGTGGGTGTTGAACTGAGAGGAAGAAGCATATTGAGCGCTCATGCCCTCCTGGACGGGGCCCAAGGACATGGCGGCATCGCGCGACTCGCTGGTGTGGGTGCTGAAGGTTTGAGAGGCGGTCCTCTTCATGCTTGGCTCGAAGCTGCTAGACGGGTGAGAGTCGTCGACGGCAGACGAGGTCTTGGGACGCAGCGCAATCGAGGGCCTGCGATGCATTGGTACGTGGAGGAAGAGAGATTGTATGGAAGGCGGTGCTCCTGTGTCGGTGGAGGTAGGAGCGAGGGTTGAGGGGAAGATGTAGGTGCGGCGGTGGTGGTGGTAGAGGGCCGTTTGTGTTTTGATGGTTGGGTGGCAGGGGGTAGTCGAGCCCATCAATTTCCAGAGGGAAGGGTGGTGTTGGGAGGAGGCGACAGGATGAAATGAGTGAGAATAGGGCGGACCGTGGTTAGGGAAAGGAGGTGGTCAGAGTTGAGTGAAAGAGAGAGCTGAAAGGAGTGGCTGTGGTGGAAGTAGAAGGAGACGAGTGATGGAGGAGCAGGGGAGGGAGAGAGGAGTCGGCAGAGTCAGTGGAGGAGGAGGAGGGGAGTAGTGAGGATTAATAGTATGGGGTTGTAACGGCACACGACGGGCATCTGAGGCGTGGGCATGTTTTATGTTGGATGAGAATAGAAATGGGACAGGAAGGCCAGTCGTGCAGGCAGGCGAACAGAAGCCGGGTGACAGGGGGTGCCCGGGCCTGGAGAAATTGGCGGACCCGCCGATCGCGCCCATTCTTTCACTCTCTAGTGCATCCACCATCTTTTCAGCCCGACCATGTATGTATGTAGATGGTGTGTATCTGTGTGCCGATGGAATGCTGTTGCGTGTCCATGTGTGCGTGTGTGGGTTTGGCTTTGGTTCTTTGAGTTACAGTGCTTTGACGACGTCGCATTGGGAGGGGGCCCGGCCTGGAGAAGGAGAAAGGAGGCCCAGACAATGCAAGCAAGCAAACAAACAAACACTCACAGCCAGCCAGCCTACCAACGGGCCACCTGTACCAGAAGGATACGCGTGTACGGTACTGTGTTGAATCGGTCTGGTAGGTAGGCCGTGTATCTGCGTATGTATCAGTGTTACTAACCGCACTGCTCGTGTATTGTACGTACACACCGCTATGCCCCATCGCGCCCTGTCCTGTCCATTTGCTCCGGCGCCACACCCTCCCATCACACTCCAGCAACACCACCGACTCGCCGCACAATTGTTTCCTGGGAGCAATCCATCACGGCGTCTCCATCACTGATCCCACCAGCCCTCGTCCCGCGTTACCTTGTGCCTGCTTGCTGAGCCAGCTGCCCAACAAATCGGTACGCCTCGGCTTGGCTGCTACCATACAACTCCACCACCCCAGCCTTCACCGCTCCCAACATCTTCCATGTTACTTGTCCCGGCAATGACGAAATCCCCATCGTCGCCGCCCATCCCGGCCCTGTACCGCTTCGTCTTTCTCTACCTCGAACCTGTTTCAACTCTGGCTGGCGCTGTCTACGCACACTGGTTCCAGCACGATTACCTTATTCTAACTCACGCTGCTTCAGCCCCCTCGCACCAGCCGCCGCTCGGGACCTCCATCGCTTTGACCCAGCTGGCGAACCTGTATCTGCTGCTCTGCCTCAATGAAGCCCTGGTTCTGAGAGCCACAGACGACACCAAGCTCTGGAAGACGTTTCTGTTCGGTCTGCTGGTGGCCGATCTGGGCCATCTGTATTCAGTCCGTCTGGTAGGCTCTTGGGTCTACTGGCAGTTCTGGAACTGGAACAAAATCGACATTGGCAACGTTCCCTTCGTCATTTTCCTCGCCATTGTCCGGACCCTGTTCATCTGGGATGTGGGGTTTCCCGCTGCCAACGGTCCCAGATCGAGGAAGCGCGCGTGACGAAATGGAGTAGTACATCTGACAGCATCTCAACCAAGGAAATATTTCCAAGCAGCAAAGGATTTTCCTCCCAGGCATATCTTCGCCGGTTCTTTCTATTTCATTACTCAACCTTCGCCATGCACACCATACACCTACGTGATCGTTCCCGCTCTGTAAACTTCTCTAGCCTCAAACTCCCAAACTCTCTCAACGCCACTAAATTTGACCATGGAACAGATCCGCCATCTACCCCAGACCCACCTCCAGGCCTTTTAATAACACGGAATTCCTGAGAGGCTGAGTCACAGTTACCGTGATCCCGCTTCTTGCCAAACTTAGCCGCTTCTGGTGGCAGCCAGAATGTGTACTACTCGTCTAAGCGCCTGTTGTACGACTTCAACGCTGAACAGGCTTACGTCTTACACCGCCATGCCCCAAATAGAGAAGCTGTGCATTTGCGTTTGCATTGGCATACCTGTATGTGTATACCGAGGTATGTATGTACAATTTGCAAAGTCAAAAGTTATCATCCGACGTCGTCTTTCTATCGTTTCAAATGTCCATGTTTCGCGATACCGCTCTAGTGTTTCTGCAGCAACCTCTCCCCAATCCTTGGTGACTGTCATTCGAGCTCATGATCCTTCGTAGTATAGCAGAGGTAGATATATGTGCATGTCATTCGATCTCATCCTCTGAAACAAACGAACGTGCTTGGAAACCCCGACAAGAAACATTCTACCCCTCAAATCATACATCTTCCTGTCATCATCATGACCATCATACTTGATCTCTTACATTTCTATTCTCGGCGACCTCGGGACATGCTCGTTCTCCACCGGCCTTCTGCATGAGATTACACAGTAGATGCGAAAGGCAACTCGCGTCTTCAAACTTGTCCGATCCCTTCCAACGAATCATAGCACGATCGGCGAATTTTCCGAATCAAACAACGATGATCCTCCAAACCTGATGTAGCTTAGCGTTTCATATCTGCTTCCTTCTCTCCTTCTTATTTTTCTTCTAGTGTTATGCAGGGTCAATATTGTGTGAACATGGAACGGCTTGTAGCGAGTGTTCCCCGAACAACGCTGTTGTGTCCTCTCTCTCTCTCTCTCTCTCTCTCTCTATCGAGTAAAATGAAGTAATAGATTTAGAGTTTAGGAAATACGTCGCTATGCCTACCTGTCCTCGCGTTGTCTTGGAGATAAATGAAGATTCAAAACGAAGTTACTAATAAATTTTGCATCAATTCATCATCGACGAGCGAAACGGGTTACCTTCCCATATGGCAATATGCAGAGCAAAAGTCGGCGATAGAAAAACGTCCGGTGAAAATATGCGCCAATACGCGATATCGGGTGGCAAACAAGTCCACACCCGCACACCACCCCCACACACGCGTACACCGAACATTCGATTTTTCTTCTCTGAAGATCGAGTTCTCTGTCGGGCAATGCCGAGTCAGATTGTCGAGACTTGCATTATCTAGCGCTGGCCGCCGTCCATGTGGGGAGCGCCCTATTTCTGGGGCTAGGGAACTGCTAGAGCTTAGGGACGTTCTGTATCTTTGGAACCCCTTTTTTTCTTCTCCTGATGTTGATGGGCGGTGTGGACATGGGAATGCGAACATTAGTGCCTGAGCTGGATTATAGTTGGGGAATTGTCTTTGGAGATATTGAACGAATTCGTGTAGGATTTGTGATCCTCCTGTCCCAACATTGGTAATGCCAATTGATCTTACAACGACTATGATTGAAATGTACCAACTCAACAATGTACCATTCCGAGATTAGAACAGATGTTCTGGAAAATGTCGTTGAATTGTACATCATTCTATTCATAAATCACGGCACAGGTGATAGTGACAGTAGTACTACCAAGTGGGCAATTTATTGATTGTGACCGGCGGTTCAAAGATGAAAGAACCAAGAGTCAATCTTGAGTTTCTTCGTTGTAGAGTTGGTGAGGAATAGCAATAGATTTTGGGGTTAATTTGCTCATGACTTATCAAACCAAATGAAGTGACTATCATCAAATCACATTTCAACAATACTAACACAGATACGTGGATTGTTGGTGAAAAAGGTCGACATGCCAGGTGATTGGTTGCTGTGCCATTGCTCCGATACTGATTCTGACTAAGCAGCCGCTAACGCGCTCGACGCTCAAGCAACATCCAAAAGTTCAGCACTCCTACCATTTCACCTATCGTACCCCATTAACGCCATGGCCGAAGTACAATCACCTCCGCCTGCTGCTGCGCCAGAAAATTTCGAGCTTACTGCCGAAACTTCCATAACCGCCTCGACAGACCTTGTTCCCGCCGCCGCACCTACTTCCGAGCAAGTCATCATCACAACCAATGCAGATGGCAAAAAAGTCAAGAAGATAATACGTCGCAAACGACGACCTGCCCGACCTCAAGTCGATCCGGCCACATTCAAAACTGAAGCTCCCCCGGCTACCGGTACCATCTTTAACATTTGGTATAATAAGTGGAGCGGCGGTGATCGCGAGGATAAATATCTGTCCAAGACTGCGGCGCAAGGACGCTGCGTTGTCTCACGGGATAGCGGATACACTAAGGCCGACAAAACACCCGGAGCTTACTTTTGCCTCTTCTTCGCACGAGGAGTATGCCCTAAGGGTGTCGATTGCGAATACCTACATCGCCTCCCAACCGTCACCGATATCTTCCCTTCCAACGTCGACTGTTTCGGACGCGACAAGTTCTCGGACTATCGCGATGACATGGGAGGTGTGGGTACTTTCCAGCGACAGAACCGAACACTGTACATTGGTCGCATTCACGTCACCGATGACATTGAAGAAATAGTTGCCCGGCACTTCCAAGAGTGGGGCCAGATCGAGCGAACACGTGTTTTGACGGCGCGTGGAGTAGCTTTTGTCACGTACATGAACGAAGCAAATTCGCAATTTGCCAAAGAAGCTATGGCGCATCAGTCGCTCGACCATAGCGAGATCTTGAACGTGCGATGGGCGACCGTGGACCCGAATCCTGCTGCGCAAAAGAGGGAGGCGCGACGGGTTGAAGAGCAGGCCGCGGAAGCAATAAGAAAGGCGCTACCAGCGAGCTACGTAGCGGAGCTTGAAGGGCGTGATGGTGAAAGTAAGAAGAGGAGGAAAATCGAGGGCAGTTTTGGGCTGCAAGGGTACGAGGCCCCGGATGATGTGTGGTATGCCAAAGAGAAGGCAGAGTGGGACCAGTCCAAAGGGATTGGCGCGCCTGACGAGAGACGGATGATCGAAGGTGGTGAGGTGGCCCCTGAAGGGGAGGGCGAGGAGGATGGAACGTACGGAATTATGCAGCAGAGACAAACACAAGCCAATGAAGGTATACTATCGGGCTCGACATTGCAGGCTTTGAAAGGGTACACCGCGAATACGACAGCGCAAAAGGCGCCCCCGGCTATGGGATCGTTAGTTGGATACGGGAGTGACGACGACAGCGACTGATGATGAAAATTCATGGAGTTATCGGAGCCGGCAATCTTCCATAAGGCATATTATATCTGAGTTGGGGGCGCAATGCATTTGTATCATAGACAGACAAAAAGCAACACAGCATGTGGTATGGTGGAGATGATACCCATTTTTCACGAATTTTTTTCACCTTCATTGCGAGCTTCCCATGATGAATACGCATGTTTTTGAAACAGGCAATGCCGAATACTCTTCGTAACACCATTAGTGGCGTACAATTGCCTGAGAGACAATCCTCTAGGTGATAAGAAGCTCTGGCGCATGCTCCACTTTACCATCCACCACTACATCAGTACCATCC
Source organism: Periconia digitata (assembly GCA_948474695.1). Lineage (NCBI taxonomy): Eukaryota > Fungi > Ascomycota > Dothideomycetes > Pleosporales > Periconiaceae > Periconia > Periconia digitata. Next base: position 2,154,634 of record CAOQHR010000004.1, on the reverse strand, counting down.
CACCTTGCACCCCACTTTCACCCATGTAGTGTACATGGTCAAGACAACAACGAGACCTCTTATATCATCAATCCTCTATCTTGTTCCCCATCGTCTTCGCATATAATCTCCAGAACGGAAGTTTCCCTTTTCTTCATCTTTGCCAAACTAGATTCTCGACACTATAATGTCGTACAGCTTCCAAGATAAAGTCGTCCTGATTACAGGTGCGGGCAGTGGCATTGGGTGCGGTAATCCTCCACCTCCAAAATCTGCCGTTGACGGTATATATCATGCATACGGCGAAGGCAATTTTCGAACTATGACGAATTTTTTTATGAACTAACATGTACTGTGCAGCCGGGCAACAGCCATCAAAATGGCGTCTCTTTCCGCTACCCTCGCCCTCTGCGACCTGAGTACGTCAAACCTCTTCATGTCTCTTCGAACTCTCCACTCTCTCCACGGGGTGTAAAGGAAGTCTGGATCAGAAATGATTATATGAGCACGGTCTCTACTCATCACAAAACAATCACCCCCTCTGACTCTTCCACCCCCATGTGCAAACAGACTACGACGCCCTCGAAGAAACCTCGCGCCTCTGCAAAGGCTCCCCGACAACACCCCTCCTCGCCGACGTCGACGTCTCCTCGGTACAAGAAGTAACGCAATTTCTAACCCAAACGCTCGCCAAGCACAATGCCCTGCACCACATCTTCAACTGCGCGGGCGTGAACCCGACCTCGATGCCGCTCGAGTCGACCCCGGACAGCTACTGGGACAAGCTCATGTCGGTGAACCTCAAGGGCGTCTTCAACGTCACGCGCGCCGCGATCCCGCATCTGTCCCGCGGCGCCAGCTTCGTCAACGTGTCGTCCATTTCGGGCGTCCGCGCCTCCGCCCAGCAGGCTGTGTACTGTGCGACCAAGTTTGGGTTGATTGGGTTTAGTAAGTGTATGGCGCTCGAGCTGGGACCCAGGGGGATCCGCACCAATGTCGTTGCGCCGGGGTTTATTGATACGCCGACGAATGCTGGGGTTGTCAAGGGCGGGGACGCGGTGGAGAGTATGAGGAAGGGGAATGCGTTGAAAAGGTTGGGGACGGCTGAGGAAGTGGCGGATGTCGTGGCTTTTTTGTTTAGTGACGATGCGAGGTATATGAATGGGAGTGTTGTGGAGGTGGATGGGATGATTGGGGCGAGTGCCGATGTGGATGTGGATGTGAGTGTGGGTGCGAGTAAATGATTTGATTATCTTTGGTCAAAGGCCGACGGCTGTCGAAAAGTGACTGCGACAGGGTGAGGCGTGTTGGACTTGGGCTCGCAAGAGAGTCTGAAAAAAACAAACTGAGCAGTAGGCTGTATTCAATCGGAGTGGGTGATCTAGAGACAACACTGCCACGAGTTGCTAGTCGCAGCGTATGAATAGACAAGCCTTATCTATCTACAGTATATCAAAAGAGGTCGTCATTAAGGATATCATCAGCGTCATCATCAAATGCCGTCCATCAACATGTGCTCATCCCATTTTCCGAACGCCATACAATGCAATCGTCAGCCCCTATCCATCATGCAATGGCGAGGTCTTCATCCAGTCTTCTTCTGACTCTCGCTGTTCTCCCGAGGTAGCATACTTCTGATCTTCTTCACGAGATCATCCACTTTGAACGGCTTGCTTATGACAGCATCCATCCCGGCATCCAACATACTGGTGGTTTGGGCCTCTCTCACGTTCGCACTCACGCCGAGTATGAGACTGCGACCCGCCTTATTTTGTGCCTGTAATCCTCGTATTTCTCGAGTAGCCGCGTTCCCGTCCTTGATGGGCATCTCTTGGTCCATACTTAATGATGATTAGTGCATGTTCCGTGTGTCACTACATCCGCCATTACTCACAGAATACAATTAAAAAAGTCCTCGTGACCATCTGCATTTCTTCCGCGCTCGGCTACTACGTCGATGGCTTCTTGTCCATTATTGGCCACAGATACCTGGAAGATAATAAGCTGTTGCTCTACCTATATCCGATAGCAAGTTTGACTGACCTCAAATCCCTTAGATTGAAGTTGCCGTCGTAGCACTTTCTGGTTGATCAAGTTATCCTCTACGAGTAGTAAAGTGTTACGCTCATTTGATTCATCGTTTATTTGGGTTTGCATCGTTCCTTCGGCTGCACTCTCTTGGCGTGTTGTTTCCCCTCGTGTTAAATCTGGGAGTTCAGTCCGTTTGCGTTCAAAGTAAGACGATTTTTCATCAACCTTGTCAGCGACTGCTTTTGTTTCTTCATATCGGTTGTCCTTATGAACCGATGGACGAGCGTCCGTACTCTCCTCGGTTGGGGGGTTCTTCAAAGTGTCCATAACGTTTTCAGGCGTAACTCCTTCGTGACTTGCTAAAGTCTTAAACTGTGGTCGATCGTCTGTGTTCTCTTTATTTTCATCGATGCCACGCAAGGCAGAATTCGCACGGCTATAGCCGGGACGTTTTATCGGTGTAGATGATCTGCCAGCATTCGAGCTGTCTGACGTAGTTCGGGATCCAGTGGGCCTATCCTTGTCTCTGATTGCTGTGCGCACTTTGAAGAAAAACCCAAAAGTGGAACCTTCTCCTTCTTTTGACGATACACCAATGTCTCCGCCATGCAACTGACACACTAATTGCAATTAGCTAATAAGAATTACCAGAGTAGAACCAACTTACATTTACGGGAGATGAACAGACCCAGGCCGGAGCCCCCATAATTCTCCTGTGTTTTTGGCGTTGCTTGTCTGATATCACTGTAAGAAACAATCATCGCTATGATTGTGATATTGGTACGCACCTGAAACGCCCGAAAAGTTTGGCCTGGTCATCTTGGCTGATGCCGATGCCAGTGTCCCGGACGGCCACCATGAGGTAGAGTACCGAGCCCGACCCCCATTGGTGTGTCATGGTCGAGTCGATGTGAAAAGAGTTTTTGTCTTCGGAAAAGAATATAACATTTGGTGGGTAGGAAGTCGGGCGCTCCGGTGATGCACCCAAGGAAACAGTGATGCGCCTTTCTCCGTTCTTCTTTGCTGTAAACTTGATGGCGTTTGTAATCAAATTCACGAGCACTTGCTTCATTCTATTGAGGTCGGCAACCACGTAATCGACTTTGAGTTCGTCGAAGGATACATCCATTGCATAATGAAATTGGATCTGTTTTGCTTTAAATTCGCTCTGGAATACCTTGAGGGCCGTAGAAAACCCCCATTTTGGCTGGATTTCTCGCGGAACCAAGGTCAACATCATGGAATCCAACTTGGAGAAGGATAATATATCATCGACAAGCGTATTTTGGTGAGAGACGCAAAGCAGGATCGTGTCTGCAGCATCGAGAATGTCCCGAGTCACTATCTCGAGATCTTGGTGCTGGTCGTCGGTAAGATCTCGGGTCAAGTCTTTGATTTCTTCGGCTAGATGAAGCACGGCACTTAGAGGATTACGGATTTCATGAGACACCATGTCGATAAATCTTTCTTGCTGTTCCTTACGATCCTTCGCCTCTGTGGCCGCCTTCTCCTGGGCGATCTGAGCCTGTTTGATTTCCGTTATGTCTATCACGGCACAGATGTAGCCTGCCTCTGGGTCCTTTGATAAGGGCTTGAACATGAATAGCCTCCACTCGCCTGCCTCGCCTCTGGCATCAGCCGCACATCGGAACTCGATACTCAGTTCACCACGATTACTAAATGCTTCACGATAGGCTGACATGACGCGATCGTAGTCCTGGGGGTGGATGCTCTCGGGCCAGGCGCGGAACTCGTTCTTTGACTTGTTCGTAGTGAGCTTGAAAAAAGCGTCATTCACGAATATGGATTCAGCCTCGGAGTCGACAACAGCAAGACCGTGGGGGAGAAGCTCTGCAAAGCGGTGAAACAGCTGCGTCTGACGTGAATCGGAGGGCTTCTTGCCATCTTTCGCGTCATTCCCATTCTCCCCACCATGGTCCCGTTGTTTCGTTTCCTTGGTCTGGCGGGCAGGATTGTTTTCCACGTGCTCGTCGAGACCGGAGATGGGCAGATATTTTTCGCTCTCCGTCTGGAGCCACTGGGCAAGCACGCCCTGGCGCTTTCCGTGCTCGTCGAGAAGAGTGCTGAGAAGCAGTTGTGCGTCCATGTTGTCGGCGGCGTCTTTGCTCAGAAAGAAACGGTAGGCTGAGATACGGGTCAGCGAACAGGACGAGCGATGGGATGTAATGGTTGAGGGGTGGCTCACCTACCTTGATGGTTCTCCCACGCATGGCGACGGACAGGGCACTGAGAGCTTCCTCGGAGTAGCTGTCATGGGCGCTGGTGCCCTGCCCGTCCATGTCCCCGCGAGCTTTCCCCCAGGCTAGGTTGTGCGCAATAGCTAAATCACTGCCCCAGAAGATGGCGGCCGGGTGAGGGATGGGCAGCAAGCATGAGTTGACGAGCGTGTTGAGAACGGCGGGCCATGCATGGCGGGCTCCGAAGGGCGATTCGGCCCAGTTCTTGCGAGATAGGTATTCGGAATTCAGATCGAAGACGCCGACGCCTGCCGTTGTCAGCCTGTCGAGGTTCTCCATGCGCGGCGAGCGTATCCAAGCGATGGACAGTGCTCTTGAAGAGGAAGCGAGGGGAAGAGCTCTTGAAGACTCGGTGGACAGAGCCGGCAGGGAATGCGCTTCCTCTTTCGGGAACTATGGGATTGTTGTTCCACGGCGTCTTGGGTGTGTTGCAACTTGCAGGCAGGTGTGCGCTGTGCCCACTTGTTTGCAGAATCGTCGCTGACGTCAAGGTGTATTGTATCCGCTAGTCGCGGGAGCCACGTTCTAGGCCCCCGATGCATACGATCCACCAATATGAGGGCGGCGTGCTCAGTAAACATGACGTGCAAAGTCAGGTACAGTACGTACGTGTGATCGCACTATACAAGGTGTGTATATATTAAAAGTTGGAAAGCCAAACGGACCTTTGTGCACGCATCTGCGTACCCGTACGGAGGCAGGCAGTCGTTGTACTACCTATCTATGTATACATAGCTATGTGCTTTCCACGCCCTCAGGATACAGGCACAATCACTGCGAGCGTGCATCTTGTCGTTGCTCGCCCATACATACCATACTTACTTACATGTATGGTATGTACATACATACATACTTACTTACTTACTTACTTACAATGCCGGCGTTAACAGACTTTTATGTCAGCCCCTCCTTCCTTCCATCTCATCCGCCTCCCCCACCATGCCTAAAATGGAATGCATTACTTTGACATATCTGATAGATGCTCACCGCTGGACCGTGTCCCTCCCCATATCACCACACCCCGATCCTGTCCCAGGTGCACCATGTCATACCTCTCCACTCTCGCTCCTGAACTGCTCTATATAATCTTGTCCTATTTGCCTCCACGTGACGTCGTTCACTTCGCTCAGACCTGTCGACGAGCAGCCCAATTCATTCAACCCGACAACTTCGCCCTCTGGAAATCTGCCTTTCTCCACGTTTTTGACCACCCGAGATATGCCTGGGATGCATTGGTGCCGTCCGTGCGCGCCTCCAACGTCCTTCGCGAGGCTCAATGGGATTGGCATCACGAGCTTCGACGGCGCATGGTCGCATTCAATGCTGTCTGCGAATCAGACCGCTTGACCCTGCTCAAAACCATCGAACAGGTCGTCAAAACCCTCCTCGACATTGAGCAAACAGCAGCCTACACGACAAGGGACACCGAGGACAAGCCGCAATCGCTCAATCTAGCATTCCTAAGCCGCCTGCAGAACCAGTCCCCTGACTTCGACAGCATCGTGCATGACTACCATCGCGACATCAACTCTGTATCCCTACCACTCGAGTTCCAGGCCGAATCCGATCGTGCTGTTACACGGTCCATGGTCGGTCGGCGAGTGGCGATACCGCCATGGGCCAGCCAATTCCACGTAAGACGGCTACACTTTACATGTCTCCCATCAAGAATTCAACAATGATAACAGTAAATCAGGTCATACATGGACCGACCAAGCGAGAACGGGATTCAGTCTTCTCCAAAGCAGCCGCGAGGGCCATTGTATATGATTGGAACGTTACGGGATCTTTCGCGGAATATGGACCCTACGATCGGTCTGGAGGCGTCAACTGGCAGGCCGTAGAAGCTATCAGTTCTTTGATGCATCGAATCTTCGATATGCCACTGGATATGTACAAACTGACATCGTACGGCTTTCCCATGAACATTCCAAAGGCGATCCCGGTTCGTCCTGATAGCCCGGAACAAGACTGGGCTGGCTTGACCGGGATATGGCTAGGAACATACGCCTTCCTCGACTACAGAGCTCTTGTGCATTTCAACATCGCCCATAATCAGGAGTACCCTCTGGACCTGGGCGAATATGAAGAAGCCTGCGGGGATTTGATGCACTTGGATATCAAGGTTTCCGACGACGAAGATTTGAAACTTGATACGAGACTCCAGCCTTCACTTCCATACTGCCATGATCTCCCAATACTTCGGTTCACCGGACTTTCACAGAACCAAACAGCTGGAAGGCCTTCCATCGGGGTTAGAGGCTTCGTTTGTCTCACCCCCAGCGGTCGAGAAGTTCGCTGGCGCCTTATCATCAGGTACGTTCTAATCTTCCCTTCACTCTGGATACGTCTGATGTCATATAGGTACGCCGGAGAAGATCAATGGCAGCTTGAAGGTTTACAGCCTGGAGTGCGCTCGGGAGCTATATATGGGCTGTGGAGTCATATAGACCACGATGATCATGGGCCAACTGGACCGTTCTTTTACGCACCCGCCGCCTTGTGTGATCTTGGCGAGACAGACTAGATTTCGGACATATACAGCAACCTCATAACCTCCGCTTGTACTATGCTCTGCCCTAGAGTATGTTTCGCTATCTACGCTCGCTTATCTCCCTCGCCTCTCAACGCCTCGCCGTACCTCCAAAGTATATAAATCAACGGTATACATACAACAGAACTTACGATAGCCAGTATCGTGTTCCCCATTCCATAACCCAGTGTTTCAAACATTCCAGGGGAAAATATGGGGAATGCGAAGGCAAATATATTCCTCGGAAACTGCGATGCCGCAGCTGCCGAGGCAGTGCAATCGAGAAAAGCTTCCACGATATATGCCTGTACAGCATACACACCCACAATGTATCCACAACCGAGAATCGCAACACCTGCCATCGTAAGCATCATGAGCCGGTCGGCGGTACCCACGCGAATCTATGGAAATGACCACAAATCCATGGGTCAATCTTACCAATATCAGGCACAATCCAGTGCACATGTTTTTCGGCTGCCCAGCCATACCAAATCAGGCCGACTGGCACCATGATGACGCCCGGTATCAACAATGGGATTCGATGTTCTGGTTTGGCCTTTCCACCATTCTTCATTTTCAGATGAGCCCACAGTCGGTCTGTCACTTTGCCTCCAACATATAGACCCACTATACAGCCAGTAACAATAGCAAAGTAGTGTAAGCCACTTGCAGTGGCGGACTGGCTGTAATGTTTTGTCCACATTGTGGCAAAGGTAGCGTGCGTTATATATAGAATACCAAATTGACACCCCATTGCAAGAGCTAGATGGATAGTTGAGCATTTGCTGGGACCCAGATGATCCAAATCTGAACTTACCTGTCAATTGAATTGTCGGATGTGTCGCCAGCATTTTAAGTGGTCTGATCAAGGCTGTCTTGAGTCTTGCGCCTAGTGTCAAAGTGTCGAAGTCTAGTCCTGTGCAATATGCTCTCCCGGTCGCCTTCTGGAGCTGTGACGCCTTTCTTTTCAGTAGTGTCGGAGCGTGGGTCTCAGGAAGAAAGAAGACAAAAAGCAAAGTCACGACGGCATTGAAAATAGAAAGGGTATAGAACATCCAACGCCAGCTTGTGTGTTGCACCTAAGAAACATACTCTGTCAGAAATACACTTCTTTGAGACGTGCGAACGGTCAAGCAACATTTACTTACCATAACACCTCCGACCAGGGGACCGATAGCTGGGCCCAGCAGGGGTAACAGCCCTCTCAATATCTGGGACTTTCCCCGTTCATCGCTGTTGTAGATATCGGCTACAATAGGACCGGAAACCTAGACAACATCGTATCGTCAGCAAAGTCGTTATCTCCCTTCGATGTCAAGGCCACCCACGCCCACTCCCCTTCAATTCAATTCACGACCAACAATGGCAACGGCAATCCTCCCATATACGTACCGCGAACTCAGCACTCGCTCCCAACCCCGCCATGAACCGACTCAAAATCAACACTTCCTTTCCCTCCGCCACCCCACCCACCGTGTTCCAAAGAATATACCAAGCGCCACCAAGCACCCAAATTGGCTTTCTTCCCCATATCTCGCTGCACGGTCCCAGGACCATGGGTCCGAACGCAAAGGCGAGAATGTAGATTGACAGCGCCATGCTGGCTTCAGCTTCGGAGATGTGCAAATCGTGGCCTATGACATTGAGAGCGGGCGCGAGCATGGGTCCCGACATGAGCGTTATGAGGCCGCCGAAACTGGTGAGGATCGCGGTGAAGACTTTGCGGTGCGAGGGCCAGTCCAGAGGGTTTGTGGGTGAGGTATTTGGCGGATTGGTGAAAGTTACCTAAATTATGATTTATTAACTCCGGTACTTCATGACTGAAGACTGCAGTGCGAGGCAAATGACTTACGACGAGTTCATCTGGGGGTGGGTGCGTGATGTTCACTTCAGGGTTCTTCTCGATGGATGCATTGTCGATTGCTAGATCCGCCGCCGGCGATGTTGCTGCTGCAGGGCTGTTGGGGGGATCCTTTGTGATAGACATGTCGGGTTTTTTTATTGTATGATTGAATCATCCATCGAATGTTTCATGAATCTTTATAAAGTCCAGGAGGCATAACCAATACAATATCTCCGAGGATTCGGACATCTTTTATGGCTTCAAATGCAGCCTAGATACTCGAAGGATCATGCTCGAGACCCTGTTGGTGTCTGCCTTGTCCGTGGATTGATTTCATATCTTGTGGTATATATCTTGCCATCGTGATAACGTAAATCGCCCCATAATAACAAGTATATGCACTGCTATATATTGCTTCGTGTTGCCCACGGCGACATGACTGAGTCGCTCGTGTTTATCTTCTTCACTACCTACATATGTAGGTACATATGTACATGCCATCAATCACAAGACTCTACTTTTTCTTTTACGGATTCAACTTCTCACCCGCCCAATCGAAAAGTTTCGCTTCGAATGCTTTGGAAGGATTCATGGACTACCTAGGTACATATATACTTAAGTAGATATGCATGACTCATTCACCGATGGCTTATCAGATGATCGGATCAAAGTCGCCTATTGAGGCAGCTGCCTCGGAGATAATTTCTCCGAGCTTGCCAGCATTTCCTCCGATACATATCATTCCCTGACTGCAATTGTCCCCCAAACTCAAACTGTTGGCTTACGTTTTGGAGTCTATGTTTCTTTCGTCTCTAAGGCAAGACAAAACATGTTGTCACGGAAAAGAAAACAGCGAGCAATACTTTCTTGCAACGATTGTCGGCGACGAAAACTAAGTTGCAATCGAGAGTTGCCGTGCAGTCGATGTATTCAGGGTGGAATTGCTGGTAGATGCTCATATACAAAGGAGACAAGTATTGATGAAGGAAATGAAATACAAATTGGTGCTCGTCGGCGATCACATACTTCGTCGAACCAATCAACTGTGGGGCCTTATGATGCAGGTACGTTCGTGACTTGCTGATACACATAAAAGTACACTCGCTCAACAGGTCGCTAGAATTGGAGGAATCGAATCAACGACTTCTTCCCGAATATTCTGCATCTTCGACGCATGCCAATACTGATCGAGTGCATGAGCACACTGTTCGGGAATTAGAGCAGCGCATTGCAACACTTGAAGCCGCCTTACATGCATCGAAGCATGAGCCTAGTGAGACATATCGTTCAGGTAATCTCACTTCGAAGAACCTAACCGGAAATTCCATGACAATTTGTAGCGGATTTTTCAAAGGCGGCAGCTATCAAACATATTTCTATGGACCAACTAATCCCATGTTCGTCCCCGCACACTTCCCTGATCTGCGACCCTTCATGAAAAGGATATATGTAAATTCGACTCTATCCCGGATACGACAGGACATGAGCGCGTCAGAAGAACGCAGTGAGGCAAAACAGCCAGCACCTACCCGCGTCCTTGCTATCCCAAATCTACGGAGTATATTGCCAGATCGAAACACAGTCGACAAAATCGTGAAGACCTACTTCGATATTTTCGAGGCGACCTACCGTATTCTCCATGCTCCAACATTTTGGGGCAGTTATCGGGCATACTGGGATCCTTCACATCCCAGTACTGCATCCGACTTTGAGATGGATGCTATCATCCTATCCATTCTAGCATGCACCTTGTGTATCTCGACACACGATACAACGCGGCATTGCATTAGTGGCTCTACTTTCCGAGCACAAGCTGTGGTCTGGATCAGGGCTTGCGAAGCTTGGCTCAAACAACAGAGCCATAAACATAGGAGCCTTGCCAGCGTACAAGTACGATTTCTGCGTCTTCTGGCCCTTTCTACGAATTGCTTGAAATCAAAACAATATTACGAGGAGGTTCAAAATCTGATTGTTTTCATGCGTTCAATTGGAATGCATAGAGATCCCAGAATACTAGGAAATCGATGCTCAGCTTTTGAAGGAGAGATGAGACGGAGGTTATGGGCGACGGCGATGGAGCTGGAATTACAGGCTTCGATCGATAAAGGTGTTCCCTCCGTTATTTCTGATGCCAAGTGAGTCGACGTCCGCAAAAAAAAAGGCTTACTTTCATCCACAACTCAACTGATCATGTGTTTCCGTCTCCAGCTATGACTGCGATCCGCCGCGAAACATTGACGACTCCGACCTTCTCCCTGCAACGGAACATCTCCCTCTGTCTCAACCCCCTTCCAATTACACTTCGACTTCCTTCCTCTATCACGCGTCAAAGTCTCTCTTCCTTCGCCGCCAACTGTGCACACAGCTCAACAGTCTCCATCCTCACTCTCCCACCATCTTCTCTCCCAACAAATCTGAATCCGAACTCCTAAAAGCTCTCTCTCTCCTCCCAAAATGGGAAGATAATCCACAAGCACTCCAATCATCCACACTCCTTGATCTTCTGCTCCGCCAGTGGTTGATGCACTTCCATAAACCAGAGGTCTTACACCTTGCAGGGGTGACGCAGAACCCACTTTACCACCAACGCCCCTCGACCCGCTACGCCATCATCGCAACCCTCGAAGCCGCCTCTTCAATCATAACCTCACACGCGCGTCTCCTCGATGCGAATACCTTCGCGCTATGTTGCATGCGTTCTGATTACCTCAGTGCCGCGTTCCTCGTCTGCCATATCGCGTACCACGCGTATATAGCTGGCGATTCGATGATGACAGCGCTAGTGCGTTCCATGTTTGCCCAGACAATGGATATTGCGCTGAGGGTCGTCGAGGAGCGGTGTTTGCGGCCTGGACGGGGGAACCACAAGTTTTGGTTCTTGAGCGCGGCGTGTAGTTTGGCGGCGATGCAGTGGGAGGAAGATCCGGCGAGGCGTGAGGCCTTGGAGAAGTCGGCGTGCGAGAGGGTCTGCAAGGTTTTATATAAGATTCTCGCGTTGAGGGATGAAGACTGGGATGGCGATGGTGCTGATGGGAGTATCAGGTTTGGAGCAAAGGGGGTTTGTGAGGTACGTTCCCCCCCTCCTTCCAATAACACATTTATTCATGTTTTCTCTTGAACGATTCCACAGAAAGTCCAACTAACAATAAGTGTTCTAACGCCCTACATAGATGGTTCTTCTTGGCCCTGTCTCCACCATCACCACTTCTTCCACTGCAACATCCGCTCCTCTCCTACAGACTTACCAACCTGCTTCGCAATCCCCACTACCTACATCCTCCTTCCCTATTCACACTTCACCGTCAATAACATCACCGCTAACCTTCGATACCGCTGCCCTCGCCCCTTTCCATAGCGGGAGCGGCGGCGCAGACGAAGCGTGGATGCTAAACGATATGTGGTTCATGGACGACCTCGGGGATGGGTTTATAGGGTACGGCGACCAGAGTGGTGGGAACGGGTTTGGATATGTATAGGAAAGGGATTAAGCAAGAAACGGTCGTTACGAAAAGATGGGGGAATAATATGGTATCTTTTTTTTTCACTCAATTCTCTAAAAAAAGTAGTAGAGGGAGGTATCAGTGCTTTTCTTCTATTTCTTTCTGCTCGCTCGCTCCGCCAAAAATCACAATCAAAATCACAATGTCTCTAAGCCCCTTCCACTTTCTAGACCCCTTTACTCTTTGACTCATCTTTCCTTATGATTTCCCGAATTCGCACACATGTCTAATTCTGAACATATGCTGAATGAATAAGACTTCCAACCGGCAATCACCGTGGCCAAAAATAGGAGGATAGCAGACCACCCGAATTCTATCTTCTCTTCAAGTGTTCTTGAATTCCCGACCAAATATGCTGTATTCACACGCGGTATATGACTCGCTCTTCACCACCCTCTATTCCATCCTGCATCAATTACCCGCTAAAGCTATATCCCTGGCCACCACCATGGGGTTTCGGCGATGGCGGCGACACAGGGCCCATGGGCATAGGTAATGGCGCGCCAGGCGCAGCAGCCCCAGCGTACGCCGTGGAGTAGTTGCCCAGCGCCGGCGGGCCTGGCGGGGGAGGAGTCGGTGACGCGTGCATACCGATGTGAGCATCGCGCCGGTAATCATCGTAGCCGCCGGGACTGAGGGCGCTCGCAGCATCCACTGCCCCGTCATCGTACGCTGCGTATCGCCCCATGCGGGGATCGTTGCCCCAGCTCAGCGGACGACCAGGGTGGCGGCCTTCATCGGTCTCGGTACCGTGGAGAAGGGCGTACTCGTCATCTGCTTGGTTTCCACCGTGCTCGGTGCGGCGGTCTTCTTCATCGTCTGAGTGGTCGTGTGGTTGCATTTCCGTGGACCATGTTGGGTCTTTGGCCGAAGATGGGTCGCCGCCGGTTGCGTGGTATTGGGATTCTTCCTTAGAAGCTTCGTAAGGGAGGACACCTTCTTTACGGAAGGAACGAACGTAGTAGCCGGATATGGCGGTGGTGATTACGAATAGCACGCTATTTAGATGTTAGACAAACTTTACCCATGTACTGCTAACATGTATTTCGGAGGGGGGGCAACGGACCAGATGAAAACACCTAATCCCACTGTAGCGCGGGACAGATTGCATTTGCTTTCGGGGCCATATTTAAACGTCGTGCAGTTTCGTTCCTCCAGCTTCCTCTCTTCAGCTCCCTCCGTCACACCCTGTGTATTCCATATAGCGACAGACATGAAGGCAGCGAGCCATAAGACTAAGGAGGTTTATGTCAGCCTCTTCTTCATGGTGACGTACAATAATGCAGGAGGCAAGACGAACCCGTATACAACGCGTCCAGCGCAACGAAAGCGTATGCATTTGCGAATTTTTGTGCCCTACTCCACATGGGAACCATAGTCAAGTATATCAGAGCAGGGAGGGTGACAAAGCACTACGGGTAGAATTGTCAGTCTTACATTCAAAGTATGCAGTGCGCATCTTTATCCCTTGCGTCCCTTCTTCCCCTATTTTCAAGATGTGAGACGTACCATGGCGAAATAGTACCTCGTGGGACCTCCGATCTCTCCATCTTGTGTCAAAATAGCAATGGTTATGCACCCCGCTATGAAAATGACCAGCCCCTGGAAGAAATGTGCCACCGTCTTGCACTTTTGCACGTAAGATGTGTTGATGCGCATTATGGGCGCAGCGCAGGGTGTGATGAGTCGTGACGATATCGCACCCTCTCGAGGGGATCGGTTTTCTGAGGTGTGCCGCGATCTGGGCGAAGGGCCGATGGGAGTGAGGGTTCACAGGGGAAACGATAGAAGGGTTCGTGGGGTATCAACAAGACTGATTGATGGCGGAAACGAGGGAGAGGTAGTAACAGCGACTAAACAAAGATTGAGTTAGAATGGGCTTCTGTGTCCATGGCCAATCTCTTTCACAGCACTAGGGGATCGTCCTTGACATGCTTCACGTCTCCGTGGTCGGCAAAGTGAAGCGAAAAAGCTTATTGAATTGTTTACGTACGGGAGTATCTCGGGGGATGGATCTGACTGACGATGACGGATGGAAGAAAGGCAGACAGGCGCAAGAAGATGGATGAATGAATGCTCAATGTTGATAAAAAGCAGCAACAATCAAACCGAGGCCGGGGGGATTCGCTAAAAGTACAGGACAAGGTCGATGCACAGATGATGTGTGAATGCAATGAAGAAGAAAGGTAAGAGAAGAAGAGGGATTTGCTGTGGGGGTATCAGGGAGGCTGAGCAACAACAGCAACAGAAAAGAAGGATGAAGATGGGGAAGAAGAGAAGGGTCGAAGACGACGCAACATGGTTCGCATAAACAAAGCGTCTCGGCGCACCGCCGCAACGACAAGCAAGCAAGCAAGCAAGCAAGCAGAAAGATGGGGTGGCCGATGATGCAGTCCCTGTCGTGTTCATGTTCAGCTGTTGCATTAGTGGCTGGCCGGCCTGTCATTGGCTGAGAAGCAACCAATGCCAACCCGACCTCTCCCGCACCAGCACCAGCAGCAGAGATGATGACAGGATCCAGAAATGGTTGATGTAAGCAGGAGGAGCGGCACAGCGAAGTGATGTGTTTTGGAATCAGTGAATCGAGGCGGCGGGCTCACATTTACGAGTTTAAGTCACACTCCACATCAAAGAAGAGGCTGTCCATGGTAAGATGAGAGGTGACGTGTGATTCCCGATCCCTTCTCCCACTGACCTTGTTAACCTTCCAAGAGAGAATACTTCAAGTACTTCTGTGTAACGATATCTTCCGCGAATTGCCTTTGGCCTCTGCCCTTCGCTTTCCCCTGTGTATGTAATCAGCTGCTAACAAAATGTCTGCCAATCTAATTATAGATCCCGCTGCTGCTCTGCTGGCCTTACCGACCACACCTTGCTCGATACAGCATAGCGTTGCACCTATCAACACGTTCCTCGAGCCTCCCTCCAGCAAGTCGAGGCTACCAAACCAAGCCCAAAAGGCATTCGCTGGCTTTTCTACTTCATCAAACATGGTACACAACTGCGTACGACATTCACGACATATCAGCCTCACTCAGACCGGTCAAACAACCGGGTTCATACGAACAGTCCACGAGTCCCCATTTGAGCCACACCACACCACATCGCACCAAGGCGCAGCAGAGCTAGCACAAGTCTTCATGCCAAGTCATTCTCCAATCAACCGGTGAAT
This sequence comes from Periconia digitata, assembly GCA_948474695.1. NCBI lineage: Eukaryota > Fungi > Ascomycota > Dothideomycetes > Pleosporales > Periconiaceae > Periconia > Periconia digitata. Next base: position 2,139,318 of record CAOQHR010000004.1, on the reverse strand, counting down.
CTTGAGGATACGTGCTCCCAACAACCTTGATTCATTATCGTGAATGCCAACCCCATCACTGTGCAACCCTAGAAAGAATGCAGAGGCCATCGTACTAGAGAAACCTCCAAAAATAAAAGTCCCGTCCATCAGCCGTCCGTCCCCCAGAAAACCCTGCCGAAATCAGTCCTCTTTACATTTCACACGTCGCATACGCCATCCCTCTCCCTCTCCCTTCCAAGTACCCGAACCACCTGCTTGGCCCCATTCCATCTTGCTTTCTGGCCTTCCTTTCTCATCTCCCTGATTCCTAGCATGGCCCAAGAGTCGACACTTGCATTTTCCCTTTCCATCGTGTCTTCAGATCTCTGCTCTTCCTCCACCTCATCCTCTCCTTCCTCCCTAATCTCCTCCACGCCTCTGAACAGTCTTCGCGCTGCTGCCCATTCACCCTCTCTTCCTGCCCCACAACCAAACACGCATTTGCCTTTGCCGCATGGCCTCCAGAACCGGTATTCGGCCACCTGCGCCTCGCTCAGAGGCTGTACAACGAGCATTCCACTCTCTATGCTGCGATTCGACTTGTACGATAGCAAGTTCCCTTCCGGAGAAATCGGCGACTGACTATATGTCTCTAATCCGTCCGCGATCGGAATCACGTTGATGTTGGTGTTGATTCGTGGAAGACGGGCAGCTGCTTCATGCATCTTCCTGCTCGAGGCGTTACTGCTTGATGGTGAAGAGGGAGGTGTAAATGAAGTCGGAATCATGGGCTGGGAAGAGAATGCTTGCAATGCTTGCTTGCTTGCAAAGCTATTTAGCATTGCTACGCGAGGGCTAACAGGATGGGAAGGGCTCGATTCCGGTGTAGACAACGGCGGTTTAGTAGATGCATTGTTTGACATTCTAATATCTGGACATTGTCCGTGATCGTGAGGCACAGAACCGTGTATCGGTCCACACATGTCGGAACCATCAATACTCATAGGGGAAAATGAGCGAGCATCTCGGGGTGTGTTGCTTGTGTTGGCGACGTTGCTACCCGCTTCTGAGGCAGGAGAAGGGAAAACCCCCTTGGCATCCAAGGTCGGCGATAAAGGAGTCGGGTATCCAGGACATCGCCGACCAACTTCCGTCAGCCGTGGGAAGTTCACTTGCTGTTGCATGTTGGTTGTAGCCATGGCATGGTGTTGAGAGTATAATCCAACACAATCCAGGGTAGACAGATTGCCAGTCGCCAACATCATGCCGTCTATGCTCGAAAATGACGGCATCTGGCTGATAGAGAAGTGCATGCTTGTGCCCTGTTTCGTAGGTGGATAAAGATCGTAAAGGGTGTCGCCAGTTGGTTGATGAGATGGGTTGTTACGATATTGGTGCAAGAAGCCACCGCTGAAAGAGCTACCAGTGCCGATGTGACTACCAGCTCCACTAGAAGCCCCTTCGCCCGTGATGCTGCGAAGAGTATGAGCAAGAGTAGGATCAACGTTTGCAGATCTGGCAAAACGAGCGTCATCGACTATCCAGAGACCACCGTAATGGTTCCAGGGGAAGGTGCGGAGGAAGTAATCTTCAGGGTACACATCGAAGCCAAGCGAGCGAGACCGGAAGAAAACATAAACGTAGCGGCAGTCAGGGAATTGGCGCAATACCTGCTCATCAATTTAGCGGCTGCTCCACATATCTTGGGTGAAACAAGGGACCGAGAGGGACATGGAAGCAATGTAGGTGCTTCATACATCCCAAGCCGGATATAAAGGGGGGTTTGCAGAAAGCCTACAGTGGCGTTAGCCTGCTTCCATGATGATCAGTGCATCGGTACCCACAAAAGTATCTCGAACGCAGCATGCTTGCTCAACTGTTTAGCAGCCCTGCGATAAGCCCACATCACTTCCGGCCTCGCCGTCTTGATGTTCTTGCGGCCAATCAGGCGGTGCATGGCCGGGCTCGTCTGATACATTGGATCGAAGACTATAAGGTTGCGAGAGCCGTCGTGACGACGCTCGAATCCGATGATGGACATGGAGTGGCCTGGTTGTTGAAGAAAGATGGGTGGGAGGAGAGTTTTGTTAACATTGGAGCCGTCGCTGATAGGGGTCTGAGCGAAATAAGTCTCGACAGCGGTAAGAAGGGCCTCATGGGCTTCGGTAGCGCCGTCTTTCGAATCGGCGAACATCTGTACACCGCAGTCGATTCGAGCACTTTGGAAAATGGCTTGGGCCTTTGCCTATGTCAGAGAGGCCCGGATGTATAGGAGTACCAATCTCACCTCGGGAGTGCCAATATACTTCCTCGTATCTCGGATACCGCCGGTCTGCTGTCTCGCAATAGCGTTGATACCTTTGTCCCATGCGCTCTCGATCAATTCCTGTAACTTTAGTATCCCAGGCACTCTTCCATGAAAATCCTCGCACCCTTGTGCTCGAGCACCTTGAATATAAGAGATGAGCATTTGGATGTTTCGGTAGCCGCAGAAGCTACCTTCCTTTGGCGTCTTGCCAATATGTAGAGTGGAGGGATGACAGTAATAAGCCTGTTTGACGGAGCGATCCAGGGCTGATAATTGGGCTAAAATAGGAATGATGCCGGGTGTTTCATTTTGCACGTGCTCTTGCTTGATGAGGCGTCCATCGCGTCCGATGCGATTTACTGTGGTGATTTTAGGTCCAGCATCGAGCTGATCATGCAGCCACTTGGGCATACGGTCTTCCCACGCATATGGGCCGAGATCAGCACACTGTATGTGATCAGTATACACCGAAAGTCTGCAAAGAAGACGCACTTACACCGAGGCGGCAATTGCTCTTAGGGGGCTTGACCGTCACGCCGGGCTTGGTAAAAGGGTTGAAGGTGGCGATACTACGTGACAGAGTGCTCTTCTCGCTGCTTGAGGTATTACTGCGACTTCGCTTTTTATGCTTCCTTGACCTTTTCTTCCTGTCCTCTTCTGACCCTCGAGAGGGGTCAAAGTCGGTGGGGAGCATGGCTGATGAACCGGCGTCGCTGTTGGCGACAGAAGTAGGATGTCTAGAATGATAGCTTCTGTTGGACGACTGGTCAAAGGATAATCTTTCTCCGGCGTGGAAGTCCAGGTGATCGTTAAAGTCATGTATCAGGACAAGTTCACAGCAGTCGGGCTCTGGACACATGACGGTATCTTCGTCTTCGTCAATGCCACTTTCCATTCTCGAGTCAGCACTTCCCTTTGAAGTATCGTTAGTCAAAGATGGAGGGAGCGGCTCAGGATCATCTTGGATACGAAATGGCGAGTCTTCGGTATGTGCCTGCTCGAAGTGTAGTTGCAGTACGTAATCCTGACCCGAGGCGACTGCGTAGCCACACATTGGGCACTCGAGACTTTCTTGTGAACCTGCCATGTTATTCAATGCTGTGATATATTGGCCTTTGATTAGGTATCACGCAGATGGGTCGCTCTATACGTCGAATCCAGTCGCAGCTGCCAATCCACGGTTGCCACGCGACAACTCGGTGTGAACTTCACAGATAAATGATGTGATGTCTCGACACCGAGCAGTCTGGCAGACTCAATAGTTCTCGTGCTCGGGGACTGACAGATGTCTGCCGGCGTGATTCATTCAAAGGAAGGAGATGGTTGGTGAGTGGAGAGCAGCGGTGAGGTGGAATGAGTGAGTACGGTACTGTAGTGTGACATGAGGAACGCATGCTGGTCCTGGGGCTGCCTTCGCCTGGTTAACAATAAATGTAAGGCTGGTACACGAATACATGATACATGCCAGTGAGCTTTGAAGGAGACTCATATAGAATAAACTACGCCTGAAACTACGAAATACATGACCAAGTTCCATTTTACGTGGTTGGGTCCCAAGGGTCGGCGCGGAACCACGAGATGTTCCGGGCGGATTCTTGGCACATCCGCTCTTGAACATCTTGAACATTGCATCGTCCATCCAGTAATCTTATTCACATTGCCCGTTTCTGGACCGGAGTACATACCGATGCCGCAGGTGACCACCGAAATGTTAAAGGCCTCAAGACGAGTTGGCACATTGTCTTGGCTCTCTTGACTGACGTCAACTGCCGCCACAATCTCAGACACGTAACGGATCTACATGCTTCGTGAGAGCCAACTAAATGGAGCAACATGCGTATTGTACCTCCCCATCAACTACCTTTGTGGGAACAATGAATAAGGCTGCGCCACGGCGTGCTTGCCCTAACTTGTAACATAACGATGATCCTGTCAACTTCCCATCAACGGACTTGGACGAATCACGTACTCTGCGCTTAGGCGAATATTTCATTAAGCATAGCCACCTTAGCATTGGCGTCTCCGGCAGGGCTGATTCTACCAGTAGAAGCGTTGGTTGCACCTGTGTGAAACACACGAGAAAGAGGCTAATTGCGCAAATCCCAGGTTCTGCTAGTTTTGGGAAACATGTCTTGTAGTATAGTAGGGGGGCCGAGTAACGATTATCATCGAGGCTGTGCGTCACTATTTGGAGCATGCTGATCGCAAGTACACTTTGTCGAGTTTCATAAATACCTCTGCCCTAGCGTCGCATTTGATCAGCTCTATATTCAGCAAACAACAACTCCAGTGACAACGACGTTTTCGACTCCTCGATCCTCTACCTTCAGGTGGGTGCTCCATGAAATGTGCAGATATGTGATACTTTTCGAACGAAATTTCGATCAGCGAAGGATATCTGTTTGATCTTTGCTGACACTTCGTAACAAAGGTTGTGGGACGATTTCGAAAAGACACAAGTGCAAATACAGCGGATCCATCTCGACCCGCCTTCTCGACTTTAGTTTCTACCTCCATTTCGATAGGCTCTTCATCACTAGCCATAAACCGACCATGGTGAAATTCAGCCTCAAACCCACCGCCGACAAACGCTGGCAGGGTGTCCAACGGCACTACTTCACTGTCTTCATTCTCAAAAACATTGTCCTCGTCGCGTTCATCGGCCTCACCATCGCCGAGAGCGTGCTGATATCGAAATGGTACAAGGAAATGTGGACGCATCCACAGTCTACCAAGTTAGACGGCCCAGTGTAAGTTATCATATCCAGCTCATCTCTCCCTCTTCTCGACCAATTTCCAACCCATCGATTCCCCTGCGATCCACCCATCATCCATCCAATCCAAGCGCTGACAAACCCTTCCTCGCTGCAGCGAATTCTGGACCCGCATAGGCATTGCGCTCATCCCAGACGTAATCATAACGTTCGTAGCCATCTTTTGCATGTTGACGCAAAAGTGGCACCCCATCACCGCCCTCTGCTCGACGGTAGTGCTCTCAGCGCTGTGGCTCTTCTGCGCCGTCATCAATTCCCTCATCACATACTCTGGGGAAACCATTTACTTCGCCAACATGGACTACCGTGACCGATGGGACGCCATGTGTTTCGCCGAGACGGGGCTCCAGGCCGCCATAGCAGTCATGTACATGGTCATGATGGGCTTTGCGGCCAAGGCAGTGCATGTATGGAGGAAGGGCCCGAGGGTGCTGGCGTATAGGGATGTTGAGGAGACTTCGTAGAGGGCATGAGTCCGCTGTTCTCTTTATATCGCCCCCCTTCCCACATGACAAGTCGTCGATGATAAAGACGTAATGTTCTTGTTGTGTTTTTCTGGCTTTATGACCCACGATTTACTGCGTAGGATGCTGGGTAGTCGGATTTTGAGCTGCATCTATGCGAGGCTCGTATTATTACTACATGTGCTTTACGCCTAATAATGTTTAATCATCAACACGCAGAGGTCCACTCGCTAGATACACTTGGTCGAGGCACCAATAAATACTTGATCCACCTATTTGCGTTGGCTTCATATAATCGAGCACTGGCTCACTGTTACTCTACATCAAGTGATCGTTCCTTCATGTCTGAGTGAATCTCGGAACATGTGTCCTGCCTAGAGCTCAAAGGCAGATTTATCGTGTTTTCAATACCCAGTGTTTGTGCCGCATGGGAATGCGATGAATCACCACTACGCTTAGGTCTGAATGAATCCTGCCCTTTCTACATCCACGTTCGGCCATTCTTCAACGGCGAGATTAGATCTTTCCACTCCTCTACCCTTCAAGTCACAGACTACTATCAACGACAGTCGTCAAGGAAAGTATACATCTTTTGTTAGGTTGATGGATCGGAAATACAGTCTCAAGTCGGGCGTGACCGTCATACAGCAACAACAGAGTAACACCTTTTCCCCACAACTAGATTTATACTAAAGAAGAGCAGCCCAAAGTCAGTACAGATAGGCAGAAACAGCCTAACATTTTGCTCTGTGTGCTTGTGCACATCAGTCATTCCTCTTCCTCGTCATCATCATTAACAAAACAGCACGAGTGTATGGACAGTCAAAATCTCTTATACAGCCACGCCCTCCATCCACATCCTGCGAAAGAAAAAGAAAAAGAAGTACGAGCAAACATGGAGTTTGTCTAACATAATAGCACCGGAACAGCACAGTCATGTACTATCACACGACATGTGCCTTTTGCTCGACTCCTTGGGCAAATTCATTGTATCTTCTTGTACGGTGTTAATGCCAGATCTGATACTTCGCCGCTATGGCGTCAATAGATCGAGAATATAGCCAACATAGCCAACCTTAGATTGATATCTAGCATAGCCACATCGCCACTCGTCTATCCTTCTGAACACAGCCCAACATGTCTTCATCTCTTTTCTTATTAATACTAATAAAAGAAAGCCCACATATGGTGGGGCCCCGATCGAGAGAGCCAATCCAGCTATTTGAATCAACCCCACAACCTCTTGGAATCCAGGGAAAAAACAAAAATTCTCCGAGCGTATACGCAGTACTAAAAAAAGGCGTACTTGCTTTTCTGATGGACCGCTTGGAAAAAAAACACGGTATACAAAAAAAGAAAAGAAAAGAAAAAAACGAAGTAAGAGCACGAGCGAAGAGAGAAAAAAAAACTCTCCTATGGCAGGGTGCCAGTGTATTTTGGGTGACTCTTTCTTTGACTGCTGTTTGACCTGCTCGTTCATCACGTGTATCCATCTCAGCTCAATCACATAAGCTCGACACTCTATGCACCGTCTTTCGCTTGTGAGATTTGGACAAAGATTGGGCCGAGGAAATACATATACACACATCGAAAGAGGGCGAAAAGATGGAAAGAGGCTTGTGAAATCGAGGCTGTGCTCGCTCGTGTATAGCCTTGTTGGATAGTTCAACTCACCAGATGTTCTGGATCTTTTGGGATGAGTGGGAAAGAGGGGGTGTTCCTTGATTCCATGGAGTAAGTAGGTCATAAAAGGTATTCTCCTAGTTCCTTCTTCAGGGTTCTTCCTGTATGTAGACTGCGGAAGCGAACCCGATCTTTTTCTCTTCTTTCTTTCCTTCTTCTAGATTTTTGTGGGAGGGGGCGATGGACACGCGTGTCTTTCTTTTCTTTTTCTCTCTCTTTTTTTCGAATAGGTTGATTTTTTTTAGTCACACAGCTTCGATTGAATGAAGTGGATGACATGATCACAAGACTCTAGGATGATTTCCAGGGTGCCACTATCGCGCGGAGCAAACTCCCCATATACACGAGTGAGTGAGAGAAAAGAGGGGACTGACTACACACTTGTGGGAACAAGTACACTAACCCACTCTCCCCTTCTTCCCCTCAGGTCGCAGTTAAAGAGTAAAAGGGTAGCAGAGTTGAGTGACGGCCTCGAGTCAAGGAGAAAGAAGTGTCCTTTTTTTGGGCCATCACAAATAATGCATTCGCAAATACAACTCAGCTTTGCTCGACTCAGTTGTTCTCTCAAATTTCCCATCGAAGCGGAGCTGGGTTGATGCCAGCTGAGTCAAGCTCTAGTGTCTCACGAAGACAGAGAGAGGCGGCCTTAAGTTTGCACCCTTCTCCTTTCTGTAAGGTGAAGGGAAGGGGGAAGAGGGAAAGAGGGAGAAGGAGTGGCAAGATTCATGTCGATGCCGATTGAATTTTTTTCTCGAATAATGACTCTTGCGCTTCTCCCGATCCTTTTAGAGTTTGTAACACCCGCGCATGCCGTGCATCTGTTGCGAATCGATGTCACCTCCGAGGGAGGATGGTGGATGAGGGTTAGTCCCAGCGAAGGCCATCGATGTTTCCGTGAGAGTTTCCGCTAAACAAACTCTATTTGACTGAGACTCGGCGCTAAAGGAAGAACGACGGAAGATAAAATACTGTTATGCCAGTGCCACAGGGTAGATCGACGTTTTACAGTGTAAGGCGCCAGGTACGCTTAGGCGAGAAGAGGATGGTTGGAGTCAATACCGAGGCGGTACTCTTCTTCACGTAGGCGACCCCCGCTTTTTTCCTTCGTCATCGCAAAGCATCCAGCCTCCAGCCCTCTGCCGTATTTTAGTAATAGCGTTATCATCATGTACCTGCATACCAAGGGCAGCTCAATCGAGAGAGTGGGCGTCCATCACACACCCACACACAGGCAAAAAGAAAGGTGCATCCTTGCACAGGAACACCAACGGCTCATCCGTCTCGGGGATCTCGGTATGCGGTGCCCCCCATGGCATCCGCAAGCGAGCAATCAATTTGAAACTCCCGCTATTCTGATACACCTGCCTCGAAATCTGATGCAAATGGCCGCCGATCTTGCGCCTGCGCTGCCAACCCAACAGTTCCCTATCTGATGCTATCTATCCTTAGCAGCAATGCCAGGCTTTCCGGCTACAGTTCGCCATTTCATAGTCATGCCGAACGGGGTCACACAGGTGGCGGCGAGTCAACCAGCAGAAGGGGATAACGGCGCCCGCATGAACCGAGGGGCTGTTGACATGACCTTTAGTCGACAGATGGCTAAAAGCCTAAAGGGTTCACTGACAAGACCCCTGAAACCGAAGGTGCAATCGTGTACGTGGACTGACAAGTGCTGGCATGGGACCAGTTGCCCGTAGAGGGGTTGCAGCAGCAGCAGCAGCTCGACCATCGACTATTACCTTCTGTTTGCGTTATTGCTGGTCGGCTTCTGGGAGAACGGAAACATGACCGTAAACGGCGCCGTTCAATGGTGTTCCAGAAGTAGCCTCAAAGCAATAGAATCCAATATCTCTCAATCCACCACACGACCCCACCACGTCCGGAATTGGCAATATCAATTTGACCAATGCCAATTTCGACAAGACTGTTGCGGCACAGATACGACAAAAAGAAAAGCAATGGCGCGGTATTGCACGCCAGACTACAAAAAGGTGGTGGAAGCGACATTATCCCATGCTTGTCCGGCGCACGCTTTTGCTGTGGGGTGGGTTTCAGAAATTGGCCTAACGCAGGTACAAATGTGCTTTGCCCAAAGCGACGTTTCCTCCGACAATGTGACCACAAAACATGACTTCATCCCCAAGAGTGGATTGTGTTTTTTTGGGAAGAACGGATTCCGGGAGGTGCGAGGCGACGCTGTAACTGTTTCACAGGCTTGCCGCAACGAGAGACTGCCGGCAAATCCTGACGGGCGAACGTTTTGTTCAAATAGTCTTCCTTGCGAAGATGGGATTTGTGGATCCAGATGTGGTCTCGCTGTGAGGTATTATGAGGTAAGCCAGTTGGCTCGACCGCCGGGCCGTGTTTACTTGAGCATGGCAACCATGATGATCCGCAAAGCCATGTTTGGAGACCATCTTACTTGCATTGCGAGGCCGAGGACAAGAAGGAGAATGCGCAAACCCAAGTAGCCAGCCAACCCCGTCCGTCTCCCTCTGGTTCTCTCGCGCGCAGTCCGGACGACGGGTCGAGAGGATGCAGAAGGTCAGCAGCAACGGGCATTACGGGAGATGACGGCGCACACGCTGAGGGCGAGGTCGAGGGCGGCTCGAAGGATGAGATTGCGGGTGTGGTGACTTGTGTTTGCAGACTGCATAAAAGCATGGCAGGTGATGGGATGAATGCGCTGACTCGTGGTGGGGCGGAAGATGAAGCGGGTGGAAAACGGTTAGAGGCTTCTGGGCCTAGCCTAAAGGGAATGCTGAAACGACTCATGGCCAACGCTTACTCGCCAGCCAGCCAGCCTCCTCACGTCGCAGCGTCACGCTCAGGGTCAATCAACTGTTGACGGTGGATCAAAATAGACGGTACCGCCGCATCTCGCGATATATCAACTCCCCCCCACAGGCAAGCGCCGAGTGTGCTATCGCGCTGTGTGGATGAAGAGGGAGATTGTATGCATGCACCACGATTGCGTTATTGGGCAAAGGCAACTGACGTGGACGGGATGGTGTTTCAGCAAGGAGATCATAGCAGAGAGAACCCGGCGCTCTGCTTCGGTTCCTGCATCCCAAGCTGCCCCGTGCTTGCTCGCACCTCAGTCAGTTCGTTGATCAACGAGTGTGTATGCACGGGTAAGACCATGACAGGAGCCAGGAAGGATGAGGATCCACAGTGTTGGCGTGATTCCGTTTCCATCTGGACGCATCGCACACGGCTGCCGCCATGGCTTTCCGAATGTGAATGTTCCTGCATGGTGCAGAGTATCCGGCATCGTGATGCTGACTTTGGCGGACAGCCACAAGTGCAAGCGAGCCATGAGTTGGGCTGTGGCGATGACTAACGGGCGTGCTACATACATGGCTATGCGCAAGATGAGTAAGGGCGCGAAGCCAAGTGCTGGGTGGGAAACGTAACGAGGCAGCGGTGCAGTGGATTGCAGTAGCAGTCGCAGTGGTAGTACAAGGCACAGGTGTAGTAGGTACGCGGACCATGGAGCGCGCGGATGACATAGGACAGGCAGGACAAGCAGGTCAGCAGCGAGCGGCAGATGAGCAAGAGGTCGTTGGGGTGGCTGGCCAGTCAAGAGAGATTGCGGAGTGGAGAGAGGACGAGGGCGGCACCCTGGCAGACGCTCAACACCTGCGAAGGCGTCTGGACTGCATCCCCCCAGCGCTGCATGCCGATCGACCAGTACACACAGCACTACTGTGCAAGAGGATGGTGATGATGGTGGAGGTGGTGGGTTGGCAGCGGCAGCGCCCTGTAGTGGGTGTATGTGTGCTGCACACACAGGTGTACATGCATCCGGTCCGCAGGGGCAGAGAAGAAAGCGTTTGTATAATTGTACAATTAGACAGACACAAGACACCAAAAGGACGTTGACGATGAGGCGGCTAACGAGATGATGGCGATGGCGATGATGATGGAGGGGGGACTGAAGGGTAGCAAGGCGAGGGCCGCGCGGTGAGGGCTGGCGGTGGCCATGACGGGCGCGGGCGGATTAGTGGCCGAGGGTGAAGTGAAAGCGAGAGGGCCGCTAGCCCGGAACGACAAGTCGGCCGTGCTGGTAAGCGAACGAGGGCCAGCCAACGCGCGCGCTGGAGAGGAGGAGAGAGTCAGGCCGGTGGGTGGCGGGTATGGTATGGACATGGCTGGTGAATAATGGGGGTGGTGGTCGACGACTCGAATCGCGTAGCTGTGATATGTCTCTCTCTCTCTCTCTCTTGCTTCTGCGGAGTTGGACAATCTCCACACCTGACAGCAGTAGTGAATGGAATGATCAAATCTCTTTTTTTTTTCTTTCGCTTTCTATACAGTCGCCCACCCGCTCGTCCTTCCTTTCCGGTGAGGTAGTGGAGGTGGATAGGTGGAGGGGATAGGTACATGCACGTCTAGAACCCAGCCATCATCGATGATGCTGGTGTTATGAGCGTGACAAACGGCCATCATCAGTAGCAGCAGTAGCAGCAGAATCAAGATGCACAATGCTGTCGTCACTGGACAAAAGGCATCATCATCATCATCATCATCTACCTAGGTATGTACATGGCGGTGCAACAGTACAGGAAATAAAACGCGATTTGATCTAGAGAGTCAGACAGATAGCAGGCGACGGACAGGGCGGCCGAGGGCAAAAGGGCCGGTCAGGTCGCGGCGCCCCAAAAGCATGCATGGGCCGGACAGCGGCCTGCATGGGCCCAGGTAGGGGTTGGCCGTGGCCGACATGGGGGGACATGGACGAGGGAGGGACGAGGGCAGCAGCAGAGGAAGGGGGGGGTTGGACCGGGGCTAAAGCTGGCTTGAGGCGCCCCCCCGAAATAGATTATTCCAAAACGACCAACTCCTGTTTCACCAGCCCTCCGACACGTAAAGCTCTGCCGCTCCCCCCTCAGATTTGCGTTTCGTGTGTCCTCAAGCCCTACCTTCCTACGCTGCGTTTTCTGCTTGACGCTGTGAGTGCTGAGGCTTCCCGAGGCAGGCCCTCGATACGTTGTTTTATCTTCAGAGATCAATCCTCAAACCATCGTTGGCTCTTTTCCTTCGCTTTACGCTTCACATTATATTATTTGCACCGGGCAGGACCTTTACTGAGCCTTAACCGTCTCATTTCGCCCATTCCAGCACCGCAACCCGTCTGCTTCAGACACGCTCAAACAGTCCCTCTCACAAAGAGTCGTGTTGCAGCGCAGCATGTACTCCTCCAACCCCCATGCTGCTATGCCTCCGCCTCAGTCGAGGTCGGTCGCGCCAGAGACCTTCTTATTAGATCAGGACGCTCAGCAAAGCCTGCCGCCAGACAGCATCGTCGCTCTCCAGCAGGTCGACAACCGTATGTAGCCTTCCTCTCTCTCCTCCACCCCTTCAGTCCGTCGCGCGACTTGTCTCACATCCCTCTGTCCACTCTTTCGACCCGCCCGCTGACCGCCCTTTTGCTACAGTCAAATATTTCCTCATCTCAGCTCCTGTTGATTGGCAACCCGATCAGTACATCCGCAGATTCCTCTTGCCCACTGGCGAGTATGTTTCTTGCGTCCTATGGTGAGTGCTTTCCTACGCCAGCGCATGAAGCCCTACCCCTCTTTTTTCCCGCTTACATCCGCGCGACCCTCGCATATCATCTTTGATCCTCGTACTAACTCTCATCTTCAGGAACAACCTTTTTCACATCTCCGGAACCGACATCGTGCGATGCCTGTCTTTTCGCTTCCAGGCCTTTGGCCGTCCCGTCAAGAACTCGAAGAAATTCGAAGAGGGTATCTTCTCTGACCTGCGCAATCTGAAGTCCGGCACCGACGCCTCGCTCGAGGAGCCAAAGAGCGCCTTTTTGGATTTCTTGTACAAGAACAACTGCATCCGCACACAGAAGAAGCAGAAGGTTTTTTACTGGTACAGTGTGCCTCATGACCGCCTCTTTCTCGATGCGCTCGAGCGCGATCTCAAGCGCGAGAAGATGGGCCAGGAAGCCACCACCGTAGCCGTCAGCGAGCCTGCCCTATCCTTCGAATTCGACTCGTCCCAGTCGCTCTTCGAGCAGCTCACCAAGGCCCAACAGACCAACTCGTCCTCCTTCAACAACAATGTGCAGAGCTACTCTCAATCCACATCGCCGGACATGCGCGCCATGGACCCGATGCCCCCACCACAGATGGTGCCGCAGCAAATGCCGCCTCAAGTCCACGAGGAACCCATGCACCACCCTCAGATGGCTCCTTTCCAGCAAATGACCATGGCTCCCATGGCTCCCAGCATGCCCGCTCAAGTGGTCAAGAGCAGAGAACGCGAGTACGGCAATTCCGTCCAGTACGACCGCAACGGGATCCCTCTGTCCCAAGTCCACCAGCGACACAGCTCGATGCCTGCCTACATGGAATATTCACCCGCGCCTTCGTTTGTTTCATCACACTACGAAGACTACAGCACTCGCGGCATGTCTTTCGAGCCCCTGACACCCCCTCAGCATCAGATCAGCCTTGGTGCTGAGCCTGCATACATCGCGAACGAAGACACTGGCCTCTACAGCGCTATCCCCGAGCTTGGTGTATCGACGTCTTTCAACCCGCTCATGAACATTCCTCCATCCAACTTGATGGGCAATGGTTTTGCCAATGTCTCGAGGCCTTTCCCTCCAGGAAACGTCTACTCCGTGATCGAGGGATCGCCCACATATAAGCAGCGCAGAAGACGATCTTCCATCTCGCAAGGTGTTGCCGCGCTCGCTGCATCAGGTGCTGCACCTCACCAGGTCCACCGCCCAAGTGATTTGAGGCGGTCCATGTCCAGTTCCATCCTCCCTGTAGCGGAGGGCGAAGAGTCACAGTCGAACCACAACTCCCCTAACAGTGTCACCGGTCCCAGCATCAACAACCCGTTGACAGACTCAAAGTCTCAGGTGGACGTCTCGCGGCACGGTACTCCTCTCCACACAGTAGAAGAAGACAGCCCGCCACAGCAGCACGGCATGTTGCCCCAGGACGACATGAACAACCTTGTCAATGGAGACATGTTTGAGGGTGGTCCTCTCCAGCACAGCGCAGTGGCCCGCACCGCCGGCCAACCCGGCGTTTTCCGACGCGCGCGCAGCGCTACCATGATGGAAATCGGGCCGTACCCGCAGAAATCTCACTCATGCCCAATCCCCACCTGTGGACGGCTTTTCAAGAGGTTAGAACATCTTAAGAGGTAAGCACCAATGCTTTTCGTGACACGTTTGAGTAGCCGCTCATTAGGCGCCTAGGCACGTGCGTACGCACACTCAAGAGCGGCCATACGTGTGCCCCCTGTGCAACAAAGCCTTCTCCCGCTCCGACAACCTTGCCCAGTATGTAGCTCTCACCGCTGATTCATTGCACCCATGCTAACATGTTTCGCCTAGACATCGTCGCACACACGAACCTCGCCAAGACGGCGAGCCGCTCGATTTCAACGAGGAAGATCTCGAAGGCGAAGATGGCCATCTGGACTCCCTCGAGGAGGAATCTCCCGAATCGGGCAATGATTACCTCCAAGGCCTTCCTCACATCCCAACCCCCATCTCAGATATCCCTGGCCCGCTCGCCATGAGCATGGCACCCTCACATCAGCTTATTGCAGCACACAACTATTAGGCTGTTCGCGCTTGCAATCAGCATACTCTCCAGAAACCGCATTGCGCTTACGCATGCATGTTTCATTCCACCAGGCGCGACGGCCGCACTTGGCCGCACGACCTTTCTCTCTTTTGTCGTACTCATTGTTTTAATTCCCTTTAGACCATTTTGTTGTCTTCTTTCTCTTCCCGAGCATCATCTTACCCGGATATGCGAGCATTGCATGCGATTTTTTTGTTACTTATTTTATCTTTGGTTCGGTCATCATGTGGAGTGGTATACTACACTGGGGTCGGTTGGTGAAGTTGAAACAGGGTTTCTGGTTTGTTTTTTTGGTTTGGGATTCCTTATGATGTGAACATGAGACCCCCTTTCTTCTTTCATTCTTCTTCCTTTTCTTTTTTTCTCTCTTCCCTTTTTCTTCATCTCTCTTTACCAGAGTCGTCGCAATCAGCGCTCTTTTTCCTTGTGGTTCGAGTAGGAAGTAGTCGGAGTGAGCTCGCGCCCGTGCGACTTAAAAGTCCTGTCGCATCGTCTCTGCACATCACTGTGTGTAAGCATGATGGTCCTCTGCCAAAAATCAGTTTCTCTCCTGGCTGGATCGAGAAACGGCGACATAGATGGAGGCCGAGTAGTCCACTAAAACAAAAAAGGGGGCACGGGCAATGTTGTACTATATAGTCGAAGAAAGAATACAAGATGTCAAATTTCAAAAAAAAAAAATAGCCTTTCTTATCCCTTTCGTCACGAGTGAAGCCTTTTGTGCCGTGGTAATGTTTACTCGTCAATCTCCTTTGTTCAGCTGTCGTGTTTGCTCAATGGGAAGGAACTACATCGCTCTGCTCTTCCAGCGTTCGCTTCTATATTCTCGTGTGCAATCTGCTTGTCCCTGTCCATCATCTGTTCAACTATCCCCCGTTATCCATCCACCTATTCATCTGTCTCCATTGCCTACGATGTGCCTCACCTCTCTCCCTACTGCATTTGGAAAGAAGCCGACGGTGCAAGGTGCGATGGGAACTGGCAAACAAGGCGCTGGAGATAGGAAGGCGACAAAAGAGACAAGACTACCGCAATACGGGACCAAGAGTTCATCATTTCTTCCCTCTCTTTGCCACCCGCACCTTCGGTTTCCGCCACTGTCAAGAAAAAGAGCAAACGAACCCCGTGAACGAAGTGTCGTGATCATCGGTACCTGGTTGGAAAAGTATTTGACGAATCAAGCACCCAACAAGAAAATCGACCCGACCCGAACCCCGTTCGCCAAGTTAACCGTGTACGTTCTGTACCTCGACCCACCTGCCTACCGTATAGGCCCAAAGACCTGCCGTTTGAATGGATTCCGTAGGCGCTCTACTTAGGCGCCTAGTCTACGATCGCTAGCGTGCCCTGGGAGAGATCGTTTCCCAACGTAGTCCGTTTCCGTAGCGAACAAGGTAAGAAAGACCGTACCGTTCAAGATCCAGGTAGACATTTCTTTCTCTCTCGTGAACGTGGACGTTTTCTACATATGTGGATGCCAAGGACGTTGGTGTCAAGGCATGACTTACCATTTTTTTTTTCAACACCGTAACCTAACTAGATGCAGGTATACCTTATCTTCGCACACGGACTAGACTACGGATACCGCGTTCACATTGATCATCCTCATCTTCGCGTAGATTTTTTCTCTCTTTCTCGTCAACGCTAGGGAACGCCGCGTCATTGGATAATGATGTGTGTGCTCTACCCGGCAGGTTTCATGTGCGTTCATCATGTGTGCGGTAAGCAATCCGAAACCCCTCCCACCCAACACCGAGGAACCCCAAAAGCGATGATGAATGGAGACGGACTTCGCTTCTCCTTTCATGCCCCCCCCCCCCCCCCCCCCCCCCCCCCCCCGCGAAAAGGGCTACGCGATCCGTGCTCCTTTTTGTTTTTGTTCGTTTGCGTCTGTGTGTTGCCTGTTTCTGGTCGGCGATGAAACAATTCAATGGCGGGGTGGGGGTGTATATCATGTTGCTCTTATGTTTGACTTGGGGGTTTTTGTGTCAGTGCCCGAGCAAACGGACATGATGTAATGAGGTGAGCAGTCGCTTATCGGATATCTTGAAGTACGACGAACGGAAGAGAGCAGTGATATGGAAAATGAAGAGAGATCGGGCAAGGGCTGCCTTGTCATTGACCAGTTGGCAATATGTGGATAGGTGAGTATGTGAATTGTCAAGAAGATCACGCAAGGACGGAAACCTATGTCCAGGAGGAACAGATATCCTCATTGGCATGAAAGTAGTTGCGTGAAAGCGCCCTCATCACTGTGCACAACACCCACCTTGCGCATCAACGTACGCGTACATGTACATATGTAGGCACTGTCACTCACACACCCACATATCTGCACTATGTATGGGCCCTCAGTCAACAAATACTTCTTCCAGCCCACATACTGCAATGCAAAATATCAAGACCTGTCAACCACGTAACCGCTGTAATCCTCCCCCTTCCTCCCCCCTAAACTGATCCTCGCCGTTTCAACTCTCCTTGCACCCCTCCAAAACACCATGTTTCCCCCGCAGAACATCCAACCCCCCGCCCACCGTCGCCATGTTCCACGCAGAAACCAAGGAGAAGAAGAAAAAAAGAGAAACTTCAAACATGTATTGAAACACTTGCTCTCCTCCCCCCACGAACGCACGCACTTGGGAAACGGACCCCAAAGAGAACGGCATAGGGCACAGGGGGCGAGTAGGCCTGAACTTTATAGCCAGAAAGGGTGAGGAGAATGCGAGAATGTCTTTCTATTGGATAGAAAAAGTAAAGTAAAGGAACACGGATTGAATTGTGTGTTTTCAGAATTGCCGAGTTCATTCATACATACATCCATGCTTCTTTCTTTCCTTCTTTCCTTCCTGTCAGGCCTGAAACGCGAGGCCCGTTCAAAGAACAAACGAAACGAAAACAACGAGAAGGTAAAAAACAATGAAACGGGGCTGGAAGAGTCAAGGGATCGAATCCTATCAGCCTTGCCTTGCCTTGCCCTGCCCTGCCTTGCCTGGTTTTTGTGTCTTACTTTTCTGCCCCCCCCCCAATCCGCCCCCAGGTCTAACAAAGTCCGTGATTGGCCGTTCTCTTGGTACTTGCTGCTGTGGTGAGTAAGGGTTAGTAGGTACGTAGTATGGGGGCTTCGTGTGCTCGTTTGTTTACTTGATTTGAGGTCCCAAGGGCCGGTCCGCGGCGGTAAGGATGGCAGGGATGGAGAGTGATGGGTTGAGTTTGGATGGGTATGAAGCAGTAAGGTTATGGTGTTCACGATCCTGTATTCATATCCATCCATCCATACGTATCTATATCTTCTGGGTGTCTTAGGGAGTGAGATGTGAGAGGAGGTGAACGAAGAGCTCTGAAGAGAAGATTGCATGAAATTGAGAACACAAAAGATAGATCGACGTCCGAAGAGTTGGGTGTCGACGACTGCTTTGCCAGTATTTGAGAGTTTTTGGTTTGTTCATTTTCCTTTTCTTACTTCGTGGGCCCAGACCACATCTCTACACTTGTTGGTGTAATGGTAATTTTTGGATTGATGTCGACATTGACGTCGCTTGAACGATTTTTTCTACTCCGCTATGATACAAAAGACAAGGAAACCGAGAAAGAGCAGGCACACGTGTGCCATGTTAGTCGCTTTGCGAATGGCAAAGGCTCTAGTTGGATAATTAAACAGATGAATCTTCTGACATAAAGAACATTCTTCACGGGTTATCGATGCCCGTGGAAAAATAGTTACTCCTGCTGAGACATGTGCGTTGGCAAGTTGTAGCTTGCGTAATCGATGTGTACAAAAGCGCGATCCACATTTGGTACACTTTCTATGAGAAGAGGTTAGTAGGTTGCCATGGTATAACCGATGCGGATATCGGAGAAGACTCCGATTTGTCGCGTCTGCACTCACCAAGAACATATTGCAGCGATTCTCCCAGGTCGTGGCTGTCCCTCAACCTAATGTTCTCATCCACAACGATATCGACCTCGACGTTTAGCTTATCACCGGCGTGGTATGCCTCCAAACCCTGGATCTGTTTGATCGACTTGGCGAAGCGCATTGTGAGATAGAGGAGGATGTTCCGTTCGTCAGCCGTGGCTGCAGCGCCAGCCAAGTTGCGGATATGAGTCGCGGAGGTTCTGGACCAGTTGATGATGACGTAGAGGGAGAGGAGGAGACCGCCCAGTGGATCGAGCCACCATATCTTAGCGTAAAAACCAACTGGAAGCTTATGTGTTAGCGAAGGATGTACTAATGTGTCAAAGGGATGTGTGGGTTTATCTCACCGAGGGGAAATATGATACTGAAGATGTTGAACACCACGTCGGTTTCAGCATCTTGTGCAAGAGCTTGCACGCTGCTGTTCGGAATCAGTCTGCACCACAACCAACAGGCGCCTTTGATGACCACCGTGCTGGCCATGATGGCTATAGCAGGGACCGTTAATTCCACTATAGCATGGTCTTTCCCGTTCAATCTGCCAAACGCTTCGATTCCTACTTGGAAGAAACTCGTAATCATGATAACGCTAAACACCAACACACCGATGGGCTCCAGTCGGCGCCGGCCTACTGGATACTTGTAACGGTCCTGACGAGCGATCATCCACGATGTGAACCATACTATGGCAGTTGAGAGGAAATCGAGAGCGGCGTCGACGAGCGAAGCCAGGACTGAAAGCGAGGACGTCATGACCGTGACGATGATCTTGAGGACTAGAAGCAGGGCATTTGCAGCAAGATTGATATAGAGCGCAAGTTTAACGATGGGACTCTCGGTATCCATTTCCTCCTCGGGTTCCCAGTCGAGCAAGTCTTTGCTCATGGGGTTAGCATCGTCATCATCGTCTTCCACAGCTTCGTCATGTCCTAGCAAAGGTGTAGTTTCGTCCGCTTCCGGGACCTTGTAGAGGTTCTTTGGAGTGCGCTTCACTTTGATTTGACTATGAGAGCTGCCGTTGGGCGTTGCCACGCTGGAAGGGGTGCTACTGGTATTGGTAGAATCATTCGGGGTTTGGTGACCGGAGTTTGACAGGAGCGAAGGAGCCTCCTCGCTGATGGTCGAAGGTATATTGACATGACCTGATTCGAGGCTGCTGTATTCTTGAATGAGGTTGTGCGGAAGGGACGAGTCGAGTACGCGATCGATGTACATGTAGTGCTGGAGAAGGAAGTTGTTTCGCTCATAGTATTCGCGACTAGAAGTAGGTCGATTGGTTAGGAGCAAGTTGACAGGTTCTAGATGCGATACTTACATGGGCTTCTTCATGTTTTTGAGTTCCTCCTTGGTCTTGAAGTGCTTTTCCCACTTGTATCTCGGGTTGGAATTGCCAATCAAGCGCATACTCCGCATCTGCGGCGTGTTCAAGGCAGCAGCGCCTGCACTCATTCTCCTATCGGCGTCATAGTCGCGATCGAAGCCCATGAGGAGGCCATGTCGGAGGCTCTCCAAGTCTTCATCACTGCTAGCGCTCCCCCTCCGGCTGCGTAGGGTCGATGGTCGGCGACCCAGCAGGTTCGGTAGATTCTGACCGCGCGTAGAGAGAGCATTGGACTCGCCAGCCAGAGGCAGGAAGCTTTTGAGCGGGGGTGCAATACGGGTGTTGCTGGAGGAGCGTGGGAGGCTGGAGGGCGAGGTCATGGGCTCGGCCATTGCGGCTTCGAGGTTGCAGGGAGAAGGTTGGAGAGTGAAGAGGGCGAGCTGTGAGGAAGAGCGCGGTCGCCTCCTGATAATTAACGGATTGGAGGGACGAGAAGAGGAGGGAAAAAAGGATTATTGGCAGCTGGGCTCGAGCATTGTCGGCGTGGGGTGGAGCCCAAGCACCAAGTTTAAGAGGTTTGCAGTAAGTGCGCCGAGCTCCTCCAGTCTTGCTTGGGGTGATCGTCATCACCACTCGTCTCGTCCCTGTCCATCGGGGCATTATTAAACAATGGAAAAACCACATTTTTCGCACGTGCGACAGAGCCAGCCAGTCGCGTCCGTGGTTCACATGGTTTTGACATGCTGCTATTGGCCAAAGGCAACAGATGTTTGCACTCCCGTCCGCGCGCGACTTGCGATCGGCGCACGTAAAACGCCCTCGTCGGAGGTGTTTGAGCGCCGGAAATACTACGGAGCAGAGAGTTACATGTACCCTCCCAGACACATACAAAACCCTCGGGCCGATGCACTGGCGGTCATTCTTGTCACCCTGAGCTATTCCTTCTATTCCCGACGAATAACCTCCAAAGCGACTGTTGTCACAGCGACCAGAGGGCCTTTCAAATGAATAGTTCAGGTCATGGACCCTTAATACTCGCGCACTTATACGCAGCTACCCTGGTCTGCGATGCGGCGAGCCCCACACATCTCCGCATCGAGTCGCTAATCTACACATCATGTGACCCCAGACAACGGCCCTTGAAACATCCTCATCAAACCAGCATGCAGGAATCAGTCGATGGTTACGTTTTTTGTGTATGAGCTGTCTGCATATGCACATCTGACCTCTTCATATCATCGCAACGCCTCCACAACACGCATATCTCACCACCGCTATACATGCTCTAGGTGCCATCTCTCAAAAGGGCTCTGTTCCATCATGAACATAATTTGTAGATACAAACCACCTTGACCACACGTCCATAGCATTATTAATTCGAATATCTACCTACAGAACCCTAATCGTCCTATTTCGCCTCAAACTGCACAATCCTCTTCGTCCTCAACTTGTAAACCGCATACCCTCCACACTCCTTACACCTCAACCGATCCAAATTCGTCAGCTCAAACTCCGCATCACACGCCCCTCTCATCGCTGCGCACTTGTATCGCATCCGCCACTTCACCCTCATCATCTCGTCGTATGACAGTGGCTCTCGAAGTTTTGGCTTCGGTTCCGGCTTAGCAGGTTCACCGCCAGGCTCTGCAAGACTGTCCAGGATCGCGGCTTCCAGCTCCTCGGCGGTATCTTCGCTGTCGCTGTGGCCCGATTCACTTGGTGTTGGCGGGGTTTTCTTTTTCTTGACCGCGGTTGGGTCCTCGTCTTCGTCGGAGCTGGAGGAGCTTTCTTCTGGCTTGGGTTTGGGTTTGCGTTGGTGGCCATGACGGCGGCCATGGCGCTCGGCGTGCTTGTTGGTGTCAGAATCGTGGTATCCTCCATCTCCCTCGCCTGCGGAATCTGTGAAACAAGACAGAAGAGAGTTTGTCAGCTAATACGCTACCCTTTTGGAATGGGCGTTTACGGAGTAGACCCGGGTGAGAATGATAAAACGTACCACGACCACCAGCATCATCCCCATCATCGTCACTCCGATACAAGGCCTTGATAACCTGTCTTTCAAACTCGCCTCCCGAACTATACTCGAACATCTTCCTCTCTCCAACGGGTTCTGGCTCTGCCATGTCCGCATCCGCATCCCCATCAGCGGCCACGTCTATGGCCAAGTCTTTGTCTGTGACTCCATTATGGATCTCCGCTATGCCCATCACCCCCTTTCCTCCCACGATCCCCTGATTGCTCATCCGCCTCGTCGTCACTGGCATGGTTGAAATCTCCACCAGAAAATAAGATCTGTAAATCGAGAAGTGGCGATGGCGGTTTCTAGCCTTGTAGTTCTGCAGATGATTGTTCTCGAACTCGGGCGCCGCGCTGCGCTCGACTATCTCTCGAACCTTTGAAATCAGAATATTTGCATGGGTAAGATGTCAAATAAAGAGACAAACACACTTGGCGTAAGTACGACTGCGACAGGAAGGGGAGTGGATGTCTCGCGATACCGTCTTTGTATAGGTTAGCGATGGTGCGGGACAAAGAGACATATACGCGCGTTGATGCGCCAGGGTGGCGGCATTGTCTGCTTAATGGCGGCGCTATATTATGTGTGATTTCAGCTAGCCGTGATGTTTGCGGAATAATGGGCAAACAGCTGGACTGCGAAGAAAGGGAGGCGGATAACCAACCCTGAGAAGTACGATTGATTTGCATTCCGCATTACCTAAGAGGTATGTGTGTGGTATTGAAGGAAGATAGAAGATACACTTTCTGTCTAGAATATACACGTAGATGCATTGAAATGTACAATACTTTACAATAATGGCGTTTCGTATATTGATACAACAAGGCGAAAATGAGCGCGGGCTCAGTTCATCTTTCCACCTTTGCGATAAACCTCAATCGCGTCTTCGAACAGCTGTCGGCAGGGTACTCTGCTGCCTAGCTTAGCACACAACAAGAACGCTCCGCTCAGCTTCCTGTGCAAACTATACGTCTCTTCGGGCGGAGGTGACAATCTCTCGTTCACCATAACCGGAATTAGACTTCTTACTCTATCCGTGATAGTTTGATCGCGGAAGTCGTAGAGTTCGGATCCGCTCGAGGAAAACGGCTCAGAGAGCGTGAGCACGGACTGGACGTGTGCATCTACCATAGTCGCTGTCTCTGCACCAGTCAGATATCCCAACTCGATGGAGAGGTCGCGAATAGCTTTCTTGTCGTTTTTAGAGGCAGCAATCAGGATTCCGACGTATGGATCCACAAATTGGTCGGGATATGCGCGAGAAGCACCGAAGTCAAGCAATTCTATCTTGTGTTCCTTTTCGTTGTAAAGGAAATTCGTCCAGTTGGGATCCGTCTGCATGAACTTGAACTCTACAATCTCGCGCAAGGAGAGACGTAAAATCTGGGTGCCGATCCAGTCGCGCTTTTCTTGACTGAGCTTGGGCAGCTTTGCAACGCCAGTGCCTGTCACAAATTCGGCGGTAAGCACTTCGCGTCCGCTGGCTTCTGGGAAGACTTTGGGTACGACGAAGGCATCGGTATCATCGGCGAGAGCTTCACGGAAGCGTGTTTGCCATTCTGCTTCTCGCAGATAATCACACTCCCAACCAAGCTCTGTACGAGCATTGGCAATGGTCTTGTCAAGAAAAAGCCCTTTCGGCAAGAGTCGAGACGCGGTGAGTAAGACGGATAGGTTGTTCAAGTCGGAATCGATTGAATTGGCGACTCCAGGGTATTGAACCTTGACGGCGACGGTTTGTCCTGTGGATCTCAAGACTGCTCGATGTACTTGGCCTATCGATGCAGCGGCGATGGGTACGTCTTCGAACGACTCAAACAAATCACGCCAATTAGGACCAAGATTGCTGACTAGAACTTGATTACGCTGGGAAGCGGGCATATAATCTGCACTGTCCTGAACGCGGCGTAGAACATCGTGAATCGCCGGAGGTAGCATCTTAATGTCTGTATCCATCAGTCCATGTTACTTATCAAGTTCCATTTTACAACTCACCTTGAATACTGATCATCTGGCCCAGTTTGAGAGCGGCACCTCGCATGCGCGATAATTTAGCAACCAAAACCTCGATGTTCGCGGGACTCAACATAAGAGACCCTCCCGATGCAGCTGCGTTTCCAGTCACACGCCTGAGACTCTCGCCCACAGCGCCAAAGGCCATACTGGTTCCTAGACCGGCATACTGCCACAATCTACCAAACCGTGATGAAGGTACCCGTGACTCGCGTAGTTCATACTGTGCTGGAATAGGTTCAGCGTTCACTTCCCCGGGCATCTGTGATTTCGCTGTCAGTACATCAGTGGGCTTCCAAAGCGAGTGAGATACGAGCGTACATCTGAAACCGCTGAGGCAGCCGTCTCCGCGTTTTTGGTGAGCTCAGAAGCGAGATCATGCATTTCCTGCTCGGTTGTGGCAGAATGCGCAGCCTGTTTAGGCGCTGAAGAATGAGCCGGGTCTTCCGGTAGAGACGGTTTCGTCTCTTCGCTCATACGTACATTAAACGTATCTTGATCATGACCTTGGGCAGTCACGGTGTGATCAAACGGCGTATTGGTGGCACCTCTGAGGTCCATGTGTTTCTTTTGTTTGTAAGGGTTGCCCCCTAGGATTTTTGCTACGCGCGGGGAATGGAAAACATCTGTATTTATACCCTCGGGCGTATCGTCCGCTTGAGGCACTGCTACCTGCTGTGGTATATCTTCATGTTGCACACCTCTGTTCAGCGCACCTGTTCCCGAGTCTTGAATACTATCTGCGGACAGGCCAGCTGGTCGGTTCGGTAGCGGTATAGTGGACTTGTTTGATTCTACTGGTTTCAAACCCTCATCGGTACCAACGGGGTGATCTCTGACCAGGGGTTCCTTGAGAGGCTCTGGATTAGAGCGTCTTGTAAAAGTATCCTGACCCTTTGCCTTCTCATCCAATGTGACACCATGGGAAGGTATGGTTCCATCTGGTAGTGGTGATCGAACAGCCTCTTTTTGGTGCACATCTAGCCCCTCCGGAGCCGTCGACTGAGATTGGGTCTCTCCAGACGATCTACCATAGTGATGATCGTGCTCTAAGCCCTCCTCTCTGCTCTGCGAAGTCTTGTGCGCGGTCGTTGGTGCGGTCGGCGATGGATCGAAGCCGGCGGTGGCTCGTTGAGCGGCGGCTGAAGCGTACTTCGGTGCTTCTTCGTTTAAACGCTTGGAGAGCGCAAGTGCAGCTTCGAGGGTGAGGGTCACTCGGTCTGTCTGATTTTTTGCGGCCTTCGCGAGAGTTGACGTTTTACTGAATACGTCCCACTGCTGTGAGCGCAGCTTAATATGCTGCTGGGCGATGGATTTTGAGGCATTGAACAGTTTCGCGGCGTCGATGAGCCGTCTACCTGCCATTGCAACAGTGGAAAAAGTTTACGGCATCGGATTGCGTATTAGAAAACTTCGAGACATCAGGGCACGTAGAGTGAGATGAGCGCGGAAAAGGCATCATGTTATTATCGTAGCGTCATACCTTGTTGCAGTTAAGCTTAATCCTGTGCCGCGTCTGATTGGCTGACCACCTTGAAGTTCGTTCTAAACCTTTTCAGGAAAGCCCTTTGCACTTCTTCCGTTTTGCGGCGCGGGAAGAGGTGGCCATACTACTGCTGAAACTATCTGGGGTGACTGGAGGTAGATCTTTCCATGGGATCTGTTTCGTCTTCTTCACTCACGTATGCTCGCAAGTGGAGCGATCCCACCTCTCTCCACCGATAACGGCCAACTTATACACTACAGTGCCACCCTGGTCAGCGCCCATAACTTCACCAAAGAAACTCCCCGCAAGTCAATGGCATGAGGATGCAGATAGAGACATCAAGATGAAATTAGCTCTTTTACAATTTGCTCCGGAGGTGGGGAAAGTCAAGGAGAACATCCAGAGGGCGGATGAAACGCTGCAGAAGACACGAATCCCCACAGAACTGGACTGGCTTATATTGCCCGAAATGGCGTTCTCTGGTAAGACATGTTCCCTCTGCAACCAAGTCTTTTCGGTTGCCATTCAAAATGATTATAGGATAATCACTCTACTTCCTCTCGAGTTACTCAATTACACCAAAAATTTGGGCCAGGTGTTGTCCCGTGTAATTCAGAAGAAGGAGATACAAGGAAGCCATGCATTTCACCCTTTACACTGATTTCAACAAAACAGACGCAATGTTTCAGAAAAAGGCTGACCGTGCCAGGTTACAACTTTCACTCTTTAGAAGAAATACAACCTTTTCTAGAGCCCACAACATCTGGCATAACAACACAATGGGCCATCCAAGTGGCCAAGCATTACTCCTGTCACGTTACCGTGGGCTATCCGGAGATCACGACCACGGAACCCATAGCGCAGTGTAAGTTCCATGTCTTTTGCGCTTCTCTAAATAGAGTCCGATGCGATATAAACAACGATATTGCGGTTACATCAGCTGGAATACTAACAGATGTCACAGACAACTCTACAGTCACCATCTCCCCAACAGGTCAAGTGCTTAACAATTACCGCAAAACATTTCTCTACTACACAGACGAAACGTGGTGTGCCGAGCCCACGTCGACTTTTTACTCCGGTAAACTAGGTTCTCTTGGTCCTGTTACTTTAGGAATTTGCATGGACATCAACCCACACCGCTTCCTCGCCCCGTGGGATGCATACGAATTCGCCAATGCCGCATTGTCCTCCTCTCATCTCCCACCAAACTCGCTTCCTCCACTGATTTGTGTATCAATGGCATGGCTGTGTCATTTGACGCCTGAGGAGCTGGTGCAGGATCCCCAGCAACCGGATATAGCGACTGTGGCCTACTGGGTGGAGCGGTTCCAACCAGTGGTGGAAAAAAGTAAGCAGGTAGAGGGCGCTACGCATGTGGTGCTGGCCAACCGGTCAGGTATGGAGAAGGGCGTTTGCTTTGCTGGCAGTAGTACGGTTCTTAAGATCGAGGGCGGCGCTGTGAGCTTATTCAAGACTGCGGGAAAGAGCGAGGAGAAGTGCTTGGTTGTGGACTTGTCTGAACGGCCTCAGTTCATGGTCAGCAAAGCGCGATAGGCTCGAAATGGTGCCTTTCAATGATCGTTATGGCTTATGAGGTCGGGTTTCAGATGGGCGGAGTTTGGGTGCCGGTTTCTATTCGTTAGTGTTGATGAATCCCAATGAGTTCAATATGCATGACGCAACGTCAGTCTCGGATGATGATTGTAATCTTTCGTCATTGAATACACATCACAGCTCTGATTTCACTCATGCAAACGGCTCATTTGATGTTTTGGACCAGCAAGTGCCTTGACATTCACTGCATAACCCTTCATATTTTTTCCTTTCCCATAAAGCGCCAGCCAGCATAGAGTGAGTGCCCGGTCTAGACAAAGATATCCCGACCCGCCACTCCTCAAGTCGTGAAAATGCATGCATAACATCCACAAATCGTCCCCATTCCCGGTTCAGCATCCTAAACCATCACACACACCATGCCGGATATGCCCCCACTAGCCTGCCATAATTGAAATTCGGTTCCCGAGACGCTCTTTGTGGTATTGCAAGAGAAATGTTCGCATGATATCGGAAATCGTAGAGGGAGGAAAAGAAGGGAAGCGGAAGGTGGGCGAGACATTTAGATGCCGATGCGGGTCTTGCGCCAGTGTCGTCTCTTAGCGTTGTACCTTTACATACTGTCAGTAAGGTGTCCTATCGCAGTTGAAATGGCTCCGTAGGTATCCAGCGACCTGAAGTCAGAGGGCACCGTACCTGATGGTGTTGCCAGTTCGGAGGCGGATCCATTGGGGGATCGGGCGGTTCTGCTTCTGAGCTTTGGCAAGCTTCTGCTTGGTGCGGAAAGACTTGTGGGACTGCCTTATATCAGTATTGAATGTAGCGATGAATGTTATCGGGGCGGCGTACCGGCATCTTGACGGTATGTGCGGTCGTCGGGATGTCGAAAGTGAGTTGTCGTTGCAGTGGGTTAGGTGATGATGTTGCAACCAATTTTCGCTTGCGAGTGTGCGCCAAGACTACGAGCGATTTCGGGGTTAGCGCCTAAGCACGTGACTGGCCATTGTCCATCTGCGAGCATGATCCATCCAATCACAATGAAGCTTCTCAGAGACTATTGTCGAGGTCTGGAGATGCACTACATCGTGACAACAGGTGAGTTGAGCCTGCATCCACTGGGACTGCAGATGCTCCTCCAGGATTTTCTCCTGCCTTCGTCGTTTACTGAGTTTGTAAAATCTCGGATGTCGCTAGTTGGCCGGTCTACATACGTATCAAGTACCTACCTATGTACCTATGTAGGTATGATCACGCTCCTTTGCTGACTTATTAAGCCCCGTGACATTTAAAATCCAGATATAGTGTATGACATGCATCATTCCATGGATGTACGAATATGAGTACTAACCTAACCAAGTAAATATACTGCATTCGTACAACAGCCCAGCTCTGCGCCCTACCCATTGTCATCTTATCTCCGCTAACCCCAGCTACTCATCCCTCTGAACGTGTATATAAGATCCCGACAACCATATTGAGGAGCACCATGTAAATTTGTAGATCAATACGCAACTTCTCTCGGCCACTCATTCTCTCCCAAATTGTTCCACATTTCACGATGGCAACAACTAACAGCGGCATCCCGTTGGTGGTGATCGGACGCAATCCCGGAACCGCTCAAGCCGTTCGGCGATTAATGGTTCCAGAGTTCGACGGTATGCATGAGCGGCATAACTACCATCAAAATTTAGCAAGGAATGTTGCTGAGAGCTAAACCTCTAGTTGTCCACGCGTGCTTCTCACCAGAGCAAGCAATCGCCGATATCTCCCGCCTTGCCCAAGGCTTGAAGCCACTGGACTACCATGAGAACGTAGGATCGCAAAACTACTCTAGAATTCCTAATAATATAGCCTTTGGTAAGTCATGAGAGATATGTGCTTGATAAACCAAACGATTCAAAAAGGAACAGTGCTTATGATACCCATAGGAGGTGGCTACGATCATGAGGCCATTGAAGCTATCAAGACAGCAGTGGACAAGCAAGTGGATACAACAGGGTTGTTATGGTTATGGCCAGATGCCGAGAAAAGAGTTCAAGGAGGACCGCCACCTACCACCCCGGAGCAATTCGAGTCTTATGCAAGTGGCGTCGTAGCGAGGATCAAAGAGCGTGCGTGTCAAAGTGACTTCAAAGAATCGCAGGGAGGGGTGTTTTACTACTAAGAGCAACTGTATGATGGGATTGGACAGACTGCACCAATCAAGCTTCGAAGTCATGAAAAGAGTACATGATTCAATAGGGAAATCTCTTGAATGAAGTTGCAAAAGGTTACCATAAGATAGCGAGATCGTATGACTGCTATTCTTCTCTCCACTATGCCAAGTAGGTCCAATGGGCTATTGAGTATAGTTGTCACCATGGAATTTGTTTGACTGTTCCTCGATCTAAGTCAGGAGAACGCACGAGAGTCAGATAAACATGGTTATTCAATGGTGGTATAGTGAAAGTGCGCAGCACTCCGTGCATCGCATTCAGTCATGTACTCATATATCTACATAAACACAACGCCAATGATGAACCAGGCAAACACTAATTTACAATAATCGAGAATAGAGTGGGTTTGAAGTGAATGAGTATGTGTATTTCAGTAAAGACCGTTCCTAACATCTTCGGCGATTTTTTTCAACTCGTCTATGCTCGGAGGCTCCATCATCGCCCCCCTTTCGCCCATGCTTTCATCAAGCAGCGAGAAACTGTCTTTCCGCTTGTGTTTTTTCTTTCCCCAGTTCAATGGGTTGCGCAGAAGACTCTTGCTCAATGGGGATGAAGCGTGGCTAGGCGACGTGATTGGGCGTTCCGAGGCGGCAGGAACCTGGGTGTCGAGAGTGTGAAGTATTGGCATCGCAGGGATTCTGGTGGATGGACCCTCTATGGAAGACAAATAAGATGCATCCGGGTTGGGTGTGATAGAAAGGCTTTGGAGATCTGTGTTGTGTCAAAGTAAGTTCTTGTAGTTCATGTAGTAGCTGACTTCCACGTACCATTGAGTAATCGAGTTCCGTCAGGTTCAATGCCCCGCCACCTCTTTCCATACTTGGTGGCGAAAATAACCTTTTGTTCCTCAAGTTCCAGAAAGTACTTTGTCAGACCCGAAACCTTCAGTGTCCGGAGGTGCTTAACGTATTGTAGTGTTTCGGGGAGGACCATCACTGATGGACTGCGCTTGACAAACACTACCTCTAATCTTTTCAATGGCTGTCGCTTGTGATCATCTTCTTCGAAGACAGGATTGGATCGACCCCGGGAAACTGGTCGGGAGGATTCGTTATCGCGAGAGGAGCGGTTGCGACTCTTGCCTCGGAAACGCGAGGTACTCCGTTTCCGTAAGGACCCACTGCCTCTCCCTAAACTGGACGATCGACCGCGAGATTCTTCCATGGCATCGTTGTCGGCCCATATGAGGGACAGTATTGCCTCCAAGTATCTCTCGATTCTGACTGCGTCTTCTTTCTCCTTCTTTAGGCTTCTAGGTCCGCCCTTATCACCCGAGCTACCACCGATGTTTTCTTTCTCCCCTCTACCAAGATGATCAATATCATCACAACTCGCCACTGGAAGACGGATGTTGATTCTGGAGAGACTCCGAAGCGTATCCCTTACCATTTGAGGTGGCCGCTCGTCTAACCAGAAGTGTTTGTGTTTTTTCAAGTTGTCATGGACTGTAGAACATACTCTTGAGTGATAGATCGAATGAAGGTCGATGATGAAAGTGCATCTGTCGTGCAAAGCATACAGAGCGGCATCCCGAATCCGGTGTGAGACCAGAAATATCGGATGTTTACGGATAAGCCGAACGTCGATGTAGTCAACACCTGCATGATGATATCGATATTGCATATGTTTATCGTCGGCATTGCGCGGTCCAATCGACACATTCAGGGGAAGACATAGAGCGTATGATAAAATGTGCTCAAGAAGATGTGAAGGCAGCGAGGTCAAGGTTGTCGGCTGCTTCTTGGTATCGTTTCGTCTTCTGGTATGTTCAAGCGAATATTGGGATGTATCTGCTGAAAATGTGGTCGATGTAGACTGGGTGCGAGAAAATACAGATGAAGCAGTGGTGGAGTATCCGGACGCCGAGGAACTAGTAGACGCGTTTGAACTCGCTCTTGACAGTGTAGAATTCTGAGGGTGTGGATGTTCTGGAGTCGACGGAAATATTGCCCATCGTCGCCTTGGATGAACTTTTGAAGTGGTGATAGTACTCGAAGGTTCTTCCGGGACTTCGTTTAACGAGCTTGAATTGGGAAGAGGCCGGCGTGAAATAGAATAGTTGTGAGGTAGACGTAGTGCAGATTTGTCGGACTGTGGATGGCGACTATTGACAGGAGATTTCGAGGCTGTGAACTTTGTGAAATCTACACTCATACGAGAGTTTGGAAGCTCCAGTGAAAGAGAAGGGAAGTCGAGTTGGCGCGTCATGTCGAAAATTAGGTAGTTGAGAATACTTATTAGTCGGTTAGGATAAGTGAGAGGATCCAGATCCTGTGGAAGAAGGGAATAGTGGAAAGAGTGTGAGAAGTTCAACTTCAGCAGACTGTAATTATTATGATGGTAAGATGGCGGGAGAGATCAACTCTCGTTAGTTGAAAAGAGAAGAGAAGAATCCTGTATATAAAGTGAATGTGTGTTTGTAGCAACGAATGACGCCCCTAATCTCTCGACACCATGAACTTAGTGAATGGCATGTCACCTCTCCTTCTCCCCAGATGTCGTATCTCAAAAAGTTTAGGAAGTTGAAATCGGTCGGAGAGCTGCCTTAGCCAGATACATAGTTAACCTTAGCGCCTGGAATCCAAATCTTCCGAGTTTATTGACCCCTGTCGTGCATTAATGACTCCCAGGTTAAGCAGGCCATAAGCGACTACTTCTGAGTCAATGCGAAGCTTGTTATGATACCTTTCTAGAGTAATGACGAATCAAACCACGCGGAGGGATGAAGGACAGCCCAAATCTCGCACATCAATCGAGAGCCCATTCGACAGCTTCGGAGCGCTTTTGCGAAGGAAGCAAACCAAGGCGGGAATTGAAACCTCAGGTGTCTTTGGACCAGACAAAAGGATTCATCGTGGTGTACAACAGTAAGCTGAGAGTCCGGTCTAAGACTTAACTCTGGTGTATTCTTGGCCAAAGTAATGAGCTGTTGATAACACCGTGCGTGAGATTTGCTCGTCCATCTCTTATCTATATCCACTTTGAAGGATACGTACAAAGCAATTCATAGGACTACTGTGAAATAAGATGCTCCGTGGGATCCGTAGGGCCGCGTACATTCGAGGGGCTAGATTTGAGGCTGCACTGAGGCGGAAACAAGACGTGTTTGGGATGGTTTGGCCGACCCGTGTCTGCGGAATCACCTTGCATGCATCAGACCACGTTATACTCCGATACCTTATTGAAACCACAACAGCACGATCACCAAGGAAGAACAAGTTTTCGAGTAATGACGTGTGAAACGACATAGCTAACAGTACTCTATCTCCATGTACTACTGAAGGTTGAAAGTCACCAGCTAGCTACATTGGGAGTAGTGAAACATCTCGAATCTTGAATGCAGTTGTCACAGTGAGAAACATGACAAAAGCTGGGCATGCAGATGGTGAATCTTATTGCACCAGGTGATGATCGTAATAAACTCAGAAAACATACATCGCCGTGTAATGGCTGCGCGATATACGAGCGACTGTATCAGAAAAAGCTGGTCCGTTGTGCCGTGATCATCATCGCAAACATGACCCAATATCAGTCTATACGAGCTCTATGACCGAGTCGTTAGGTGTCAGACTCACAAGTATTGGACACCATCTTCTAGTCGGCATCCAACGGGCTCGTTGGATACGTTTGGGGAATGCAAGATAATATGGCTCAAGCTGATCTCACAGCGTGTCCATCAGCCAGGGCGCAATGGCAAATGTGCCGATTTGCAACGATTCCAACTCTTAATCCTCGTCGTGAGCCATCTGCTCGCCTTCAAATATTCGAGGCAGGAAGTATTTCGTATTTTCGTAAACAACAAACGTGACGATGGTAGTGGGTATAACTCTCAACGTATTTGGAACGACTCTGATGTTGACTTGTTAGCTATACCACTTGTTTTGCCTTGAAGTTTGAAGCATACCCTTTGTAAAATGCAAGAAATCCTTCGTTCCTCCACGTCTTCCTCAGTACGTCAATCAATCCGCTATACTGGCTGGCAGCGTTATACTGCTGCATGCGCGCTCGGATTGGCTGATACGGATAAGTGATAGCCCCTGCCAATAGCTTGCTTCCTCCGCTCATATATATAAAGTCCCAGTTAGTCAGCTTGTCCATACTTCCCAGTTGTTCGCCGCGTGCATGTTTTAGTCTCTCATAAATAGCGAACTGAACAGCGCCGTGTGCGACCCCAAGGGTAGACGGGACGAACCCAGCCCAAAGACCACGAAGACCGCGTGTGGAATAGACATGGGCGAGGCCTTCACGCATGGTTTTGTATGCCGCCGGATGATTTGCGCCGCGTTCGAGCATGCGAGTCTTGACGACCCATATTGGATTGGTGCATGCGCCGGTCAATAACCCTGATGGGTTGTCAGAAGATTTGTCTTTTTCCCTTCTCCAGCTGCTCCCTGAAAAGGCCATGACATACCAGCAAAGATACTCGCGCCGAAAAACTCGCCGGTCCCCAACCGCTCTCCCTGTGCCCTCCTCTTCTGCAGCACTTCCTTAGCCTTCCCATAGAACAGGAAATACAACCCCCAGCCCAGACTGTTCCCGAGCATGTTTGGCCATAGACCTCTGTAGAGCGCTTTCACACCTCCTTCATCGCGCACCACATGACGCAAGATGCGGAAGGAGTCACCCCGTCGCGATTTGGTCTGGGTATTGAGTTGTAGGCGATTCTTGAGAAGGTCGAGCGGATGAACTGTCAAACAGGATACCACACCTGCACTAAAGCCTGCGACGGATTCGACGAGAGAAGGAGATAAGGGTCGGTTCTTCGAGCTGCCTTCGAGGGGGGGAAAGGCGCGTGGCATGTTCGAGGGAAGGGATGTTCGGACGGCGGCGGAATTAAAGAATTCGGGTAGTTATTCCGTTATCTGATCGGCATATTGCTCATTGACTTTGGTGCGAGAGACAGTCGTTAAGGGCGAAGAGAATCCGCGATCATATCATGGCGGTGTAACGAGAGCAGTGGAGCCATGATGTGAGACTTAGTTGAACTGATGAGCTTGACGTTTTGGGATTCACTGGTGTGGGGGTCGCGAAATCAGATCACGGACGTCATGTCCACGAAACCTGGGAGAAGATGGTACCGAAGGACTAGTAGTCGTAGTACTTCTCTCTTGTAAATAACGATAGATCCTGGCAGTGTATTCGAACTGAAATATATAGGAACACATGTCAATGTGGCACCCTATTCGAAGGTGCAATTAATAGATCAATTGATGGAAAGATCTTGAGCACGTGATCCGGCGCTTGTGCGGGAACGCTAGCAATGCCCCACCCTAGTCGAATCGAACCCCGGGAGTCTCTTAAAGTTTCCAAGTGTCCAGATCTCACATACTAAACCCTCAACCCACCAAACCACTTTCCACGCTCTATCACGGACACAGCAACTGTCTCTTTCCGAATACCAGTAGAATATTGCGACACACATAATCCCTCCAAAAGGATAATCGAACCACTTACAACCCCTCACAATGGAGTCCTTAGACACATTTACCCTCCTCCCCATATCCATGGACCCCACCACCAAAGCCATCACCTCCGACACCCCGAATTCAGCTTTGAACAACGAGCTCGCGCATCTCAACGCACTCCACAAGAACCTCCTCGCAGCCGGCACGCCTACAGGAACACCGCCTCCCCCAGTTCCCGTCAACCCTACCCGCTCCGCACAAATCAGCAAGCTCCGCGAATCTGGTAACAACGAGTTCCGCAAAGGAAACCACGGCCAAGCCGTCAAACTCTACAGCCTTGCGATCGATATGGCGCTCGGTCGGCCGTCGTGGGAGCCCTCGGGCCTCGTCCGCGAAGAGGTCTCTGGACTACTGAGCAACCGCGCGCAGGCGAACATGGCGCAACAGAACTGGGCAGAGGGCGCGGTGGATGCCGAGGCGAGCGTCGAGGTGAAGAAGGCCGGGAACGCTAAGGGATGGTGGAGGAGGGGCAAGTGCCTACTCGAGATGGGTAGACTGGACGAAGCCGATGAGTGGGTCAAGCAGGGACTGGAGTTCGAGGCTACCGAGCAAGATTTGGTGCAGCTTAAGCAGGAGATTGAGAAGAGGAAGGGGATTTAAGAGTAGGGTCAATGCAGGGATCCCTCATTGGGCTGAGCAACTTGGGTACGGGCTGGGTCGTGTGTATGTGTGCATTGCGAGGCGTTTTTTGGCGCTGGTACGTGTCGGAATACGACATGCAGGTTATTGATTGCCAATGTTATTTGATTCACCACATATGATTCCATCGCCTTGTTCTTTTTATTTCAATTCCTGTGAATAGCGGCACTACGTATGAAGTATATCTTTTAAAGCAATTCTTCGTTGATACCAGCAGTACCATTTAGCACCGTAATTTCACCAATTTGATATTAAGCTGTTTCTCATACCTCTTGTTCTACGTGGTTCTTACGATGGTGCCTTCATATGTCAACGAGTAGATGCTCTCCCTAGCATTTTCCCACTAACTTTCATCTCAAGCCGAATTCAATTATTCCTCAACTAGGTTATGAGTGATTCATTCATACATGTACGTTATTCATTGTCGTATGTAGCTTCCTTTGTGCCAGATCTCATCGATAGCCATGACCTCATGTCTCAGCAGGTATGTCATGTTATCTATGCCTTCTCGATATAAAATCATAAGCACTTGTATGCAGCACGCACCCTTTTTATACATTGCTGTCGATTTCATTCCAGTTCGTCCAATCATGCGGATGGGATATAATTCTCCGATGCAACCTTGGAACTCACGCTTGACGACCAGTCTCATGACCTTCCTAACCCAGCCAGGAGGTGTTTCTTATGTACCTTCTTGTCGTCGCTGTTTGGAGTTTATGAAGAGACTCTGCTCCAATTCGTCGTATACCATATGATCGAAAGGCGTTTTGCCCACCATCATCTCAGAGCGAGGATGTGATAAGCTAATAATCATAACTTATTAAGTTCCGTAACTTTGCTCCTACATGCAACCCATTTCTTTGCTATAAACATTCTTTGCAAGCGCCAATTCGGGCGATGTACAGCACTATGCACCTGCCAAATGGAATGCACTAGTTCTATCGCGACCATTATTGTCCCCCCTCTTGCTCACGGGCGATCCGTGGCTAATATGCTGTTCGGAGACTGATCTATTAAGTTTAGCCCTCGAGGCACTAGGCAGATCGAAGGGGCTTGCTCGATTATGCGTCGAGTTTGGGATACCAAGCTTGTCTTTGCTTCCAGGCGTGGCCATTGGATCCGATGTGATCTCACTGGGTAGCGGCTGTGAGAGCGGATCCGTACAGAATATTGCAAGAAACTTTTCCACAATATCACCCAGCCGCTCTGGTTGTGCATGTAGAGGTTTGGTCGAAATATGCTTTCGCTGCATGGGATTAGCATTGCTGATGTTTGCTTTTAATTGCTGGGGCATAGTGGACTTACCAACGCAAGAGCTGCACCTTTGTATGTTTGGTGATAGATCAGCTTATACTCCTCGTCTTTTGCGGCTTCTTCAGCGGCAGCCTCTTCAGTCAGCTGGCCTTGTTCTCCGTCTGGGGCCATTGAATTTCTGCGTGACCTGGTCGTCTTCCTTTGTTGCAAGCCATGCATTCGCATAGCTGCCATAACTACCCTGGAAAGAGCCTCTTTGTTCCGGGATTCCGTCGTGGGCTCTTCAGGTTGAGACGGTACAGTAGCGACATGAGATAGGTTGGATCGTTTAGAGTGGCCATCTGGAACGCCTTTTCTACTCGCAGGTCGTGCGATGGATGATATACTGGGTGAACGTGAAAGAATGCGAGGTGAGGGGTGAGCACCGTGAGCAGAATTAGGTCTTGGATCGGGTATAGGAATGCCCTTGGTATCGATCGAAAGTGACTTCCGATGAGTGTATGGTTTTCCTGTATCTTGTACTTGCGCAGCAACGGCAGCGACTCCCTCACCGCCAATCTGCCTAGCTTTTTTCCGCCTCTTTGCAGCCTCGTCAAACACATCTCTCTTGCGTTTCGGGGAGGTAGGAGCACTGTCGACACTGTGCGACGAACGAATGAATCGGGGCTGACCTTCTGGAAGCAGCTCGGAAGACTCCAGCGTGCTTTGGTACAGTAGATCCGAGGACAACGGTAGAGCGTGCACCCTCAATTCCGGAAGCAGTTCAGCCTGAGCGTAAGGGTCGTCGGGGGACGATGACGGCGGTGTGGGCAACAAGCGCTTTACTGGTGAAGCAATTGTACCGTAGAACAATATCTCTGTTACCTTGGACCCGCCTAAACCATCCTCACCATCTGGACCTTTCTCTTTTACCTCAACGAGTATGCCGACTGGTGACTGGGCCCTTGTGTGCGCCCACCATTCTCTCTCTGAACTTTCGGTATGCGAGCTCGGCGTGGCAGGCAGTTTGCTCAGGAGGATTGACGCGAACCATTCTTGAGTCTCATCACTTGTGGTCCAGACATCCAAGCTAGGACCTACGGCGAGGTATAAAGGTATACATGCGGTGTCGACCGTCGCGAGGAAACGTAGAGAGGTGGTTGGAATGACAGGGACCGATGCAGCATGTTGCGACTCGAAACCAATATCTGGTAAGCTAGTTAGTCTTAAGACTCGACCACAGACGTAGCAGATTAGCATGAGTGAAAAGTACCTTTGATTATCTGGTTATCTGGCAGCGAAATGTCGCCGTGCCAGACGTCGCTCATTGTTGTTGAGGAATGAGCGGAAGTGGGCCGAGGTCGGGTTACCGACAATCAACGCGTCAACACGATTTCACGTGATCAGCACCCAGCCAGCTCCTCGTGGTTGAAGAATCGAGTGAAAGTCAACAGTTGGAGTAAATACGAAATTATACTAGGGGCTTGTGTATGGGGCAAAGCTGGGTTATGTGCGGAGACTTTTACTCAAGCAATTGAGTGCTCCTTGATCTATCAATTGATGGTTAACATTCAAATGTTCAAATGCTTGAACACAACATTATGTTGCTACATGTAATCTTGCATCACAGGTCCCTATCAGAACAGTGAGATTTCCAAACTGTAAGCAGCTATACACAACCACGACAAATTACTATTTACTAGTTTACTTCACCTAGCAACTACATCACCCTGTGTCATGAAGAATCGAGATCATACACGGCTACATTGTGTACGGGAAGAGCGTCACCGCGAGAAGTTCCTCCCCACGTGCACTGACATGTGCATACTTTAACGCGCCAGCCTCCCAAGGAAGCTTCCTTGTGATCAAATCATTTTCTCGTCCTCATCTTTTTATGACCATTCCTCCATCTTTCATTGACTTATTTGGATCCCGCCTAGGACAGCATCACGGCCCCAAGAACCAACGCGACGCTTCCATACCTGCATGACTAGTCAGTCTACATGTAACACATTATCAATCTTTTCGCATGAATAAACTTACCCCCAATGACCCCACTCTGCTCCAGCAACCACACCCTCAGATCTCTTGACAATCCACCCATCAAGAGCTGCGCAAAGGCCCAACGCGAGTATATTGACACCCGTCAACCTTTTGTTCCCCGACAATGCAGCGGCCCAAATGCTCACGCCGACGAAGAGGTCTTTGGCGCCGAACAGAATCAGGATGCTGTCGAGGAGCTCAAGGTCGGAGGGCTTGACTGATGATGAAGGGGGCGCGAAGCCGAAGTTATTGAAGGCGGAGCGGGGGAAGAGTGTGTAATGTAAGCCGAAGCCGATAGTAACGGTGCCGAGGAAGAGGCTCGTGTAGTGGAGAGCGCTGTTGGTTAGGGTCATATCTGCTGTTTCAATTTGTTTGGGGATGTTTCCGAGGAGCGAAAAAGCTGGGGTGTGTACTTTGTGTTTTTGGCAGTGATTCAAAGTCGGAAGGGAAACAATGGTGAGGTGTTCGAATTCTCTGTTCAATAGGTACATATGTAGCTGTCTTATAGAAATATTTATAGGACGCGTCTAGTTACACAACAAGTATGCACTTCGCCCCCAGATGCGCCACGAACTCACGGGGTTTCGCGTTCCGGCCCAAAGGTCGAATGGCGTTTAGCCAAGCCTGTGTAGGATTTGGGAAAGGGCGTTAAGGGCGCTGCTTGGATGTTAGCTCCCGACTTTTGTTTGCGTTGTCTTTGGGATAGCTAGATGGCGATGTCTCTCTACATCGGTCTTCCTGTTGTCTCGAGAGCGCTATGTAGAGTAATGCCGGCTGGCGGAAACCATTCAGTCGGCAAGAGCGCGATACAATATGCTTGGCATTGCGTACTTCTCACATCTTGCATTCAACTGGCTAGAAGCTTGCTATAGCGTACTTCAGAGTTCTACATTGTATGTTGGACTCCGCCCTTTCTTGGCAATTCTCGTGACTCCTACGTTGATTGATTGGCGTTACGCCTGCCTCGCCGAGTAATGCCTTTTGTACATTCCTATCATTTACAATTCATCGCGAACATGCCCACCCTCTAGATCGGGCATGCTCATAATCTTGACCACCAGACTCGTCCATCCTGTGAAATGCTGGGTTCGCTGCCCTTTTCCGGTCTCGGGGTTGTATTGTTCCCAAGCGAAGCCTGTCTCTTTCCACGAATTATATACAGTATTTACCAGATTCTTGCGCAGACCAACGTAGAGAGATTTGGCTTTGTCTTGCTGCGGACCTTTCTGTTGGGCAATATTCTATATGCAGATTAGAATGACAACCAAGGGGGGGATGGTCCGAAGAAGGCTTACAAGAAGCTGTTTGACAGCGAGATAGTTCATGTTCATCCAGATAGGGCCGCGCCAGTAGTCCTCTTCGGTATGGTAGAATTCGCTGC
Organism: Periconia digitata; assembly: GCA_948474695.1. Lineage (NCBI taxonomy): Eukaryota > Fungi > Ascomycota > Dothideomycetes > Pleosporales > Periconiaceae > Periconia > Periconia digitata. Next base: position 2,099,210 of record CAOQHR010000004.1, on the reverse strand, counting down.
TCTTACTCAAACTCCTAAGACCATACTCGGTCCAAAGTTGTTCTTCGTCAGCAATGAGGTCAAGGATGGCACCGAGTTTCTTGCTGTCTTTGTCGACTAGGCCAGTCAAGAAAGGGAACAGAGAAATGTATCCTTTATGGCAAACGAGTTTGTTCTCTTCATAGTCATCGATGGTTGCATCGCAATACGCGTCGTCCTTCTCGCTCCAGTGCAGATCATCAAGGTTCTTTACGATGGCTTCTTCGTATTTTGCAAATTCGGCTGCATCATCTACTTCTTCAAGATAGATTGCGATGCGACGAATCGATCGCGTCATCAAGCCAACCCAGCTGATGAGGTCCAGATGTAACTCGCCTGGGTGCGGCGGCTGTGCACGTGGATAATCATCCAGCCCGGAGGTCAAGATGTGTCGCGGAGTGCGTCCTCTCCAGCGATACCCCTCTTTAGTGGAGAAGGCCTCGCGATCATAGCTCTTAATGTCACCAGCTTGCGTCTTCCTGAACCAGAAGTAATGACGCTTGAGCAACGGATACAAAGTCCTCAAATACTGCAACGCTGCCTCTCGATTTGCAAGCTGCATGAAGTATGACTTTTCAGCCAGGACCTCTGAGTTGCTGGTATCTTTCTTGGTAGCGTCAAGCTTATCGAGGAAGGATGTGATGACCATGAAAAGTGTCGGTGGGTTTGCGTAGTGTGGGTACTGAACTTGGAACTCATCCGGAACCTTGCTGCGGGCTTCAGCCCCCAAGATCTGCTCGCGGCCAATCCAGCCGTCTTCATCCATCAAGTTGAACCAGCTCTTGATGATATCGAGAGTCAAGTCGGCGTCCCAGTCGATCACAGGGAGAAGGTGGAACCCTTCGTCCCAAAGAAAGCCTCGCGGAAAGAACGGCCGTGAGGGTATGCTGGTATATAGCTCAGAGGGTCCCACGAACTCTGCTTGATTCCGGCCCCGTGCCTCTTCTGCATCCTCCCAGAAACCCTCATTATCTTCCTCGTAGGCGGGGTCGTAAGAACGGTCGACTCTGGAGTCGCCGTAGAAGTAGCCAATGCCGCCGATAAGGTTGGAGAAGAGAGATTTAGAAAACTCTTCATACCGCTCCTTGACAAACGGAGGCTGCGGCTTGAAGATTTCGGTGAACCGGGACGAGAATCCAGTGGTAACGGACTTGATCTGCTGAGTAAGGTCCTCCGAAGTGATGGGTTGGGGAGCTGAGGCAGATGAGAAAAGGATGTCAAATTCAAATGCGCCCTCAAACACCTTCTGAATGAAATGTATGTTGCCGCGTCCAGGCTTGTGTTTGATGGTATAAATCTGCGCAGGTGGTGGCGGATTCTCTTCGCCATATATCTTGAGCAATTCCTCGATTTCGCTCTTCAGCTGCGCAAAAAGCACGGGCTTGGTCTGCCACAGAGCTTCGTCTGGAACTTGTGCACTGTTCACAAGGGTACGATCGAGGGGTTTGTCGCTGTAGCTAGGGTGTCCAGTCTGAGGATGATCACCCTTTCCTTCGGTAATCTTGATGTCGAAATTGCCCAATTCGAGAGTCTGTCCTTTCAAGACCACGTCTCCTTCCGCACCCGTCTCCTCCTCAGATCCTTGAGCTTCTATCTGGCCCAGACCTTCCAAAGTGTGATACCAGATGACGGTAGTTTTTAGATCGGGCGAAGCATCTTCCCGTGGGGTGCCTTTGATCCTGGCGCCCCAGCTGCCACCATGTTCGCCGCCAGGGAACTTGATGAACTCAGTTGTGATATCGATGTGATTAGCAGGATCATGGATTGTCTGTCGGCCGCCGCTTCGCACGTCGTATTCATCCCAGCCATACCCGTCGAGTTCATGCTGCTCGCAGGTGTGCCGAAACGCTGCCTGTGTTAGCCATTGGACCCAATCAGCAGACTAATTACTCACTGTTCTGCACACTGTGATCCTCTACTTTGGTCCAAAGCAGTCCGCCCATCAAACTTTTTGGAATCCTGGGACGAACACCAAAGTAGAGGTTTGGGCGGTAAGGGCCCCATAACAAGCTGGCGTTGGTGGCCTTCTCAATCTCAGCGACCTGCGCGAGGGATGTATGGGCAAGAAAAGCGATGATGAAGCCTTTCACGACCCCATTGCTTCGTCTAGAGTTTCGCGCCATATTGCTGGGGATATATGTGAGGGTGAGCTCGACACAGCTACTGTGGGGTTTAGGACACATTGCGCACGGCTGTCCGCTACCTACGGGGGTGCTAGCCGGATTCGGTCAATATCATTATAGTGGGAAACATGGAACATTGAACATTAATATTTATTTCTGGAAGCCAAGTTCTCGTCGTTTTCTACCCAGATTCCGTAGTACTTTGTACCTCCTATCATCTTTTCCCTTCCCGAAATGCCTTCTTTGCGCTGGGGTTTCCCTGCCTCGCAAGACGTGTCCGCTGAAACTTTCACTCTGTCAATCGCCATAAAACCAAACAAAAACAAGTGGGATGGTAGTAAGAGACATGGAAGGAAATCGTACCATCAGTTTTTTGCTCTAAGCATAAAAGCATCGAATGCCAATCCTTTTGCAGCAAAGCCACTGGGGGGCATGACCTGTGACTAGCACAAGTGCCGTAGGGACAAAACGGGCTGGTCGATGAAGAAGCCGTAGAGCCAACTAGATTGAACTGATCCAAGTTCAATATAATGATAATGGTGATGTCGATGTGGGTCCAAGTCATGATCAGGATAGCCTCACATCCTCGACGGAGAAAGCGGCCTGTTGAAACCACCTTGTCGGTTCATGTACTGTCTGGCCTCCATGCGCTTATCTTTCCTCACGCCATAGTTCTTGTCGTTACCAGGCACCTTCTTGTTCTTGGTGGACTTGAAACCCGCGAAGCCCATCATTTGAGCCATTTCCCATGTCTCATCGTCCATACCTTCAGGTCTCTGGCGAGCCGGCTGCTCATCCTCCATCGGTATATCCTTGCTCTCTTCATGCTTGGCGTCTCCGCGCGGGCCGGTGGGAGGTTTCGAGGACCCGGGATGGGCATTCAAATCCTTACGAGGCCCTGATGGCGCACCGCGAGGACCTTTGGGCGCATCACGGCTTGGTCGCGAGTCTCGTGGGCCACCGCGGTCGCGGTCCTGTCGTCGATCGTTGCGTTCGAAGTCTCGGTCCCCTCCATCTCGGCCGTTCCGGCGAACAGGCGATCGTGACCGGTAACGACCGCCGCGACCGCCGCGCTCGTAACGTGGGCTTCGTGAGCGGTTGCGGCGGTCGTCTGGTGAGTTTCCGCGGTCGCGACCTCCAGCTCGAGATTCACGATGGCCGCTATCTCGGTCGCGGAATCGATCGCGTGGACGATCGCCCGCGTCACGTCTGTCGTCGGCCATGATACGTTGCGCGTGGGTGGTGGTGCTGTGAAGGTCGTGGCTGGAGTAGAGTAGAAGAGAGGTAAAGAACGAATGTTGGAGAATGAGCCAAGCCGCAGGCCGCACTAAACCACCCAGTCGGGTTTGGGTCTTGTCTGCCAGCAAGACTTCTCAAAGTCACCAGTTGATACGTGCATAAGCAACTATTTTGATTATACGTACAAGTTGGTCATGAATATGATGATCTTCATACATATGTACATGTATGACATGGAGCATAACGTGCAGCACTCGCCGACAAGCACTCAAGTGCTTGAGTACCTCTATGTACGCAGCACGATCTCCTCTGAATACATAGGCAACGGGCTCGGGGTCCCGACCGTTATAGTTTCAGTAATTCTACATGTTCCCGAGAATTCAATTCGACTTGGATTACCCAGGTTCAATCCTGTTGTCATTGTTCTGCTCACGATTCGCTCACCGTCAACATGTAAATTTATAAAAAATACGCTAGTAGGGATCTGCCGATCAACGACAAGCGGGTTGACGTTCAACTTAAATCGAAGCATCAGCAAACTCGGACAATACGGAGCAGGATAGTACACGACCACCACCATGTTCACGACTTACGCTAAAAGGTGAGGATTGAAATAGATGGAGTCGAATCATATGATTTATATGCTGATTGACTGCAAGGGTTGGCCGCAATGAGCTGCACTCGCCCGAAGCTTCACCACGCTCTTCTCCTGATCCCGATCTCACGGAGCTTCTGCGCTTGCGCTCTCATAACGATTACGAATTCACAGATACTGGAGCTTCTATTCAAGTCTCTCAAGAAGAAATAGTCGCCAGTGAGGATGAGGCTGAGCTTATCCTATTCGCGGGAGCGCGCGATACTCAGCAACCGTCGAATAAGATTCGGTTGTCTTCACCAGGAGCAAGTGGCGAGCCTGGGCTTTCAGTGAAGAAACCACAGACATACTACTTTGCAGAGGAGCCATCGACTGAAAAGTATGAGGAATTGCGTGCGGCAGCGTTGACTGGCGACGCGGTGATTGAAATGTCAAAAATACCATGGTTTGGTTGTGCTGTGCCATGGAAGGTGCAGACTCTCACTGCCTCAGGGATGAAGAAGACTGTTCTAGTTGGTCACCCCCCTTCACTAGTTACTCTGGAGGAAAAGATACATAAGAGAACCCGCAAGAACAAGAAAACACGGATTGCTTTGAGGAAGAAGATGCAAGCTATTAGAGAAAGAGATGCTGAGAGGGCCCGCATTGCAAAAGAGAAGGAAGAAACAGAACAGGAGAAGCGGACGCGAAGGAACCGCGAGAAGAAAGTCAAAAAGAAGGCACGAGAGAAAGCTAAAAAGCAAACTGAGGCGGAAACTGGCGAAGTGCTGGCTCAAATTGGCGACCCTGAAGATTGAAAATCGCCACAATTGGGCCTCTCTGCTTATTTTGTTCCTATTAAGCGTCTTTAATGAGGTGAGTATAGTCGAATTCACCCTTGAAAACACGTCTCAATCTTGTGCCGAACGCCAGCACATGTGCTATGCGCGATATCCCATATCCAACCTTGGAGCTTTAGCGCTTTGTTTATGTCAGTAAATTCGAGGTGAAGCTGCGTTTGCTTAACACTGGGTTTCTGCCAAGCTACGCAAATAATAGGTCACTCACTTGGCCCTAGCTCAGGGCATCAGATATAAAGGGCTCCCATGCTCCTGATTGATCCGCAGCACATCACTGCCCTTCAAAAGCTCGAATCCATACCGAGCAACAGAAACTAAGCAAATGGACAGATACACCCACCCCCAAGACATCCCCATCGATCCTAGGCTGTTCGAGCCCATTGAGAACACTCCGAGCGACCCCAATCCACCGATGTAAGTTCATGGCCCTGGCGCCGTTAATGATCCCCGAAATATAAGCACTGAAGAGCAACTCACCAACAAAATTAGCAACACGGGCGCTAATGATGCTGCATCTCAATCTATGACCCTTCCCCCACTCCACCTCGATAAACACCCCACCATCCCCAATCTCTACAAGACCTTCGTGGAAGGTTTCCAGCAAGGGAAACCCAACGAGGTGCAACTGGAGCACGCCAAACAACTGGCCTCTGCTCTTCTTGAACATTATTATCCGAAGTCGCAGGGCTTCTCTGTCGACCCGGTCTCCTCCATCGACATCGCGCGCAATGGTTGGAACTTCTGGCTTGCCCCAGCAGACTATCAGCCGTTTCCGCAACACGGAACCAACTCTGGTGGTCCGCTCGACCCAAGCAAACCGTTCATGCCCGACGCAGAAGGAAACGAGCCAGCGGCGCCCAACTACACAGATGTATACGTAGATGATCAACACCTCATCGAGCCTGAACTCATTACTTTCTTCCGCGTCTCTAGCGAACAAGAGTTCTATGAGGATGGCGATGATAACAACAACAGCAGCAAGGGCCCAGGCGAACCAGTTTCGGACCCCTCTACTTCGTCTTCTGCTACTAATCAGCAACAACAGCCACTTACCCGCCGCACTATCAAGAAACAAATCTCGCACACTTACTTCGCCATTCTCATGGACGACCTCTCAACCTTCGACCGCTGGGTCCCAGATCACATGCAGCGCCACGATAAACTCGTATCTAACCCCCGTCAGGATATCCTACGCTACGCGCTCGGCGTCCTAGCTGGTATCAGCAAGGGCTATGGTTTCCTTCTCCTTGGTCCCCGTCTGGAAGTCTACAACTACGACTGGCAGGGTCAACGCCGTAATGAGGATGACCCTAACTCGGCTGCCGTTGCTGGAAGCAGCAAGAACAAAAAGGGCAAGAAAAGCAAGAAGAGCAAGTCCGAGCCCAAAACGAATTGCACTAGGTTCGTCAAGGGTGCTGATCCGGAGCCAATGTCGCAGCTGGATGGCCCAAAGTGGTTTGTGGATGTCCGGGAGGAGGGTCTGGATGGCGTGCAGACACTGATGGGCGACGTCGTGGAGCGTGATGTCGAGTATCAAGACAACTTTGTTTGCGATGGCTCTAGGTTGGATTGGGGCGATGAGGAGGGTGTGGCGGAGGCTTGAGGCCGGTGTGGTCGATGATGGAGTACCAAGATACAACATGATTTTGGGCTATGAGGTCCGGTTCTTGGGATTGCATTGCAAGATTCATGCCATTTGTATTCGTTGCTTCTTGCATTGATTAGCATGGGACTGGCACACGAGATACCCTGGGTTTCATTTTCTTTCTGAGGCACATATTGCCGCTGGCAAACATTGGGAGGAGTCGGGTTTGTGCTTAGTTCATCTTTCTTTCTTACTTCCCATTGGGCTTTGAGTAGGCAGTGGTCTCTATTTTGCTCTTTGCCCGAGACCCATAATGGCAATTGAACATGACTCTATGATATTTTGTCCCTACCGTACTGATCCCTTTCGCGTGGTATGCCAATGCTGTCTATTGAGGAAACTGTGTGAGCGGAATGTAAGTCGGAGTAAACTGGTCAGAGCGGGATAAATGGCAAGGCAAGTATTTTGAAAGTTATGGCGGGATGCGGAACATGGCTTGATCCAGTGGGTTTTACAATAGGAGGGAAGAGCAATGATTGAGGTAAGCGAGAGAACAAGTGAAACTGAGATACACAGCTGATGACGGAAGTAGACCCATTATGTTTTTTTTATAAATATCCTGGAGTTGGAACCGAAACATTAAGTATCATCGCCTCTAAGTTTGCTGCTGTCTCTGGTAAAGGCAAGCCCATTACGCCATTCGTTTCCCATTCAATAACTTTCGCTGGGTGGTAGCCAAACAGGACCATCTGTGTACTGATAACCGTAATGAGAATTGATGAGTGACCACATTGCAGGGTTTTTCACCAGTCGCCCACCGATAAGGAGATCACGAAGTTCCGTGTACATTGCAGAGGAGCCTTTGAGCAGCATTTGCAAAAGGACAATGTCGTCTGAAACAACTGCCAGTGAGACGTGCCGTAATGCTACCGGATAATGTTGTTTCACAAAACACCGTATGACCTCCCAGGATTTCTTGACAATGGCGTAATACAAAGGATCTCCGCCATTATCATCTTCCAGTCTTGAAACCGCCAAGGTTGAGAAAACACTGTGGGAGCTAAGCAACATCTCGCAAATAGCGACGGATCCGTTTGAAGCTGCGTAATGCAGAGGCAGACTCCCGCACACTGTCCTCAGCATTATATCCGCATGGTTCCGGATCAGAATTTGAGCAATCGAAATCCATCCATTGTGACAGGCGATGTGTAAAGCGGTGCGTCCGAGTATATCCCATTCGTTGATGAGTGCCTCATCGGGAGCCCCGTTCTTCCAGATCATATCGCTCAGAAGCCGCTCGTCTTCGTCATTTGGTACTTGTATAGTATCCAAACATTGATGTAACCCCGTTCGTCCCAAACAATCTGTTATAAACATATGAATGGATGCCATTGGACGAACCATATCAGTGGGCACAAAGCACCAAAATGACTGTAAGATATCCGGCATCATCTTGTCGAGATCTATACTCTTCATGTCCGTTTTAATCTTGAACTTGATTTTTATCATCAAGTCCCAAATCAAGAATAGCTCGTCTTCTAGAAGCTCCTCGAAATTTTCAATGTCATTCCAGTGTTCCCGTTCGTTGAAGTGTTGCGCCAGCCGATCTAGTCTCAGCAGATATTCACCACAAATATGGTTGGTAGCTTTCAAGTACGGAATATAGACCTGATCCTCTTTACCATGGCATATGGAGCACTCGGCTTGCCAGGCGATTCTCGGTGTAGTTTGTCCGATCAATTCCTGCACAATCGTGGCAGAGAGGGCACTTGTCGGGCTAGCGTTGGTGGTGAGCAAGTTGAGCGTGATATTGTGGATTTTTGATTCCAAGGCATCTAAAAATGTCTCGAATCGACCGCAGGCAGTTCTAGAAAAGATGTCCTCAAAATCGACTCCATCATCGTCATATGTGTTGACAAACGGGCTGATAAGTTCGGTTTTGAGTTGTTTCAGGCATCTCATTGCCATGTTGAACATGTCTTGATAGCTCATCAAATCTCTTCTCAGTCTCAACTTCTCGAGTAAATCATTGGAAGATGAATTTGGTATACTAGTTGAAAGATTGGTCGCCACTGGTTGATCGGAAGGTGTGATAGTGCTGTGCTTCGATTTACGGTGGACTCGTTGACCCTCAGAACATTCAAAATCTTTTGCAGTACAGCGGTCACATTTTTCCGGCCAGGTTCGCTCAACGGGAAGACACTTGTGTATGTGTTAAGCCTCTTATCAACAGAATAGAGTCATGCCCGCAACACCCACCTTTTGTTTGTCGAGCCGGCATCTCTCACATTTCACAAGAGCAAGTTTTCTCTTCTTCTGGGTTGATACGGCTGCGGCTGGAGTTTTTTGGTGTGTAGTTGCCGACATTGTGTTCGATGAGGGATGTGGATATAGGAGAAGGTGTGAGGGAGAACGATGGCAGGCTGCAGTGTTGCAAGCTAACCATACGTGTCAGCCTACTTCGTATCACAAAACAATCCAGCCCGAGGGTTTCTAGTGGTATGTCAAGATTTCGTTCCTTGGATTCGACAACCTACAGTTCCTGTCAAGTATCGCGCTTCGCCGCATCACACTTTCTCGCACTTCATTCTATCGCACTGTGTCGCATCGCACTTCATCGCACTCATAAGGGCCGGGGACGGTTGTAAGAATCTGACGGCCAACACAGCCTCCTAGGGGCTGGTGGACAGGGGATGGTAAACGATTGGATGTCGCTCTTCATCGCACCCTTCATCGCACCTTCCATATTATTGTACAGAGAGGAGGATTGTCGAATTCATGTGCGACGTAGTTGGAGGGGCTGGCAGGCTGATTGAGGAGACTTTGCTCCTCCTCACGGATCCAAGGTGTACCCAGGTGAAGGACTTGAAGCTTGAACTCTCCGCAGGAGGCGTTCGGCGGACGGTGGCGAAGTGAGTGATGGGATGTCTCGCAGATGGAGTATACACCGGGGGTTTGATTGGGCTGTTGAAGGGCCCCAAATAGGCCCCAATTGAGTTATCGCACTCCATCGCTCTTACTTCCCGGCCACCATGTGCATACGCCACATCAATTGATTCCGACCATTTGGTGCATTCATCTCTTCTCCCGACATGATGGCATGCCGTCGCACTTGTCGCGCTGAGCTCGGCCGTACCTTTCAATTGCAAAGTGTATAAGTATTAGTTTCCTGCAGCGGAAGAGTATGCAAATCTTCGTTTTTTTTTCGTATCCTTCATTGAGGTGAACTACTACAGTCAAGAAACGTTAGCAATCATGCCTCCAATCACTTCTTTCTGCTCTGCAAACATGGAATTAAACCTAAAATCACCGTCATGCACACCCACTACGACCTCGGCATCACACTCCACCATTCGAAGCATCACAGCAAGAGACAAGCCCTCTTCATCAGACTCACCTACTCTAACCATAACCTTCGGTATCCTGGGAGCTACCCTCGCTTTACTGGCTCTAATAATCGCTGTACTGCAGCTTCGACACATGAGGCACCGCCGAAAGAAACTCCTCTTGCCTGAGTTCGAATTGGAGGCCGCTGCTGCAAGAACCGTGCGCCCGGTATATTGCCTGTCTCGCAAAACAAGCCATCTCTAACAAGTTTGTACAGTTCTCTATACCATCGCCATATTTCGGACTCTATGGTCGCACACTGACACCGCTTGATCTCGCGTATCCCGAGAATTGTTGGATCAAGCCAGGGGATATTGGCACTTTTCCACTCGAGGATACCTTGGGGGTCGGGAAACGTCTGACAGGACCCATAGGTCACAAGGATGGTTTGAAGAACACCGAAGTTGAGGAATGAGGTTGGAATATAGGAGATCTAGAAGGAGCGATAGACGCACTAGCTTAGTCAATAGCATCGTTCCTCCCTCCGTCTCCCATGGTTTCCAATCAGGATAGACAGCAAATAGAGCAACAGCAGGATCTCTTCCTCAACTATTGTATTATTATCCATTATGTCAGCCTATGAACAACTGTCACCAAAGCCTATATCGAGGTTTATCAACTTATCTCATACTATGAAGTATCCAAATTCCTCTCGCCGCACAATCAGCCCTCTAGTAAACCGGCCTCCCGCTTCCCAGCAGCCAGTGGCTTGCTCTCCAATGAGATTCCCGACGATCGAGATGCGGCTCCAAGGTAAGCCTTGATTAATCTCATGGCAATTCAGCACGCCAGTTGGCCCAATGGATTCAAAGAAAGCAGGATTCTTAGTCGCGAAGATATCAATCAGAAACTTGCGATAATACGGGGCCACGGCGATCGATGAGGTCTGGCACAACGGGATACATATAAAACCTAATGGATTATGCCCAATGACTCCGACATATACACATGCTTGCACCATCAGATCGATATTATATAACCGTAAACACAATTGCACGGCGTAATGAAAATTTAAGAGGCTGAGAGAGTTCGAGGCTTGATGTGCGTTTTCGGGTCTCTAGATTACAAGTGATAAAGATTGCGATGGAACTAGCATACCGTTCGGCAGATCGAGCGGTCTGCAGGCACTCTTTCTTCGCTTCACTCACCTCTAATTTGCGCTAGTGATTATCCGTACTCGAGGCTTACCGACTATTCGGTCTGACCTATCAATACTGGAGTGGAGAACTGACTATTTGGAAGATACCCAAGTAGGTGAGCGCCCCATAGATTTCTCGGGCCGGCATTGGATACGCTCCTGCCTGAATCGTGCGCTCCCTCCACGCTCGAGAGCTATCAATCTGCACATCAGGTCAATTCATTCACGTGTCAAGGTCTTTTGCTCAAGTGCTCCCAGCAAATTTGGGCATATTACCTTACCTAACGCTCACCAAATATCTGTCGCAAGTACATCCAGTCTTGTGACACCTCTGAAAGGACCGCATCTCCGGTGCGAATCATTATTTACTTATTACAAGAGGACGCCTCAAACATCGAGGCCGCATGCGGTTGACAATGGAAAGCGAACCTGCATTAGGATTAGCACAAGATGATATGAAGGTGGAAGAATATGAAGAGGCTATCAAAATGGAAGATGATGAATCAAACATCCTTGAAGTCGAGGAATACGAGCCCTTCGCTGATGATCTGGACGAGGATAATGGTAAGTCGGATGTCATTTAATGATAGCTGCTGGCTTGAAAGAAGAACTTCCGACTGACTCCGTTCTTCTACATTAGAGTCTTCTGAATATTCTGCGGATGCGGATGCCGAATATTTGTCGGATCATGGCCTCCACCAATCGAATAATGGAACAGATGGACTCGAAATGAGTGACCCTGCAGTCGATGAATCCGAAATCGATGAATCCGAAATCGATGAACCCGAAGTCGATGAACCCGAAGTCGATGAACCCGAAGTCGATGAACCCGAAGTCGATGAACCCGGAATCGATGAACCCGGAATCGATGAGTGCGAAGTTGACCAGCCTGAAATCAAGCAATCCACGATAGATGAACAGAAGATCGAACAACACAAGTTTGAGGAACCCGAAGTTGACGAAAAATTCAAAGGAACAAGCCCAAATGTCCGAAATGTTGAAGCCGAAGAGTACGAGTTCACTGTTCCGGCCTACACGCCCAATATAACGCAGGTACTTATCAGAAGGCTACTCCCAGAGGACAGAGAATTGATCAATGCCCTTCCCCTCGAAAGAGTCAAGCTCAAAGAGGGCGCCTCATTCGGATATGTGTTCCATGGCAAGAAAAAGTTACTCTATGGGCTGATGAGCGTAATGAATGGGAAAGAATACGCCATGGCAGTAGGAACCATTGAAGAAGGATGTGGACCACAGCCTTTATGGGCATATCTGTCTGGACGGCGAGATTCTCAAAGTCTTCCGGGGGTACAGTATGTCACTACTTGCAAGATCAACAATTACAAGGCATTTAAATACAATGAGCTCGAAAAGAAGCTTACCCCTCTTCCGGAGTTTGCGTGCGAGATTCGTCATCTGGGGGCACTCGTCAAGTGGTACTTTTTCAAGGCTGGTGTGACCATAGCCAACCAACTAAGGTACACGCACTTTATGTTCGACAAGGCTCTTATACAAGCAGCACACACACTGAAGAAAAGGGGCTTACCAATGTCTCGCGAAGACAGCACACATACGAGCCCCGATGTGCTAATCACACCAAGACCCCTCCAAGCCGAACAAATCTATCGCACGAGCGAACGAAGAGAGCCAACAACATTTGCCGCAGATCATTTCCATGGTCATAGTGCGGGTATCTCAAACAAAGCCAAGAATCTGACCTACGTGAACTCATTGATAACAACCATCAAAGAGGCCGAATACGAGTGCAGTTTCAGCGGGGAGAATATGGCGAAATCCGGAAAAGCCGAAAAGTCTGCGAGAGACAACATCATCGCTCTGGAGAAGTCACTGCGCAAAGAAAAAGAGATCTTGTACCGATCGTCATCGAATACACAAAGGTTCAGGGAGACGTTTGACTTGAATGCCCGGAAGAGAAACCGAGCGATGGAGGAAGTGCAAGCTCTGCTTCCATCCTTCGAAGTAGAAGATCGGGTCTTCTATCAAAGGTTTTTTGGTATTTCACGAGAGGCCACAGAGGCCCAGCAGGATGGCGAGCCGTTGACAAAGCGCCCTCGGCCAACGGGATATGAGTCAGAGCAGGCGTAAACGGGATGATCGTACAAAAACAAGTTGATCGAAGACAACCTCACACATCATTTGTGATCGACTCTCTTTTGCATTGTCAGTTTTTGGAGTGGCGGCGGCTGTCTCTTTCATCCGTGGGCTGCGTACCAACGTGTGTCAGGCGTAAGGAAATGCCGGCGAATAATCTCTCGTTCATGGCCGGATTCCATCAACAGGCATTGCGGAAAGGTAAAGGTCCAATAAAATGGAAAATTCCACGATGACTTCAATCTTGTGATTTGCGCAGTTGTCTGAATATGAAAAAACTTTGAGTGAATGTTCCAGTTGGTAACATTACAGCAACTGTCTGGATCTGGTGGCCTTCAATGGCTTGATAGAAGATTCATCGTATGTAGCTGGACGGCACAATAATATGAAATCTGTTTTCTGGGCGTGCATATAAGCTGGACATAGTCACAGGTCACGACTGGAGAACACACGAGGGGTTTTGGCATATACGGAACGGGACCATTCCCTATTCCTTTCCATTCATTGTAGCTAATGTAGCTGAATTCATAATCCTAGCTTGAATCCCTAATCATCGGGCATCTCCAGTTCACTTCTTCGAATAGTCATGAATCCTTGTAGCTCTGGGTATCATTCCCTCGACGAAAAAACGAGAAAGAAAGTACTTTTGTGAGTAAGGAGCGAGAGCTAGAGCTCATGCGCTAAAGTCATTCATGGTGACCGATTTGAGCTTGTTCATCTTTTCGTTCTCCTCGTCCATGAGCTTCTTGATTTGACCTTGGAGCAAGCGAATCTGTTGCTCATGAAGGGCGCCGCGCTCGATGATGCGTTGGTACTGCTAAGTATATGGTTAGCTGGTGTTGCGAGCAGAAGCAATCGTTCGATGTGCACTTACTTCTTTTCTTCCAAACTGAACGTGGTCGCGCCAGAATGATATTTCATTGAGTACCGCCTGCTTGATACACACTTCAAATTGGAGATACTCAACTGCAAGATGTTAGAATTTTAGGTTATGAGCTATCAGGTAATGACTTACTCGTGCGAGCGGCGGACCACTCGCGAGGGATGATGACCTCGTAAGGCTTATCGCGCAGAGGGTTGTTGTTGATGTTCATCCAAGCGGGGATGACAATGCCTTTTATGTCAGGCATGCTTGCGTAGTTGACGGTAACTAGTCTCCGGTGACTTGTGCGTGCGTGTGATTGGAATTGCGTGCGAGCTGTTGAATGGGTGGTTAAGAGAGCCATATGGATGAGGAACATTGGTAAACAACCGGACATGAGAAGGGGAGTGGGAAGTAAGAGGCAAGTAGTAAGAGGTGTTTCATGGAGGTGGGCAACCCGCCCGTCGTGAAGACAGAGGAAAGAGTCGCAGGAGGGGCAATTGGGAAGGGAATATCGGCAACGGGGGAAGGGATGATAGCTACCTTGAGACTGTTTTGCGGCGTTGCGCCCGCAAGTTGATGTTGGCTTCTCGTGTCGGTGTGGAGAAAAAAAGTGATGGGAGCGGTGCGTGGGCTTTGACTTGGGAGGAGCAGCTAGTCACGTGGCGGTAGCTGCGAGGTCACTCAGTTTGTTGTTTACGCCACCACGCGGGCGGGTGTCTAAGTCAATGTGAAGTAGGCTTCCTGAGAAAAGTAGAGAGGGGGACCACTTCAAAGTTTCCGTACCTCCCCCCTGCACTCCAGTTCTACGTGGGAGCTTGAAGCGAAGGGTAGTGGGAGTTGATTTCCTTTCAAGATCATCAGGAAAATTGAGTATGGTTCCAATGAAACATATTTGATGTATTCTTCCCGAGCTCCTCAATTGCATCTGCACCAAGTTCAGTAGGTGGGGTTGCACAGATAACCCATATATTCTTTTGTGTTATCGATGCCAGCACTGATTTTACCCAGTATGTCTTGCAGTGAACAATCAGGTCCCAAGGGCATCCAGACTCTTAAGAAGCGAACGCCTCTTTTTTCTCTCCGCTTTCCGACTCTCCCCCTTCTCACAATCGACTTCCATCTCTTCGATTTTAACCCTTCGCGTGTCCATGATATATCCTGGATGGATACTATCGGGACAACAATCCCCGCAATGACTGCAAATCCACCACAGGAACCCGGCCCTCAGCGCATCACCACATCGCACACACTCCACTCCGGCATTTCCAACCCCGAAACCAGCATCTCGTGCTTTCTGACGATATATATTCATCCTTCGCGTACGCAAGGTGTTTGTCATAGTGGTCTTCTTGGTATTTGCAGTCCCTATTTCTCGGACTACTACTGCTGCGCATCTTGTGCAGAGATCCTCCGTGCACGCGTATCGGCGGTCGCGCTTCGCGCACCGGCATAAGCGTAAATCAGCTCTTGAAGTGATTGAATTGTGGTAGCAACTTGTGCAGTGAGGGCGGCAGTACGTGGCGTGGTGATGCTCATGTTGTAAACGCTTAGCTCTCGTAAGGGATTTGCAAAACAAGAATTGGTCAGACTCAAGTGCTCGCGAAGAAATGGACGACAGATGGGAAATAAATACGTGGCAAATCAATATATCGCAGTAGTAGCATCTGGATTTGGGGTAGGATCCACAGCTCAACGATTTCATTTTGGGCACACGGTATGCTAAATCCCGCGGTGGAAATATTTGTTCGCGCACTGCTTTCGATGTCATACTAAAGTGCACCACATCTTGCCAGCATAAGCCTAGATTATTAGGTACGTTATTAGTATTGTCCAAGTCATGCAATTCCAGTGTATTAGCTAGATATAAATCTCGAGCTTTGCGGTGACGATTTACGCACCCTTGACAATTTCGAGCACGACTTCTTCAATGACAAGAATATCCATCAGTTTAGTCTTCGGAGTTTTATAGGATATAAAAGGCTGCTGCGGTCTGGGGGGACAGGGTATTGCCACAGGTTTCATGCGTGCCGCTCGACTAAGTTTTATTGCCTTCGAATTCGCCATGTGTAGAGTTGGATGGCAGTGTATTTTGAACATCTTATAAACAAAGTAAAAGGGGAAGAAGGGCAAAGAGAGGTAATGGAATAGGCGCCAGCGGTTAAGCAAGCTGCCAGAACGAGGATCGAAGGTAAGACCGATGTAGGATATGATGATTTGGAAGAAGCTATTCATATAGTCAGCGTATGGATGCAATGTGTAATCTGATGCTCACACAATCATAAGCAGAAACCAAGTGCCGAAAGCTATTCGTTTACATTCTTTTTGTGCCGCTGCCGGATCTCTTGAAATTAGCAGTAAGAGCGCGCTGAAGCCGCCCTTCATGTCCAAGGTTTCGCAGACGCTGATTTTTGTCGGCAAGAGTCTATGCTGGGTATCGTGAGCCATGGCGATTGCGATTGCAAAGGCGGTATCAATTGCGGCATGCAGTAAAACCCAGGAGCCACGGACATCCACAGCGCCCCGAAACTTGTAATTATCCAGGCAAATAGCGATACGCACTTTCTTGTGAATTAGTTCGAAGTATCAAAGGCATGGAGATATGTGCGCTGCCGCTGCTTGATATATGAGTATCTGACCACATACAGAGATGAAAGTTGAATAGAAGGCATTCTCAATCTCCAAAGCACGATCAGCAGCGGGCAACCCTTTGAACTCCCGCAGATATGCCTGCGCAGTGAAGGCCGTGTAGGCAACCGGTATTGCGATGATTGCCCGAAGGATCAGTATTGTAGAGCATGTCGTACTTTCTCTTGTGCTTCGGAGTTCGATGAGTTCGTAGCCAAATGGCCTTACCAGAAAGGCGATCGGCATATCGTGGGGTAGGATGGAAGAGTATGGCAAGAGTGAGGACAAGGGAGTGCCTCAGTGCTGATTGAATCTTTGCGGATGTTGAGCTCTCGATCCAGTTATCCGTACCAAACGATTGGGTAGAGTTGTAATTGATTGCGCTTGATTGGCTGCTGCCCGGTTCGATAGGCAGCAAACGTAGGATTTACGCCTTGTACATCGTCACACCTCGCATATCATTGGCGAAGCTAGCTCCTGCTTCCAGACCGGAATGTATGCATTCGTATCATCATTCTTGCTCTGCTCTCCGAAACGCTGTGAGATACAACACGCGAGATATCTGTCATAGATGAACATGGCTGACTGGAACACAGTGAATAGTTTGTGATGGACTTGTAACCTAGCTAAATCTTCATTTTCTTCTTCGCTTTATCCTCATCCCAGTCCCTCCCTGTGTTACCCTTCCCTCGCTTCTGTGCCGCCTTTAGCTCCCTTGCTTTCTCCAACGGATCAATCACCACCAGCTCTTCTTCATTCTTCCGCTTCCATTCAAGGTCTTTACCTAGACGGTCCTTGGCAAAGCTCAGTGCGTGCGACATCCAGCCCGTGTCATCGTCAGACTCTTCTCCATCTTGCTTATCCCAGGCAGTACAAGATTGACAGCCGACCACAAAATGGAGATCGCATGGGACTTCTTCTTCTTCTGCACTCTGTGGAGGTTGCGCAGCGGTGCTGGGAGTACCGTTGCCTACTTCATCGACGACAGGAGACTTCATTCGGGTATCCGCAGGTGTTGCAGCTTCAAGCTTAGATTTAAATTTGTTGAGGATATCAATGGTAGCTTGCTCCGAAGACGCGTTGTTACCTGCAGCACCTCTCTTCCGACCGCGCGTTGTGTTTGCGGGGACCATGGAATCTAACAGGGACTTTTTCTTCACAGGTTCGTCGCGCTGAGCTGTAGTGTTTCGCTTCATAGAAGCTTTGAGTTCGGCGATCTGTTTGTTCACTCGATCCAGCTTGGACTGTTTCTCCGTCTCAGGTGAGGCTTCCTTCAGGCGGGGCGGAGGCGAGACAGCCCGCGGTGGCGATTGAGGTGGAGACTTAACAGTGGGTTTGAGTGGTGGAGATGTGATGGGTGATGGTGATCTGCGCGAGTGTTTACGAATGGGCATTGCTTTCTCTTCCCTGGGTACTTTGGAAACCTGCGCGTTATCCGGCGTGGAAAGCAACTGATCACCTGCGCTGACGAGTTTCGTGTTGTATTTTGCTTTTTTGTTCACGGGCGCCACATCGCCTTCGTCTCCTTCGTCTCCAGCGAAACTTAATAGCGCTTTGCCTGCTTTTCTCTTTGACTTCTTGGGCTTTTTGACCTCAGCCTCCGTGGACAGCTGTACGTTGTTCCTCTTCACCATATCTTCAAAGGGGTTTATGATGATCTCCGCACCCGTGATTCTGGTGGGATACATTGGTCTTTCGTCGCTTCCCTCTGCCAGCTCTGCATCGGCCATCTTCAAGAGATTGAAAATGGTATCACCTGCTACCCGCCCGAACAAGGTATTCCGGCCCTCCAACTCAGGAGTGCTGGCAAGAGTAAAGAAGAACTGGCTACCATTGTCATCTTTCTTCCCTGTGTTCGCCATACCCAACAGGCCTCGTCGAGTGTACTTGAGCCGGCTGTTGAACTCGTCCGCGAATGGGTCGCCATTGTAACTGCTCTCTCCACCCTGGCCAGTACCGGTAGGGTCGCCACCTTGGAGGATGAAGCCCTTCACGAGGCGATGGAAGACGGTGTTGTCATAGTAGCCATCGAGACACAGCTGCAGGAAGTTGCGCGAGGTAATGGGAGTCTGTTTTGCGAACAGTTCCAGTTCGAGGTCACCAAAGGTAGTGTGGAGGATGACTTTGGCGGTCGGAGGCGGCTCGAGATTGTACTTGACAGACATATCTCGAAGTTCTTGGTCATGCGACAAGCTCTCTTGTTTGCACGCGCAACACCAATGCGACGCGTGATGGGCTGTGGTGGTGAAATTCTGCCAGTGAGCTCTTCGTCACCGCCCACGGTTTGCGCTAGTCTCTGATCAGTTAGTGCAGCCAAACACCATGTGGGCCGACGTCACAAGCCGCACTCTGCACTCATGCCCACCATCTCTCATCCATTCACTCCTCTCAGATTTCCAAGAATGATGTGGGCGCCAGCTATCCTATAAAGCCTCTTCTTTCCTTTCAGTTCTGTCCTTCGCCTGTTCTGCCCATTTTGGTTCACACTCAAGGCTCGTACTTGTATTAGCTTCCGCACAGCCAACATGCTACCTTTCATCAATGCGCGTCAGTGTGGCTGAACCCTCTAGTGTTGAATCATCACTAATTGATACATGTAGCTTTTGAATATGTTGGGGGTGCTCTGGGAACGTCTCCAGATGAGCGTGCGTCTTTCGGAATCCACCCAATCATTCATTTCTAACATGCACAGTGAAATTGGTCTTTACTTTCTACCTCTCGTACCCACTTGCTGCGGTGTTGAAGAGAATCCCCGATAAAGACATGTGGAAGAAAAACCTCTTCACCATATGGTAATACAAATGTTCCTTGGAAGGCACACGTTGGCTGATAAGTCTCAGCGTCTCCCTCTTTTATCTCGTTGGCTTATTCGACCTGTGGGCTGGTCTTCGGACACTTCTGATCAGCGCTGGTGGTACCTATTTAATCGCATCCCAGATCAACTCTCCTTACATGCCATGGATCGGCTTTGTGTTTCAGATGGGCCATATGTCTATGAACCACATTATTCGTCAGAACGTTGGCGATGCCACGCTTGTTGATATCACGGGAGCCCAGATGGTGCTGGTCATGAAATTGACAGCTTTTTGTTGGAATGTTCAGGATGGTCGGCTTCCCGATTCAGAGCTCTCCGATTTCCAGAAAGAGCACGCAATCAGGACTCTCCCGAGCTTGATTGACTACGTCGGTTACGTTCTTTTCTTCCCTGCCCTGATGGGCGGCCCAGCGTTCGATTACTGCGACTACAGCAGCTATATCACCTCAACCATGTTCACTCTACCACCCGGAACGGACCCATCCAAGGCACCTCCGACACGCAAGAAGCGCAAGATTCCTAGAAGTGGCACACCTGCTGCCATCAAAGCTCTCACCGGGAGCCTTTGGATATTCGGCTTCTTGAAATTTTCCGCGTGGTACAACCCAGCCTTCCTCCTCAGTGACGAGTGGTCAAAGTACTGGTTTCTTCGACGAGTGTGGCATGTGTACATGTTTGGCGTGACGAGTCGTATGAAGTACTATGGCGTTTGGAGCCTTGCCGAAGGATCCTGCATTCTTTCAGGTATAGGATACAACGGAGTCGACCCTGCGACTGGCCGAGCAAAATGGGATCGCCTCACCAACATTCGACCGATGGATATTGAAACGGCACAGAATACTCGAGCGTACCTCGGCAACTGGAACATCAACACCAACCAGTGGTTGCGTAACTACATGTATCTACGTGTAACGCCAAAAGGCACGAAACCGGGCTTCAGGGCAACTCTGGCTACGTTTGTGACTAGCGCATTTTGGCACGGCTTCTATCCTGGCTATTACATGACGTTCGTCCTGGCTTCTTTCCTCCAGACTGCTGCCAAAAGTAAGCGTTGCAATCCAACTGCGTTGACACCATTAAATGCTGATACGTTCCTTAGATGGGCGCCGACTGGTCCGACCCCTTTTTATGACCCCTGATGGCAAAAACCCTCTTCCTTCCAAAAGATATTACGACATCTTCACTTTCGTCATTACGCAGACCATGTTCTCCTTCACAACCGCCCCATTCGTACTGCTCACTTTTAGCGACACCATGCGCGTGTGGTCTGGTGTATACTTCTACACCATCATCGCGACGGCGGGATCTTTCGTGCTGTTCAGCCGCTCTTTCCCCTTTCGTAAGCAGCTCGTTAAGCGTCAAACAGCGCGTTCTCCTGCGGCAACTGCTGGCTATGACAGCATAGAAAAAGTCACAAAAGAAGAAGTGGCGAAGGACTTGCACAGACGCGAATTGTTGAGGACGGAAAGTACCGATAGCGTGGGAGCTCGTAGAGCACCAACTTTGGGAATTGCGGACGACCCCGAGGCGGAGATTGATGAGATTGTTGCAGATGTGAAGAGGGAGTTTGAGGAGAGAAAGAGAAGAGGTAGCTTAGTACAGGGATTCGACGTGAAGAAAGTGGTGCAGGACAAGTTGAATGACTTTAACAAGTCGGTGATGGGTAACTAAATCTGAAGGGCTCAGATTTGACGACTTGTGAGCGATGACCGTTTACTTCTACGAAAAATCAACCCTAGTACTGCTCGATGTGCAACCAACAAGACCAAAATCCTTATTCGTGTAGTATATTCTAGCATACCCAATTGTTTCTCGATTCATTGCAATCAGGCCATCGTATGTCTGTCATGGACTCCCATTATTGAACGTTGACTCTAGACCCGGATCTATCGAGGACTAGGAGAAAAACAGAAAAGCCACGCCCGAACAAAGTTTGCGCTAGGATGGTGGCCTCGGATGCAACAGTCTCCCCTTATATTCAATAGCGTGGCATAACACGGGTCGCTTAAGTCATCACATACGCTACGACTACTAGAAAATGACGGCGCGTTTTTGAAGTTTCTGAACGCCGGACGTTGTGTGTCGCAACTGAGTTCTGATGTTGGAGCCCAAATAAGGAGAGACGAAGAGAATTCCACGTTGCGTCATGCAATAGACAAGGGCTAATACAGCGGGTGAGGCGTGGTTAAAATACCTATAAGTTCCTGTAACCAAAAGTCATGCGTGTTCTCCATGATCGTGATGAGGCTCTTCAGTGTTAACAATGCGTGGTTATCACATGGGAGATACTTAGATACTTAGCTCTCCAAAGGTGTGCCCCCGAGGAGTCCGCACTGATATATAAGAGCTCATTATATGTGTACCCAAAAACTAGGAAGTGCTGGTTCATACAACGGGCCGAGGATCAGATCAGCAAGGTACGTGCCGGAGCAATGATGCAGTAAGGGTCAAAGCAAGCGATCAAGTCGGCGATTGGGATAATTCTGCTGGTTTTCCGCCTGCTCCGCTTTCACGTTGTGCACACGTTGTATGTCACTCGTATGCCTAACTTGTGGGGCATTGCTGAACGACTCGCTCGTCTAGATCAAATTAAACGTTCCTCACTATCTCATTCCGCCTAACGTGCAAGGCCAGCATGGAGTAAAAACGCGATGACCGGTTCCCGGGCATCTGCACCGCTCAGAATCATACCACGGTTACAGGCCTACAACCACTCCGTTGGGTTACCAGAGCAATCTATCTCTAGCTTTGTGTGGAATGCAAGCTTCCCTAGTCGAGGATCCCAACATGGTGTTTCGTCTCCACAGCGCTGTCCCTGCTACCCGGAGCACGCAACCAGCAAAGCATTGAATCAGTAAGTCATTATCCCAGAAATCCCATTATATCACGCTAGGAATCTGTGCTTGGCTCGATAGATCACTAATTCATCTGCCGATTCGATTTTCATCAGTGCGTCCTACTTTCGTTCTTTTTTCGCACATGCAAACAAAACCCCCTGTTGCAAATCCTCCTTCCGTGCGCTCCCTGGGCTGTATATCCATTCACTACTCCTACATTTCAACCTCTCTCAGCACCTGGGTTGGTGTCATATCATTTTCGGTTATTGGCCGGTGGATCTGGCTGCTACGTCGCCAATGCGTGCCGCATCCTGTCAGTGTACAGTGCCGCTCGTAGAAAGTTGTTTCCTGAGGATTTCCATATCAGAAGAGTGCTGGTGAGCACTACGAAGAAATACACGAGAAGGAATACATGGCGGACGAAGCAGGCTTCATACAAACGGTGTCCCACGAGGACAATGGTCCTCTCATGACAAGCGTGACTTGGGTGCTCTGCGCTCTGGCCGGAATTTTCCTCGGATTACGCCTGTATGCAAAATGCAGTAGGAGACATCCTCTGTGGTGGGATGACTATATCCTGATCTTTTCATGGGTTCGTGATACTTTTTTCCGTCACTGTTGCTTGTGTATTTCCTTCCTTCCAGATGTCTCTATCTATGTAGCAGGCTGCACAGCTTCTCCACCTGCTAAGGTGCAATCCAGACACTGACTGAGAGAACAGATTATTCTCCTGATAGAGGCCATAGCAACCCAAATCGCCATATCCATAGGCTTCGGAAAACACACTCGAGACATCTCACTCATCAACATATTCATCCTGGCCGTCGGCCTCACCATCGGCACAACACTGACCTGTTTCGCCTCAACCTTCTCCAAAATTTCGTTCGGCGTTACCCTACTCCGTCTCACGACCGGCCACACACGAGCGTTTGTCTGGTTCGTCATTGTCACACTCTTTCTTGTGATGCTACCTAGCGCCTTCATATCATACGTAACGTGTCGTCCCTTATTGAAGCTGTGGAATCCGACCATAGAGGGCGAATGCTTCGATGCGAAGAGGATACTCAGATATGGATACTTCAATGCCGCTTGGTGTGCGTGTGCGGACTTTGCACTGGCGCTGCTGCCGTGGAAGCTGATTTGGGGACTGCAACTAAAAGTCAGGGAAAAGATTGGCGTAAGCATTGCAATGAGTATGGGCTTGCTTGCGGGAATCTGTGCGATTGTAAAGGGGGTGTTTATTGGACAAATTGGGCAAGATGACTTTACCTGTAAGTTTTCAATTGGAACAGCTTCTGAGAAGGGAGATGCGACACTGCTTTTGGGACATTACGATTAACGAAGTCCACAGACAACGGCAAAGATGTAATGATCTGGACAGCTGCCGAAACCGCAACCGCTATAATTGGCGCTTCCATACCCGTCTTACGTGTTTTCTTCAAGGAAACAATATCCTCGCACTCGCAATCGCAATCGCACACGACCGGCACTGGAATAGGATCGGACCCATCCACCACCTTTCGCTCCAACACCACCAAAAGACGTAGTACTATGCAATTCAGCAACAATAGTCAGTCTATGGGACTCCGTACAAGTGTCTCATGCCTTGATGATCAACGACATGATTTTTACGAACTGAGCTCTCTGCGTGGGGATACCGAAAGCAGCGCCGAAGTAGAGTACGTTATGGATCAGCGAGGAAGAATTGTACCGGTTTCGAAAATGGGCGCGAGAACAAAAGTGGAAGCTTCAGTAAGCGGGGAAGATGCTTCAGAATATGCGATATCGCCCATCCAAACCACGCCTGTCAATTTCCCTGATTGGCGACAAGACTATCGACGTGGAGCCGACGATGCCAGTCTGGAAGATGAACACCAAAGGATTGGTTGGGCGAGATAAGAACGTTCACTATGCGCTAGGCTGGCCTTGATTATTATGACTTTTAATGCTTTTAACGATTCTTGACTTTCTGCTTCTCATCCTTGACTTCAACGACGTTATGTTTGCATCTCTCTGCGTCTATCTGAAATGGAGTTTGGTCAGCTGGCGGGGCATGGTTTGGGAGGAAGTGCATTGCACAGAGGGATACATGTAACGACTTAACGAGGGTATTGAGTAATACTGGACGAGCATCTATGTTAGCCGTTGTAATTTATGCTATCTCGAGAAGGTTCGTTACGATATATTTCTGAAATCCCGAAAATGGATATTAAGGACCTCTGTCGGCAACGGAAGACTGGGGAACAACCCTCACGGTGTCGTTGCGTTGCGTTGCGACGTGACTTCACGTTCCAGGCTTCCCTGCAAGGCCTGCCGACATGTCACCGATGCTGAAGCTTTCGAGCTCCGGCGAAAAGTCTCATCATGATTGAGAGAGATTGCAATTGGGCAAGAAGGATTTGAGATTTTGAGTTGCTGGGTATATAAATATGTGTATTCAGAGTACACATTCAGAAGACGGACTTGCGAGGCTCGTCTAAATAAAATATTCTGGTAAACAGAGTGCGTGTACCGCCCGCCACTCATCCTGTAGTCTACAAATGAAATTTGGAATGATAAAGTGTTTTATGCCAACGGCACACCCCCTTCTGTCGTCAACAGTTCACCACCCATAGGCGCATCTTCGCCCAGTGCAGGTTTACCGGTCGCGGGCGGCCCGCCGCCTCCACCGAAGCCTGGTCCTCCATCATCAGACGGCGGTAACATCTTCTTCTTCTCTTCTTCTTTCTTAACCTCGTTTAGTTGGTGCGTAACGTAACTGGAGTAGCGCAGGGCGACGAAGAGCATGAATGCACATATGCCGATTGTCATGGCGGCTCTGCGTGTGAGGACCCATCGTAGGCCTTCGACTTCGCTACGCGCATCGGAGGTGAGTTTTATGGTGATTTGGTAATTGAGTTCGTGGATCTGAAATTGTTAGTCATCGCTGTCGTAAATGGTGAATGCAGGTGCTGCAGAGGACAAATATACCTGTGTCTCTTTGATTCTTTGCTCCTGCCTCACGGCCATCTTCCGATCATCGAATAGCCCTTTCAGTTCGTCCTTGAGGTATCCTGTCTCCTGCCCTAATCTTTGTCCTAACAGATCGACCTCGTGCTGTAGTTGGCCTCGTTCACTCCGCATTCGTTCCACCTCATTGTTGCGACTAGCGCCCAGCTCGGTACGTAGCTCGCTGCACGCTGCGCGAAATAAGTATGTCTCGTTTTCCACATTACTTTTGCTAACAAGCCCCTGGCGCGCCAGCGCAATGTTGTCTGTCAAAATATCCCGCACAGCCTTCATGATGCTGACAGATTGTGCTTGTGAGAAGCCCGAAACAGTCAGATCTTTGACGAGAGAGTACGTGTCAAAGTGATGTACGTATGGAGGCGTTTTGAGGTGTGGGGGTTTGCGTTGCTCTTCCTCCGCTGGCGAGGGCATATGCAGGACTGTGTCTAGAGGTTTTGCCTCGGGGGTTTTGGGTGGCGCGGGCGACGGGGTAGGAGGCGGCAAGGCTTTCGAGACCTCTTCTGCAGGAAGACCGGACGGAGAGGGTGTAACTATGGCAGGCGGCTCCTCCTCTTCCTCCTCTTCTACGGGCTCTTCTTTCTCTTCTGGTGGCGCACTTTTCTTGAGATTTTGCGCAGGTTCATCTTGCGATTGAGATGACTCCCGGATGTCTTGTTGCTCGGATCGGAGATGGGGTAGCGGTTCCTGTGCTGTCCCGTACCGCTGGGAGACCTCCTCCCGACGACGAGACGTGGTTGCGAATCGCTGCTTAGGGGTGCGTGTGGTGGTTGTGGTCGGCTTTCGCGAGGAGATTCGGGCTCTTGGTCGCTGGGCCTGGAGGGGCCTGAAAAGCATAGGCCATAGAAATGGCAGTCGCGGAGCTGCCATGTCAATTCAGATGAAATGGATTCAGATCGTTGCGCGGGCGAAGAAGAGTAGACATTTGGAGATCCTTCATGACGACAATGCCCGCCCCCACCCGCTGAGTCATCTTGTGGGACACTACTCCCCACGCGAGTGTATGCTGGAAGCGGACTAGCTTGTAGAACTGATCTGCTCTTTGCGAAATTTGGGATCCAGTGCACTTTGCAGCAGGACAGAGTATTTCTAGTTGTAATATGTATTAAAAAATCTTGAAATATGTATTCCAATAACATGGGCGAGGCAATGTACTCTTGAGACGTGGTGATTAAAAGAGGACTATCTTGTCCTTTCTTGCAGATCGTTGCTCCGATCAGAATGTAATAGTCGAGAAGACGAGCAAATCCGATCACAGCCATTAATTTATGTGTTATTTCTTACCCACTCAGGCTTGGAGTATTCCACCAGAGCGCCAGTCTTATCGTTTTTCAATCCTTGTATTCGTGTACATTATGCCTCTCCAAACCCACAAACTGTCACCATATGTGCAGGCTAGATATGCCCCAGCTTGCCTCTACACATCCAAGTTCTGGCTTCTTGCACTTAACAAATATGACACGCTCCATATCATGGTATTGCTTAACTTGCTAGCCTTTTCGAGAGCGCAAATGTAGGCTTCTCGGGACTTACCCAAAGTAGACCGTATTACATGACCAACGAGTGAGAGACAGCACTTGAGAATATCAAGCTTGAACCTTGTAAACATTTAAACGCAGTGATGTAGACGGTGTTCCAATTAACACCAAGTTAAAAATCTGAGAGCACACCGTATTTATTTGGAATCTCTTTTTTGTAGCACACGTTCCAAATACCTGAATGGGGATGATGTATGTGATTCAATCACGTGATCTGACGTGGACAAATCCATTCACTGTTCAGCAACGGACGTGCTGCTCAAGCGCTGGGCCGCTTTGCCATTTCGAGTTAGATTATGTTGTACAGCCTCGTATATGCTCAAATACTAATACGCACGCTCCTACAAAACTTCCGCCCTCCAACACACTCTCCCTCGCTAGACACAGCACGGTAGTGCTTAGGCTGAGAAGCAGGGCGACGAATATCCATGTCTTGGTATCCCTTATCCTGTTCACCACAGTGGCAGGACTCTAATCCCACCGTGTCACTCGATGTTACACCAAGCAATTCCACAGATGGCATGCTCGGTGCGAGCTCTACACGGATCAACTTTAGTGACAGCACGTCCACTATGAGCGCCCAGAGCCCAGCAAGACGCCCTTCATTTGGATCAACTGGCATGTCCCCAACACCTATTAGGAACAGACCTACTTCGTGGTTTTCTAGCTCCCGATCCGTTACTCCTCTAAGATCGCGACGCGCTCCCTCTACGGTATGAGAAAAAAAAAACATTTCGAAACATGCGCGTCTCTCGCTGAAATATTGTAGATATCCCGAAGCCCGTCTCATACTACTAAGCTGTTGAATGGCATCTCTGGGTAAGCACCTTACATCCATCGCATTCTTTGTTTACTAAGTATGCAGCATGTTCAATAATATGGAATACTCCGATGCCACGATCATGATTCAAAATACCATTCTTCCTGTGCACAAGATGATCATTTGCAGCCACAGCAGCTACTTCAAAAAAGCTTTCGATGGTAGTTTCATAGAGGGCACTACCGACACTATTAAGTTTAACGAGGGCAGTGCCGCTGCGCACTGGAGGGTATTCGAATTCATATACACTGGTACGTATATGGGCGCATAACCTTCACATTCCATAATACCATACAGTATAGTCTTTGGCAAATTATTCGCATAGTAAGTAAATGTCACTAATTTCATGTCCCTCAATCTAGGAGCATACTCGGACACGTTATCTACTGGTGAATTCCCAGGTAGGTTGCTGGTTTATGCAACTGTTTCGTGGGCTAATTCGGGCAGATGACCATCATATGATGAAGGATGCTCAAGTTTACATTCTTGCTGATATGTTCCTGCTCGAGGACTTGAAAACACTTTCACTGGAGAAGCTGAAGTACAAATTCCATTGCGATCCGGTCGATCACGCGTTTCCAGTCTGCATCCGGAAAGTGTACGCTGGCACATCCGATAGGCATACCGAACTCCGATCTGCTTTTGTTCAGAAAGCTATTGCGAATGCCCGAGGTCTCCGAAGTAATGAATCTTTCATGGAGCTATTTCGAGAAGGGGGGGATTTCCCGGTGGATTATGTGCATGCCCTCTCGAGATAGCGCAAAGACTAGATCCATTCCCGAGATTTGTTCACGAAATTGACGGGGAGAACGATGGATTGCGATGTACTACTTCAATGTATTGATGACTACATGTCTACAGGTGCAAACGCTGATCTGATTCAGATTCAGAGAATACTAGCTTTGTAGAAATAATCACTCTGCACTTGCCGAAAGGAATTACTAAGATGAACTGGCCATCGATCTCTCGTTCTAGATTCTGGTCGGGGTCATATGGCCTTGCTAAGACTACATATTTACATACTGTCGGTGTAAAATGCTCAATCGTTCAATTGCATATCATTCGCTCAATTTGCTGGTACAGTGATTATCCATCTTCACCATCATTCAATGCAAACATTGGAATATTAGACTTTGCGAGGACAATCACGTGAGAGATTATTTGATACGATCAATTGATACATAGGTCCATTTTTTCTGAGTTGCAGATTAGCTGATCCTACACACAGCGATGGGTTATGACGATAAATAGACCAAAAAAGCGAGCGATAACCAAAAAACAAAAACAAACATAAGTCCATATGTACCAGTCGAGAGAATGGGTGTGGCCACATGAATCGCTGCTTGGGTTTTCCGGTATCATTTCAGATAATTCCAGTAATCTCAGAAAGTCAAGTGTTATTCGTCGTCTGCCATGCCAAGAGGCTACGGATAATCATCTCCAGATGGATGGCCTGACCGAAATCTTTGAGAATACACATGTGCACATATAAGCGACAAGCACAACCTTTTCGTTGTACTCTTCAAAAACCGTTCTACTGATACCGCATATCTTGACGTGCGATGGATTTCGTCGCCTCGCTATATCCCGCCTTAACAGAGCGACAAAATTTGCCTCAATATTATACACCTCTCTGCTTCTTTTTCTCCATCGTTCCGTTCCTGACAGTGCATAGACGACTCGCGATCGTTGTTACATTACCCTTTCTTCTGTATCTATGTACATGCTGGCCTTGCTTCACCAGCGGTGGTAATTCTTCCGACTACTACAATGGCAGTCTATTTGCCGCTCTCCCTCTATGGTACATAGACTTTGTACTGCTTACACCAAGATACGGAGACACCACCCCTACGTTTATTGGTGCAAAGAAAGCAAGATGCAGCAAGGAGACGAAGATTTCTGGTTTAGAAGGCCAACAATGGAAAGATTGCATTACTTTTGGGGAGAGAATGCGGTGGTCTGTCCGTCTGATGATACCCGCGCAAAGAGGCATTGGTTGGAATTGGCAAGTAAAAGGAGATTCCGTTGGCCCCGAATCTGAACTGTCCCACTGGCAATATATTCAAAATTGCTTAAAGAAGGCTCTCGTATGCTACCTTAACTCTGTGGGAGCGCTGGTAATGGTGGGCTTTGGCTACACATTCAGAATTGCTTTCAATTCGGATCATTATGTCCAAAGTGCGCTTGCAAATGGTCTAGTTGGAATTTCGGGCGCCATCTGGGTATGGAACAGATTGGAATGCTCTTATAGCCTTGCAGCAGCCATTGGTGTGGGAACAGGGCTAACCGGTGCTTGGGAATGGCCTCCACTTATGGCATCGCTGAAGTCTGCGTGGAGTGTTAGACAGATGTGGGGGTAAGCTACATTTCATGCTTTCCAAAAACTTGCTACACATGACTGACGTTTGGTTGACAGTACAACGTACCATCAGTCTTGTCGAAGGGTAAGTTGTAGTTCTAACACGCATACACTTTCGCAGCTAATCGTTAGTAAAAGTTGTTGTCACAACCAGCAAAACAGATTGTGCAGATATTACGACTGAGGAAAGGTAGTCTCCCGTTAGCCTATTTTCAGCTCTTCATCTCGTTTGGTATCAGCTGTATTTTTCACCAAGTGCAGATGTTCAACGTCACTCGTAAGGATATGGGAGAATTTGCTTTCTTCATGTCACAACCTTTAGCAATTGCTGCCGAAGACCTCGTCAGTTGTACATGGAGACACATTCCAATTTACAGTGAGAACAAAAGATTCGGGGTGATCTTTGGGTATGTCTGGGTCTTTGTGTGGTTCTCTTTGAGCACACACCAGTACGTGTACGGCCTCATTGACGCAAATGTGATGAAAGACTGGCTACTTGGATATCTGCCTTTTGAATACGGGGCAGATTTGGCACAGGGATTTCGATTGTAATATATGCATGCTACATTCGAATTTTGGTTTTCTTACGCTATACACAATGTTGAGATTGGAACTCCGGGCAGTGGTACGCTCGGGGACCGTAAGAGTTGGCGTTCGACAAGTCACCTGTCATGTATTGGAGATCATGGACCAGAAAGAAGAGCTTTGCGTGCATCGTGCATGATGCTGTACTCTGTACGCGGCATATCGCCATCACCGATATCTGCACAGTTTTGTCCCGTTGTGGAATTGGAACACTAATTGGGACTGCGTCTTGTACCTTTGAGTGACCAGAAATCAAGGATAAGGGAGTAATAATGGAAATGGTGGGTAGATGTGGTAAGTTATGTGGCACAAGTCTGACAGCAAAAAGTAGACTAACAAACTTGGTTGTTCGATTGTCCGCAGGGTTATTTAGGGCTGAGACATCAACCTGCTCGTCGGTTCATGTTACACTAAAGCATTTCTTGGAGGACCAGGGGCTACTTCCCAAGTCCAGACAAATATCCTCCATTTGAAGATATGAATCGCCCACAAGAGTCAGTTGAGACGTGAGACTGGGTACTGAGTGTTGCATATTTCTACGACTATATCTTTTTCGGTAGTAGTAGTCTAAATGTGTGCAGTGCATTCTTGTGCAATTCATAATTCATTTACAAGTGGGAAAATCCGTCGGAACATTATCAGAAAACGCATCCTATGACGTGCATCTCATTACCTTTTTCTTTCCAAAGAGAATTTATTCAATGTATAGGTATTTCAGTTACATCTCGAGCGAATAGTGAATCATAGGTATTTTGTTTTAAGCTAATGAAGAAAATCTCTCACTTTTGGCTTTTTCGCATTCATCCGAGGTTTGAGCCTCCACCGTGAAAACTTGTAGAGAATTAGCTGCGCTTGCCATTGTAATTAGGAAACTCTCATCATACCCTAATTACGCCGGAACCACCAATGTGTGGAAGGTGTGGTACGACTGTAAGAAGCTGGGCGATTACTTGAGCAGTTTCGCGGACGCGTGCGGCAAGTAAAGTTCCAAGATTGCAGGTGTGTGAAATGAAATCGTGATGTGGTAAATATAATCGGGGCGTTGTGGGTGAATTAAATGATCAACTGCGACAAGAAAGGCTTGGAGTATGATGGAGGCGCGCCGACTTCGGATCGACTTGGTGCAAGATTGGAAGCGATGCCTCCTGGGATGCATACTACCTAGTTTCAATGACTGCGGTATACGTATCTGGCTATATGATCCCGGACAAAGTATATACACCTCCTCAGATGCAGAACCTTTTTATGTCTCGTGATTATTTCTTGATGAAGTTCTAAATTGAACAGGAAGGAACTGCATTTTCGTTTTATCACTATTTCAATACCAGGTCGTTTTTGACAACATCGAATGCTCTACGTGATTCATTCGCCTGGGAGACTGTTTCTTGTAGGATACGTAATACAGATTTCATTCACACTTTTCCCCATGCTTGATATACAGAGGAAAAATTCGATCAGCTAGGAAGA
The DNA here is from genome assembly GCA_948474695.1 of Periconia digitata. Lineage (NCBI taxonomy): Eukaryota > Fungi > Ascomycota > Dothideomycetes > Pleosporales > Periconiaceae > Periconia > Periconia digitata. The sequence continues at coordinate 2,067,260 of CAOQHR010000004.1, read as the reverse complement.
TGAGATAATTGTTCCGATGACGATATAACGAGTATTCATACATTCACAAATAAAGAAAAACGAAAGTCCATGGAAAGATTGCATCAACTCGACATAGTCTCATGAAGCATGACGTGAATGGTTCATCGAATCCTCAAGCACTGCTGTTCCTCGTTTGACCGTCCTGGAAACCCCAATTCTCAGGTGTGTTGAAAATGCCGTAGTCGGGAGCGAAAGGATTGCTGAATACTGGGGGCACGCCCCCAGTTGATACTGGCATATTATATTGATTAGGGGGCAAATTGTAAGTTCCTTGCACGTCATGCGAGTTCCAAAGATTGGGTGGGTAATGGTCGTTCATAGTTGCCGCAGTAGTGGGATATGTATCGGACCGCGCCGTTTCGGGTTTCAAAGGGCTCATTCCAGGAGAGATTAGCAATGCCTCGTTCATCGACCATCCGCTTACGTGGAAGGACTGTGATTGATCGTAATTGGCTCCGTCAATAATGTCAGAAATTTCGATTTTCAGTGTTGATGCACCCGTTACCACGATGTCGACTACCAGCTCAAAAGCACGTTCCGCGACAGCATTGCTCGAGCCCATGTGCTTCAGCCAGGAAAGAAGTTTCCTAACGCCATGTCTGGCAGTATCGTCCCGGGGTGTATTACCGCCACCGATAGAGAGTTGGAGAAGGAAAACTGCTGTGGCCTGCATGGCAATGTGGGTAATACACCACCATGGGCTTCTTTGATAAATGAAAGTGAGGTCCGGCTGGTCGGGGAAGAGATTCGTCAACGCAACGGCGGCGTCGAAACACGTATTGAGGGCCTTTTCCACGGATTCAGTGGAGTGACCATCTACTTTACTTCGCGAATGTAGTCGTGATAAGTAAGAGCGATGGATCAAGAGTTTGACGCTGTGATACTGGAAGCTGAGCAACAATTGTTCGCGCTGGAAGCTAGGATCAATGAGAGCCAGAGACCGGTAGTCCTGAGGCAGTGGCTCGGCGATGCAATTTTGCAATTGGTTTAACGAAGCCTCAATCTTTTTCTCGACGGATCTCCAAGTTCTTCCCGATTCGTGGGAGGGATAAAGACAGGATATAATATCTTCAATGACGATATCGAGGTCTATTGATGTTGCTGTGAACGATGCTCGATATAAACTACTGGTAATAGTTTCTTGGAGAACAGATTTGGCTGGAGATCGTATATCCCATGTCTGATCCTGGATTTGATCCTGGAGCAGAACAGTACTATCCTGGCGAACTGATACATCTAGATTAACAGAAGGCCGAGGAGCAGTGCATTGTTCACTCGAGATCGCACGAGGTCGGCCCGTCATGACACATAGAAGAACTTCAATCGAGTTCAAGGTCCACCAAGTGCGCGACATGTCGTTCTTGGTGTTGCTGGAGGTTGACGTATCATCGTTTCGCAGGTGTAAACCAACGCCAAGCGAGAATCTAAGAGACACACCAATCACCATCCAAGCCCTACAAACTTTAGTTGGGTTCAGTGAAAGTCAATATACATGTCGTACCGATTGACCTGTCCTGTCATCAGGTAGTACAGGGATAGCAAGCCTGTTGCCTGGAATGAGATTAGGGAAAGTACAAACTTGCTGGGGCACTATACTGACCTGGATAGCCTCCAAAGAAGGTGCTTTCATAGCAGTGATCATTCGATCTAAACATAGAAGCCTCACAGCTCTTGTCGAATACGATACATGATCCAGTTTCTCCGAACGCCATGGTGACTGTGCCAGATGTGAGTGTTGTGCGCCTATCGCAAACACCAAATTTAATGTAGCTTTCCAACAATCCGTGAGCGGGTAACGACGACCCTGAATGGCTGAGGTGTGAAATTTACGGAAGTCTACCTCGAACGTGCTAGGAAGTAGAGGAAACGATGGATGTACTGTTTGCAAGTAGGTGTGGAATAAGGCCTCTGCTATCTCAGGTTCAGGGAGAATCCAAGGATCCGCCATAGAGTCTGACTCAACCTCGTCACTATCAAGATAGAACGTAGAGCTTGAGACTCGCGAGATGTCCCCTATAAATGTGTCCCGTCCCAGAGATTGCCCACTCGCGTCGCTGTATGTCCGATTGGTGGGATCTGTCGACTCCAGCCTCCCAATGTCGAGCTTTAAACTTCGAAACCATTGAAGTACAGAGTTTTGTCCGATGAAGCCGGTAGCTCTTGATTCGCGGTTAAGGAAGAGGTCTTCATCTACATAATATAGATTATCGTTCGATGCCACTGAGCTTGATACGTCGGCTTCGGAATCTCCATCGAGGCTTTCGGCAGTTGATCGCGATCTCTTGTTCGGCCGCTGTTGCGAAAGTACGGGTTTAGTGCTCGCTGTCGCAGAGTTTCCTTCAAGCTGTCTCTGTTGGAATCAAGTAAACTGATAGTACTGGAGGCATACCGAGAGCATAATCTGGTCGATCTTCTTCTGTCCTTCTTCATCGACCTGCACACTCAAATCCTTTAGAAGATCGACGAGCTGGGCGACATGACTCGTAGCACTATTCGAGTTAGTGGGAAACTGCCCAGGAAGACAAGGAACCCACCTCTTAAGGCGATCTGTTCGAGCTTGTGGATAAGTGCAAATCAGGCCGTGGGTTATGCAGTTCTGGCATTTTGGGATCTCTCCACTGCATCTTATCTTACGTGTTCGGCAATCAACACATGCTTTGGTCACCCTTTTCGTAGCGTTACGAGTTGGAGCAGGTCTATAATCACCTCCACGCCTCTCCAGACGAGGAATCGCCACTCTAGGTGGACCAAGTGGAGGATCAGACATGAGGTAAGACAGAGGTATGGCTAGTTGCATCATCAATCAATGACCGAGATATAGCATGGCGAGTCGAGCATCTAAAATGAGGAGCGGGGACAATTGATTGGCTGGAAAAGCTTCTCAGTACTGAAGCCGAAGGCCAATCAGACCTCGTTATTCCTGCTGCTCCTATTCGCTGAAGCCCCCTACTCTCTCACATCGGCGATCTGTTTTGTGCACAGCTTGAATCCCAGTGAATAGAAAAGGAATATGTGACCATAACATTTGGCCTCCTAGGAAATTGGGAGGAAATTGGGAGAGAGCGACTGGTATCACGTACTTGGGCTTATGGGTCGCGGTCCATTCTTCAAAGCTTGAGCTATCAATTGATATTTGTAGTTCAAAGCCAATTCTGGCCATCGAAAAGTTTGCTAAATACTGTAGCCAGTCTTGGTCCCCAGATAAGCTTACACATAATAATGTCAAGGCTTAGCTATAAGATCCTGTAGTTTAACTGTCTGCGCTTGGAACTGCGCTGCGGGCCGGCCCGCTCAATGCGTTGGCTTCTAGTTGGATCGTGATACATCTTTTCAATTAGACCATGTACCGAAGAACCATTGCACTGCCAATGTCTTATCACTGGCAGAACGGACCCACTCCCAGGACAGTGCCTGAGGCAGTTGTGCGGGCGTACATGTCCCCCCGACCAATCGTTCCACAAAGTTTAATTCAAAAACCGGGCGCACGTATAGGTGGACAATCCATGTCTGTGCTCTTTAATTCCTTGATCCTGCCACGTATATCAGTTGATGTCTCGAGCTGCTACCGTTTGGTCGGGAGATTTTGCGACGGATGTTTATAATCTTATATTCTCGCAAGAAACTTTCAAGTACTTCAACGTTCAGTCATCGAGTTCATGGTTGGGAAAGGCTGAAGTAAATTCACATATACAGCTTTGAGTACAGCAGTTTCCAGTGGTGGACAACACTAAGCGTTGCCCAGCCAAGTGATTTCCTGTAGCAGAACGATCCCCAACACGAAGGCCTCAATATTCCATTCGAGAATCTGCGAGTTTCATTGGGAATCATCGACAATCTGATTGCCGTATCCAACTGCTGAAAAGCTCGTCACTGCTGAAGCCTCAACTCGGCACCCGCATTAGGCCCGCCCCAAGACCTTTCTCCTCTGTTTCATCATATACATGTACATTGTGTAAGCGCCTGAATGACGTCAGCATTGATATAGCAATACGTGTCGGACTTCGTATTACCCGGAACGTAGAGCGCTAACAGAAAGTAGAAGACAGGCGGAATGACCGCGCTTAGCTCTCGACCTGGCTCGATGGCCAGGTAGAATAGCCACCATTCAGCACCGATTCCAATCGGGTACAAGATGTAGAACATAGTATAGCTATTTAAATGATATCATGAGCGTTCTGCTGCTAGAAAAAAAAATCATGGTATACGGATCCGAAGACTTACCGCGTCCATACAAGGCCTCGAGGGGCACGCCCATGGAGGTTCAGCGCCAGGTAAAGATATCTTATCGTGTCGGCAACGGACCAAGCAAGCAAGAGTAGGAAATACGCATCAGAAGACGCTGTACTCTCGGGGAACGTATGCCAGATCAGCCATACTTGGATCGCTCGCGTAGCGATCTGGATGAAAGTAGTACTGACTGGGGATTTGATGATTCCTTGTACATAAATCAATAGTTGGTCGCAACAATAGATCAACGCGAATACTTACCAAATGCAGCATGGAGAACCTCGACAAGTGATGCGGTCTGGATCCAGCGAGCTAGAGGCTCTGTGGCAGCGAAAAGTTTGGATTTACCTAGCGACGCATATGATATTGTTTGTATGAATACCGAAGCCCATAACGCAGCAAATAGAAAGTTGTAGGCTGTCAGGTAAATAATGCGCAAACTCATTCCTGTAGAGACAGGGACATTCTTCGTCCGAGAGTCTGTTTCTTTTGCCATCTCTAGTAGAGAAAAATTGAGATCGTTTGTTTATGGGTAGTGATCATTGGATTTGGACAGATGAAAAATTCAGCGGTTTTCTTAGCAACTCGGTTGCTTTCAAGATACCGTGTCTGTGCGCGGCACGCATCCACTAAATGCCCTACTAACTCTTTTCAATACCCAACACCGAAGCCCTAGGGCAACTTCATCCAGTTCCTGTCGTGCCTCGGCGCAGCACTTTTGGCACGGATAACCCGCTTGATTAGTTCATTCACGCCGCCCACCTCAATGGTACCTGGAACTAGGTTGCTTCAGCTAACGTTATAGACGATTGATGTGGGAGTGGTGATGGGAGATATAAATCAGTGATGGTGTGAGGAACATCGACAGCACGTCGTTGTGTTATTCTTCCATTTCATAGGGATTTTAACATTGGATCAACATCGATATCCGCTGTTTTGCGCTACATCACCTATCCCAGCTTTTAAAAATATCAATTGATGTGGTACACATGACTGTATCCTTCCCCTAATATCATAGATCAATACATTCCAGAGTTGGGGTTTAGGTGTCCGTACACATAATGCTATCTATAGTGATGATTTTGATGGTACCGAACAACACGCGACCACCGTAAGAATAACTTTCCCCTAAAGACGCTATTATGGATAATGCATTTTGACCAAGTTTCAATATATTAGCTGATGCGACCATTACCACCAGAATGTCCTTCTCAGGCCGAGCTTTTAATCTCAGCGCAGCGTTCAATTCTGTAAATAACTCAATGAGTGAAAGCTGGAGACCGATCGGTGAAGACTATTAGCCTATTCTCCCTATTCGGAGCTTTATCTCTTCCACTACTGGCTCATGGTGCATGCTTGATATATATTTCTCTAATCAATCAAAGTGTGATGAGCGAAACTCCAGAACATTGCGACATACGTTCATCTATTAGGTAAAATACCTTAATTGGGAACGGGGCGTCGTCCGGGTTTCATGCACTCAATATCAATTGGCAGGCGCCAAAAAGGTTGCATTTACACCACGGACTTCAATTATAAAGTCTTCCACGAACTCTTCGACGACTCGGCTTGATTTGTAAGAGATGGTCTTATTTGACCTTCCCTACAAAAGTTTCGAGCGCGCTGCCAAATCTATGTTAAACCAAGACAAGCATGGCGCTTATTCTGCTAATTATCGCATTGTCAACCATTGCACATATCGCCCAAGGCCATTGTATGTTAAGAGCTACCAAACATTCTATGAACAATCATTGATAGATTGGAATAGTCACCTTCGTTCGCGTTAAAGCGGATGGAGAATGGAAAAGCCCGCTGCAGTACATCCGGTGAGATGCCTTTGCAGATGGCTGTGTATTGATGTAGGTTGGAGCTTATTTTCTTAGCAACAAGACCTCGCCATATGACGAGCTGAAATTTTACGAGGGTAATTTCCTCTACCGATACTACAACTGGCCGACATATATCATCGACCGACCGGAGTCAGTCCGATGCGGGCGTGACAATATGAATCATGCGCAAGGGACGGAGGTTCTGAGCGTGAAGGCAGGAGACACGATCGAAATTGCGCACCAGCGGGAGGAACCGGAAAACTGGACTGACGATATGTTCTACAACTGCACCGACGATCGAGGATCGTGTTTCCATAAACTAGGCTGGGTACAGGTATGTAAACCATTACCAGATGAGAGCAAAAAGCGATTTCACGATACTAACAAGGCACAAAGGATTTCAACCACCCCGGTCCACTTCTAATTCATCTCTCAAAAGTCCCTAGCAGCCAGGACATTCGCACCTACGATGGAAGTGGAGAATGGGTCAAGATCCATACGCTGGGTTTAACAAATCCACGGTATGGCCAACCCCTAAACTGGACCTTATACCGCAGCGATCCTCCGCATGTAAGTTTTTGTATTGAATTAACCGGTAAAATTAGCTTATTTGAGGCAGATTACGTTCAAAATTCCCGCGCAAACACCATCGGGTCAGTACCTGATGCGTATGGATCTTATCTGGTCGGGTGCAACCAACGAGTATATAAATATTGGCGATGACGGAAGTTTGGCTCAGATGTATCCAAGCTGTGCTCAATTGAACATTCAAAGTGAATCGAAAGCGGAGTTTCCGAAGGGTGTTAAAATCCCCGAGATTTTCCAGCCTTTGGAACCAGGCAAGTACCGTTGAAAGCCGCATTCTGAAGGGTTATTAACGTTGCGCAAGGTATGACGACATCGTGGGATATGTTGAATAACCAAAAGCTTGATGAGAATTATACTTATCCCGGAGGTCCATTATGGAACGGCGAGGATTTGGTAGTCGATAAGCCCGTGGTCCTGGAGTGAAGCGTTCTGGATGACTTTGTTGACTATCAAGAGTGAAACAAACTGGTCACAATTGCGGCGCAGAGATAGGAGCATACTATAGCTGTTTTTTCTTTTGTAGTTGTGCAATGTCCTTCGCAATCTTTGTAATTACAGCACAAATCTTGTATAGACACGTCAGCGCTTTCCATGCTTCTCCCTAGTATTGACACCAAAGACATTTAGCTGTGCTCGACTCCCCCTTTCTACAGGTCTCAAATCGGGGTCTTTATTCTTCTTTTCGATCTCTCGTCTCGCTTTGCGCTCACGCCACCGCTCGCGCCAAGACATAGCTTTCAGACGCTCATCTTCTTCGCGCTGCTCGGCTGTCACTGGCGCACATACAGCGTTGATTCTAGCCGCGGTCGCTTCGTCGTTTGCTGCCTTCGTCTTTGGCGCCTTGTTCATCCAGAATGGCGGTGGCAGATTTTTAATGTAGTCGTCATAAGATTCTTTGGTCGCTTGTGGTCCCTGAGTTGGTTGAGGTTCTTGGGATTCTGTTGGATCTTTTGGGGTTGCCAGGTTTACGTCATCGGGGAGGACTGGGCGGGCGACTGAGGCATCTTGTTTGAGGTCGGTGATTGCATTGTGTGTATTCTCAGAGGGCATATTAGAAGATTCCACGAAAATTGCGGGTGAGTAGATTATGGAACGAGTGCATTGGAGTACGCGGTGCTGTCCTGCGTGCCACTGTTATAGAGGAAGCTTGGAGCGGGGCTCCAATGCGAAATCGCTCGGATAGAATCTAATGGCCATGTCAGCTGCCAAGAAACGCTCAGTGTTACTTTCCAGAAGCAATTTCAGTGATTAAGTTATAGCAGCTTTTTGAAAGATATAATTCGATAATGTTTGCTGGGTTTATCACCTTTTTTGAGTGATTACTACTCCAAACTATTTAAGTCAATGTGGACTACGACTTCTTCACTATCATGCACGTGCTATGCGGTTTCCATGAAATACAATATCGCGGTGTGAAGCGCCCAGCTTGCCCCGCCACATCAAGAGGAATAATCCCCTATAAGCGTCAATCCTTGTTTTTCTTCCTTGCATACGGCCTCGGCTTCAGCTTATACTTCCCATGCGCCAACGCCCTTTTCCTCGCCCATTGGTCCAAAGCATTCCAATTGACACATTCAGTCTCCCCGTTTGAGCGCATCGCCATTCCGTCCGGATGATGTCCATTTTCTACCCATTTAGGTATATAAACTGCAATATTCGGATGGCACATGACGTCTGATCGGAGGCGCTCGATACAGTGGTTAGAGTGCTCTTTCGTCCACAGTCCCCTACCCCGTTCCTCTTCAGGAATGAGTGCCCAGTAATAATCCATGTTGATATTTCTTCGCAGGACGTCCAGACAGTGCAGACTATGCCAAACGGACATGAGGCCTAAGTATCCTCCATCTTCTAGCTCCGCCCTGTTGCTTGTGTTCTCCCCTTGTAACTTCATCTCGTCCTCTGTAATTCGGACATTTTGCCCTGCGACACTGTCAGAAATGCGTTAGATGTATCGGGCGGGCTTGCCCAAATCTGAAACTTACCAGTGAGAATTTCATTCCACAGCGCATCCAGTTCCGGACTTGGTTCTCTCTCGAACTTCGAATAATCACCTTCCTGCCATATCTTTGTATTTGAGTATTCTATCGCACTGCTCGCGGGTGCTGTATAGACGGTGAGACCATGCTCCGGATATTCAAATGAGATAGTTACTCACAATATGGGGTATTGTGATGGCGAGTTGGCTGTAGTGTCTCATACGTTACCGCGAACCTTACAGTCTCTAGGAAACAGATATAGGTTAAAGCGATCAACACCGCGATCTTGAATAGAGAATATGATGGGCGGGTTTTCTTGGCCGATGAGGTTTCTTTGTCATCCAATAGTGAGATAGTTTCTTGGTCCATGATGGTGGTCGTTGATGAGTGCTCTATGGTATTCAAAATTTGTGCGTGTATTTGTCTGAATAAATCCGGCGAGTGGTGAACAGCAAGCGTGCTCTCAATAAATAATACGAGCGAATAAGCAAGGAGGCACTAGTTTACTGAATTAAATCTCTAATTGAGTCATTAATTTGGAGAGGAAGTGTACTGATCATTCCTTTGTTGAATGTGGACGACCCAATTCAGGCTTCAATAGCCACCCAATGTGAAGGCCTACCCACATGTGCACGCAGCCACCGAACTTATGCGGAGGTAACGTTCGACGGAAATTATCGGTGAGAATATTTTGCCCTTATGTAGTAGCATGGGCAATTTCTGATCAGATTGGACTACGGTGCCTAAAGTGAGCATGGTGAACTAGACCGAGTCACGTGATTTGACCATGTATGGCGATCTGTAGGCAGCACAAATGGGATCTCAGAGCAGGAATGCAAAATGTTCTAGTATTTCTTGGTCATCGACTGTTCTTTTGTATTTTATTATCGTTGTGTGTTGGAAACAACTCTAAACTTTATCTATGTACGCAATATATTTCTAAGTATTATGAACTTATATCCTCCGTAGTGACTGAGCCCATGCTCCGGGTCGCCATACCAAAATTTGTGGCATCAAGCCGAGATGGAAAATATCTAGCTACCCTACAGCCCACCACTCCATCCAAGAGGAGAAGGAAGAATCGCCAATGATCATTTCTCCACACTCCATCTGGTCAATACACCTGCTAATACTCCTTTGCCAACTTACTTCTCGCCCTAAGCACATGTCCGTACTTGAACATAACAAACGGAATCGTACTCAACACCGCTCCGAAACAAGCCAAGATGAGTCCCGCATACTGACTTCCAACGTTATGGAAGAAAGCGTTCGCAAAAAGAGGGGTGACGGCTCCTAGAGTGTTACGCATGAACCCTTGTCCAGCGATTGCACTCGAAGAGTTTGTGCCATAGCAGTCGGCAGTATACGAATAGGTGCTCTCGAAGACAAAGAAAATTCCGAACGCAATGGGCGCAAGACCAATGACAGGTCCAACCCAGGAAAGGTATCCGTATTGTGTAAACGAATAAATGAACAGACCGATGGGTAGGAAGACAGCGCCGCACATTGCGCCATAGAGACGATGCTCAGGTACGACGTTGGTGCTGGGATCGGCGCGTAGGCGGTCATATTTACGCATTTGGAAATGGTGAGCTGCCCAGCCCAGGAAAGTTCCGACGGCAAGGGAGATGTAGGGCAGGCCGCTGACGCCTTCACTCCAACCACGTTTCTCGGTGAAAGTGATGGGGATTACCGAGAGGAAAAGGAACACTACGGCCCAGCAGAAAGCGATCCAGAGACCGAAGGCGAAGACAACAGGTTCGGTGACGAGCATGCGGATGGCTTTCACGGATGAGGCTTTCAACATGGACTTGATGTCTGGTGTGTAGATATCATCTTCTGCAACGTAGCGCTCGTCGCCAGTGGCTTTGCGAAGTTCTTTTGCGCGCTTGTGAAGCTTAGCACCTCCACGGGTTTCGGGGAAGAAGATGAAGACGGCAATGAGGAGGGGCACGTTGGCGAGTCCTTGGATACCTTCGATCCATCGCCAGCCCAGGCTTTGGTCAATGAAGCCCGCGTAGATGGGTGCGGCGACGGTGCCAAAGATAGCGATGAAGCTGAACATGGCCATGGGTCGTCCACGTTTATGAGGCTCATACATGTCGTCGAAAGTACCTCCGACCAGAATGGTGCCAACGCAACCAAACAATCCAAGTAGAAGCCGAAGTCCGATGATTGTGCCAATATCTTTTGCGAGCGCAAGACCAATGAACAAGAGCGAGAAGCACAGGAATGCTCCTGCATACACTGCCTTACGCCCTGCCAACTCGCATAGAGGAGCTAGTATCATGGGTGTGATAGCACAGGCAATGTTGAAGGTGAAAAGACCAAGCTGTCCCATGATATTGGGCACTCCAAACTCAGCGCACATACGCGTGATTCCGGAGCTATACGCGGTGGTAGCTAGACCGATGAATAGAGTCATCAAGTTCAATAGAGTAGTAATGAATCGTTTGTACCACGGGTTCCAATTGAACGGGTTCTCTCTATCGCCTGTTGCGAAAGAAAGAACGATGTAGTCCTTGCCCTCGTGGTGTACCATTTCCGTCAAGGTCAATGGCATGTCAATATCGAGTGACGTGATAGGACCGCAGTCTGAATCAATCTCTTCAGTGTTCGCATCATGGTGTTTGCCGCCCACTAGACGTCCGATAATGGGCTCGCCCTTCTCATTATGCAAGACTTCTGAATTGACAGAGCTCGTATACGGAGTTTCTTGCTCAGCGGTAGAGGTGATTGTCTCGAGAGCAGGTGCAGTTGTTGTGGCACCGGGTAGAGAGGAAGCACGAGGGGTGCCAGGGGGAGTCGGACGTCCATTTCGAGCATGAGGCGAGAAATATCCCGTGGAATTGGCTCGTGTTGCTGCCAGTGATGTCGGCCGAGTCGGGGGGGCTCGAAATGAAGGAGTGAACGACATGATGTATCAAAGGCAGAGTTTGTGGTAGGAGACGCAAGTCGCTGTTGCGATGTTTTTCAGGAAAGAACTCGACTGATCAAAAGGAGGCGACCCACGATTTTGGATCTCCCATGGGGACCGCCATTTAGGTATCAGTATAATGGCGACTTTGACCGCTCCACTTGGTCTTGAAAAAAAAAAACAAGAGTATGCTGTCTTCCACCGTAAGCCGCTATTGATAGCCTGGCCGAAACGTGGCATAGCGGTATTTACTTGCACCGACATCATAATCAGGCGTCTAGCAGCAAAAGTTTTGCAGACACGATGATGATTAAAGTGGTTCGTCTCAGCGCATGGTTCCTATTAGGAACCATGTTGAGATTGAGGCTCAAATGATCTCCACTTAGTTCGCCGGGTTCTTCGGAGACTTGTGCAAGCGCCAAACATCATCGGCATGACATCAAAAGTGGATCGGTGAACGCAAAACTTAGTTAGTATGTTCTGAAGCTGCCAGTAAAGATCAATACAGGTGTTGTAAATTGCATGGTAAGGATGGCTAACCCGGTCTTTCTTCCAATCTAGCGCCGATTCTTTCGTATTGTTATCTACCTCGTTTCATTGAGGCCAACAGTCTGGAATATTGACCGCCTCAACGAAAACGAGGTGTCACCTTAATCGTAGTCTCATAACGTGCATCGTGATTCTTATGCATATTTGACTCGTGTCAGCAGGATACTCGCACTTATGTCAGGGGACTCTCTCAACGCCCCGATTATTACCGTAGCGACAGAAGTTAGCGTATATGAAGCACTCTGGACAGCACACAAAACGACTTCCGCTCCACCGTGAAAGGTTGACAAACAGCAATGTTCATGATGTCCGAAGAGCCCATATTCGACAGAAGCGAAGGTAACAACATGATCGAATCGACGAAGTTATGAGTGGTAGCGCAGAGAGGAGCTATGATTGTTGAGATTGTCGAATGAAGCTTTGCTATCACAGAACTTCTCGCTTGGTGTTCTTGCGTCGGTTGCTAATCTCGTAGTATCTAGTGAGTCTCACGCGTGGATCCTGCGCTAACTGGATGGCGAGTTCGACAGCAGATAAGTCTCGGCGTTCGATGCGTACGACGTCTGTGTGGGTCTCCCGACTATCGGGCGGTACGAAAGCAACGACATTTGGACTTCCAAACAGAGCCGGGAGAGCTGTCTGATCCGTAACAGGACCAACTTTGACAGGGATGTAAGCAGGGTCGGATAGGTCTGCCAGATCGCGCACACAGTCATAGTCTGCCATATTTTCGGAGCTGTGTAGGAGGGCAATCCACCTGACGTATTTGGGTCACCCAAAGAAAAAGAGTAAGACCAATATAAATTTGGGTTGCTTCTTAGAAACATCCTACGATCAGCCACATAGCCCGGGTCGATAACTGCACGCGAGATTGTACGCGCGAACGCTCGAGCTACTTCACCGGGGTATCTTTGTCATTTTATTTCCGGTGAACAGTAAAGCAGAAGCTGGTGATTATCGTGTGATACCTTGTACGTCGGATCGTTGCCACTCAAAGCGCGCAAAGTATGCGAATTAGATTGTAGAATGTCACGATGAGTGTCAGACGGCAGCTCATGAGGAGCGGCGTCCCTAAAGGATTATTTGGCATCGCGCTGAACTCGCGCCACCGGTATGGCTGATATCGTTACGGTAGGGGCGAAAGGGCGAGTCATTCGGCATAGAATTCCGTCTTGCTTCACTTTGAGGAAGTCCGTGGAGACCGAAGTAAGGCTGGTGACACTCTTGTTTCGGTCTCGATTTCGTAGCGTTCTAACAAGAGCCTGATGGCCTGATACGTTATAGTGATGAGGGGTGAGGAGAATGTGATGGTTGATAATAGACCGTGGCAGATGTTCTTGTTGGTGGTGGCGTCTACGATAGGGATTTGACCAATCAGCATCGGGTATTCTCGCTCTCCCTTCCGTCATCCAATAGTTGGGCGGGCCTATTACCAGCAACAACCTGATGAATTAACGGGTATCTGCAAGAGCCGAAGAAAACTATGGGGTTCTATCAGTGAATGTTCTAAGGTAGGCAGATCTCAGAAGGTCAATATGGTCTCGTCTATTCTCTAGATGACTACGCGCAATGAGCACACTGCCGAGGCGACTCCCTGCAACGCAACTGAAAATCCCCGAAACCGATGCGCGGTACTTGTAATTTAATATATGGAGAAGTGTATACCCAAGACTTAGTTTCCTGGGGTTCAAGAGCATTGATATTGCTGCCAGTGTCGCCGATTGTTCTGTTTTGTTCTCAGCCACTCAACAATTCAGCCCAATAAATACAGCATGAACTCTATACAGTGGCTACAGAGTAACACTTTGTGTAGTTTATACCTTGCAAGCGGTAGTTCTCTGGAGGTGCAATATTCTTCCAATCCTTGGAGTCGACTGCTTGCTAAAAGCTGCCTCAATACCTCCATGATGGAGATGTTCCTCATCTGTGCAACAAGTAGCAAAGTCTACTGTTATCATGCTTCTTACTCATATCTCATCGGGTTTGGTCATCCTCGCTGCTTCAGTAGTAGGAAGTCCTACTTCGACACCTTTTAGCCTCAATCGGTATGGTCATGCACATGTATGAAGTCCCCGCAAGTAGCACCATACTGACGCTGCATAGTCGTAGCGATGGGTTTCCATACCCCTTGGATGACACAGACAAACTCGAAGAAGCGTCCTTAGCAAAATTTGAGGCTTATCTAGCCAAGAAGAATTCGACTCATGGCTGCACGCTTCAGACAGCTGCCAAACGCCAGGAGTGGTGCGTTAATCCAGGAACAGCGTTAACGCTGAACACATCTAATTATGTAGGCACGATCTGAGCATTGCACAACGAGAGGAATATATTCGCGCAGTTATATGTCTACAATCCAAACCGCCCAAAGCGAACCAAACGCAATACCCCGGTGTCATGAACCGATACGATGATTTCGTTCTTACACACGAAACGCAGGCAATGCATCTTCACTCTACAGTATGCCATACCTCTTGATACGATCTTGCATTTCTCTAACACTGGATCGTAGCCTCATCTGTTTCCCGCGCACCGCCTATATATCTGGGCTTATGAGAAGGCGCTTCGTGAGGAGTGTGGCTATACCGGCTACCAGCCAGTATGTGACTTCGCAAGATTCTTGGAATACATCCAAGCTAACATAAACAATAGTATTGGAATTGGGGACGCACAGCTGCCGACCCTGCCAACTCTGCTCTATTCAATGGTAACATGAGCTCAATGGGCGGCAACGGGGTAAAAGCAGACTACCCAGGCGTGATGACAATGGGCTTCAAAAAGCCGTACGATATCATACCACCCGATGTAGGCGGCGGATGCGTACATGAAGGGCCATTCAAAAAGTATGCAAGCCTTCTCCTCCGTCGCTTATGGTCGTTTTTGCGACAGTTCATTCTATGCTTTCACACTGACTGTACTCCAGCATGACTGTAAGCCTTGGTCCTATTGGGAAAGTCCTCACCGATATCCCCCCGAACCCGCGCGCAGATGGATACGGACATAACCCACGGTGTCTCCGTCGCGATGTGAATCGCTATGCTTCAGCGATGCTTTATGACAACTACACGTACTCGCTCATCACCGAAGCGAAAGACGTGGACATGTTCCAGAAGAATATGTTGGGTATGCCAGAGAAGAATGATTGGGGCGTTCATATGAGTGGACATTACACCATCGGTGGAGACCCTGGAGGGGTACGTCGCTATCCATACTTTATTCATCCTACTTGAACCAAGGCTAAAAAACGTTAGGACTTCTATTCATCCCCAGGAGACCCAATCTTCTGGTTTCATCACGGGATGGTCGATCGTATCTGGTGGATTTGGCAGATGCAGGACCCAGAGACGCGCATGGACGTGCTGCCAGAGAAACCAGCGCGCGATGATTTTGTTGATTTGAATTGGACTGCTGGTCGAGCTAATACGTGGGACCTTTTGGACAGTATTGGTGGAAATGGTGGGGATTTTTGTTATATTTATGTCTAGATTCAGGTAATCCTGTTTTGCGATGGTATGATATATGAGAAAATAGTCCCGCTTTTCTTTAGTGGCACGATTCTGGATCGACCTAGAGAAGAACGAGTTCGGGACTTGACGTTGTGGTTGATATGCTCCATCACCGTGCAATACGACACGAATATTTGGAGTATTCCAAAAAAAAAAATTACTATGCTACGCTTAAGTTTCGTGGTGGGATGTATGGACCCTCAGTTAATGAAAGTTCCATCATGCAGCTTGCCTGAATACAAAAACTTGCAAGGCAATGGAGAGAAAATAGAGTGAAAAATAAAGGGCTTAGTCAAGCTAGGTAAATTGATTGACTCTTGATATAATAGCATGACGATATATTAGGCAGATATTATCATATTCCCGTTAAGCTCTACAATCCTTTCCTTAACGGTTTACAGCACTGCCCGAGAGGAGTCAAGGTGAATATTAAGCTTCCACCAATCTTATTGCCATCGTGTCATGCCGTTCAACAAGCGTCGTATATTCAGTTGCAAAAATTCCCATCTGTTTGCCAGTCCACGAATCATGAACAGTATAACTGGTGTTCGCTACCAGACCAGGCACTTCCGAGAATGCGATGGTCTTGTTCTGAGCAGTATCGAGAGTGTTGAGAGCAAAGATGTGGATACCATTGGAAGATTCCCCGCTCCAGTATTCCGCTGGATGTGTTTGATTCCAGGTGAAGTCAGCATTCACACCCCATTTGTACGGTTTAGCTGGAGCTCCAAAAACCGGGTCTTGATTGAAAGCAATAAGATCTTTGTTGCTGAGAATTTCCAGTATCTCAGGCTTGATACCATCGAGAGGCGTACCGATGATGAGCGGAGACTTCAAGGCGGCCCACATGCTGAAGTGTGATCGGCTCTCTTCCAGTGTCAGGTTGCCGTTGCCGACTTCGAGCATGTCCCAGTCGGCATGACCCCAGAAGTCGGTACTGTTATAAAAGAAAGACGCATGGTTGAGGATGGGCATGATGCCCCACTGACCCTCGAATGAGCCTGTCCATAAAGGATAAATGTCTCCCCACATTCTCCAACTGTGGCCCGTTGTATTCCCCCACTCGTCGATGCGCGCGTGGCCCCATGCGCATTGGGAAAATTGGATTGTATGATTGACGGCGTCCAGTGCCTTACTCATCGTCTCATAACGCTCATATGTTTTCGAATCCGTCCAGTTGTATCCTGGCGGTGCTGGCACTGGCTTGGATTCATTGTTCTCTTCTGGACCGCCGCCTGTTTGATCCTCGGCGGGATGACCTCCCTTCCAATTTTCCGGGAACCAGCGGTAATCATCATGCCACTCTTTCGGTACGTTACAGTTATCGTACTTGAGATCTAGAACAGTCAGCTTGAACTTTCAATGGCGGTAGCACGAACAGTCGATGCCCCATTCAGCGAATGCCTTCGCATCCAACACCTCATGATTCAGAGACCCAGCATATCCTCCGCATGTCAAAGTGCCAGCGTCGCTGTAGATACCAATTTTGAGTCCTAAATTGTGTATCTTGTCCGCGGTGTGCTTGATACCTCCTGGAAACTTGTTGTAGTCGGGCTGAATTCTGCCGGTCGAGTTGTCTCGCTGATGTGTTTTGTTGCTCCAGCAGTCATCAATGTTGACGTTTTCGTATCCTAGATCCTTGAGGCCGAGTGAAACTAGCTGGCTACCCACAGTCAAGAAGACATCTTCGTTGATGTCACATCTGTACTCATTCCACGAGCTCCATCCCATTGCAGGCAACCGACCAGTCTCATTTGGCGATGTCTTTGCGAGAGCATAGCGCAACAATGTTAACGCGAGGACGCTGATGAGCATTGTCATTTTGTATTGTTTGCTCGAGGCGCAATAGCACAAGAGTGGTACGAAATCATCCCAATTCTTCTGGCGTCAGACTAGAAATTTATATTTCACTTGCAATGCTTCAGTAAGTATGTTAACCGACACGTATAGTGCTGAAGTGTTGATCGCAATAATGATTTGAGGGGCAGCATTTCCCCGCCTTGCGGCCGCCGAAAATCCCACCTGTAAAATCGTCCCGATGCATCATCTTTTAAGTCAACGTCATTCTTTACTTCGCTCACTACTAAGAAATATGTAGTGCTATTAGGCAATTCGATCTATCCATGTGTCCGCAAGTCGCTTATAGTACGCCCTGTGAAGGTTAGGCATATGGCTTTAATCTTAGCTTCTCAGTGTGCGTCCCATACAAACAAACTCACATTTTGAGAAGTTATTATCACTCTTTTAGCGAAGACATTGCAAGAAGCTATCCTAAAAGGTGAAAAGGACAAATATAGAGCGTAGCGTCATAGATAATACCCGATCATAGCGGCTCAAAATCACCAATCCGCAAACCTACCATTTCAAAGACCGATACAAGCATTCATGAAAAAACAAATAAACAATTAACATCATGTAGACTGTAACCTGATGTCGCAAAGACATCTGGCTAGGTCTGACCCATATAGTGAGTACAACCCTCCATCGCTGAACGACCATATGTCCATATCCGAACTTACCCACCACATTCTTCAAAACCATTGACATCAGACGCCTCATACGACATTACTGAGCCTGATCAAACATCTGCTCACCAAACCTAACCAATTATCTCTTAACAAGTTGTTACGCAGCAGCATATTCTCAGTGCACAGCCACCATTATCCCTCTCGTATATCCCAAAAAACTCTCAACTCAACCCCCACCAACTCATATCGCGAGTATCCAGGTAGATGACGACAGAAAAACTGCACACTATTTAAACACTCCACCGATCCATCGTGTATGCATCCAAAATTGTCAAACCTCGAGAACACTAACCGCAACAGTCTACAGATAAAGACAAACCGGGGGCGGGAGAGGATGCATGATGTACGAACGTTACCTTGACATCGTCCCGCCTACAGCCCCTGCACACACACCTTTGCACATTTACTGTGTATGTATGGGGAGAGCTACGTCACTCAGCTTCATGGCTCGAGCTAGCCTCAGCACATGAAAGACATGTATATCCCTTCACCTCCAAATATCCAGCGATATTCTCGAAGCCCGATAGAAAAAGCTGAGAAAAGTCAATCAATCCATGAAGCGCAGCATTTTAATCTTGTACGCAGGTCCTTCCCCCTCCTCCCAATTATACACACACACTTACCTACCTGCCTGTCTGATACGGCGAAGGGTAGGCACACTGCCCAATCAGGGAGGTGGCAAGATCTAAAAACGGAAAGCTAAGAGGGGGTGATTGGAGAATATCCGGAAGGATCAGGGTCTTGGACCCCACCTACGTAGAAGATGAGCAATGAGCTTGGTAGAACAAGTCCGAAGGGTGTGCGTGATGTGATGCGAACGACGTGCACTCTTGTTTTGGAAGCTGGTGAATGGGTAGATAAATGGAGGACAGGTTCTCTTGTTTCTAGATGTAGGTTTTTCAGGGTCTCACTCACACCTGCTCAAAGTCACGGATTGCCCAGGACGCAGAAGTGATTATATTGCTTTCGATATGTATATTACGGCTCTCAGCACTGTTGCGCTGCTGTCTAGCACGACCATTGCGCAGTCTCTTTCACCCCTCCACACCTCGTCGCGATGGATCCTCGACAGCAACAATGCGCGCTTCAAAATGCGTTGCATAAACTGGGCCGGACACATGGAAGCTTCGATCCCTGAAGGCTTACAACACCAACCCGTCGAATCCATCACCAAACTAGTCGCAGACTCGGGCTTCAACTGCGTGCGCCTAACCTTTAGCATCGAAATGGCACTGAACCAAGGCCAGAAAGTCGCAGACGTGTTTGGTGGGTTGGCAGCAAGGACAGGCGCGGATCCTGGTGCTGTGAGCGGGCTTTGGGATACAATTAAGGACAAGAATGGGTGGTTGGATGGTGCGACGGTGGGCGAGGCGTATGGGAAGGTGATTGATAGTTTGGGGGCGCGTGGAGTGAGGGTTATGTTGGATAACCACGTCAGCAACCCATCGTGGTGCTGCAACCTTGAAGACGGGAATGGATGGTGGGACGAAGGGTCATCGAACCCGCTGATCCAGCGTAACTCGCAGTACTTCAACATTGCGGCGTGGGAGCAGGGACTGGCGGCTATGGCGAGGTTTTCCGCTGACCACCCGGCTGTCGCTGGGATTGGGATCCGGAATGAGATCCGTGAGATTCCTGTGCTCCAGAATCGCGACTCATGGTATGATAACGTGGCGAAGGGTGCTAGAGCTATACACGATGCCAACAAGGATCTGCTTATCGCCATGGGTGGGACGCTGTCTTCCACTGACGCCAGTTTTCTGAGGACTCGTCCCTTTGACCGCTCTCCGTACGGCGACAAGGTGGTTTGGGAGTGGCATCACTATACTTTTACACCCAACTGGATCGCGTCGGGCAAGAACTGTAACTTTTGGAAGTCGCTCTCGATTGGCGCTGCTTCCGGATTTCTCATCCAGCAAGGGAGGGACTATACGGGGCCACTCTGGCTCTCCGAGTTTGGCTTCGGGCAGCTGGGTGGAGGCGACGATATCAAGAACGTATCGGATAGGGAGAGCTACGATTACATTACATGCCTGGTTGACTATATCAAGGGCAATGATGTCGATTGGGCCATCTGGGCGCTGCAAGGAAATTACTATGTCAGGGACAAGCAAGTCAATCCCGATGAAGCGTGGGGGATACTAAATGCGGACTGGAGTGCGTGGAGGAACCCAAAGGTCAAGGAGATTTTGGCGGACGTTTTCAAACAGACGCAGGGTCCATAGAGTTAAGACATTTCCAATCAAGTTGAATCGACGAGAAAGGACGGGCTTGCGATTCAAAGCCCTTTCCATTTCGATGCCAGCAACAACGCGTCCGCATGGTATCTACCATCAAATTTATCCGTTCTGGACATGCTCGGTTGCATTGCATGACTTTCAGAACGAAGGATACTGTCATTCTGTGTCTCCTTTCCAAGCCACGCTGCGCCTGTATTTCCTCGCCAGAAGACCACGCAGCGCACGTTACCGGCACCCACGATGGGAATGTCATTCTTCGATTCCTTTGTTTCCCTTTTTTTGGTGATTCCAGGCGAACTATCTTGACTATGTTGTTTGGGATAGGGGGAAGAGGGCGAAGACGGAAAGGCCTCGTCGGTATCATCGGGTCGGTCTCTCCATATTTCCACGCCCTCGAACCCGAAATTCTCGCCCAGTCGCGCCACCCGAACCGCCTGCTCTACATCCGCGACCTCCACGAGCACAACTTTAGCCTCAACTTGGGCTGCGATATTGAGGATAGGGACGTAGAAAGTGTCACCAGCATCTTGCGTGATCGTGTCGATCGTTTTTTCAGGCCAGGAAGTTGTATACGATCCTACTCCTGTCGAAATCGAGGATGGAATGGTGGAAGGGTGGGGCGGAACTAAAGCCAGCCTGGGCTCGAATCCACGGACCGAGCGTGCAGTAGTCTTTCTGTATGCGTCAGGGGAGATATAGGGCGGGTTAGAAATGACTATATCCCAGAAAGGCGGGTGCCTTGCTAGGTTCATAGCGGACATTAAGGGGAGAGGCGTATTTTCAATTTGAGGCTCGAAAGGTGAGTTGAGGATATCAGCCCACATGAAGTTTGCTAATACTTTTGCTCCTTTAGCATTGTGCCCGTCCTCTCGTTCGCCGTCATCTTTGGCCTCAGTTGTGGATGTGTTGAAGAGGTTCGAACTGCTTGGCTTTCGCTGGAATCGCCTTAGATTTTTTGTCGCAAGAGTGAGCGCATCAGTGGAAACATCCACACCCAGCATCCGGTACGATATATCGTGTCTCGTCTCCCGAAGCTCGTGCCCGAATAAGAAAGGGATACACCCGGTTCCTGTACAGAGATCCAAGACCCGGAGTTCGTTAGGCAGCGTGTTACGTGGGTCGCGTATGAGGCGGGCCAGGTGTGCGATGGTGGACGCGGTGTCTTGTCTGTCGCGCACATGTTAGCTGTGCTGTTGCAAACGGGGTACCCAGAGTATGCGCATGCCAACTTGGGCATTGAAGAATCGCGTGTATGGAATTGTCCACGTACCTGGGAACCAGAACGCCTCTTCCACATTTCAACTCCAGTTCGCCAAAGAACTCGGTGCCCAACAGGTACTGCAACGGCGTGCCCCTGCTCCTTTGTTTGACGAGATCGCGTAGCTTCGCCTCTTTAATCTTCCTCAATCGATGCTTGTCGTTGTTTGGTATCCTTTTTTTCCTTCGCGTGGATGTGTTGAGCGGGCGTGGCGCCGGCGCAAGGGGGAGCTCGTCGACATGCTCACGCAGCCAGCGCAGCTCATTAGCCGCGAGACTCAGGTCGCGACAAACTCCGAGGAGTGCGGGCAAGAGGGGGTCTTGCGCATATGCTCGCCGGACAATAGAGTTCGCGATGCGTGGCATTGAATGTGTGAAGGATCATTGCGTGTTTGTTGCGGTTGGTTGCGGGTGTGTTGGAGTGTTGGGGACTGTGGACACTGGGGGTTGGATGTTGTCGCTAAGTCGGTGGCGTACTTGACCCAGTGGTGTGGGCTACTGCGACATGCCCGCATAAAGCCAATGACTTTGAATTTGATCTCCGAAGCGCTTCCATCAAAGATTGAGGGCTGCCAAACAGCAACCGATGACATTTTCTGCTGATGCGATTCAAACGCCAATGTAGCTTTAGTACATATCTGACCCTGACGCAACAAACTACTAGGACTAAAAAAATACTCGGCCATCAACCGTTTTCGATATCAATGAAGATTCTACATCATAAGATGTAGTGTTATGTTTCTTGTCCGATAGAACAGGGGTCAAGTTCAACAAGTCCTC
The DNA here is from genome assembly GCA_948474695.1 of Periconia digitata. Classification (NCBI taxonomy): domain Eukaryota; kingdom Fungi; phylum Ascomycota; class Dothideomycetes; order Pleosporales; family Periconiaceae; genus Periconia; species Periconia digitata. Next base: position 2,044,845 of record CAOQHR010000004.1, on the reverse strand, counting down.
GTGAATGTTTGTAATACTGTAATATACTAAGTGCGAGTAGATTGAGGTAGTTTGAGTCTACAAAACTGTGCCAGCTCTCACGATCGCCATGGTCTCAAACTCCGCGCAAATAAAATATGGTAGGAGATATTGAATTCCAATAAGAAAACTCTATATTCTATTGTCTCGCTTTCCGTAGCGTGGGGTGCACAATACGTATCAATTGGTAGAAAGCAGTATGTTACTCCTACCCCTAGATAGCATTGAGTGAACATGAAGATCCGTAAAATCAGTGAGAAATCTTATTTCGAAGTGGATAGAAACTAGCTCTCTTCTACACGAAGAGATAATTCGATTCATTGTGAAAGGGCCATATCGAGCTCCCATAATCTTTCCTGCTTCCCAAATCTAAACTTCCCTCAACACCACACCAAACAAATCAACTCTCAAATCAAATCTAACTAAAGTAAGAAATCTACTAATACGCTGGCTGACCTTATTCTCATCCACGTAGCCGGACCCGACCTCCCTAAAGTCCTCAAAGATGTCTGAACGTTTTCAGTTCAGGTCACGCCTGGACAGAATCCCAGGCATCATCCACATGCTTGTCAAGCGGAAACAATCAACCATGCGTTTGTATCAACAAAGTAGGATCTATCTTGCACTATTGGATAATCAACTCGGTACTTCAAGATTGAAATGCGACCAAGCTCCTAGTCTTTTACCATGTTATGGGGCTCGGTTGCATCTAGCCCCAGATGTGTACATGCGAGGCCCACCGCCCGTCATTCGCCCCACTCCCGTTGTAGCTACCCCAGACTCTCCCCAAGCCCACCAATGATCCTAATCATATCCATCGCTGCCATCGCCCCGATGGGCAGGTCATCACTCTTGACACCTCTGTGACATTCCACTTATCCCAGCCACGTGGAACGCGATGAGAGTACCTAGCGTTGTAGGATTGTGTTCTCATGGAATTCACATCTCTAACGCCTTGTAATAGAACCCTCTCAGACTGATCATCAGGATCATGCAGAATATATAATTTTTCCACATAACAATCAACAATCTAATTCATCGTCCCCACATTCTTGCTTATTCCCATGGGAAGAGGGCGTTTTTAGTCTGTGGGGATCCCCGCGTGCCATTTACCTCTTGTGACTTGGCGAGACCCTCGGCAGATGAGTCCATGGATAAATCCTTCCGGTATCTGATTGGAGGCTATGATCTGCAATAGCTATAAAGACCCCTTGTCATGAACCACAATTTGACGAGGGGACAGCTGCCATCTTTGCTCATTCCTCAACAACATGGCGGACACTCATCGAGAATCATGGCGAGACCATATCTGGCTCTTTGTGGCTTGTGGGATCATGACCATGTCCCCGTTTCAATATGGGATTGATTTTGGGATGATTGGAGGGCTACAAGCTATGCCGGGTTTTCTCCAGGTATGAAAAGCTGCTTGGCTGTTAATGCTGTGAAGTGTTGTTGACATCGAACTTTCAGGTCTATGGCTACCGCGTGCCAATATCTGTCTCCCCAACTGGATGGAATCTGTCTCCAGAGCGACAACAGCTGATCTCGTCTCTAATGACTCTGGGCGCTTTCGCTTCTGCTACCGCTGCTGGCGTGTTTGCGAACACGCTTGGTCGCAGACACTGTCTGTTGATCGCCTGCGTCACTTGCTGCATAGCGAACGTAATCATGATGGCCACCACCGATATTATCGCACTTTACTTCGGACGCTTAATTATCGGATTCGCCAATGGATTCTTCATGACCTTCAGTCAGCTGTATATCCAGGAAAGCAGTACTGCGAAATATCGCGGATGGTTCCTCACTGTCTTCCAGTTCTTCACTTCCTTTGTAAGTGGCGTAGTTCCAGCATAGATATTCATTAGTAGCTAACACAGCAATAGGGCACGCTTATTGGAACAATCGTCGACTGGGCTACGTCAACGAGACCCGACAAAAGCGCATATTTGATTCCACTGGGTTTGATTTATATCATTCCCTTCTTCCTCGCCATCGCTATGTTCTTCGTCCCCGAATCACCTCGATGGCTCATTTTGCAAGGCCGACAAGAAGAAGGGATAAAAGCGCTGGAGTGGATGAGACCGAAAGGATTCGATTCCGCAGCTGAGGCTGCCGAGATCAAGGCTGCGATTGACAAAGAGAGAGAGCTCAAGTCTGGAGTGGGCTGGCTCGATATGTTTAGAGATCCTATAAACAGAAGGCGCACAATTCTTGCAGTCTGTGAGTATACCCCTCGTGGACACTCTTCATATATGGAGGTGTCATGCGGTCTGGCGTTCATGCGACATAACGCCGAAATATGTGTACGAGCTCAAGCTGACAACAACTAGGTGCTATTACATTGCAAGCAGCATCAGGGTCCATGTTTATCATAGCATTGTACGTATCTCCCGGCCTCAAGACCACCCACGAAACAACTTCGTCATACTGACTGCGCTCCCCTCAAAAACAGCAAAGCTTACTTCCTCCAAATGAGCCGCGTAAACAACCCATTCGCAATGTCCAACGTCCTCTCCACAATCGGCATAATCGCCATCCTAGCCAACACGCTCATAATCGTCAAATTCGGCCGTCGCCGCGTCCTCCTCATGACCGGCCTCCTCCTCTGCGGCATCCTCCAACTCATCATCGCGCTCGTCTATCTCAAAAATCCGGGAACCAAGCAAACAGGCATGATCATCGTCGCTTTGTCCTGCATCTACATGTTCTCCTACAACGGCATGATAGCGCCCTACGCCTGGCTCTCCGGCGGTGAGATCCCAACACAGCGGCTCCGCTCGCATACGTTCGGGCTCGCGGCTGCTGTTGGTTTCGCGGGGGCTTGGTTGACGACGTTCACGGCGCCGTATTTCATCAACCCGCAAGCGCTTGGTTGGGGGCCCAAGTACGGGTTCATCTGGTTTCCGTCATGCGTTATTGCTGCGGCGTGGGTCTGGTTCTTCCTTCCCGAGGTCAAGAATCGCACGCTGGAGGAGATTGACGAAATGTTCGCGGCGAAGCTTGCGCCGAGGAAGTTCAGGAAGTACCAGTGCGTTGGTGTGTTTGTGGAGCCGGAGAACCGGAAGAGTATTGAAGAGGAAAAGGATATTGAGGTTTTGAGGAATGAGAAGGTTCAGACGGAGACTGCTATTACGAAAGAGTGAGTCGGGGCTTTTGGGTGAGGAGTGTGATGGATCTCAACATCGAATGGTCATAGTAGTAATTGGGAATTGCATGCGCCCTGGAGGATTTAACATATATCGGAGGCACACATGTCTGCCCTGCATGATCGCATGAAATAAAACAGATTGCGTGATTTTTTGGATCAGAGCACGACTACTTATTATCTCACTCTCTTCTGGCATCACGTAGCCCCAATCAAGTCCAACTCGGTCATGAACTAGCCATCAAAAACCCGAGAAAAGTAAACAAGGCACATGCATAAACTAACTTTCACTCAATTTCGATAATGACAATCTACGAATTCGACCACGGACCCGAGAGCCTCTCCCACACTCTGCCCATACAAAGAGTTCCACCCGCCACCCATCTACTTATTACTATCCATAACATACTCCGCCATATCACCCAGTTCCATCTTCTCTCCTTTCCCATCAAGGGCCTCCCTAACGAACTCTCTGAATGACTTGGGCTTGAGATTGGGATACAGCTCCCTGGCATCCAAGTATCCCAGATACTTTGCATTCTCAAGCGAATTATCACCGCGAACGTATTTCGAGAACTGGTAGTCGGCGGTAGACAGCATGATGCGCTTCGTCATATCCTCTGGATTCGCTTTGTACGCTGCCCGCACCTCTTCACGGCGCTTGATTAGACTTTCGTGGGAGACCTGGGATGAAAGGCATGCGTTAGCTTCTTCTCTCTCCACTCCGCCTCCCTAACACACCCTACAACCCGATCGAATTTACCAGTAAAGAAAAGTAAAATGAAGGGGAAAAGAAAACTTACATCTCTAACCTCAACGACCTCCCCACTCTCCTCCCCCACAACCCTAAAAACACCCTCCTGATCAATCCTCTCCCCCCAACAAACAACCCACTTCCCAACTGTCCCCGCATCCTTGACAATCTCACCAACAAACCCTCCAATATCCCGTTTATCAATTAACAAATTCTCCGCTTTCCCATCCCCAAACTTATCCCCGGCATCCAACACAATCAACCCATCCAACTTCCCACTCGCGACCCGCGGCAAAGAAATCTGATACCAAAACCCGACATCGACGATCGTGTAAGGGATTTTATACTGCCACACGCGCTCGAACACGCGCTGCTTCTCGTCACGGAGCAGCATGATGTCGCCGGATGGGCAGGGCGTGGCCCACGAGCACGGGATAAAGCGCGTTAGGGGTAAGCCGGCGAGGGCGTCGATGAGGCGGAGTTCGGTGACGTGGGAGGAGAAGCCGAGGCAGGAGATTATTGTGGGGAAGGGGGAGAGGGCGGTGGTTAGGGTTGAGAGGGGTGTGGTGGTGGAGAGGTCGAGGGGGAGAAGGGGGATTTGGAGGGAGGTTAGGAAGGGGGAGGTGGGGTTTTTGGGGGTTGGAGGGCGGGTTAGACAGGTGATTTCCTGGATGGGAGGAGGAGAGGGTTGTTAGTTGGGGGTTTTATGGGAGAGTGTGTAACTTTTTGGTTTTGTTGATCGTGGAGTAGTACATGACCGTCTCTAACGTTTTCCCTCGTTCGGAGTCGAGGAATGAGAGGAGATATACTTACAATGTCTTTATCCTTGACCAGCGCCTTCACAATCTCCTTCCCCGTCAACCCCGTTCCCCCGATAATAAGAACTTTCTGGGCCATAGTTGCTCGATTCGTTCGTCTCGGTCGAAAAATGATGTACCAAAGTACAGCCTTTGATGAAGATTGAAGAGAATCTTCCTACAACAAGGAGGGATATAGAGAAAGGCAAAGCTGTGTGGCACTAGAAAAGTGACGATGGGCATTGAGCCGTCTCTTTATATATCCATATCCCGAGCTCTTCTCAAATCGCAAAACGCAAGGATAAGTATTTCAGGTATTCTGCATGCGTATCTTCATCGAGCCCACAGCATTACGCATCTCGAACTTTGCACTACGGACGAAAAACGCCCTTTGAAACTCTTTACTAATTCGTTAAGAAAGGTACTCTGCAGTTCACGCTGAGGAAATCAAAGGGCGGGAAGTATGTTGCACTCTGTTTGGGAAGGGCTAAACGAGAATGCGAGGTGGATGGATTGCGCTGATGCTGACAGATCGTGGGCGGGAGTGCAAAAATTCGATCCCCAGGGCGGTTTCTGCATACATGGTTAAGTGCAGATTGCTGAACACTGGAATCTGCGATAGTATTGCTACAATCTCTTTTTTTCCCATCAATTGACCTTGAATCTTTGAGTTCATCTCCTGCCCCCTTCACCTTTTGTTGATTTTTGCACAATTATCACGTGGAATCATTGGACAGGTAACTTCCACGCCTCTGCAAGAGAACGGAAGGATTTGGTGCCTCGAAATCTTTTATTGTTTTCTCTTTGTCTCGTGAGTGTTGTGTTATGAGGTTGTGAGTAAGTCCGACGTGCTTCCACGTCTAGCCTCCCTCCGAATGTGCGGACCAGCCTCCTAGACGGGACACCCAGTTTCTTGTTCCTTGTAATGCATACACTGTAGGCCATAGCCGAGATATCGGACCGTCTATGCGAAACAACTACATAACATGCAGCTATTATACACATATCCAGACACACAGCTACTTCATGCAGTTCCGTTCTCGCGACTCTTGGGTTTGCCTTTCAGCTTTTCAGGCAGGATTCGAATAACCAAACTCAAGCCAAGAGCCGCAACCACCAAGATGGCCCAGAAGAACTGGCCCCCGAGAATATGATATTTGACACCAGTCGCATATAAACTGGTCGATAAAGCGGGAATGATAGCCCGAAGTCCGCTCTGGAGGCCGAGCGCAATAGCGTTAAGTACACCCAAGGTCTCGGGTGAAGGCGCAATGTCGTTAACTGCTAACTGGACCGCAGCTAGAAAAAAGTATCAGTATGAAACGATCAATGTCATGAGCAATTGCTCTGATGCTTACCAAAAGCCATTGCGACTCCGCAACCAACCACGTTATTGATACCAAAGACCGTCCAAAACAGGGGCTTTAAACCGCGACGCAAGAAAAGATTGCATAGGGGATCAATGGCGAAAAAGCATGGCCATACAACGGCACTGAACTTGACAACGCCCTCAGTACCGACACGCTTGTGCAACCAGGGAAATACGACAAGAAGCCAGAGGGACTGGGCTAATCCGCCCACGCTCATAAAGGTGGCGATCCATCCAGGAGAAAGCTCGAGCCCACCAAGAGGAATAGTTGTAAACATGAATACGGGAAAGATGGCGGTGAATCCCATGGCTAGCATCATGACGTAGTTGAAGATGAAGAGGACTTGTCGGATGCCTGGATAGTTGATGAGCTCCCAGGTAGACATCGGTTCTTTGTTGGGCGTGTCCTTTGATTTCCTGACATTAAGAGTCTGCGCTGTGGTTAGCAATGCTTGGGTAAGCTTTGGAGATCGATTGAGATAAGAACGGACTTCTTTGATAAAGATAGATGAAGAGAAAGTGGCTGTCAGTGGGACCAGCGCACTGACGAAGCCGGGCAATGCATAAGGAAAGTCGTGGAAAAATTGAGCTCGACCAAACATAGAAGGGAACTTGTCTGCCGGGTGTTCAAATGCTCCGCCTACGCAAGATTAGCACGGCTGTGCGATGATTGAATGATACATACCAATGATCGGTCCAAGCAGCAGCCCTAGATTTCTTGCAAAAGCGAAATAACTGAATATTCTGGCTTGTGTCTTTGGGGTCGAGTTTTCCGAAAGCATTGTCCGAACAGTCCTTTCTAACGATTAGTATCTATAAGTGAGAAGGAAGATGGATTGTGCTCACACCACGGTACCAGCAAATACACCGGCCAGGCAGCGGAAAAGAATCATCTGCCATAGAGCGGTGCTCAATCCAAATAGCGCAGTAGTAATTGCGATCCCAAACAAGGAGATGGAGAGAACGGGTTTCCTTCCAAAGCGGTCCGAGGCCTACGAATGGGTCAGTACATTCGTATCTATGAATACGCTCGAGGAAAAAGATGCGCTCACTTTTCCCCAAAATACCATGACACACATTTGTGTGGCCGAAAACAAGCTTTCTATCAATCCAGAATAGAACCCAACATCTTCCGTATCAATCCCTCCAACATTGTTGATCATGGAATTGATATAAGGAAAAATCGAGAAGAAAGCGACTGGCTCCACAAGACTTGCATAGCTGAGCAGAAAGATCTGGAATTTGGGGATCGGGGCATCTTCATCGTTTTGTTCTGCTGGATGAATCCGCTCTTCATGGGATTGCTCGACTTCGGCAGACTGCGGGACAGGTGCAGTGATGCTGGCAGCAAGCAGAGGTGTTGTTTCATCGGGTGCAGTCACACTAGAACCTTCATCCCGGCTGCCCGGTCTCACGGAGGGGCTCATTGCTGAGGGAGAGCACCGGGTGACGTGAAAGAACGACGATGGTTGCTAGGAGAATGAGAAGAAAAGCCGACGCGCTATGCTTCCTACACCTTACTGTATTATCCTGGGATGAAAAAGATTCAAGCAATTGCGTGTATCATGTTAGCAAGTCGATGTCTCCAATAATTCAATACATTGATGGCAATTGAAGGGTGAAGGATCGCAGCTAATTGCATCGAGTTATGTCGAAATCTCTGGACTAACCCGATTAGGAAGATCCGTTCCGATCAATAAAGCAGCATGGAAAATGATGCATATTTTAATATCTCATGCACAAGAATTCACAATCATAAAAAACAGTGTGCGACCCGAAGTTTTATCATGCACAACCAGTTTGAATTGTACATGTGAGCGCCGTCACATTGCTTCCACGCGTCTATAACCGTAAATCCCATTCATCATTCATAGCCTTTACTGGATAATGCCTTTTTTGTTTCCCCCCTCAGTGGTATCCCAACCTATCAGAGACCAGATTGATGCCAAAACGCCGTTCCCATGCTGCGGAAATATGCAAATCGAATGGTGATCAAACTACCGGACTCGTTGCGCATCTGCTCTCAAAGGGTCGATCACACTGTCCACCTGTTCCATATCGGCAGCATCGAGCTTGTCTTTGGGTTTGAATTGTGAAGGCACACTCTCGACGACGGCATCGAGGGCGGGTTGGAAATTGCGTGACACGGCGGAGAGAGCGCGGACGGCTTTTTTGCGAACATCGGCATTTTCGTCCTCAGTCGCGAGCTTGACGAGATTTGGGATAGCACCGATTATGAGTAACTATGTGTGGTATTAGTATGGGTATGCGCTCTTGCATATGAGTTGTGGTAGAAGACTCACCCGCTCTTGTGCCTTGGGGTTGTTCTCCACCGCCGTGCCAGCACACCAGGCTGCCCATTTCCTGAGAACAGGCTCTTCATGATCGAGCTTTTCAATGAGTCTGGTCCAAAGCCCAAGTGCTTCCAGGTTGTTGGCATTATCGATGCCCTGGATGATCATCTCAAAGTCTTCGAACGCCACCTCCTTCTCGTCTGTGCTGATTTTGGGGTCTTCGATGGTATTCATGGCGTCTTTCATTTGCTCGGCATCCGATTTCATGCCCCCGAATAGAGCCTGTAATGCGGCGGGGTTGAGCTGGGTTTTTGCTGCTGCGGGAGCGCCGTCGGTTTGCGAGGACTCGGAATTCTCGATGCCCCAGCGCAAGATGTTGTTCATCATGGGGTCGGCCATTTTGGAAGATGTTTTGAGAGTTTTTGAAAAGAGAAAAGGGATATTCAATAGATTAATAGGTGTTGGAGTGGTGACGCGGAAGCAAGAGTTGATGCTGTTGTGCACGAAGGTATGCGGCTATGTTTTTCACTGGGATGACGCATATGGGGTTAGGCGATACTGCGATGGCAGGAGCGACATGGTTCTCGTGCCTTCCACGGGCAAATGGCTCCTCCCCAACACTTGGGCCAGTGCTCAGTCCCAATCGCTAGCTACATACATAGAAGCGCAATTATGTACGGTGCGCGTCGCTGCGATCATTGAAAGATTATCCACAGAGGGTGGAGCCTAACGAGCGGATGTGTTCGAATTGAGTTTGCTATTTTCTTCCCCCCTGATTGTACGGGCAAGCAAGCAATTGATGGGATGGGAGGATTGCATGGGCCAAGCTCGCCCCCGCCATGTCAAATGGGCGCTTGAGCTGCCCCTCACTACACGTGACCGGGCTGTGAGTGGACGAGCAGGCGAGCGGACATGACATTTTGGCGGTGAGGGTGGCTGGGGGGGCGGAAGTGGAATAGGTACATGTATGTAGTAGTAATGCAAACACTTCAATTGAGCCATCGTCCATCACACCGTTGCTGGCCACGGTTGTCGACAGTGCGTGATGAATCCACAACGGCTTCCTGTCGCCATGGAACAGGAGGGCTTTCCCAGGGCTGTCAAATCGCGTGGATTCCATGGTCCTCCAAGTCTGTTTTTACCCCGCCAAGAAGTTTATTGTGCTGCCTGGCCGGACTGCCACCAAAGCCCTCGCCCCGTCAGCGTCAATGTTAGGCCCCGGATGACTTGAAGGCACTTAGCTAAGTGATGAAGCTGTTCAATGTGGCGGATGGATGGGGAAGCTTGCGTAAACCTTCAAAATAGAACCACTGCTGGGCCGCACATGCACACACAGAGAAAAAGAGTGTGTACCATAATGCTGTAGCCTAGACGCGTGTATATAGAGACGAATTCCATGACGGTAAACATGCAATGAATGAGTGCAAACCGCAGACAAAACACTACCCACCACCGAGATCAATGTACACGGAATTGAACACTGCAGCCTCACCGTGACAACTGCCAGGTGAAAACCACATGTTCGCACTGCACAGCTCGTATACTCGGACAGTCAGCCTCGCCCTCGTTCTTCGCTGTCGTTGCTGCTTGCTTGCTTGCTTGCTGCGCATCGCTCCTACCAGCCAGGCCTGCCTGCCAGCTTGCCGCCCCGCTAACTAGAGCAAGACAGACCTGAGAGCACACGCCGCCCGCTTGTATTTAGCAGCACCCACCGACTTTCCCTTCCCACAGAACCAACCTTAACCTCACCACCTCCGCCGAACCTGTAAGTCCTGTCCTGCCCTGCCCCCGTCCGTCCACCTCGCCTCTTATCTCTTCTCCCTTGCCGACCCTCCGCCATCTCGCCGTCTCCTCTCTCTGCTCTGCAGCCCGCTCTTCCTCCTTATTGACCTCAATTCGCTGTACAGCGACACCAATCCGCATTTGCGCCCCTCCTACACCAACTCCTAATCTCGCACCCTAATCAATCACCATGGAAGGTTAGTACTCCCCGACTGCGGCCATGTTGCCATCCCCTACCGGCCAGCCATTCGCACCGTCTGTCTGGCTTCAGGTGCCGCGTGGCTGGCTCCTCAACATCTCGCTCTCCTCCATCTATGAACTTTGCTGACGCACCTTGTCCCCATCACAGAGGAAGTCGCCGCCCTCGTCATTGACAATGGGTGAGCTGTCCCCCCCGAATTTCAACTTCGCCATCCCTGCTGCTGTGGGGTCATCAGCGCTGCCAGCGCGGCTGGCATCTGCACCCTCGCCCGCGTCGAGCCGTAAACACCACATCCTCTCAGCAGCAGGCGATGGACTCCTAGATACACAATGGACATGAGCTGACTGTCGCCAGTTCGGGTATGTGCAAGGCCGGTTTCGCCGGTGACGATGCGCCTCGAGCTGTCTTCCGTAAGTACCCCGCCTCCATGCAACCCGCTCAGGGCTGTTCCCACACATTGCGATCAAGCTTTCGATGTGTTGGGTGATTTTTCATGGGCTTGCGCTAATGCTTCCACAGCCTCCATTGTCGGTCGCCCCCGTCACCATGGTATCATGATTGGTATGGGCCAGAAGGACTCGTATGTTGGTGATGAGGCACAGTCGAAGCGTGGTATCCTCACTCTGCGATACCCCATCGAGCACGGTGTGGTCACCAACTGGGACGACATGGAGAAGATTTGGCACCACACCTTCTACAACGAGCTGCGTGTGGCCCCCGAGGAGCACCCCGTCTTGCTCACCGAGGCCCCCATCAACCCCAAATCCAACCGTGAGAAGATGACCCAGATTGTCTTCGAGACCTTCAACGCCCCCGCCTTCTACGTCTCCATCCAAGCCGTTCTGTCCTTGTACGCTTCCGGTCGTACCACTGGTATCGTGCTCGACTCCGGTGACGGTGTCACCCACGTTGTCCCCATCTACGAGGGTTTCGCTCTTCCCCACGCCATTTCCCGTGTCGACATGGCTGGTCGTGATTTGACCGACTACCTCATGAAGATTCTTGCCGAGCGCGGTTACACCTTCTCCACCACGGCCGAGCGTGAAATCGTCCGTGACATCAAGGAGAAGCTCTGCTACGTCGCTTTGGACTTCGAGCAGGAGATCCAGACCGCCAGCCAGAGCTCCACTCTCGAGAAGTCCTACGAGCTTCCCGACGGTCAGGTCATCACCATCGGAAACGAGCGTTTCCGTGCCCCCGAGGCTCTCTTCCAGCCCTCTGTCTTGGGTCTCGAGAGCGGCGGTATCCACGTCACCACCTTCAACTCCATCATGAAGTGCGATGTCGATGTCAGGAAAGATCTCTACGGCAACATTGTCATGGTATGTGCTACGGAATCTGCAAGTTGAGCATTGAACTAACAGGAACAGTCTGGTGGAACCACCATGTACCCCGGTATCTCCGACCGTATGCAGAAGGAAATCACCGCCCTCGCTCCCTCTTCCATGAAGGTCAAGATCATCGCTCCCCCAGAGCGCAAGTACTCTGTCTGGATCGGTGGTTCCATTCTCGCCTCCCTCTCCACCTTCCAGCAGATGTGGATCTCAAAGCAGGAGTACGACGAGAGCGGTCCTTCGATCGTTCACCGCAAGTGCTTCTAAGGTACGTTCGATTTGGGCTGGAGCTGTTTGTGAAACAATCGCTAATCATCAATGTAGCGTGTTACAGCGTAAGGTTCGAGTTATGACGGCAAGCCTAGCAGCGCAGACATCATGTTGGCGCTCTGTGATTCTGGGATTCGCGGAAATGACGGTTGTCACCAAAATGGGAGGCGTGTAAGCGATTGGGTGATTCACTCGAGAATGAGCTTGGGCTCGTTGCGAAAGTGGAATCTGGAATTTTAAGATTGTAGCTTAGAAACTGATACTTCCACATTTTACGATTCGTTGAATGCCCGCCGTTTTTCCATTGCGTGCTATCTGGTATACATCTATCCATGCCAGAAACTCTAAGAATATTATGTCCGCCCGCTGTGAGTCCTTTTGGTATCTCCGTCGTAGCTCGTTAGTTGTGTTTTTGTTCATGATACATTCCCCATAAATAGAATGGGCTAGCCAGGTCGTTGGTCACAGCACTTCAAGTACCAAGCCTACAAGCTCACTGTACATCTCCCTCGTCGCTCCAGCTCCAGTCATACTCTTGTCCAGCCCAGTCCCAATCACCACTGTCCTCTCCTCCCTCGCATCTCTAGATTTGATTGCGCTCGCCACCTGCGTCGCTAATGTTTGGGCCAGGACATCGAGTTCCGGAATCGCGGCGCTGCCTAGGATCGTCGTGGCCGTCAGATTGTGGTTCGGAAGGAGATCAGAGGAAGGCTCGTCATCTTCTGGATTCGCAAAAGAAAATGACGTAGCGGTCGACGTTGGGTCTGGGGATGGAAGAGTAAGGGGTGTATGTGTCTATTTTTCTTGATCATTAACTCGTACCCTCTTTTTGTGTATGCTGGTGTAGGGACGAGGGACTTCTTCTAACGGAGTACAAAGTCTCCTACGAAGGGTGGAGAGTGATTGTGGTGGTCGCGGACAAAAGAAAGAAAGAGGAATATTTACCCAGTGCCCTAATCTGCCATTCTGCGAGACTGTGATGAGGATTTTGTCGCTGAAGAGTGTTCGCGTCGCTATTGTCTCAACGCCGTTGATTTGTTGTTTTGAGGATGTTTGGGTGGGGGCTGGGAAGTGGGAGGGTGTTATTGCATAGGTTTGCGCATCCGGTTGTGAAGACATTGTTGAGTGTGCAATTGGCCTTGGACGTCAAGCCTTGAACATATAACGGGAAGAGTCCGTATAAATCTTTTGGAGCTCTATGTACACTGTCTGTCTGTCATGGATGGTTAGGTGTTCTGGCGGGTCGAGGCAAGTTCTGCCGCTGTACACCGCCCTTGGGTGTCGGTCAAATCAAGCCCCGATAGGGTGGATCTTGATTGGATCCCCGCCAAAATTTCCCATCGCCTGCATCAATTCATTTTGTGGATTCGGCTGAGGGTTCTTCGAACGGGAATTTCTCTGATACCTCACTCTTTTTGTACTCGAAAGGCTTCGCGACGAAGCTCTATATATTTTCTCCCTACGGCCCTCCTTGGAGAGAATCGAAAAATTCATACACACGAAAGCTGCACAGAACCGACGCTCGTCTCCAACACGCCATGCCGAAATTCGTGCCGCGGCAGCGCAAACACAAAGTCCTCGCGCGGCAAAAGCTCAACACCGACAATGGACTAGATGTGAACAATGGAGCTGCGGGAGCGGAAGCGCAGGATGCGAATGCGCTCGAGATACTGCCGGCGCAGCAGCGGGAGCGCGAGGAGCGCAAGCAGAAGATTAAAGACGAGCTGGTGGAACAGCAGCGTGGGAAGATGAGTGGGAAGAAAAAGAAGAGATTGGATAAATACATTGTTAGTCACCTCCTCTTCCTGGATACCATCCTTCTGTCTCTAAAAGTTGCGGGTGAGTGAAGAGCTAACCTTGAAATTCTTTTCTGGTATAGGACACGAAACTCAAGAAGGAAGAGAACCTTGCACTACTGAAGAAGCTAGCTGCGCAAAAAATCGATACGAGTCTATTCCGTAGCTCGACGAAACTGGGTCGTGCCCACGATACGAAGCGAGAAACGTTGAGGCGCGCGCTTGCGGAGACGAAGGCTGGAATCGATGTGGAGAAGAATGAAAGTATTCTGCTGCAGAAGAGGAAGATACCCGAGGGCGAAGCGCCGACTCGAGACGAGGAAGAAGAGGAATCTGACGAAGACGAGGCAGCGGACGAACATGTACCGTCGGTTGCTGCACCTTCGATACGGAATAAATCGAAAAAACGGGATAGGTCGCCCTCGATGCCGGCTGAGGAGACATCTGCGGTGACATCTGTGAAGGAGGACGGGGCACAACCGCCGGCGAACCCTTTCTCAGGAGCTGGCCTGTTTGGCGGTGGGCTCAAGAGACCACTGGAGCTTGATGATGAGGGGAAGCCGATTATACAAACCAGAAAACGACGGAAAGGACCCAAACAAGCGGTGGCAGTGGAAGAAGAGGTTGAATGGGAAGGCTTCAGCTCAGATGGAGAAGATAACGAAGATGAGGATTCCGCATCCGGATCAGACCAGTCTGACGAGGAAGGTTCTCAAGACGCAGAATCGTTGTCAAATTCCGATGAGTCAGAAACGAGCTCAGGAGAAGAAAGCGACAGCGATAGCCAAACAAGCTCAGACGGGGACAGAAAGGTCGTGAGAAAGGAGCGAGCATCAGCATTCAAAGCATGGGCTACACAACAGCGGAACGAGGCTGTCGGATTCGTTCCCACCAACAACCTGACGCACGCGATGCCAGCTAAACCAGCCAACTTCACACCGCGCGCCCCCGAACAGGATCCGCTGCCTGCGGAGCTTCAATCAAATACCGCAACTGATACTACGAGGAAAGCATTCAGTGTTACGGTGGACCGAACGCCCGAGATCCAAGAAGCAAGGTTACAGCTCCCTGTAGTCGCCGAAGAACAAAAAATTATGGAAGCTATACATAACAACGACGTTGTGGTGGTGTGGGGAGCTACTGGTAGTGGAAAGACCACGCAGGTACCTCAGTTTCTGTACGAATCAGGTTATGGTGCTCCAGACGGACCGACACCAGGCATGATTGGCGTCACACAGCCGCGGCGAGTGGCTGCTGTGAGCATGGCAAAGCGTGTTGGTGACGAATTGGGAAGCGACAAGAACAAGGTGGCGCACCAGATCCGATTCGATACCACGACGAGCGCAAAAACGGCGGTCAAGTTCATGACGGATGGTGTCCTCTTGCGAGAAATATCGCAAGACTTTGTTTTGACCAAGTATTCTGCTATCGTCATCGACGAGGCACACGAGCGGAGCGTCAACACCGATATCCTAATTGGCATGCTGAGTAGGATCGTGGATCTACGAGCTGAAATGGCGCGTACAGACAAGAAGACCAAACCACTCAAGCTCATCATCATGTCTGCTACGCTGAGGATCTCGGACTTTACAGACAACAAGCGGTTGTTTCGACAAGGTCCTCCGCCGTTGATGAAGGCAGAGGGCAGGCAGTTCACTGTGACGAACCATTTCGCCCGTCGAACACAACGAGATTATGTCGAGGAGATGTTCAAGAAAGTTTGCAGGGGTCATCGCAAGCTCCCTAAAGGCGGCATGCTAGTGTTCCTTACCGGCCAGAATGAGATTGCCCAGCTATCAAAAAGACTCAAGGAGGCTTTCTCTTCGACTCAAGGGCCTGATGTTAAACTCGGCAAGGTGCAAATCTCAGCTGAGGAGGCGCCTCTCGAAGAGGAGGATCTGGAACTTCAGGAGCAAACGCAAGATTTCGAAGACGATGATGGGTCTGATTCTGACGGCTCCATAATGGGAGCAGACAACGAAGACGATGAAGAATTCGACATTGGGGAAGATGACAGCGAAGAGAAGGATACCAAAGTTCATGTGCTACCACTCTACTCACAACTTTCTACAAATCAACAGCTGCGTGTATTTGAGCCGCCGCCGGATGGGTCACGCTTGATTGTTTTGGCCACCAACGTTGCAGAAACGAGTTTGACTATTCCGGGCGTTCGCTACGTATTCGACTGTGGGAGAGCAAAGGAAAAGAAGTTTGACCGCATCACTGGCGTTCAGAGCTTTGAGATCGGCTGGATCAGTAAAGCCAGTGCCAACCAGCGTGCTGGTCGTGCCGGTCGTAC
Organism: Periconia digitata; assembly: GCA_948474695.1. Classification (NCBI taxonomy): domain Eukaryota; kingdom Fungi; phylum Ascomycota; class Dothideomycetes; order Pleosporales; family Periconiaceae; genus Periconia; species Periconia digitata. Next base: position 2,028,785 of record CAOQHR010000004.1, on the reverse strand, counting down.
AGGACCCGGTCATTGCTATCGACTTTACTCGTCTGCTGTTTTCGAGCGAGACTTTGAAGAGTACGCTGAGCCTGAGATTATGCGCACGCCGCTCGAGGGCGTTGTTCTGCAGTTGAGGAGTATGGGGGCTCCAGTTGTCAACTTTCCTTTCCCTACACCCCCCGATCGCAGCAGCCTCCAGAAAGCCGAGAATCTCCTCTCCTATCTCGGTGCTCTATCGCCAGACGGCAAAGTAACCAAACTCGGCCAAGAGCTCTCCTTATACCCGCTCAACCCGCGCTTCGCTCGCATGCTGGTTATGGGTCTCGCGCAGAATCTGGCCCCTCAGACGATAGCCCTCGTCTCTGCTCTTTCAGTTCCTGAACTCTTCGTGTCAGAGAGCAAACTCAACCTGCGGTCGCCTCCCCCAGAAGATCCAGACACGATCCGCACGGAACAAGCTAATCTCGAAGCCACGCAACGCAGCGAGCGCCGAAAAGCCTTCAATGCCGCACAAGCTAAACTCAGCATAAACGCCAACAAAAGCGACTGCATCAAGTTAAACAACGCGGTCTGCGCTTACGCCCACGAGGCCGACCCCTTCGCCTTCTGCAGCACCATGTTCCTCAATTCCAAGGCGCTTAACGAAGCAAGTCAATTGCGACAACAACTCACCTCCATCGTCCGCGCACATCGCCCTACCACATTCCCGACTGGCTACAGCCCACGCCTCCCACCACCCTCCTCCGCAACCGTCAACCTCCTCACCCAAATCTGCGCAGCTGGGTTCATCGACCACGTCGCCATGCGCGCCGACCTAGCCCCCTCTCCACCCGAACTCCCCCGCAAACCCAAAACAGCAATCGATGTCCCCTACATCACTCTCTTCCCCTCGCACATCCGTTCGTCCCCCAAATCCACAGACCCCGAATCCGCAAAATATGTCTTCCTTCACCCCTCCTCCCTCCTTAACCGCACCCCACCAGCGAAAATGCCCGGATACATTATCTACTCGCACCTCCAGCGCGCTTCTAATTCCCTTTCTAAACACCCGAAGACGAGATTTCATCCGCTCACGCCGATTACGAGACCGCAGCTTATCAACATTGCGCTTGGGACCCCATTGCTGGAGGTTTCGAAGCCGAAGGGGAAGGTTGTTGATGTGGATAAGGAGTGTAGGGAGTGTGAGGTTGAGATGGCACTGGTTGGCGGGAAAGGAGGTGGTGTTGGGTGGGGGTTGGGTGTTCGACGGGTTTTGCAGAGGAAAGATGGGATGGGGGGTTGGAGGGTTGAGAAGGTTTTGGGGTGATGTGTATAACGCTGTTCTGTGGGATAACAGTTTTTTAGAGATAGAAAGAGATGATAAAGTTTTTTTGTTCGTTATGTACAGCTCAACTGTCAACTCAGAAAGTCAAACTTTGCACAATTGTGCCAATTCGATCAGAGAAGTGTGTGCACCGTGATGGGAGAAGCGAATGAAGTAGGACTTGACTCAGTCCCGATGATACGGCTAAAGTCTCTCTTGGACTTCGATGAAGAGTTTTACATGCCAGAACAAAGATATAATTTGGTAGCAGAACGCACTCAAACGAGAAAGTCTAGTTATTAAGTCCACCTCATCACTAACTATCTATACACGAAAAAGACACAACTTCCAAACGAAAACACCCACTTCTCACTGACACGAACACGAACAAACTCACATCCTCCCCCCTTACTCAAAGGCATCTTCCTTCCATCTATCCACCCATCCATCCACCCCAACTCTACAAAACCATGAAAGCACTCATCGCAACCATCCCCACAATCCCAACCAACGACATCGAAAACCCGCGCTCAGCACCTCCCTCAAACTGACCCGGCGCACTCCCATTCGCAGGCCCGGTCGAGTTCTGCGGCGGCGCAACACTAACCCACGTAGCACCCACGGGCCCAACCAACCCAGCAGCCGTCTCGAACCCCTCCAAATCAAACACAATCCTCTCCATCACAGTGGCGTTCAGATCCTGGAAGCCCTCGGGCAGCACAAATGTTCCGTTGCCGTTGTTCGCGGGCAGCCCGTACGCGAGAAAGACGTAGCGATGGGGGGCGGAGCCCGCGGGCGGGTTGGGAGGGAGGTACGCTACTGGTTCGGAGGAAGGGGTCTTGATCCAGTGGCAGAGCGGGGAGGCGGTGCGGTTTAGATCTGCGTAGGGCGCGTCGAGGTCGAGCATTATGACGAGGGAGGCTGTTGGGGGGAAGGTGAGGGATGGGGCGGAGCGGGAGGCTGGGTGGGATGGGTCAGTGGGTTTGGGAAAATATGTGTGGAAGGGGGGGTTTACCTGGCAGTGAGAGAGCCATGCCTGGGGTTACGGTAGTGTTGGTGTAGGATACGGAGAGGGGACTGGATGAGGAGGGTTGGTAGCCCGGAGGTGTTTGCGCTGTGGTGGTGCTGGAGAGCATGGCCGCGGCGGCTATGAGGAAAGTGGAGGGCTGCATTTTTGTTGGTTGGAGAAGCGATTGTGGTTTGGATAATATGTATAGTAGGTAGAATGAATGAATGAAGGGAAATCTTGAAGATGGGTTGTCGTGCACGTTGTTCTCCTCGTTGCGACTACGCCTATTTATACCTTCTCCAACCACTGATCCATAGCGCATTCAAAACCGTGCGACTAAACTACTAGAAATTCCTATTTAGGATCCATCGTGCGTAAAGTAGACGTTTTCCTGGTGTTTAATTGGTCAAGCATTACCTCGTATGTACCGTTCTATTTCCACACATGGCAAATCTACTATTTTCTTACAATCGTATGCACTACTTGATTCAGATGGGGTCGAAACTGCATTGACATGAACACCGACCGTACGTACATCCGACCCCTTTTCTCTCATAATCCCACACTTAACTCCATGACATGATACTAGAAGTCCATTGCCTTTGACTTCTGTCGGCGATAAAAAAGGGAGTCGTTCTTTTCTCCATGGTGAGTTCCATGCCAAGTCGTGCTTAGCGGACCCCGGTATGCGTGTCGGATTCTGCGATGCGGATTTTACACGCTGGAATACGAAAACCTAGTAGAATTTGTAGTGAAGTTAAGCTTTTGCGACCCTTCCTCTGATAGACTCCTTTACTCCTGCATCGAAAGCAGGCAATATGTACAGCCTCACCGTGCATATACGAACGGAAGAGTGAGCATTGAAATGGGACTAGCGAACTTATAAGTTTTCGGCCTAGTGCTTCTCTTATATGTAATATGATTGGGTGAATATGAAGAACGCTAGCAAGATTTTCTAGATACGGTTAGGAGGTGTGAAGGCGATGACATGCTGGATCGGTGTGGGGTGGGGGCGAGGAGAGTGAGTTTTTGGGGTGCGATTAGAGTTACTGGGGGATGTAGATCGATTGGACGTCTCCGTATACTAGCTCTTAATATCATACGAGGGTTGCGCATGGCCCTGTTTTGACGTGCTTCTATTGCACACCACATGCGGCGCAGTTGTGCATGGGTCGTGTTAAGTACCTAGGTAGTTCATCCTACTTCGATCAGTCAGCTGCTCACAGAGTCAGAGTAATGGACATCAAAAAGGCTCTGTGTCAGAAAAATGATAATTCATGATCCACGCTTAAGAGAATAGACGACTGACTATATACTCAACATCCAAAAACGCGACGCTGTCATATATCGACGAACTCTTCTTCGAGCAATCAGCGTCTTCTCTTCCTCAGTACAGGAGAACTACCACGATAAAGATTAATCACGTCTGGACCTACACCACATCCTCTACTCTGGCGAATATACGGAAGGCGAAGGATAACTACTGGATTTTCAATCGAAATTACTGAAGCTGAAGCCAATCTTCGCAGGTTAGCTAATGGGCTCAGCTGTGCATTTTGTTCAGTCGATATACTAGAGGCCAGAGCGACGAAAAAACAGCTTCGCTAGCTGTTCAAATCATCAAAATGATACACGTTGTTGTTCCGGTGGTTGAGGGTCTCGAATATAGCCATTATGCGTTGGCAAGCTTTGTATAACTCGTTCGGACTACTTGAGATTTTCCGAATTATGTTCAACGATATTGGACTTTAAAAAATGCAGTAGAATCCTTCGTATTGTTCAATCTTTCTGGGGTGTAAAGATATCGTCCTACCACATCCAATGCAGAATCATTAAATCTTGATTATCAAACAGCCATTGCAATCAAATTTCCAGTCACAAGCAGAGATCAATCATAGAGTAGAAAAAACAACACTAAGCCGATGAATACAGCAAGATACTAACGACAACACATGACCCCGGTTTGAACAAGCTTTACTAAATATCTGGTTTATAGGTATATCTGGACGGGATAGAGCCAATAGTATGCCGCGGGAAGACTCACACAAACAGGTTATATGCATAAAATTACAGGTGAAGCACTTGGGCAACCAGACTAGATTTTTGACTGCATTTTTGAACGATTTGATGAAATGTTGCCTTAAGGCTGGTAAGCCTAGCTGTTCTATATACGTCTCACTGTCTCACCATTCCGTTCATTTGAGAGATCACTTGTCACAAATGTCATAGAACCTCTTAGTTGATTCTCCTGCACAATCTAGTCTAGTAGATCGAGAAAAATTTGCGACGGACTGCGCTTTTTGGATGCGTGCTGCCAGTGTAGGAACGCGATTCTAGTTCGTAGCAAGATTCAAACTCAAAATAATAAAGGTGAACTACATGATATCTGAGCTAGACTTTCTCGAGCTTTTTCGCGTGTGGATCATGCGTGAAAAGGCTTCAAGCGTATGGTATCATTACTGGACACTTGCCGCGAGAGCAGTTCTTACTACTTCTTGGTTCATCGTGTACCAGAAGACGACATTCGGCGATATTTAGATTATTATTGTCAATGAAATGAAGTATCGCGATTAATAGATCAAGCGCAGTAGAATTATCGACCATGGAACGTAAGCTAAGAAAGGTCGAGCTCACCCGCGACTACGTTGTCTGAATTTTGTACACGGAAGTCTGGTGATACAAAGCCTCCATATCATTCCGTGTCACCAAAAAGATCAGCCAGAGCTCTGAGAGGCGATGGAATGTTGTGTTCTTAACATTAAAATGATGGTTTGTGAGTCCCGGGTACATCAAAACTGAGACAATGGCTTAACAAGGCACAGTACTGTTTCTGCTTACACAAGTACTTTGCAAGGCTTCAAGAGACACCAGAGCCATCTAATATGGCTATTGAACAAGCTGGTTTGAGTAAGACTGTTGGATGAAAAGTATTGGAGATATTGCACCACATTGACGGGAAATTTGGGTAAAACATAATTTTCATTCCGACCGTGGCAACTGATTTATCTGAACGGAGAGTGTGTAAAACCCTTGGACGCATTAATTCTAGAAGCATTATTGAATCCCATATAAGACTTGTGAGCCATATAGCAGAACCTTTGCTAGTTCGTAGTAGCAGACCATCCTCTTATCGGCGGAGCAACGAAACCTAATACGCGCGACTTCTGATCATAATCTCCGCTTCCGGATGCGCAGCATCAACATCCATCAGCATCAAATTCGCAGGCCTCTTTTCCCCAACCAACTTGAAGTCGAACGCCCTCAGCAGCTTGATAAGACAGATCTTAGTGACCGCTGAGCCAAAGAACCTTCCGGGACACTGCTGTCTTCCACCTCCCATATGCATTGTAGCTGCCGACGCAGAAGTAAACTGAAGCCCGTTTTGGTCCTGCGTGGTGGGATCGAGGCGCATTTTTTCGAATCGGAAGCCATCGAAGGCCCTCGCATTCGGAAGGTATTCGTCGGACATGGACATGGCTTGGCTAGGGAAACAAATATGTGAGCCCACCGGGAGGGCAGCGCCGGAGGAAAGTTGGAATGGTTGCATGACTTTCCGATTACAAGATACTGTGGCGTAGAAGGTCAGTGATAATGGGTGTTAAAGAGTATTGGGGCTGCTTACTGAGGTGGGGAGGGTGGAAGCGGAGACTTTCCTTAGTAAAACTATCGAGTTTCCACATCTTTACCAGCAGTGCGTTGGTGATATTATCACTATCTCCAAGTACCTCGTCAATCTCCTGTCTCAAAGCTGGCGCATACTCCTCAAAATGTGTAGCTAAATCGAGAACGCAATTGTTGACGACGCCTGCGGTCAAGTGGAAGGCTCCGAAACTACTACCAACAAGACGGTGTGCCAGTTTGCTCGGCGTCATCTCGTGTTCTGGTAGGAATTGTGCGTAGTTCTCAAGCAGAATCTTGACGTCTTCCTCGCTGCTCCATTTGTTGCCGCTCTTGCGGGCATCGAGGAATTCTTTGATTGGGGGCTCAAGCACTTGATGCATTCTCCGCTTGTGTTTGAGAAGGCGATAATACTCAGGTATCAGGTAAGCCACACCCCTCAAGAAAGGCGGTACGACTCTGAGATATGTAGAGACTATGGCTACGCCAGTCTCCCATCCTATGAGAGATTCTACCCATGTAGTGTTGCGGCAAATTTCTTCACCAACAATGGTGCGTGTGGTCAACCGAAGGACAAATGGAAGCATATGCTTGTACAGAGATATCGGCGTCCATTCTGTATATCGTCAATGTTTCTTCAACCTCAGGAATGAGTCTCGCACCTTCGTAGATTGAGAAAACCTTTCCCACGGCAAAATTAGCTTCACCTGCGGCAACTTCCACCTGAGGCGGGAGTTTTGATATGTACTGCGCCTTGAAAGCGTCGAGATTGTAAGGATCGAAGTGCGTGTAGTCCATCCCCGTCCATTCACCCACAAAAAACTGTTTCACATCAGCTGGGTGCTTTGATAAGAGTGGTTTGGAAGTCATACTTCTGAAACCGAATGGGCATTGCTAAGAATTCTCTCTGGCGCGTCTTTGACCTCGTCAAGGTATTTAGCTGGTAAAACTAGAGAGAGACGATTGAGACTGGGCAATCTGAAGATTTGATCGGGATACTACAATCGTTAGATTTGGTAAGATGGAGATGATCAATGATGTAAGGTACTTTTTCAAACGCTTCATCAATGTACTTCGAACCGTCGAGGAACCATCCTAGACGGGCTCTCAATGCGGGGAATGAGTGCTGGGGTGAGTATCCAGCTAGTGGGTACTTTCCGGCATCCCCCCTCAGAATTTTGTAACTGTTGCCAACAATAGCCAATAGTGTTACAAACAACAAGCCATATACGACAGGTGAGCCGTGGCTGAGGTTTTCGAGAACATCTGGGAGGTATTCCATGGCTTTGGGGGTACGGATTAAAACTCAGAACATCATCATTAGACACATTGTATATGGAATTGGCAAAACGGTACTGTAGCTAGCTTATCTTTCGGGCGTGTGATGCATAGAAACAACCTCAGCCTGCATGCTTGCTTATGGGCTGATGTCTAAAGAATAAGCCACCTACCACGTTCCCGTGTAGAGTGACTTCGCGGATGTATCGGCGACAAGATTACTGTAAAAGGAGTATGCAAACCCAGGGTCAGTTTCACATCGGGCAAAGGGAGTAATTACCAGTTGGAGGATAGAGGGCTTGATGCCAAGATACGCCCGGCGAAAGCCATTACTACTAAGTCTGTCAATTTCGATTAGCTTTCACGCCCCACCCACGTGCGCTTCTTCCCGCACACCCGATGAGAGATAGAGACACGGGATGAGAAGACAAATACTTGCAGGAGGCGAGCATGTTCCACGAATTTCTGTTCAGTAGGGTTTTCATTCAGACTACATTTGTACTCGGGGTACTCGCCCAAGTCTAGGCCTTTCGTTCGGTGTTGGCTTGCAAGTTGCAGTCAATAGGTAGCTTTCGGCATGAGGGTGTAGAACTTGGAGATCACCCGAAACGATAAGCCAGGTTCTGGTAAGTGCATGGTTTTCTATTCACCTTGTCTACTAACGGGCCACCCCGTAGCGCCCATATAGCCACGCTCAAACCTTGAGCGGGGCGGATAGATCGTGACGACCATGTCAGAAAATAGTTCTTCCGCGTAGGAATGTATTGACCGGTAGCGCCAGCCCAACACGCCTAGTAGTATTTTTTTGTGTCCAAAAGCATTACACATTGCCCTGTTAGATCTATAGTCCGCGTCTTGAATCTACAGGGTGTAGACCAACTTTTTACCACTGACTTTGCCTGCCCGCAGCTCGTCTAGTCCTTTCAGAGCCCCTTCCAATCCTTCGCCGGTTTGATTTACGGAAAACTGTATAGGCTTGACCACCTCAGCTGCAAGCAGCCCTCTGCTTATTTCGATGAAGTTCCGCGCAAACTCCATCTCATCTGGCTTTGGGGGCACCATTTTTCCCATAAACATATATGCATCTCCGCAAGCATCGTAACCCATGGTAAAACGAGGAATGTCAACATTGCGGTTGGCTTTCCTCAATGCCGCCATGCTCTTCATGGGTAATGGGTTGACAGTGCTGTAAAAACATTTTCCAGTGTTGGTCATGGCAGCAGCGCACATCTCTGCCCCAGTCGCCATGCAGTCCCAGGAGTACTTGAGCTGGTTTTGCGTATACTTCTTGATATCCGCAGCGCAAGACGGTGAGTGGTAGTCAAAAACTGCATCAGCTCCCAAAGACTTTAGCAAATCGAAGTTGTGCGGCGATGATGTCGCAACTACCTGCAGTCCGGAAGCCTTGGCGAATTGGATTCCGTACATCCCAATTGATGTACTGGCAGCATGTATGAGAATGGGGAACGGAGATTCTGCGGGGGCGGAAGGCAGAGGAAGTCCAAGAGATTTGTACAGCGCTTGACCCTTAATTTGTCAATTCCGCGTCGCCAACCCACTCATAACTATACTCACAACTGTCACCACAGCCACTCCCATAGTAGAAGCTGCCTCAAAGCTGATATTGTCGGGAATCTGAAACTGAACCGCAGCTTTCGCTATAATCACCTGGGCGAATGCACCATTATCATGATTGGTCCGATCGCTTGTTCCGCGGCGTCAACATGTTAAATGTAGCAAGGTGGCAGAAGAGTTCTTCATTACTTACGCTCCATGAACGAATGCACCAATTCGGTCACCTTTCTTGAATGCCGTGACGTTTTGCCCAACTTCCCTGACTACTCCAGCATAGTCGCATCCGACTCGAGATCCCAAATCTGCACCCCCTCCATCAATCTTCTTCCAATCAGAAGGGTTTAGTGCAATTGCTTTCGTGTCGACAAGTACCCAGTCCGCATGAAGCTTCGGTAACGGTATTGCTTGAATACCTGCTCCCTGCCCCGGTTTCAGAACCATTATAGCTTGGGTCTCCATTTTGATCTTCTGTAAAGCCGTGAAAAAATAAATGGCTCTTTTAGTACTCACGAAGCATTTATAAAAGATCTGGCCCATGCGGAGGCCGGTCAGCTTTGCAGAAGCCTCGGTGATACCAAGGGGTCTTGCACGAACGTGGTAAAGATGTGTCTGTGCGCTCTATGCAGGTCAAGAGCACGGTCACACGTGCCCAGACCCGAGTAGTGAGCTCTCGCACATAATTTTATCCCCTGCTAGTAAGAATAGATAACGAACATTCGAATAGTTGCCATACTCCAATCATCTTGATATTTCTTCGTGTGAAAATACGCGTCGTAATCGACTTGATACCATTAAGTCTATACAGGGTAAGACGTACATAGCCATGTTAACTCTCGCACTCTCGCATACCCTTGCTTTCGCGAGTACAAGTTCAAACACGCATTAAAGCTACATTTGGGACTAGCGGGTGGCCTGTGCTGAACAGCAATAGACTGGTTGATTTAGGTAACTGTTGGATGTTTTGCTTGACTCCCCCAAGCCACCCTCATTGCTGAGGCTGAACTCCGTTCAAGCGAGTGGTTCGACCTAGACAGTTCACAGATGTATAAGACCTAGCTTTCTTGCGAGGTACCGCATCTTCACCATCGCATCTTTTGCAGACAATCAGACGAATGTCTAAATTTTCTTTGAGGAACATGGCGGGAGCTATGTGGGCTGCCACGTCCCTGGCAAATGCTGTCTGTGGAAGTGCAGTCGAGCTTGCCGCCCGACTCTCCCCAGACGCAAAGGTCTACGGTCCCAACGATTCGAACTTCGCCAGCGTGACTGCAAGGTGGTCGACCTACAGTGCACCCGGGTTTGCTTTCAGTGTAGAAGTAGCAACTGAGCAGGATGTCGCCGAGACTGTCAAGTTTGCCAATGAAAACAACACCCCCTATCTTGCTGTAAACAACGGACACGGAGCTATCATCACAGTTGGCAAGATGCAAGAGGGAATCCAAATTCATATGCGGGGACTCAACAGTGTCAAGATTGCTGATGACGGCAAGACGGCAGACTTCGGGGGCGGAATTCTTGCCAAAGAAGTCATTGACGGACTTTGGGCCAAAAACAAACAGACCGGTGGGTTGTCAAACTACTTTGCGTTGATCGAAATTCGTCTGACCTGACCTGTAGTCACCGGAAACTGCCATTGCGTATCACTCGCAGGTCCTGGGCTGGGCGGTGGTCATGGAATGTTGCAGGGACGTCACGGATTGATTTCAGACAACTTTGTCTCCCTGAAATTGGTCACTGCAGACGGTACAATCACCAAGGTTGATAAGGATCACGAACTTTGGTGGGCCATGCAGGGGGCGGGCCACAATTTCGGCATTGTCACCTCAATCACTTCGAAGATCTACGACACCAATCGCCCACTTTGGGCCTACGCATCTTTTATCTTCACTGGTGACAAGGTGGAGGAGCTCTACACCAACATCAACGAAAAGCTCTTGAAGGATGGCAACCAAGAAGTCGACATCATCAATTACTCTTACTTCACGATGGATCCTACTGTAGACCCGGTGAACGTGAGTATGCCCCAATTCTACCACTGGTTTTGCAGAGACTCTAACAGCCGTAGCCTGTGATTATGTTCTTCATTCTCCAGGAAAACGCGGTATTAGTGGACGAGAAATTCACCGCGCCTTTTACCGCTCTCGGCCCCGCCACATCCGCAGCTGGAGCTGGCGACTACAGGGACCTATCCGTATGGACAGGGAACGCCGAAAACCAGACTTTTTGTCAGAAACTCGGTTTTGCTGCCATGCGATACCCTGTTGAGCTTCAAGTATACAACGTTCCCGCGATGCGTGAAACATACGACACTTTCACTGCTGGTCTTCAAAGCACACCTGCTCTTGGGTTTTCTGTGGTACTATTTGAGGGTTACTCCACGCAAGGTGTACATGCTGTTCCCGCTCCCAGCACCGCTTATCCTTTCCGCGAGAGCAATCTTTTAGTTTCTCCTGTAATGCTGTTCCAAGAAGACACACCCGAGTTGGCCGAGACGGCCAATGCTCTTGGCACACAGCTCCGCGAGATCATTCACAAAGCCAGCGGCGAACCAAACCTTCGTGTTTATGTCAACTACGCATTAGGGAATGAGGGCCCCGAAGCATGGTATGGCGCGGAGCAGTGGCGGCAGGATAAGCTGAAAACTCTCAAGAGCAAGTATGATCCCGAAGGCAAGTTCAGCTTCTTCGCCCCGATCGCGTAAGGTGTGCCTTTTCCCACAACATGGGCAAACATAATATGCTCTTCGAATGTTGCAGACCCAATGAAACGGTGTGAAATAGAATTAGATGGCTAATTTCAAATCTGTATCTAATCGAACCCTTGCTTGAAATTTTTGCAAGTGCTCAATATCGATCCTTGTGAACCATCGTATGATCCGAAGGTCTTGATGGGGTACTTCGGTCTATGCTTGGCCCGAGCCGCGCGGGCAGGGGCATCTACTTCTACCGCCGCTGCATCGTGCTTTCTTGTTATGACGGGAAAAGACGAAGAGGGTTTCTACGGATTGCTGTAGGCATAATTTAGTCAATGGCCTACCACTATTCAATATATCAGTAGACCAAAGAAACGATGTATCAGTAGAAAACATTTATAATTCTCCTGGTTTGACGTTTGTCTCCCTTGTAGATCAACTTCTCTTCCCTATACATACAAGTACGTGATGAAGATATCACACCTGCAGGTACCTCGGCCTGGAAGTGTGGACCATGAACATACAATACAATACCCTGAGCACGGTGCGATAACATAGTGAACACCAGATTGAATTTCGCTGCAGGGCTAGGCAGGGAATGATAGGATTGAGTAATTCGGACGAGTTTATGCCCAATGTATACGAGACAGCTGTACGCAGGCTTTCTCCGCATAAGCTCGCCCCCCACTCTATTCCTTAATAGAGATTCGATCCATGACCTACATTCCATTCCCATGTGATCATGCCCAGCCAAATTTTTGTCCGTAGACTAGTGTCGTGCAGCGATTCTTACTTGGCATATTGGTGATAAGACCCCCGGGGTATGACACTATACTAGTGTATTGAGTGTATCAAGCGGCACACCATCCTAGTTAGTATTGAACCTATTTGGAGCTAAGCCCGTACTCGCAATTCGCAATCCATTACTCCCGCTTATTTTCAGGCGCATGGTATGTTCCGGACTTGCTTATGGCCTATAGGTCGTTTAAATTCTGATTCAATGTCCGTCTGAATGGAGCCCGCCGGTGAGGATTTCCACGCGAGATCTAGACGAATATGTGGAATACCAACACTCCAACCTTCCATTAATCCCAGGGATTACAGTACTTCGGGATGGATTAAAGCAATATGCATGTAAGAGCAATACGGCACACGTGTTAGATCCCAGCTGCGCCGTACGGAGGCTTATTGCACGTTGCTATTGCATGCCGTAGCGAATCTCCCCTGCCAATCTTTCTCTGCCGATATAATCAGTGGGAGATCCGCACGTTGAAGCTGATTTACGCTCTGTCCACAGCCCTCACGTCGATCTGCCGTTCACTCATTTGCCATGATTTTCGCGACAACCCTCCACCGGAACCCAGGTGCGCAGGCTGATATTGCTGTGGAAACTATCCTTCTTTTCTTTGTCTTTCTCACCCTTGGTTTGCGAATATGGTCGCGTGCAATAAAGGGCATTGGAATGCATACGAATGACTGGCTTATCATCGCTTCGACGGTATGTCAACAATTCTGGCCAGGCGCAATGCTTGAGAGGTTGCAACTCACACTGAATTAGTTTGTTCTCACTGCCCGTTACGCCACTGAATTATGCGTCATCTTCATAGGTGGGCTCGGTCTGCATCTCGTGGAAGCAATTACACTGGCCGGGCCCAACCTAGTGACTGATTTCCTGAAGGTAAGTTGAAAACAACGGTCGCAATTCAATCAAATGTGGATGAGATTCTAATTTTGCGGTATACAGATTCTATACGCCCTCGACCTGATGTGGATTACGACGTGCGCATTAACGAAGCTTTCCATCCTCTTCTTCTACACGCAGGTCTTCTACATCAACAAGAAGTTCGTGTACATCAGCTATGTTGCGATCGGCCTTTGCGCAGTATATGGAGTCTCATCCTTCTTTCACTTTGCTTTTTACTGTACACCGGTGCGTAAAAGCTGGTACCCGATGCTTGATGGCAAATGCGGGAACGACAGTGTCAAATATCTCCTATGGGGGTCGATCGACATCATCCTGGATGTGTTCATCATCGCCCTCCCGCTACCACTTTTGAGTACGCTCAAATTGCCGACCGCGAAGAAGCTAGGTTTGATTGGTGTCTTTGGATTGGGTCTTGGTATCGTCGCAATCACTGGCGTGCGGTTCAAGTTCTATGAAGAAATAGACTTTACCGATATGACGTATAGTTTGGTAAATCAAGGTATGCTGTCCGACTCAAGTCTCAGTTAAAGAGCGTGCGCTGACATACCACTTAGCGATCTTCACCGCAATGGTTCCTCTTCTTGGAATAATATCGGCGAACATTCCAACTATTCCTCCCGCACTTCAGCGAATGTTCAAGTCGCAAGTTTTCGCAACACAAAAGGGCATAAGCACAGACAATTCCTCCAGGCCCTGGTCAACAAAGAAGACCGGTGGAAGTCGAGGCGGAAGTCGCTTCGATACCGACTTCGAGAGGCTATCAGACCACGATGTGCCTTTGGTCAATATCCAGGCGGCAAACGCAGATCCGAATCTGAATGAAGGAAAGTCGCAAATTCAGGTTACGACAGATTGGCATATTCAGTCAAGCGCGGAGAGGCCCTGAGTTCGCCGATCATCTCACTTTGCCCGAAACACGAAAAAGACGGATAATAGAGTTTAGTGTAGATAATCAAATTTTTAATGTCTTTTCCATGAGGTCCGGTGCACACATTCTACATCAGGATCATGATGCTTCCAGAACAATCCTTCCTAATTTTTGTCCGATACTTCACTGTATTCTAGAATAGTGCACTGACAGTGAAAACTATATCGCATTTTCCTAATCACCCTTAGCGATGCGGCCACGTCCCGACGGGTCAACGGCGAACGAACCTGCATATGACTAAATTTTTGCCCACATGGAGTAAGCTGCGTGATTCCATTAAAATGCCTGGTACTCCAGGAGACCCACCCTACAGCTTGTGAGCTGATTCGAATGCCGCGGTTGAACATGGGTGGCACCAATAGGTGCACGGTTGCATATACTACCTAGGCATGTATGCCAAACCCGTCAATGAATTCACAAACTAAACAGTAGGGCCAGAGTATCTCGGAGTCCGAATCAAAGAGGAATCCAGCCCACATTATGATATCCGGTATGGAGCCATTATGCCCCAGACTAGGGTCGGTCGGACTCGGTCCTCCAATGCAACCCAGCGGTCCAGCCAATAAACTTTTCTAGATAGGCTGTCTATCGCCGAGCTGTCACTTTGCATCGGAAGCGAGGGACTGGTTAACGGTTTTCATCGTCTACCCTGCTGCATATTGCTGCAATGCCGCCTAGAATGCAACTCCGTGGTAACGACTTACATATACGATAATAGGTAACTATGTAGCTCACTAGGGAGACATCGCTATAAGCATCCCTGACTATTCAGCTACGTGGACGTACCTGCCGTTTTCATTTACCCTATAGCGTCAATAACGTAGTTTTCGCGCGACAAATGTATAAGCCAACCCTCATGAACTGCATCTTATGCTGATATCGTCCACGTTCTGGTGTCTCCCACTCGGCTCTATCTTTTAGTCGCGACTTGAATTAATGATTCTTTTCTTACGATAATAATATCCTCACTAGGCCCTACTCAACCATGGCACCATATATTGAAGAAGAGAGGGAAGGCAGCAATACCAACGTGAGCGATGGCGTTCCATACATTGATAACCCAGAGCTTGATGGCAACGGTACGGAACCTATTGCCATCATTGGTTTCTCTTTCAAATTCCCAGACGATGGCGACACTCCAGAGGGTTTCTGGAATATGCTGCTAGAACAAAGATATGCAGCACGGGAGTTCCCGGCCGATCGAGTTAATGTGAATGGCCATTACCGCAAAGAAAACAGGCACAACACGGTAAGTTCTGCTCTGTACTCGTCATCATTCACCACCGCTCTGTTTTCGTTGAGGAGAAACATTATCGAAAAGTCTTGGAAGTGGCGTCTTTTAACACATCCCCTCTAGATACCGATGCGGGGCGGAAATTTCCTCAAAGATAGCATCGCAGCCTTCGATGCAGATTTTTTCAACATTTCCCCGGCAGAAGCAAACGCACTGGATCCTATGCAACAAAGACTACTCGAAGTTTCTTACCATGCTTTCGAAAATGCAGGAATTCCTGCTGAAAGTGTCGCATACTCAGAAACCTCCGTCTATACTGGATGTTTCACGCACGACTACTTGCTGCAGACGATCAAAGACACTGATGATCTACCCACATACGGGGCTTATGGCATGGGTGCAGCAATGCTAGCGAACAGGATTTCACATTTCTACAATCTAATGGGACCTAGTATCGCCGTCGATTCGGCCTGCTCGAGCAGTGCTATGGCGCTAGATTTTGCCGTGCAGTCTTTGAGAACCCGATCATCCTCTATGAGCTTAGTAGCAGGCTCCAACCTTCTTTTTGGGCCTGAGACGTTTGCAATGCTTTCCAACCTCAACATGCTCTCAAAGGACAGCCGGTCTTATTCCTTCGATTCTCGCGCCAATGGTTACTCCCGCGGTGAAGGTATTGCGGTGATGCTTGTGAAGCGATTAGACGACGCGATACGCGATGGCAATACAATACGTGCTGTCATACGGGCGACCGGTGCCAATGAGGATGGGAAAACACCAGGAATAACTCAACCAAGTCAAGACGCGCAACAGCTCTTGATAAAGCAGACCTACGAAAAGGCAGGACTTTCAAGAAGTTTGACTCGATACTGCGAAGCTCATGGAACTGGAACTCCACTCGGAGATCCTTTAGAGTCGGGCGCGATTGGAAACTGTTTCCGCGATTACAGGAGTGATACAGAGCCGATGTATATTGGCTCAGTCAAGTCCAACATCGGCCACACAGAAGGTGCAAGCGGCTTGGCCGGAGTCATAAAGGCTGTTTTTGCTCTTGAGAACGGAATTATCCCCCCAAATGCCGATTTTAGGGAGATTAATCCTCGGATCGACACCGACTATCTACGTATCAAAATACCTACCGAACCTACGCCTTGGCCAACAGAAGGTCTCCGAAGGGCATCGGTAAACAGCTTTGGGTATGGCGGAGCCAATTGTCATATTGTGCTCGATGACGCCTATAACTTTCTACGATTAAGAGGCATAGTCGGAAAGCACAAAACCGCTATATGTCCACCAGGGGCTGAGTCACCAATAAATGACTTGAGCGAGGAGGATGTTTCGATTGTGGAGAATCCACCGAAGCTCATTGTAATTTCAGCAAGCGATGCAGGAGGTGCCCAGCGTCTTACGAACTCATATGGTCCTTACCTCATGAAAAAGTTCTTCGATGGCACTGCGGACACCGAATTCTTCAACTCCTTGGTATATACACTGGATAGCCACCGAAGTCGATTGTCTTACCGAACTAGCATCATTGCTCAATCAATCGAAGATCTCATGGAAATTGGATCTGAGTTGCCTCCATCCAGAAGGGCTCGATCAACGTCCCTCCAACTAGGGTTTGTGTTCACTGGACAAGGCGCTCAGTGGCACGCCATGGGAAGGGAGCTTCTAGCATATCCCATCTACAGGAAGTCAATCGAAGAGGCTAGCGCTCACCTTAATGCCATGGGATGTCCATGGTCTGCAATGGATGAGTTAAGACGAAGCAAAGAGGAATCCAAGATCGATGACCCGGAATACAGCCAAACACTATGTACAGTGGTTCAGGTCGCTCTCGTGGATCTATTGAACACGGTAAACATCAAGCCTTCCGCCGTTGTTGGTCACTCTTCGGGGGAGATTGGCGCCGCTTACGCTGGGCGATACATTTCCAAGCAAAATGCGTGGAAGATTGCATATCAGCGAGGTGTGGTAGCTGCCAAGCTGACTCGATCCACTGAACACGGGTCAGGCGCTATGATGGCGGTCGGCCTTTCCAACGAAGATGTACAGCCGCATCTCAATGGGGTTCTTGAAAAGTGCAAAGCTGAAATTGGCTTGAGAGTTGCTTGTGTGAACAGTCCTACGAGCACCACTATTGCTGGCGACGAACACCTGATCGATGCTCTTCTTTCCCATCTCAATGATCAAGACACTGGGATTTTTGCCCGCAAGCTGAGGGTACAAGTTGCCTACCACTCCCCACAAATGCAAGCGGTTTCGAACGAGTATCTCGAAAGCTTGGGGTCCCTCTTGAAGAATGCCCCGACAGCCGATACCGTCCCAATGATCTCAAGTGTGACCGGCAAACTCGTCGAAGAGAAGGAGGTGTGCAACGCCGAATATTGGGTTGCGAACATGGTCTCTCCAGTACTTTTTAGCCCTGCAGTCATGGAAATGTGTAGCAGTAAAGGGTTCGTTGACTTTTTGGTCGAACTAGGCCCACACTCTGCTTTGGAAGGCCCACTTCGAGAAATCCTAAAGAGCAAGGGCATGAAACCAGACGTCGGATACAACTCCATTCTCAAGCGGAATAAGCCCGCTGACATGACCCTTCTACACGCCGTAGGAAATCTCTGGTGCGATAATTATGATGTCGATATCCGCCGGATCAATGAGCTTGAAGCAGAGCAACCAGTGTCACGCGATATGCTGATAGATCTACCCGCCTATGAGTTTGATCATTCGCACAAATACTGGCACGAAAGTCGTCTTAGCAAGACGTACCGACTTCGAAACCATCTTCCACACGATTATCTCGGCACTCGTTGTGTAGACTGGAGCCCACTCGATGCACGCTGGCGGCTACTGCTTCGCGTGAGAGACCTTCCCTGGATCGCGGATCATATCGTCGACAATCGCAAAATTTATCCAGGAACAGGCATGCTGGTCATGGCTATAGAAGCTGCAAAGGAGCTCGCCGATCGTCAGCGCAAAGTTCTGGGCTTTGCGATACGCGACGTCGATTTATCGAGCGCTATGGAACTTGAAGGCGCAACCGAAGTCCTGGAAGTCATTACAAGTTTGAAACCCCGGGATCGTGCCGGCCGAGATGCGTCTGTGTATGACTTCGACATCATCTCGAACACGAACCCTGATTGGGTGAGAAACGTCAAAGGCTCAATTGAGATAGAGTACGAAGAAGAAGAAAAATGGAATGCCATTCAGAGAAACAGATTCGTGGAAGCTCTCACATTACGACATCAAAAAGATAGGGAAGAATGTACGGAGGCTGTCGACGAAGCACACATGTACAAGAAGCTCAAAGAGTGGGGTCTCGATTATGGTCCGTCCTTCCAAAGGGCAAGAGAGCAGTTTGTGAGCAAGGATGCGGCTGTCGCAGATATTCTGACCCTGAAGGACGAGCAATACGAGCCGCAACCTCACATTGTGCACCCCGCTACTCTGGATGCCATCGGTCATTTGTGTTTCACTGCGTACAGTGCTGGCGGGACGAAAGCAATAGCAACAGCCATGCCATCGACTATCGAGTATGCATGGATCTCTGCTCATGGACTCTCCGCGCCTAATGCAAAGTCAGTGCATACATGTTCTAAAATCGTCAAACATACACCACGTGGGTTTCAGGCAGAAGTTACTGGCGTCTCTCCGAGCGACGCAAACGAGCTATGTGTATACATGAAGGGCTGTACAATGGCGTTTATCTCCGAAGTTCGAAAAGACGCCAGCCAAGTCGAGCTACCTAATTCAGCGCAGCAATGGTTCAACATATTGCGCAAGGTTGACTTGTCCATGCTTAGCTGGGCAGAGATTGAACAGTACTTGCTTCAACACTGTGGTGAATCAGCAAAACCGCTTGATCTTGCTTGCAAATATATTGAGCTCGCGGCACATCAAAATCCAGGGTTACACGTCCTTCAAGTTGGTGCAAACACTGAGGATCAGACACAACACATATTCGACTCTGCTTTAGATCAAGAGGGGTCTGGTGTTTTGTCTTGTGCAAGCTATGACTTTTTGGAAGGGAACGAACAGACCCTCACAAATATTAAAGCTTCGTTCGCCAGGTATGGGAACAAGCTAAGCTTTTACAATTCGTCTTCGGCGGAGAAGTCGAAGCAGTATGAAATTGTAGTTGCTCTTGACATCGGCCAGGCCCAGGAAGAGATCGATGCAGTCAAAAATAGCCTAAAGTTTGATGGAAAACTTGTCGTAAGAAGCTCCGTTCAGGAAACCAATGTGCTTTCCGGATTGCTTTCCCAGCATGGATTCTCAGGCCCAACCCTCACATTCAAGTCTCATGTCGATATTGAAAATGACATCATGATTTACACGTTAGCCGCGCAGCATTGCTTCGCCCCGAGGGACAGTCAGCGGCGAGTAGTTTTTGTGGGGGATTTCACGAATGAGAACCATACGTCTTTGGTGAACGAGGTTTCAAGTCAGCTTGTGGAAAATAAGCAATACGAAATTATCCGAAAGAGTTTCGTGGAAGCATCCAAAGACACAGAAATCAAGGATAGCTTCATGATTCTGCTTTCAGATCCTGGGCACTTATGCATGGAGTCAATGACCGAAGACTCATTCTCAGCATTACAGAATATCGTATCAGCCAGCACAAAATTGCTTTGGATTTCCGACAAGGGTGCCGAGAAACTCATCGGCGGTTCTCCTGTCTCCACGATTATGGAAGGTGCCGCGCGAACACTTCGCATGGAGAACAGTAGCTTGCACATGGTGCTCTTGACATTGGAGTCGTTTGGAGAGAAAAGTGCGCGCCATGTCCTGCCTGTGTTGGAAAGCATGGCATCTCGCCCAACTGGATCCAACTACGAGCAGGACTACTTTGAAATTGACGGGAGACTATACACTGACCGCCTCATCAATTCCAATCACCTGAAAGAGGCTGCTAATGCAAGACTTGAGTCACAATACACCGAAACAGTGAAGGTTGCCGACCACGACTTCAAGTTGGAGATTTCGCAATTTGCAAAGCTTGATACTCTACATTATGTCGAGAACTCTGCTGAAAAACAACAGCTGCAGAAAGACGAAGTTGATGTTCGGGTCAGCGCGATTGCCATCGACTCGCGAGATTATAAGAAGGCAATGGGCAAGGGCAAAAACAAACATCCCCGCTACAGCAATATGTGTGCAGGTGTAGTTACCGACACTAATCACAACGGACGTTTCAATGTTGGCGATCGGGTTCTCGTCATGGGAAAAAATTGCTTCAAATCACAAGTGCGAACGCTCGACTCGCATATATTCAGGTTGCCCAACACGATCGACCCCACGCAAGCATGCGAAAGGATACCCGCACTGATGGCCATGCATTACGCGCTCACTGAACTTGGACGCTGGCGTCAAGGTGATTCAGTGCTCCTATATTCTTGCACAGGAATTCTGGGAGAGGCTGCTATTCAGGTCTGCCAACAAATAGGAGCAAAAGTATGTGCTACAGTTCACAGCGGTGAACAAAGCAACAAGCTTTACGAAAAATACCAGGTTCCTAAAACTTCAATCTATTCACATCAAACTTTTGGTATTGGGTACCGTCCAGGGTTCGGAGGAGCTGATGTTATTATCTGCCTAGACTCACCTGAAGACCACCTGGACTGGAAGTTCGCGAACAAATTTGCCCGCGTTGTCCAAGTACCGTCTGTCTCTGCTCTATCTTCCGGACCTCCAGCACTACAACTTCCCGCCAACATCACATTTAGCTTCCTAAATTTCCGACAAGTTGTAACAGAACGACCGCATTTATTGCGCAACTCCTTCAGTTCTGCTATCGAGTTTATTTCAAACTATCCCGACAGAAACCCAGTTGCCAAATTCTCAGTTTCTCGTGTTGTCGAGGCCTTCCAGCATGTTAGCGACGGAAAGAACCACGCAGTGATCAACCTCAAACCGGGAGATGAAATCACATTAACGAGAAACACGAAGAGTAAGCTCCATCTCGATCCCAATGCCACCTATGTGATATCTGGAGGGACCGGAGGCATCGGCCGAAGCATGACCCGATGGTGTGCTGAAAGAGGAGCCCGCAATCTGATCCTTCTTTCACGATCTGGCGCGAAGTCGGAAGTAGCTCAAGAACTCGTCTCATCATTAACAGCTCAAGGTGTCAATGTGGAAGCTCCAGCTTGTGATACAGCTAATGAAGGAACTTTACGTGCGGTGCTTGACGACTGTCTACTTCGCATGCCACCTATCAAAGGGTGCATGCAAGCCAGTGGAGCATACAAGGATCTCACATTTGACCGGTATGATCTAGAAGGCTGGAACACCGCCATCAAATCCAAAGCGACCTCGTCTTGGAATTTACACAAGCTTCTTCCCGCCGGAATGGATTTCTTCATCATGCTCTCGTCAGTCAGTCCAATTCTTGGAGCTATATCGATGTCCAGTTATGCAGGCGCCAATTCCTACCAAGACGGACTTGCACGCTATCGCATTGAGATGGGAGAGAAAGCCACTGCGTTTAACCCCGGTATCCTGCACGATATAGGATTTGTCACTGAGTTCACCGATGCGCAGCGAGATCGATTGGATCGTGTGGGCTACTTCATACCTACTTGGGAGGCAGAAATCAATGCTTTGTTGGATATTTTCTGCAATCCAGAAAGCCCAATGACGAGTGTTTCTCAGCAGCGCCCCATCGTCGGCATGAACACAGTCGCGCAGATGGAAGCAAACGGCTCCGAAGTTCCGTTCGAATTCAGGCAGCCGCTCTGGCAGCATACGCTATATACACCTGCCATCAACACAGATGAATCATCAGCGAACAATCAAACTGATGATGTAAAGACTGGAATCGTAAATGCGGAGTCACTGGACCAAGCAGCGGTGATTGCGACTAGCGCGCTGCGGAAGCACTTGGCTGTATTACTGTCGACACAGGAGGAAAGAGTTCAGGACGGAACGACTGTTGACTCTTTGATTGCGATCGAGCTTCGGAACTGGATAGGCAAGACTTTTAGCGCTGACGTACCTGTTTTTGAGATTGTCAGTGCTTCCACATGGGGCGCGCTCGGGACCTCGATTGCGGAGCAAGTGAGAGAAACATCATAGTTCTACGGAAGGGTCGAGAAGGCATATTTGCCTCGATATAATTATCGCATTCAACGTTTTAGATGCGACCGACATGTGAGAGGGGAGTGTCGATTTTTCAATTCCAAAATTTAGCGTTTTGGTGTAAGATGTCCAGACCAACGCGGGCGACTCGCGCGTCATAATAGCACCACACTGTATTGTAGAATATGGGGTATCTATTCACATGAGTTATTTTATATATGTTGGACAATACATGTGTATGAATCAACAGTGTTGAAAGAGAAGTTAAAGCAGATCATCATGTCACGTGACTAAGTCTTTTTTTGATTGGACATGTTCATGTATACCTATATATGTCAAGATGTCTAGCTTTATATGATAATCATGCTCGGATACCCAGTCGATAGCTTTCCCGTTGTCAAAATGATGGCATTCGAATTCATTTCGTCACTAATCACATTGACCATAGTGCTCGTTCAGATCAATGGGATTTGGATGAGATGAGGGGTGAAAAAACAAAGATCAAATCGGGATGTAATAGATACCATTAGCTAGACTCGTATCAATTCCATACTCGCGAAATGGCTGGAGTTCATTTCATAAATGGGTACACCTACTCTATTTCAATAGACCTGACAGGCATAAAGCACGTAGTATGTATGGCAGGGATCAGCTCACCGGTAAGGTAAGCTTGAAGCCTTCACCAATCACAGATAATGATCGTACTGGGGATACGAAGTTGACCGCGAACCCCTCCAAGCTTGAGTAGACCGCAAACCACGCACTTCTATCTGTCTCTATACCACACGATGCATTTCTCGTTATCCTTTCCATAGTCGCGTCGGACACTGGAATGACTTCTGGACATACCCGACTTCGACTGTCCTGCGCTGACTACCATGTCGCGTGGGTCTGCGCCCTCGCCGATGTTGAGCTATTACCTGCGCGACTGATGTTGGATGAAGAACACCCAACTCCTTCGTATAACACACACTATGACGAAAACACATACATTTGCGGATCCATCAGCGGACACGCAGTAGTTATCGCAACCTGTCCACAAGGCGAAACGGGCAACGTCAACGCCGGTCGTTTGACAGGCTCTTTATTCAAAACATTCCCTAGCATCCGAGTCGCAGTACTTGTCGGCATAGGAGGAGGCATCCCACGAACAGAAGAAGACGCTGAAGACTCCCTGAATAACATCCACCTCGGAGATGTGGTAGTAGGATGGCCTGGTGATGGAAAGCCAGCCTGTGTATATCATGATCGGGGGAGGTCCAAACCAAATGGCGAGTTTGAGATGGTGGGCACCATGCAGAGCCCTGACTGGAGATTGATAAACGCTCTCGGTATTCTAGTATCGGACCACGAACTCGAGAAAACTACGTTCGATCATCAGCTAGCGAGGTTGCGGCGTCACAAGTTGCATAGAAGGTTTGCTCACCCGGGTGTCGAACATGACCGACTCTTCAAGGCCTCGTATAGTCATGTTGGCAATAGCAAGTCCAATTGCGCAGCGTGCGACTACAGTCAGCTCGTCCAGCGGCCACAGCGAACTGAGCAGGAAGCACGTGGTATGGTCTTTCATCAAGGGCGAGTGGCCACTGGAAACTCAGTGATTCGCGATGGCAAGCTGCGAGATGACATTGGCATAAGATGTGATGGGGCGCTCTGTGTTGAGATGGAGGCAGCAGGCGTTGACGTAAACCGACGCTGTTTGGTTATTCGCGGCATCTCCGACTATGCGGACTCACATAAGAGCGACTTGTGGCAGTCGCATGCAGCTGGTAACGCAGCAGCTTTCACACGAGAGTTACTTTGCAGATTACAAACAACTGCAGTACAAGAAATGCAAGGTGTTGTCGAAGGTTAGTTATTAGCCATGAGGGTAGGCTCAAATCCTGAAAGCTTAGGTGGCACTTGCCTGCACAACTGGCCTGTGCCGAATACAGCGTACTGATAATTATTAGTAGCACCTTGGCTTGTTCCCCTCGCCAGACCGCAGTCATTCGTCGGTAGAGAGCCACAGCTGGATAAAATCGCTAAGCATATCATGTCGGAGAAGAGTAACAAGTTGTCCATATATGGCCTTGGGGGGTGTGGCAAGACCGCACTTGCCCTCGAGGTGGCGTATAGAACAAGAGAACAGCAACCTGAATGCGCGATCTTCTGGGTACCAGCAGTAAATCGAGAACATTTTGAGCAAGCATACCGAGACATCGCAGAAGCCCTACACATACCTGGCGTCTTAGACGACCAAACAGACGTGAAACAACTAGTAAAAGTAAGACTCAGCGATGAGCGCACTGCAAAGTGGCTTATGATCGTTGATAACGCGGACGACGCCCATATCCTATTCAGTAAGACAGAAAAAGACGAGTTGTGTAGGCTAATCGACTTCCTTCCACACAGCAGCAAAGGCTCTATCGTATTTACCACTCGAACAAAAAAAGTGGCAGTTGACTTGTCTGGAAACAGTCTCCTTGCCATTGGCGAACTGGAGAAAACAGAAGCGATAGAAGTGCTCAAAACACGTCTGGATGAAGAACACGAACACCAATTGGAAGACGAAACCATAGTTACCAATTTCTTGGAGACAGTCGCCTTTCTAGCTCTAGCTATTGTACAAGCAGTTGCTTTTATCAACAAAAATGGTGTCGCCTTAACCGATTACATCATACTTTACAAGTCTAGCGAGGAAGAGGCTTCTGCTCTACTAAGCAAAGAGTTTGAAGAGCAAGGAAGATACAGCGAAACCGAGAATTCAATTGCCACCACTTGGTTTGTTTCTTTCGAGCAGATCCGACGACAAGATGAACTCGCTTCTGCATACTTATGCTTTATGGCATGTGTCATTAGCAACGATATACCCAAATCTATGCTTCTCGATGAGGGTTCTGATGTGGAGCAAATAGAAGCTATTGGAACACTGAAAGCTTACGCTTTCATCTCGGAGAGACAAAACTTACGGGACCAGAATGGCTTGCAAGCAAAGCACCAAGAGAGGACGTTTGACATTCATCCTCTCGTTCATCTTGCAATACGAATTTGGATCAAAGCCTGTGGTCAATGGAGAGTATGGGTTGAGAGAACACTGGACAGATTATTAGAAATTGTCCCGTTGGGCGATCATAGCACGATACAAGTCTGGACCGCTTATCTACCTCATGCAGTTCACACTGTCAGTCAGTCCACGGATGTTCCCGATTTGGATGACGAAGGCACTGGAATATACATACTGGAACGAATCGGGTGGTGCGAGTTCGTACTAGGACGATATAGAGCTTCCGAACTTGCCAGGCGGAAGGTTGTTGAATGGAGGATGGAGGTTTTGGGTAGAGAGCATATACACACATTGACAGCCATGAACAACCTAGCCCTTACACTAGGTAGTCTAGGCAAATACCAGGAGGCGGAGACCATGCACCGAGAGACATCTACGCTGCAAAAGAAACTATTGGGAAGAGAGAATACAGAGACTATAACATGCATGAGTAATTTGGCACTGGTGCTGAGTAACTTGGGGGATTATGGAGAAGCAGAATCAATCCATCGAGAGAATGTGATATTAAGAGGGCAGGTTCTGGGGGAAAACCATCCTGATACGCTAACTAGCATGAATTGCCTCACGCACGTACTCAAAGCACAAAGGAGGTATGAAGAGGCCGAAACATTGACCCGGGAGACACTGCGATTACGAGAAAATGTATTGGGGGAAAAGCACCCCCACACACTAGCAACCCTACACAGTCTAGCATCACTGCTAGCTAAACAAAGGAAGTACGCTGGGGCTGAGCAGATGGGAAGACTGGCATACGAAGGCCTAGAGAAAGCTCTCGGGAAAGATCATCCCGATACACTGATGTGCATGAATAATCTCGCATACGCCCTCCAGAAATTGGGGAAACTTGGAGCTGCTAAGGAGATGTATCAGCTAGCCCTTGGAGGGAGGGAAAGGACTTTGGGTGATGATCACCCTTTCACAGTAACAAGTGCCTACAATCTGGGACATACGTTTAGGGAATTGGGAGATGATGCCCTAGCTGAAGAGATGTATTGGCGAGCTGTCAAGGGATACGAGAAGGCGCTAGGTGATTATCACTTTGATACACTGAACAGTGTACACAGTCTGGCATCTGCCCTCCAGGCATCAAAAAGACTTGAAGCAGCTGAATATATGTACAGGCGAGCTCTCAATGGGAAAGAGAAAACCATAGGGAAAGACCATCACAGCACGATAAGGACTGTAAGACATCTTGCCGATCTACTACGTTGTATGCATCGGTACGAAGAGGCTGTCGCGCTTTATCAACGCGCTTCTGCTGTATTGACAGTGGCAAACGGACTCGAACACTCTGAAACTCAATATTGTCTAAGCTATCAACGCGAACTCGAACACATACTACATATCCAAACGATTGATACTGGAAATAATGGCGTCGACAATGGTACGTGCGAAAGCCATTCCGCTTCACATAGAAACTAATTTGTATAGACCGCAGTCGGTCTCCAGATAGCACCAACTACGAAGAGCTTTTGGGTGAAATGGCTATAAGATGATTTAGAAAGCCCAGACTACCTCTAGAGCACCCAAGATAGACGCTAGCTTCGTGTGAACTGATGCCATCAACTTGATACCTTTTCCCGATCCAGTATCGTGAACACAATACCATAGTCTGATTGTGCTGTTGCAAAGTGTTGAATGGAATCTTTAATAGCATGTAAATTCTCTCTCCTATCCCATGCCAGTGCTCAGCCTATAGCCGACACCTGATAGATAACGGCGGAAACAGCAAATCGCGACTATCCGTTGAAAATTTGAAAGGATGATGTGTGCATTTTAACATTACAAAATACACAGTACGAGTAAAAATTCATACAGAAAAATCAACATAGCATATTGTCCAAATAGTCCATAGTCCAGATGAAATGATAGATGAGGTAGTCTACAAATCATCGCCGATCCTCACCTAGCCCCACGAAACTAATCATGCACGTCATCCTTTACACTTGAACACGTTCGGCCTGCCCTCCAACAAAAACATCGACAGCAAACCCAAACAAACAACACCAGCAGAAATGACGAATCCGTTATTCTTCGTCATTCCGAATTTCACATTCAAAAATGGCACCAAACTCCCCAGCGTCAAGCTGGCCTACCTAGACATCAACCCCACGGCCCCCAAAACCGCCTTAATCTCCACGTGCTTCAAAGGCAGACTCAACACCACCTTGACATTCGCCAACGGCGCCTTCAAAAACCACAGAATCATTCTCGTTGCGCTCTTCGGCAATGGAGAGTCCTCCAGCCCGTCCAACACGTCTGACTTCCCCGCCTCGCTTGCCTACGAAGATTGCGTGCGCGCACAATATCTACTCTTAACCAAGGAATTGGGAATCAATGAGCTCGATGTAGTGTGCGGGTTTTCTATGGGCGGGCAGATGGCGTATCATTGGGCTGCTTTGTATCCGAAATTTGTGAGGCGGGCTGTTGTGATTTGTTCGTCTGCGCGAACGAGCAAGCATAACTATCAGTTCCTAGAGGGACCTAGGGTGGCTTTGGAGTTTGGAGTGGATTATGCGGATGCGAAGAAAAGTATGGTGAGGAAGAGAGACGGGGGGGATAATGAAGTTGGAGAGAAAGAGGTGCCTAGATGTGTACAGGCTTTCGGAAAGGCGTATTCGGCATGGTTGACGAGTGCGGAGTGGTTTGACGAGGAATTGTATAAAAGCTTGGGGGCTGAGACACTTGAAGAGTGGGATCTTCAGGCTAGTAAGGAGGGCTATGTGGGGTGGGAGGTTGACGATCTACTTGCTTTGCTGGGGATGTGGCAGCGTGGGGATATCAGCTGTGGTGGAAATCTCGAGGATGCTCTGACAAAACTTGAAGCGGAGGTGTTGTTGATGCCGTGTGAAACGGATCAGTATTTCAGGCCAGGGCCAAACAAACGAGAGGCGAAGAGCTTGAAGAATGCACAAGTAGCTGTCATTCCATCTGTCTGGGGGCATATTGCGGGAGGAGGCTCGAACAGTACTGATACGCAATGGATGGACAACAGGATATCGGAGTTTCTCAATAGATAGCTAAAAATGATTGTGGCAGGGTGTGAGATCCCGTTCAATGATTTGAGGTCACTCGTTGCGCAAACAGATTTCATCATTCTTTGTCTAAAGGATAACAATGCTCAAAAATCCAGTCTCCAGAACTTTTCCAACCCGTTGGTCTATCTAGAACAGAAACCCAAACGCCATCAATCAAGGTCATTTTGAAGTAAAAGAAACCAAATTCAAGCACTCATTGAAATTTTGAGGCGCTGGCGATCGATGAGATCTGGCACAACACAGTACAAAAAACACAGTGAATTGCCCTAGAACTTGAGCAATTACACATTTCCAAGCATTCTATCTCTGCCAATTCCCCTTGTAAGCATTCTTCCTCGAGCTTCTTCTAGCAGGCGACTCAGCAGACAAAGATCGCCGAGCCTTGCGGGGATGAGGTGTCACTATACGCTGCGAAAGTTTGGGATTTACTCTACGCGATGCTGTCAAATCTTTCGAGGATTTAGATCGTGGAACGCGTGGGGTATCGTCGGGAAGGGCGGGAAATAAAACCGGCGGAACGGGAGGCTGTTCTCTATCATCTTCATCTTCTTCCGCGACCTCTAGCTCTAGTCGATGATAAGCTCGTTTTTCCTCGTGATATCCGGTTTCTTCCTGTTTGATTTCGATATTCTCTTTCTCCTCATCTTTGGCATTTTCCGGTCCAGTTTCGTTCTGCTCCTCCTTGTCTTCGGTCTCTTCCTGCTCAATCTCGTCGTGCTCTTTGCTAGGCGATTGCTCGCTCGCGTGGGTTGAGGACCTATCGCGACGCGCAAGAAAAAATCTAGCAATACTATGCTGATGCTTTGCGGTCTTACCCGAGTTTGTGGCACCGTAAAACTTACGTGTACCAGCAACGCGGTACTGCGTCTTTGTCTCATCCACGCTGCTCACATCGGAGCTGCCCTCAAAGACAGGTGAGAGATTTGTACCGACAATTAAGTTTCCAGATGCTCGAGCAAGAGCGGTGGGTGGTGTTGATGGGAATGGGTTCTTTGGCTTGACCGCC
Source organism: Periconia digitata (assembly GCA_948474695.1). Classification (NCBI taxonomy): domain Eukaryota; kingdom Fungi; phylum Ascomycota; class Dothideomycetes; order Pleosporales; family Periconiaceae; genus Periconia; species Periconia digitata. The sequence goes on along the minus strand of CAOQHR010000004.1, from coordinate 1,999,294 downwards.
TGTGGGCGTTTTATTCCGAGGAGTCGATTCCGGCGATCTTCTATATCCGAAGCTAATGCGTTGAAGGAATCCTCAACGGCACGATCAACGAGTGGCTGACGGCGGGCAGCCAGAGGGGATGCTTCTTCTGATGAAGAAGAGTAATCATCGTAACTGAAACCGTAGGTTCCTGGAGATGGGACGGTCTCGGTTTTTTTAGGGAGCATTGGTGCTCCAACTTGAGGGTGGCTTGTTTCTTGGTTGGACAGCGATTGAAGGCGAGGATACTGTACTCCTGAAATAGGTCTATCAGCTTCCAGGATTTCGTATTGGGCATATGGCTGTGGCTCACGTTCGACTCCATTGTCGGGGGAAACCGGACTGCGAATTTGGCGAGGCTCAGTCGGGCTGGACTCGGGAAGTGGTGACAAATCAGGAGCATCAGGCATGCTGATGTCGACGTCTTCTTCTTCAACTTCTTCCTCGTCGGGTGATGTTCTCTGTCTCTTTCTGCTTTTCTCCACGGCTAATACTGCACTTCTTTTCAGCCTGCTCTGCACGGCCTCTTTTCCCGCTTCAGTGATGATCTTTGCACCAACGAAAGCATCGATGTCTTTCTGCAATTTAGCTAGAAGCTCATCAGGCTTATCCAGAAGCGCCTGCAGCTCTTTGCTCATCAGGACCTTCTGGACAGCGAAGGCAATAACCATTTGAATCCTCTTTCGGTTGTCGTAGATCCGATACATCTGGTAAAAGAAACAGCCAGCGCCAAAACCAGCGCCAACTACGCCACTTATAGGATAGCGGTAGTCCTGGGGCATCTTGACGAATGACGCCCATGAGGTAAGATTTTTTGGCAGTGGGATGTAGTTCAAAATGTGAGATGTTAGAGAGCGGGCGATTGCGTGATTTGGGAAAGGAGTCGAATAGGTTCCAGGAAAATGAATACTAGTCTTTACGATCTTGGTCACTTGCTGTTCGATTGTATTAGCAGTGACTGTTGGGATTTCTCGCGCTGCCAGTGCCCAATGCGGATCGTTCCAGGCCATGGTGAATAAAAAAGGAGCTGCCGCTGGGGGATGTGTGTGTGTGTGTTTCGTGGTCTGATCGTGGATGTAAGTGCATGCAATGATGCGTTCTGCTTGCAAATATCGGCAGACTTGACTCCTTTGCAGTACAGATATCGATACCCGGTAGCGCAGATCTCGAGTTGAGATATTCGTACTTAACGTTTATGCCAGTTCTTGTCGATTGTGATGTTCTCGCAACCACAAATCGAGCCGTGTATCGTCCGTTATGCCGACGTGCCTTGTGAGGCCGCTCCTAGTAGAACGCAGCTGCGAGTGGGCTGACCCGAGTCGAGAGACACTAGTGAATGATGCTGTCTTGGTGCAAAGAACAATAAGATTGGCTGATAGTTGAGAGATAGAAACGGATGATTCGTCCTGGTGGGTGTTGAAGCAAAAGTCTCAGCTGGCGTGGTTGAGTGTCTCGAGTGAACTGAATCAACAGGGGAGAGATAAATCTGTAGGAATAAAGGTGTTTGCTGAGGTAACACCGGGATTACTCCAGACCTATCAGAGCTTATAGTTCATTCACTTTCTGTGGTCGAGCTGGAATTATCCAACGGTAGGGCAGTGATTGCAGGGTGCATAGCAACGGTGCACAGCAACAATCGGCCATTCATTCTGAATCCTCCTGTATTGCATGCCAATTGGTTACAACTTGCTACTAGTATATATTTCTAAAATCGATAGCATAGGAAAATGATGGCTTACTTCATCAGGAAGTACGGCAATCGAGCAGTGTTGTTTGATTCGTAGAGTCAGTATTTGCTCTTCCAATCCGAGTCATATAAAAACGCAGCCTGGGTGACGGAGGACAATAAAAAGGCAAATCCGGGCTTCAGATAGGCAACGGAGAATATTTTCTCCCTCTTGCAAACGCTGTGTCCCCGCGCACGCCAACAATACAAACGCCTTCCACCAAACACTCAATTCCGCCGTCTTCTGCCCTTACAACAACACTGCTGCTGTCAACTATCCTCACTCAAGAATTCGACTTCCAAGTACGAACATACGAACATCCAGTGCTTTATACCCTACTTGCAGACACAGACTGTCTTTCATTACTCTCTTTGATACCACAGTGCCATCTCCTTCGACGAGTCCGCTACAATGAGCAACTGGTCCACCACGCACATCGTTCGCCCGTCTGGGCTGGACATCATGCCCAACACCCTCATCCCCTCCGCCTTCAGTACGTCCACCATCTGGAAGACAGCAACCTCCACCTCCACCATCATGCACGATGTCACCAAGACAGCGTCAAGAATCGCCACAACCACCCTCACCAAAACCATCATGGGCACCACAACAACCACCCTCGCCACGACAATCACAAAAACCAAGACCATAATCAATGGCACCGCAATCCCCACCTCAATCTACGAAGCACTCGTCGAAGCCGTCCAAGCCCCCGGTCAAATCCCTCTTCCCGCAATCAACTGGGCCATCGGCGCCGTTCTCATGGGCAGCGGTCTCGGGCTCGCCGGCTACCTAGGAACCATATACGGCCGCCGCACCGCACAGAACAACCCATCATCTCGCGCGGAAGCCCTCGCACGCGTCAGCACCGTCCTCGCCGAAGACGAGACCCTCCGACAAGGCCTCGAAGCCGCCCGCCCTCCAATCCGCCACATCATCCCCGCATCTTCGTCGTCGTCGTCGTCAAACCCACGCAAGCGAAAAGCATCCCACGAACAAGACGAAATCGATCCACAGTCTCCCACCCCCCAACCACCATCCCGCAACACACCTCCTCGCCGTGGCATCCAGCATCTCTGGACCACCTTCACAACAACGCTATTCCGCCGCCAACCCGCGGATCCCGCACCTGAGGCTCCGCCGACGAGCAAACGCCGTCGTATATCCCGCCCGATTTCCCGTTCTCCCCTTCCCGCGGATACACCATCCACCTATGCTACAGCGGTATACAGCGGCTTCCCGGATATGGACACCCCCGAGCGGAAACTGATCCGCGAAGCGGTCGGGATCCAGCGCTCTCCTGCGCCCGTTCGGATCCTGCTCCCCCGTGCGGAGACGCAGAGGCTGGATTTCGAGACCATGCCGGTCTTGCAGCCGCAGCCGCATCCGGATACGCCTGTGCAGTCTGTGGAGGGGCCGGGGGAGGAGATGGCTGGGGAGAGGAAGAGGAGGAGTAAGAGGGCGAGGGGGTCGAAGAGTGTTGGGGTTGAGGAGGAGGAGGAGAGGAGGAGGAGTCCGAGATTGGCTGTGCCCAAGGGCCAGACGGGGACGAGATGGAGTGCTGGGTTGTGAGTTTGGAGAAGGAGTTTGAGATTGTTTTTTTTCGGGTGGGTTTTGGGAAGAATAACTCGAGATATTGGTCGGGTGGATTACTTCTTTTCTTCAAGGTTACTTTGTATATTATGTACCAATGAATACCCCAGCTTCACTATTGTGATCATGCGATTTGAGATGCGTGGATGAGTGTAGAGGAGCCTTGATTTCGACCTGCCACTCAATGAAATAGATGTACAGCAGACAATGGGTATGGAGGAGGAATAGCTCGCTGAAACATACTGATACAATAAACATGTCGTCATCATCATCATGCCTCTCCGCCATTACTATCCTCATTTCTCGCCTGTTTCGCCTTCTTCGCCCTTTCTTCTGCCGCTCTCGCCAACACATCCCTTCTACTCAAGTTCCCTGCATGTATAGTTCCCCCAGCACTACTCACCACCGTGTCCCCGCTACTCCCCAACACGAACTCACCCCCGGTCCAGCCGCCATGATCGTAGACCTCTTCCGGCGCATCAGCGTACTCTTCATCGCCCACAGTCCTCCCGCCGCTTTTCCAATCATCTCTAGCGACCTCCCTCTCGATCTGCTTACACAGATCCCAGAAGTTCCGATCATGAGGACCCCAGACGTTGTGAGCAAGTTCATGACAGAGCGTGTTCCGAATAGTTTTGTAATCCCTATATCCGTCATACGCATCTGTCCGCAACCGCAGTTCGATGACCTCGCCACGATTGCGGTTCAGACCCAGTGTACGAGACTCCTGTGTAGTATGCATAGCAGGATCCATCTCAGTCAGCAAAGGCACGCTGAACTTATGCGTCCGCATCGCCGCCTTAATGCCAGCATCATCGCGCAGCCTCTCCAAGAATCTCAGACTACGATCGGGATTTGGGAGATACGGTAAGGGACGCAGTGTGTGGAAAGTGTACTGTGCCTCATCCTGCACTTTCTTCCAGTCTCTATTCCGTGCTGGGGTGGCCGCCTTTACGGGACCTGGACGACGAGGCGCAGAGGCTGCGGTTATGGTGGCGTTAAGAGAGGAGACTTCGGCCGTCGTGCTACCCATAAGTGTTATCTTCTTCGCGACGAGCGATGAGAGTGGCAGTGTAGGATCTTTGAAAGGAGGCTTCAGCAGGCCGATCTTTGGATTCACGAGGTATTTCTGGTTGGAGGAGGGTATGGAGAGGTCGGAAGCGACGCGCGACGAGAGGTCGGATATTGTGGCGTCCTCGGGGAAAGATAGTGTGATGGGTTGACCATGATGCGTGATGGTGAGGACAAGCTCATCTGTTTGATCGGCCATGATCAGATTGCTGAGGGTCGTTCGGATATGTCACGTTGAAACTGTCTCTGTATTGTGAGTGGAGAAGTTAGTAGAGAGATCAAGATGAGCGCTATGCAGCGTTGCTGATATGTCCGGAGTGATGACGACTTTCGCAGTGGTTCCACGAACGTCGCCCTGCATTTGTAATCGCGCTAGCGCGCCTCACGTGTGATCGCCTCAACATTCAAATGTTGAACGTTGAGGCGGTAATGCTGGAGGCCATTCGCTGAGCATCAGTAACATGTGAATTTTATCACGAAGTAGCCTGGCAGGCAATGCGACGAATAAGTTCCATATTCAATGTTATATTGCAGAATGTATACCGAAGTATGTATATACAGATAGACGGCCTATCATGCAGACCCCGTCCGAGATAGCCATAGATACGAATGCCCTCAATCCAACACAGCAAGGGTATCAATACACCGCACCGAATGCTACACTCCAAAGGGGCATCTGACCAGAGAGCCGCGATCGTATCCAAAATGCCGTTCCAGAATCCAAGAAGTGAAATGAAGAAGATCAAAAGGAGAAACGCCGACAAATGCTCAACGCCAATCGCTGTGTATCCAAACCCAAAATGCAACAAAAACGCCCTTGATGCCATGCTGACCGAAGAGATTCTATTCTCCGTTGGCCTTTTTGTTCTTCAGCTCTTCTTCTTCGGCCTTTTTGCGGGCCTCCTCCTCCTCCTTTTGTTTACGCTCGGCTGCCTCGCGCTCTTCTTGGATCCGTTTGGGTGTTTTTTGCCACAGCTTGTCTTGCACATTCCATGCGTGTCTAAGCCTGTCAGTATGATGCTAGAGAGGGTATACAATAGAGACAACTCACCCCTCGAATTCGGTAACGATTAGTGCCTTCTCTTGATACTCCTGTATCAGGATCTTGTCGTAAGAGTACGGCACTCTGGCGGGAACACCCTCGAAGGTTGTCTCGCGCATAGGGTATAATTCCTCGGTTTGATATCTGTGGTAGTTTTTGCAGACCCACTGGCCCGGATTTGTGTCTGGATGGGTCTCGCTGAGGCCGGTGATATCGATGTACAAGCCGTTGGTGACATCGATCCATCGCGCATCGATGATGTTCATACCATCGCCGCGCTCCCGCTCCCAGATCATAGTGTTGACGTCAAGAAGGTATTCGCGTGGCGCTGAGCCGTCTTCTGGTACGTACTTGGACCGTGTTTGGTTGAATTTGTCGCCCATGACTTGAAGTGTCGCGCCCGATACTTGTGTGTCCAGATCCCAATCCCATGGTAACCGCTATAAATCGTTAGCATTGAGCATGCAGCCTGCAGAAAAGGCGCACTCACCATTCCGTTCCACCACCAACCCAACAAGGTTCCGTGTGCTAGCCATGTGTCGAGGTCGTTCTCGCGGAAGAAATTGAGGTATGCGCGGACCATGTGAATTTGCGTTTGCGTTCGTTCTTCGTCTGAGACAATAGCATGATAGAAGCGAGCGTCGTAATGAGCCATGATAATACTGTCTCTGCTCGATGTTAATATTGGTTCAACTGCAGGTGCGCAAAGGATGGAAAGAATTGTTGCGAGATGGGACGGAAAGACAAATAATTCCGGGGCACTTACCCAGGTTCATGGAAATACTTGAGCGCTTGCTGTTGTTCTTTGCTCAAATCTCTCTTCACAGGCGAAGCTCCTGCGAAGCGCACCATGGATGCCGCCGCGACGAGCGCTGCGCATATAGAGAACCTCATTGTTTGTACTGGCAGGTTGGAAGAAGAATGAGATTGGTGGATCGGATTGCGGTACGGCTGGAATATATGAATAGTGTGTCGGTTGAGTATGATATCTACTACCGTCGATATTATACAGCGAATACTGAGATTCCGGATTGGCGATGCTGAAAGAGAGGAATGCAATGGTCTAAGATGTTTTTTGACGTCTTTGCCGCTGCGGGCAAGTGCTGTCTTAAGGTCGCGTGCCCCCAAGTACGATGACGCTGCTGGGGAAGAGGATTCGGAAGTGGGTGCCGGTAGTACCCTGATAGCGATGTGGGTAGGTCCTTTGACACTTGTTTGCTGCTAGCAGATGTCACTGCCTTTGAGCAGTGAAAAAGTACAAGAAAAAAACAACGCAAGAAGAAACGAGTGAAGACGGTTAGTTGGTATGTCAAGTGGAAAGAAACAGAAGTCATGAGACGGAAACGCAGCTCATGGGTAACAGCATTCTTTAAGGAGAGGTGATGTATAACGGGAGCCCCATGCATCGCATGGCAGATGGATGGCAGAAGCGTTGTAGATAAGTGGATACCGGCGCCACAGGATGCGCGGCCACGATCCAATTGAAGCAATGGGTCGCGTGCTGTCCTCAGAAAACTACATACGAGCGATGCCTGCCAACGTCAGTACTGCATATAGCAGACGCCCCGGCACGAGGCAGAGAGGCTGCTGGATGGTCTTGTTGCTATCTTTACTTGCAACGCATCCAGCCGTCATGACATACGAACCAGGCCTGTACTCCGGAAGCATGTATAAGCTGTAGCATTGGACTTTCCTGGGCATTGATCGTGTGCAAGTGGCCCGAGTGTCTTTGCCTATTGCTCTCCACTGTTCACTGTATCGAGCGACAAGCCGTCCTATCCGAGTCGCCTTGTTGGCCGCGCCTCACCAGCGGCTAACGGCTGGGGATTCGACGCTGCCTGTGGCTGCGTGCGTGTCGCCCGGCTGCTTGTATCAGGAGTCGCAGAAGAGATCGACTGTCAGCCAAGCCTGGTTGTGGATGAACGGTGCCGGCTGGTCAGAATTGGACGGCTGATCCTGTTTTGATCCTGTCTCACTCCATCTTGGCTGGCAAAAGGAGCTGCATGCAGTTCCCCATCTCCCCCTTTGTTTTTCAAAATTGCATTTCATCTCTCGTCCTGCAACCCAGGGAAAATCAAATTCACAGTGGAGAAAGAAAAAGAGAAAGATTGCAAGTCCTAGTTAGTAGCGGGGAGATGACGCGTCACACACACACTCTACGCAAGCATCTAGATTTGTTTTTCTGCTTCTTCGATGGTTGCTCAATGCGAACTTCGGCGAGCTACAGTAAACGACTGCATCACGGAAGCGTACGTACTTTGCTGGAACACTATTCTGACAAGCCTCCACCGCTTCGAAACATGTGTTGCCCTTGATCCCCTGCTCCAATGTTCCATCGCGGGCAGCGCACTTCTCCACCCCCCGCCCCGCCAAGAAAGGCGGGATACAAGTACGTAGCTATAACCACACCAGTCAGCACCCTAATCTGTTCTCGCCCGGCGGAACCTCGTTCAACCTCGCCAACTGATCCAAGGACTTTGTCATCGGGGCACATGCTCCGCCCCATGACTGAGAGAACGCCCTGCGATGGCCATATCATGGTCGGAAATCAAGGAGCGACTCTTCGCCCAAGACGATTCACTGCATAATGCCATCCTCTCTACACCTGTGCCACAGCTTGCTAATCCTTGCTTCGTAACAAGCACCGCATAGTGCATACGAGTGCTCACGCAATGAACGGACTTCACCACACAATGATGCCCAAGTCAAAATGCTGATGCCTCCTCATGACAACAGATTGGTGAGATGCAAGATAGCCCATCTTGGTATGCATACACTATTATTCTACAGGTTTTGTTTTGCCCAATCTCACCCCGTCCCGATGGGGGCGTTTTGAAGTGCATCTCGTAACATCTATCTTAACGCTGTTCCAACCTTGTGACGCCGGCCTGCTGATGGGTATAAAACGATGCTTACGACATGTCCATCTTCTCTGTGCCGTTCGTAACAGAGAGTTTGACGTCGCCTGCATCGCCGATAAGACGTTGTTCCGAGTCGGCGACGAACTGCAGTACCAGGTTAGCCACCATATCATCTACTGTTGGCGCGGGCCATCGCTACTTACCTGCACGCTTCTCGTGGGATCCATGAAGAGTGCGAAACTCCGTTGTACATCGTCAACGCTCACATCCTTGCCTTGCCGTTTGCTGCGGAGCAAATCGGAGGTCGTGATGAGGTTGCTTGCATATCGTAGACCTCTCTCATGACCGACTTTTGTGAGAAGTGCCAGGGCGTCGGGTGACACGTCGACTTCTTCTTCCTGGGCTCTTATGGATAGAATCTGCTGCAGCTCCTCGCTGGAATACGGATTTGTGCTTACAATAACGACTCGATCCAGGAAATCCAGAGGTAGGCCGTGAGGAGAGCGATAGTCGGTGCCCCTGATCTGTGTGTTGCCTCTGTTGCTTGCCATGATGACGATAGGTGCTAGCTCGTCCTCGAGCGCGCGGTTGATGAAGGAAAAGCATTCGATGTCGAGCATGTGCACTTCGTCTATGAACAGCACGCCGGGAATGATCTCAGCTTTGCCTTCCTCTTTCCATTCTGCCACCTTTGTGTTGATCTGGTCGCGCACCTCGCTTCGGATCTCGCCAGTATCGCCGGAGAAGAGAGCGAGAAATCCTTGGGTTCGCGAGTTGATCACATCAATCTCGTGAAGGCTGACGGTGTGCACTACTTCGCGCCGCTGCTGCAACTCGCCTTCAGGGCACTGAACGAATTTTGTGTCTATTCCCATTGCATCGTAGTCGCGCGAGCGAGTGTACGACCGTCCAAGTTTTGTGATCTTGCCCGATGCCTTGTCAATGGAGACAATATCGCCAGCCATGACCTTCTCCTTGGTCATGCCGTCAATCATTTTGGTGCCCATGTCATAGATGGTCTCCATATCAGTCGTCTTGATTGTCAGTTTGCCTTGCTTGTTGGCCCCCGTTACACTGCGATCGATCTGAATTTCCACCACCTCGCCCTCGATGACCTCGCTCTCCTCCGTTATGCGCACGCCTATCGATTTGCGAAACGCTTGTGTAAGGGCCTCGGTCTTGGACATGTCGAGCGAGAAGATCTCGGAGGATGCGAGCATGGTAAAGGGAACGTCGGCACCCAATGACTGCGCCATGCCCATGGCTATCGCGGTCTTCCCCGTGCTAGGCGGCCCTGCGATCAGGACTGCGCGGCCTGCAATCTTGCCGTCCTTTGCCATTTGAAGAATGACAGCAGCTGCTTTCCGTGCTTTTTGCTGGCCGACCAGGCCCTGCGACGATTCTTTGGGCTCCAGGGTATCGGGCTCGACGCCTAAGCCGCGGATGTGAGAGTGGGCGGCGATCAGATTGAGGCCTCGGAGCTCCTTGCTCTCGGCAATGGTGGTGATGGGGAGAGCCATGGCGATGACGATGGCAGGAGCCGATGGAGGGATGCTTGGTCTCGCGGGATGCTTCAGGTGCACGTCGTCGTCAACGCGCAACCTGGGGAGTTCAAATGTTGACTAGCGAAAAGTCGCGGTCACGTTGGGAAAGCGCGCTAAGCACTCCAGACTAGTCCCCAACAAGCACTTGAGCTCATCTCAACCGCGAGTCAGAGGCCTCACGTCGCACAGGAAAAGGATATAAAGTGCCCTCCTTTTTCGTCGGCTCCCGCCCCCCTCTTCTTCCTCTTCTCCGATTTAGTTGGCTCTCGAGAAAGCAAGGGAGTCAATCCATCCCATCATCCTCTCCATCTGCATCTGCATTGCATCACCCAATCCAGGCGCTCGCCTCTCGCTCACGTAAGGGCTCCTACATGTGGGCTGCGAGGCGGCCACAGTGACGACATGGCCAATCGGCACACGCCGTATCCAATCATCACGGATATCAACTCTTGTCCTCCACACTCGGCCGCAAGGTATGTAACATGTTCTGTTGTGAGCATTGCGACCATCGTCTTATAATGGCACACTCGGCAAATAAGCCCGTGTCACCCCATGCCCACTAACCCTTCGACAGCGCACCTGTGCATGGCTCGCGTCCACCTTGGTCGCCCGTGCCAGCGAATATTAATTCAAGGAAAAGACCCAGCGGTCCAGGATCGAGGGGTGCAAGCCCTCCCGATAAACGTGTGCGGTCTGCGTCCTACGACCAGGTGAGTTCTCCCCGCTTCTTGCGTGGCATGCCGCATTTACAATGAGATAGAACTCTGGTGACATCTCCTTCGGTCTCGTCACTCCGCCACCATCGAGGAACAACTCCATCGCATCCCCCAGTGCCACTATCGGAGAGAGCATCAGTAATGGGGGAAGTTGGCAGTATAGTGGGGATGCAAGCCCTCTACTTTGGACCACCTCGCCGACGGCCGTTCATCACGATGAGGTAAAACTGTCGAGTGACGAAATTACCCTTCCGGTATGCGACGCTCCCCTCGCCCCTCCAATGGTCCCAACCGCCGTTCAGCATGAAGATTGTCATTCTGGCACAATCATTTCGGTGCGTGCTACCAGGGACAAGAAACTGGCCCAGGCCGCGCAGGCTGCTGCCCAAGCTCACAGCAGGAATAACTCTCGTCGTGACACTGCATCCGTGATAATATCGCCTGATGATCTTTCAGAGTTGAAGGAAGAGGTTGCAAAGCTAAAGGCTTGTGAGAATAATCTCACATCTTCAGCTATAGCTCCCAAGGACATGCAGGAATCCAATGATGACGTCATGAGACCCAAAAGGAGCGACAGGACATGCTCTCCTTCAAATGCCACTTTCAAAGTCGTTCAGGAGTTGAGGGATGAAGTTGCGAAGTTCAAAAGCAGTAACGAAACCGCTTCACCTTCAACTGTCTCTACCAAAGACTATCAGGACTTAAAGGATGAAGTCGCGAAGCTCAAAGCAAGCGAGAACAACCCTACACCTTCTGTCATTATGAAGGATATCCAGGAGTTGAAGGATGAAATTGCAAGGCTCAAAGCCAGCGAGACCAACCCTAACCCTCCGATTATCAGTCCCAAAGACATAGAAGCGTTGAAAGATGAGATCACGCGCCTCAAAAGCAGCAATGATGGCTTGCAAAATAAGTCCGACAATGCACAACAGCAGCAGGTGACCATGCGAGACGAGCTTGAGGAACTTGAGAGCCAGATCAAATGTATTGCATCTCACGACTACAATACACGTGATTACTTAGAGGAACTCGAAGGTGACTTAAGAAGACTCGAAGATGACCTGCGTAAAGGCGTCTGGGCTTCCGATGTGATGGATGATGTTGAGCACGGTATTGGCCTAATCAAAGCGCAGCGACAAGAAACCGGGAAGACATTATTGGAGCGAATCCAGCAGCTGGAAACAGCATCAGCTAATGCAAGCCAACAGCTTACGATATTGGAGGCTTTCAAGACCCAGGGAACTGCAGTTCAGCACACGCAGGCACAAATAATGACTAAGCTTGGAGTCCTTGAGCGGTCTGCTACTAACTTCGTAACATTATCTGACAATCATGGAAGCTGCATGCGCAACATCACCAGTAACATCTCGCCACCCCAGGCTTGCTCCATCGAACATCAAGATCACATCGACGAGATTAAGAAAAGGACTACAACACTTGAAGCTTGCAGCCTCAGCGAAGCTGGTAAAAGAATGTCGGCACTTGAATCCTCTATCGTCGACCTCAAGAAATTAGTTGAGGAGGCGGTGCAAAGGATTCAGGCTCTTGAGATCTCAATGATCGGTTCTGACAATTCTTCCCATACGACTGGGGAAATCGTTTCAGCACTGGAGTTCACTCCCAGCAACACCACCGCCGATAGGACTCTAAGTAGGATAACTTTAGTTGAGAATTCCAACGCGAGCATCAGAAAATCTCTCGACGACTTGTACACACAAAAACTCCACGTGGATAATTTCCCCACAGAGGCCGGCAAAAGACTCTCGTCACTTGAAGGTGACCGCAAAGCCACCGAGTCATCCATTTCTGAATTGAAGGAAGAACAGACGTCACTTTCGCAAATCGTCGCGCGAATGGAGATCTCGCTCGAACAATCTCAGGTAGCAAACAATGATGCAAACGAGAGGTACAAATCTGAAATCACGGACATGTTGGAACAGAGAACAGCAATGGTCGCGGCCTTCCAAGACAACACTGAAAAGGCACTGGCAAAGGCTGAGCATATGCGTGCATCTGACAAGGAAGAGTGCATGAAAAAAATCTCCTCCCTTGAATCTTCTCAGGCCGCCTTAGTTCGCCTGAAAGAATCTTTCGCGGAAGCTGAGCGCAAGTACACTGCCGACCAAAATGTACGGAACAAGAAATTCACCGCACTCGAGATGTCTTCCGCCGCCATGCGACAGACTATTTCGGACTTATCGCGTAAGAACCTATCACCTGCGAATCGGCAAGACAAATCCAAATCCCTTGAAGACAGATCCGGGAGAGTGGAAGTCCAGGTCCAGCAGGCCATCGCCAAGCCAACTCCGGCTTCATCTATGTCACACGCGGATACCGATCCCGAAGACCTACGCCACTCTGTTCACCGTCTAAGTGGCAAAGTCAATGACTTAGACCAAGGAGTCCTTGCTCTGAAAGAGGCACAACAGCATGAAAATGCAGATATCAGGAGCCTACACGAGAACCACGAAGCGTTACGTCTAAGCATAGAACGGGTGGAGAATAATCTTCAGAACGCTCAAAACTCGGCAAGAAAAGACGACAGCATGTTGAGCAAAGCAACCAGTCAATCGGCTCTGTGTGAGAAAACACAAGAGAATGTTTTCGAATGTGAAAATGCGACCAGGAACTTGAAGCAAAAATTAGAGGCAATAGATGGCCAGATTGCCGAAATGCAAGAGGGCGTCACAAATGCCCGCGTTGCAGAGTCTTTACCGGTCGACGCCTACGAGAGAATACAGAGGCTAGACCAGTCAGCCGAAGATCCTTCTCGTCAAACCGCCACAATTCAGCAGGTTCTAGCAGAGCATAAGCAGAACAATGACGAAGTTACTGCCCAGTTAACATCCCTGCACAACAAGGTGACAGAAGCGAATGCAAAGTCCGTTGAGGCGCTTGCAGTGAGCGAAAGGAGTTCGGACGCACTTGAAGTTCTTTTTACCACTCTTGCGAATTTAGAAGCGCGATACGAAAATATTACCACCGATACGATCTACCGGCAAATGGTGGATTGGATTATCGTGAACTACCCTAACGCCCCGGACTTTTTAAATCAACTCAGAGAGGTTCAGGCCCAAATGGCAGAACTAGGAGTCCGCTGCGTCAGTGAGGAACACCTCAGACAGCGAATGGCACATGCTGAGGAGTCAATCAAATTTCTTACAGCAATCCCTTTTCATCAAGTACAAGAGTACTGTGGGTCCCAGCCACGCCTGATGGGCCAGATCTACCAGCTTCAGAAGGCTATCGAAGCTATCAACGACAAACTACCCAGCGGCGCTCTACCCATTCGATGGAATCTCGACTTGAGTCACTCTCCATCCGAGGAAGAACGTCCATGCGACGAGCCACATCCATCTGAGGAAGAACGTCCAGACGACCTACATCCATCCGAGGAAGAACGTCCAGACGAGCCACATCCATCCGTGGAAGAATCAAAGGCAGCGTTTGTCAGTGGTTCAGACTGATGTTGACCAGTATCATCCCAAGGCGCGAGATCATACATCATGTGTTGGCACACAAAAGCACTGGATGATAAGCTTCGACCATGTTCACGTCGACGTGACCACTATATTTCCCTGTTTCATAACTTATGACGAAGCTTTTCACGGCAGTACAAAATCTCCTTTTCTTCGCCTGTCTGTTTCATTCTGGCGCTTCTCAAGATACCCCATCATTATTTTAGTTTCCGACTATTCGGCATTTTTAATTCTCTCTCCTACATGCATAGGGAGGGCTTTTTTGTGGCAGAACTATCTGCGATGAATGAGTCAGCGATAGGCGGGATTCTTGAGCTTTACCAGTGTTGTTGGTCATAGACAATGATCATGCAACATGGGACTGCGATGATTCTGTCTGACCGGATGTATTCATCGAGTTTTCTGGTGGTGCGGTTATTACCCGCCTGCAAAAAGGGTTGTGGATGACCCAAGTATCATAGGTAGTACCGAGTTCACGGTGACATATTAGCATCAATAGCATTACAAACATCCATATCATGCTTGCCTGATACTGCACAATAGAGTTTCCCGGAATGTTTAACCCGATGTTATCAGCATGATAATGTTGAACACGTGTATCCCTCCTCACCGCCTCACCTAGACCAGAGACAATGAGCTTCTTACTTTATGCCTTCTTCCCGGCGCGCAAAGAGAAAAAAGGAGAGCCAGCAGATTACGCAAAGCAGCCGTGTAGTCAAATTAAGAATACCCACATGTCAGGATCAATCTAGCGCAGCCGCGCGCACAGCCGTATCCTTTAGTTGGTGGGGAAACAAGATCTTAAGTCGCCGCTACTGATTTTTACGTGCTGAGTGAGCACTGAAGTAAAGAACACATGTGTGTTTCAAAATGGTGTTTTAAAAAGGCGGGCCAACCTGATTACTAAAAGGACACGGAAAATCCTATTAAGTCGCCGAGAAATCGCGAAACTCCGAATGGGTAGGCAGGATGCGGACGCGCTAAAACCCCTATAATACTTTTTCCGTTTTTAATTCGACACCCACCTCTGCATATGTATATAACAGGATTTCTCACGACGCGCAGCTACAGTACCAGCCCTTGGATCCTTACAGGACGATTAAATTGGCGCTCTTGACCACGCGACAGACTCCATCTTGCCCGGTCTTCTCACAGGAAAAAAAAACATAAAATAAATAGTCAACATTATACCAAACGATAAACAGATCATGGCAGCGTCGACGACGACAATGGACGTGCGTATTAACAGTACCTCACAAAACAACACGACAACTACGTCAACAATCACACCATCATTGCCAATGGCCATGGACGTGGACGAACCCTCATCCTCCACCACCGCATCCACAAAACGCAAACCAAAATCCAAGAAACCCCCCCACATCCTGCACATGTCCACGCACAGAAACCCACCACACAGATACTTTACTCTCCGGCTCATCACGTCTCCTCCACCTCCTCCTTCTTCGTCCTCGTCTTCATCACCATCGTCCCAAGCCAAAGAAAAACAACATCTAGATCCCCTAACCCTGCACCCACTCCTCACAAACCCTCTCCAATCCTACCTCGGGTTAACAGGGTCGAGTATCCCCTTCGACATCCTGAGTATCGATGGCTTGGACGTGACGGTGCGCGTGCCGCGGGAAGATGCGAGGGCGTTCCGGGCTGGGGTTAGTAGTTGGGTTGGGGGCGTGGAGAGAGGCTTGATTCCGGGGTTTGATGAGGAGGGGGATGGGGATGGGGTGGGAGGGAAGAGGGTTAGTGTTTCTTGGAGGGTGCTGAGGGAGGTTGGGGGTGCGGCTGGGTTGGTGGGGGATGGGGGGGAGTTGTTTGCTTGAAAGAATGGGGGGAAGGAGCGGGATTGGATTGAGGGGTGGATAGATGGATGGGCAGAGGGATTTTAAGGGTGGTGTTTTGGGGATGAGGGGGTGTGAGGACAATGGATGGGATAGAAAGTGGTTTGTCACGAAGAAGAGACAGTGGATTACTAGCATCACGGCTTGTTTCATTTTCAACGAATGTTGAGTTCGGGGCTCTACACCTCACACCAAAACGAAATTTTGGAACAAGGAACACAGAAAGAATGTTCGAGCCACATATAGAAATAAAGGAACACATCAACCAGGTCCCCTTGTATACTTGTATACCGCAATATCGCTAGCAGTTCCCCCGCCCAAAACTTTCGAGTTCTCACATCTTGGAGAATATCTAATTCAGAAAACATGGTGCAATCATCCTAGGACTTGCAAAAATCTGACTATTGCCATCCTGGCGGAGGGGGTCCACCGTGCTGCTGCGGGGGCCCGCCATGTTGCTGGCCATAGCTTTGTTGGTGCTGCGGTGGGGGTGGAAATTGGTTGGGACCGCCGCCTCCATACTGATGCTGCTGTTGGGGCATCCCGTAAGGTGCGCCCTGTGGACCTCCCCATTGTCCTGGCTGTTGATGTCCAGGTCCTCCATATCCAGCTTGTTGCCCGTAGCCGGGACCGCCGCCGTGCTGTTGAGGCTGTCCGTATCCATGCTGTCCCGGAGGAGGCGAGTTGAATTGACCCGGTGCTGGACCACCGTATCCAGCTTGAGGTCCGTAGCTACCCTGCTGCTGCTGATAACCGCCTTGCTGACCGTAATTTCCCTGCTGAGGCTGGCCGTGTTGAGGTTGACCGTATTGGCCCGGTGGGGGACTCGAGTAGTTGTTGTGCTGTTGACCCTGCTGCTGCGGGTTATGCTGAGCGGGTGTTGAGCCATGTGTAGCTGCAGAGGGTTGATACGAATTCGGCGGGGCGCTACCAGTATAAGTGCTGCCCTGTGAATTGCTGTTATGGCTGTAACCATAGTCGCTGGATGGCTTGTTGTGCTGTAGTATTTTGTCAGTTTCATTTCATCACGTCACGTCAGAATGATATATAAGACTTACCGAGCTACCACCGCCCAAGACCCCTCCTATCAGACTGCCGAAGCCTCCACCTCCACTAGATGCGTGGTTGGAGCCGGAATTTCCATGTCCTGACTGCTGATTAGGCTTGTGATCATCCTTCTTCTTGCCACCTCCCAGCAGCGATCCCGCGAGCTGGCCAACGAGGTTTCCTGATCCTCCGCTGCCTCCACTGCCTCCGCCGCCGCTGCTGCCATGTTGCTTGCCGCCGCCGAGTAACGAGCCGGCGAGCTGGCCAACAAGGTTCCCACTTCCTGAGTTCTTATCTTTTTTGCTGCCCCCAGTCAGCGCGTTCAGAGCGAAACCCTTTAGTCGTGATCAGTCACAGCTTCTTGTGGTGCGGGGTCCAAGTATCTACATACCCCGAGGCCTCCGCCGCGGTCGCCAGTCGCGCCATCGACACCTCTCGTACCGTCTCCGAATTCTGGGCCCTCAGACCCTGGTGGTTTTCCGTAGGGGTTCGTGTTCTGGGCAGGCGTGCTGGAGTGAGATCCGGGGCCAATGGGTGCCTCGGTCGTAGGAAGATCCCATTGCGGGACGCCGGTGCTGATTTGCACGTCTATATCGGGTCAGCCTGACAAGCACTTGAGAATTCTCTTTCCTGGAGACTCGTCCGGGGTAGAGGTAATGCATGTACGTACAATAATACGCCCGAGATCTGTGTCTTTGTTAGCAAGAGCGCGCGGCGGGGTATGGCGTGATGAATGGTGGGGCAGCAATGGAACCCCGCGAGAGGAGAGGAAGTGTGGAGGAGTATTAAATGGTACTTACTGGTTATCCCATTGAGCCATCCATCCGGCGGGCAGCTTGGGCAGCGTCGAGTCGGTAGGGCCAGAATCTGGCGAAGCAGCTGGGTTTGGAGGGGTTGGGCCCGACATGGTCGTCGCAAAGTGAACGTGAGCGTGGAACACGTATCGACGAGAAGGGGCGAGAAGTAAGGGGGATGATGACACTGAGGAACGAGCAGTGGACTGAGAATAAGTATGTAGCCGCACCGGGTGGGATTGGGCAGCGCTGACTTGGCGGAGTATCAACGGGTCTTGATAGCTGCTGAGTTGGAAACGTGCGGCCTTTTCTCGTCATCATCCCGTGGCTGGTGTGGCGCAGTCCAGCCGTCATCACATACACACACCCTCTCACCCAACAAGTGCATAATGGAAACATCGCAAACAGATTTTCTCTTAGGCATAGCGCTGTTGCTGCGCCGAGCTAGCGCTCGAGGGTATGTATTTTCAGAAATAGCATGGTGTTTACGACGTTGGCGACCCGTCGAATGCGCAGTCCCTTATCAACGCCAGACCATGCAAAATCGTGCAACCCTGATGTCCATAACCGTCAGACCTAACCCGTTCCATGATATGCGCCATTATCCTTGAATTCCATATTATCCCATGCAGACGTCTAGCACTTATTACCAAGCATATCCGTCATTCACGACATCATCGCCGTTCCAATCTTCATCGCCGCTTGGCTCTTCATCCAGGAAATCGCCTTCTCCAAAAACCTCCTCGCGAGGGCGAGAATTGTCAATTCGGAAAAGAACAGTGTGGCATCGTCCCTGAACGACCTCGGGCATCCCCTCGGCATCTGGGCCTACGGCTGACCCATCATTAGATTCGACCTCCGAGCCAGAGCTTTCATCGTAATTCGTGTGCGTCCTGGCTCGTGTACGCAAGCGCCGGCCACTCCATTTCTCACTGAACTTTTGTGCGGGCTTTGAAAGAAGTGGCGCATCGCTGTCGCTCTCATTTTCGTCACCGGCGTGGTCCGCCTGGGCTTTCACACCGTCGCTCTTGTGCACCCCATCCGATATATCCAACAGTGAGTCGTTCCTTCCAGCGTCTTCATGCTGCGATGCTTTCCATTCCCGGTAAGCTCTCAAGCTCACAAGGTGGCTACTAGGGTGAGGAGACTTGTCCGCAAAGACATGGTCAAACCAAGTCGCCCACTTCTGTCTGTACTCGGCCCGCTGCCGCCAACCAATATCTACCATAGCAGTCAGTTTCAGTACACGCAATTGAGGTAAATCTCCAGCTGCATTGATGAGTGACAGGAAGAAGTTCGTAGCCGCATCAGAACTCCAATGCCTGAGATACTCCAATTCAATAGTTTCAAGGGTGGATGGCCAGGTGGGTATCTCGTCAATTTCGAGAAGCCAATCGTATAGTGGTTCGTTATCGGCCGACATGACCAGGGAGCTGTAGTAGTTCAGGTCTACCTTGAGCACTTTGAGACTTGGGCAAAAGCGCTTGAGATCAACTAGGAAAGAAAGACTGAGACACTGATTGTGGTTCAGAATCAACTCCTCCAACTTGTGGCCATGGTTGGCTAGGAAAGCATGCAAGTCCTCCGAGAAGACATTGATGCAATTGGTGATATTCAAGGAAAGGAGAGACGACGGAAGCAGAGCAAGAAGCTGTCCGTTAAGAACTTTGCAAGACTCAAAGGTCAAAGAGGTCAAGTTTGGCAATGCCGCAATCGCCGACCCAAGTAGCTCCTCAGCCAATGGTGCATCGTCACCACCGACTTTTTTCGGGTCAGTGTCAAATTTAGTGAGTATCAGCTCACGCAGGCTTTGGAAGGCCTTGTCCGAATGAATCTCTTTGATCCACAGCGGGCCTTTGGCGCAATACTGACTGTTCCATCGCCAACTCTGGAGAAGTAACGGGCTCTGACGGAGGGCCACGAATAATTCGTCAGGATAGTACCATCGACGGACACGTCTATGTAGCACCCTATAGGGGGGTCGGTCTTGCGGGTCAAATATGTCGATCTCTTTGAGTGTGGTCAGAGCAGAGACTAAGGTAGAGAGTACAGCCGGATCGTTGACCGGGTCTGTCGAGGATGACATCTGGTGCGAGTCCAGCTCCAGCCGCTTGGCCATGACTTGGTGGTTCATATACGCATCAGTTGGCGGGGTGATGAGCCGTTGGACAAGCAGTTGGTTCAACTTTGCCGCGTGTATTGGCGGACATCGGTACAGCGCTGCCAATGCAGGTTTGGTGAAAGTTTTGCAAAGACGCGCTACATCGAGCAGCCAGTGTATTGTCGGTAGGGCCACCATGTTCTCATGAAGTGGTTCCGATGCGTAGATGAATGTCTGTAGGAGTACGTGGTAGGGAAGGGACGCCCAATTCGGGATATGGCCATCGGTTGGGATTTCGATGCTGGACACGGCCGGTTCGGCGACTGAAGTGTTGCTCTTTAACGGAGCGCCGAGTGATCTTCGAGCACGAGATCCAGCAGGTTTTGCTTCCTTTTGCCTAGACTTGACGCTCTTGCGCGAGGTGCGAGATGGCGCAGTTGCTCTTTGAGGGCGCATTGGTACCTCGACCTCGTTGACCTCCTCTTCTTCTTCAAAATCTTCGTCTTCGTCATCCTCAGAGCTCACATCCTTGTACGAGACTCCATGCTTCTGAATTTTGCGCAAGCCTTGTCGCGCATTTGTCCTGACTGCAATTCCCTCTGAAGCCTCCTCGTTGCGACGCCGTGGTTCAGGAGAGCGATTTCGGTTCGATCGTCGCATTGGGGAGTTGCGTTTCTTGGGCGCGTAAGTCTCCGTGTCTATTTCCTGTATATCTTCATCGCTACTGGGCTCGCGATACGAGACAATGCCCCGTTTGCGCTTCCGTGTGTCGACCATAGCTTCCGCCTCTTCAACCCCAAACTTTACCAGTGTCGCAAGAGCAGCAACATAAGGCACGGTGACGTAAGAGGGTTTTTGGTGACACAACCGAGTCCAAAAGATCGCAATGTCGCACTGGATCTGACCTTAGCAAATGGATTGTCAGAGTGAAGAACTGTGGCGTGGGTGCGGGATGTTCTAAAGAGTGGTGTTGCATTGACGGCCGGATTTAGCGCTAGAGTAAGTAAGTGACGACAGAGCTAGACCCCGGCGATCAGATCACGTGAGGATCGGAGCTGGGTTCGATTCAAGCGCGATCAAGGACCGTGCGAGTGCATTGCCGTTCGTCCCAGTGGCATCGCCGGAGGCAGCCGCGTTCCATTACGCCGCCGCCCATTAATTCACAAGGGCTAGTCATCGTATCCAAATCCGTAGAGCAGATAGATAACGCTGCGGGAACTCTATTGAATTTTCAAACCCCGTCCAAGCACAATCTGAGCGAGGGTAATTTCTGCGTGCGCCATCATGCCTTCTGCCATTGCTCAAGGGGATGACCTGTGGGTCGCTATCAAGCAGGTGAACTCCACGTACAATAATGCCAGACAGAATGCGCACCTTGCTAACCCAATGAAAAGATCTCGCAATCAACTTCGGATTCGGATTATATCGAGCAGCTTGTGCCGGTAATGAAAGATGCGCGTTACAACAACCAACTTATTCAATCCCTTGATGCTTTCTCCAAGGACCGTGAGGATGAAATCGAGAAGATATGCAACGCCAATCATCAGGAATTCGTGAGCTCTGTGAACTCCCTTCTGCAGGTGCGGCAGGGCACGGTCGACATGACCGACGAGATTCTGGCCCTCAATGCGTCTATCCAGGAAAGCATCGATAAACTTGCCGAGCAAAAGAAGGCCCTCGTTGACTCAAGAGGCGTGCGCCAAAATCTCAACGAGGCTAATGAAGCCTTGACTGCTTGTTTGGAAGTGTTGCGCCTCGCAAACCAGGTCTATGATCTTCTTAAGGAGAAGAACTATTATGCTGCGTTGAGGTCGCTGGACGAGCTGCAGACGATCCATTTGAGAGGTATCAGCCGGTACAAGATCGCAGATTGGATCGACAAGAACGTTCCTATGGTGCGAGAGCAGATAAGAGATGCTGTCAAGGCGGATTTGAGTAGCTGGCTCTACAAGATTCGAGAGTCTTCACAGTTCCTTGGGGAGGTATCCTTTTACCACACCGATGTCCGTCGAACCAGGAATCAGAAACGAGTCGAAGGAGACCCCCGATTCGCAAAAGCGAAACTGAATTCCGCCCTTGAATTAGTGGCAGACGAGACTGACGAATTCGATGTTTTGAACAATGAGGAAGCGGGGAACGAAACCGATTTCACACCCTTGTTCGAAGCCATGCACATCTATGATACCCTGGGGAAACGAGAACAGCTGAAGACAGAATACACTAGCGATCGAAAAGAACAGTGTAGACTACTGGTAGAGCGACGAGGCTTGAACTTGCTTGACGAAGAATGCGGAGATCTTAGCAGTTTGCTAGAAAGCATTGCAGGGTTTGCCATTGTGGAAAAGACGACTATGTCTAGGACGACCAATCTGCGACTACAGGCTGATGTCGATGAGTTATGGGATTTCATGTGCAAAGAAGCAATTAACCTCATCGAAAAAGCCCTTCCGGCTGTGGACAACGACGAGCTCATCTTGGAGATCAAGGGACGAGTCTCACTTTTCATGTTGACAATGGAGGTTAGTGAACATTTTTTCTTGAGTACAGCGCACTCGAAGCTTATCAGACATTCTAGAAATGGGGATATCCCGTCTCGCGGATGAATGATTTACTACTCACCCTCTTCGAGAAATACTCTCAGCTTCTCAAAGCGCGCTTCAGCGAAGACTTCCAGGAGATTGTGGCCACAGACGACTACATGCCTATGCCTATAAACAGCATCGAGGAATACGATAAAGTTGTCACCTTAAGCTGGTATACACCAGATGTAGAACGCGAGGAGCTCACGTACGTCACCCTCACCCACTTTCCGAAGCACAACCGATCATTCACTAACTCGTATGTAACCAGTTTACCTTGCGTCCTGCCCTTTTCGCAAATGTATCCACTATGCTGCATCGACATCCGCCAGCTTCTCAACAAAATCTACTTCTTCAAGGATGATAACTTCCACAACGAACCCGTCATTGACGAAACACTTCGAACAACCATAGACCATCTGCTATGCAACGACGTCTGCCAATCGCTCCTCGATCGCCTATCTTCCCAATACCCCGGCCAAATCGTCCAGATCCTGACCAACCTGACATACTTCGAGACGGCCTGCTCGGAGCTAGAAACCGATCTCTTCGAAGCCCGCTCCTCGCCTTCCCTCACCAGCATGCACCCAGTCCCGCTAGCCGCGACCGAAAAGTTCAAAAACGCCAAAAAAGCAGCATCCGACCGCATCTTCGAGCTCGTCAACAGCAAGATCGACGACCTGATCGAAATCGCCGAATACGACTGGATGACGCGCGAAGCGCAAACCGAGCCTAGCGAATACATGCTCGAGCTCACGCGCTACCTCTCCAACATCATGTCCTCGGTCCTCCTCGCACTCCCCACCGAAATCAAGGAATTCATTTACTTTGATGCGCTCAGTCATGCCAGTACTTCGATTCTTGGGCTGCCGCTCGCCGCTCGCCGCATCTCGCCTTCTGCCGTGAAGACGCTGGCGACTGATACGCGATATCTGTGCTCTTTTGTCGAGGGGCTCGGAAATCCGATTCTGATGGAGAATCTGGATGAATTGAGTCAGACGGTGGCGCTCATGGGCACGGAGAACAGCGACGAGTTTTTCGATGTCGCACAGCGAAATAGGAAATATGGAAAAGTGGATAGTATGAAGGGGGCAATCTTACTGGAGAAGGTACAGGAAGGTGCTCAGGTTGTTGCTCAGAGCAGCGTCAAAGCACCGGAGAAGGATAGATTTGGTACGTTGGGAAGCAGATTTGGATTAGGGCGGTCGTAGGTCATTCTATTGAGAACATTAATTGGTGGCATGAGAATATAGTTGGTGATCATGTCTCGTGGCATTATGTTTCGTTTAGCTATGGCATTGAGGTTGCATTTCTGCATTGGGTGGGTATCTAGGTGTATACGAGTATAGCTTTACGCTCCCTCCGTTGCCTGGGCGTCCTTGCCACTCAGCTCCTGCCGCCATTCCGTGAAATCCTTGCTCACGATATCTCCACAGTCCTTCCTAACAACCTCCTGTACCTCAATCACCCCAGCTTTCTTCTTTAACTCAATCCTATAAACCCCATCGCCTTTGACGATGGTCTTCAGGTGAGCCAAGAAGGCGGCAGCGAAATTGATGCAAAGATTTCCATCCCAGCAGTTTGTCCCTCTCCTCACCATCCCAGGGAGTCGCCCCGTCTCTAGTTGTTGTACGCCCGTCAAAATCCCTTGCTTGCTCCGGTATCCCACAATGACCTTCGGCACGCCGAGGAGGAAGCTCTGCGCCCAAAACTTCAAGAGCTTGCGTTCGAACTTGAGTATGTCGCGGTGAGCAGGACGAGGAGGTAACTCTTCGGCGGTTTTGAGCTCAATCCAGGGTATAGGATGGTCGGACTCGGGTGGGGGTTTGGGACCAGATAGGCCGTCAACCTCGCCGCCGAGCAAAAGACTGTGCGGTCCAAACGCAGTGCGGATGATGGAGCAGTGTTGCGCGTGGTTAGACACGGGCGCTTTCGGTCTATTTCGAATGATGGTTTCGGGCGTGTCTGGGGGTGGCGTGGGCAATAGAGAGAGAACTTCGAACTTATATCTGGATCGCAGGCATAACGTCAGTATATGATTCTCACAGAATTTCCACGCCAAGTTTATTGGACTTGCAAATATTATCCAATTCGGAACATACTCACCCCCAATACGTCATCATCTTATGATCGGGTTGATTCGGAGATTGAAATCTAGGTGGTGGCCGCGATGCCTCTGCAGCCCTCTGCGCCGCCCTCCCCGGAAAGTCTTCCTCAATGTAAATGGTTCCGTCGCGCGAGGTCGCAAACATGGAAAATTCCGCAAACATGTCAGAGGGCGCAGTCATGATCTTGGTCATCATGCCCCGCCACGTCACGAAATCTACAACTTCCTTTTTCCCATCCTTCTTTTCTTTGCGCATCAGCGCTCTGAGAAGGCTGTCGAGATGCGGATCGGTTGTATCTTCGTAGTGGTTGAAGTCTTGGAAACCTTCTTTGAGATCGGCGCCGATGTCGGGAGGGTGATAATAGGAGATTGATGAATCGTCATCTCGGTATTCATGTTTCTCGTCGTAACTGAAGTGGGCGACTTCTCGGGGACGCTTTATGCTCGCGCAAGGACCTTGGAAGCGGTTCAAGGGCT
Organism: Periconia digitata; assembly: GCA_948474695.1. NCBI lineage: Eukaryota > Fungi > Ascomycota > Dothideomycetes > Pleosporales > Periconiaceae > Periconia > Periconia digitata. Next base: position 1,974,282 of record CAOQHR010000004.1, on the reverse strand, counting down.
GGATGGGAAAGCGGTGGACTTGTTCAGAAGCAGGAGTGTAACTGGGGGTAGGAGTTTCTTCGGATTGGGGAGGAGGAGCAGCATCAGCATGCGGAAGTGCAGGTTCGGAAGGCATTGAAGACGGAGGAGGAGCTGGTCGCGTTGTGGCATGGGTACGTGGGCGTTTTCGAGGGGGCGCAGCCTCTTCTTCGACATCGTCGCGTGAAGCTGGAGCTGGAGGTTTTGGAGGTAAACTTGGGGGGAGGCTTGTTTGATCCATAATGCGCGAATAGGTGGTGGAAACTCCAACGATTGCGACACAATTGCTGTTGGCAAGCTGATAGAGCAATGACGCGGGCGCCCCTCGCGGAGGTTGGCCATCACCTCCGCATCTGATTAGTCCGGATGGCAGCAACTACCACCACCACAAAACATTACAAACAAACAACCGAAGCACCAAACCCTAGACAGAAAAAATCACGATATTTTCCTTTATACGCCCGAGCGATCTCTATACTGGTTCCCTGCGATACTCTCCCTACTGGCATTGCCGACCTCACGCAGCCATGGACAGCCGTCGACCCGTTCGTCCCCCACCAAGCAGCCGCCGAGCTGTCTTTCATCCATCTACGACGCAATCTCGACGCACCAACCCGTTGAACCCAAGCACGCATGCCAAACCCTCCGTACACATTGCTTCTGAAGAGCCAGAACCCGAGAAAGACTTAGTCGAACGCGATGGCGCAGGCAACTACAAAACCTTAGGTCCTACAACGGCGATGAAGATGAGTGCCATAGGGAGCTTGGAAAACGAAGCAGAAGCAGAAGCGGAACAGGAAAAGCAGATGATTGCACTTTATGGGACCGAGAACGCGCATTGGGACCAAGCTGGTGAGTTCGAGCTTAAGGTTGTGTATATGGCGGTTAAGCTGACATTTTCAAGCTCTCGCGGAGGAGATCAAAGCGGCTTTGCAGAGCAGCATGGAGAGGAGTGTGCAGAGCCTTGATAATGATCGGTGGATGTTTGAGGGAGAGAGCAAGGCGAAGAACTGAAGGGTTCACATTGAATCTGGTTTCACGGCGTTTCTTTTCTTATTGTTGCCCAAACACGATACCCATGGAGTTTTTTTCGTTATCAATCGACCGGGCCTCGTTGCATCATTAAGCTTTGTTACGTATGTAGACTCTTACAAATGATATGGACTTCTAATAGTTCCAAAGCACATCCTGCGCGAAAGGCCAAGTAGCATACAATTTTTAGGCTCATTAATCAAAGGAAAGATCTTCGGTCTTGTACAAATATTAGAGCCTCCAGAGAATCATTCATTAGCTGAAAGGTGATCTCATCAATGGTCTATATGGACTCGGGCTACTGCTTCCTATTGCGACGAGGTCAGTCAGTATTGCCGTCACCATGCTCTCTGACTTGTCATTACAACGGAAAACATAGAAAGCATAAATCAACTAGTGTTTTCGTAGACGTTTGTAGCCTCCAATGTTGTCTGGCCATCCTAAGGCCTACACAGAAGTGGTAGTACTGATCGTATTTGTTCATGTACCCCAGTTCAGTCCAAGCACAAGAGCAGGCGAGTCACTCAAAGCGTGTGTCGGAGTTGACAGATAGGTCGGCGTATGCTCAACATGATGGGTCTACATGTCTCTTGCTGCTGTGTATACTCTACAACATACACGGCTCCATTGATTCCACAATGAACACCGGTGATTCTACTGGCACGCTGACCATTCTCCGTTGCTACGGTGGCTCTACTGCTCACCTCTGACGAGTCTCCAGGCAGATGTTCTCACAAGAAAACATTTGGAGGGTTCTACCGCGATAGCTGCCCATAGGTATCACGCAAAGAGTGCGGCCTTTACTCGCGAGCGTAACAATCGTATTTCGCGCTGTCGTCTCGGCGATTAGGCGTGTGTGGTGTTGTTCTGGTGCATTTGCTGGTATGCTCTTCATGCACTTGTTAGACCACCAGCCAGAACCACCACTTGTCCCTCGTTTTCTTTTCTTCCAGCCTTTGCCGGCACCATCCTCCCCTAGCACATGGCCGCTGCCCACAGTTTCTCATGAGGCTCGTATATGTCTCCATGTTACGCCGATCTGAGCTGATACCTTGCTTCTCCAGCGGTCGCCACGAGTCGCCGCTGTGGATAAACGCAGAGCATCCAACGCGTCGTAAACGCCCAACCACGTCGCCCTCGCACCACCACCACGGTTTCGACGAAAGCTTTGAATGACCGCTTCATCTCTTCGATAGTCATTATTCTGGTCTACGCACACGACGTCGAGCACAAGGCAGTTCTGACACTTGTCGATGTGACTGCCTTCTTCCCATGGCCCACGAAGATCCGCGAAGATTGCATACCCACAGCCGCCGGCCGGAAGTAAAGAGATGGCGATTTCAGAAGTAATGCACTTTTCTTCCCATGCAGCAGAATATAAAGACTGGGACTGGTTCATGGCCGGCTACCTTGGATGTGTGGTTGTGAGCGGCCGAACGCTGCCTGGATCGACCAGGGCATAGGCTACCTCATCTCAGCGTCTTGATTGGAATTGGTGACGAAGATGGATCTCGAGCAGTTGATATTTCTGCTTCGCCTATGATCAGAGTCTTGTACGGCTTCACCTTCTGAAGAGAGCTTCGGCTGCGGGGACGAATGGACCGATTCTTGCTTCAGCAAGCTGTAAGTCCAGCATACTGAAAGGAAGACTGGGCAGTAATACTGAACAGTAAGAACCTACCAGACAATCGGGACTGAAGTTATATCGCTGACTGCGATATAGATTACTCTTTCAACGATCCGGCTGCAAAACTTAGTTCTCTCTTACCGCCCGACTGCACAACGCTTCCAAAGAATCGAAGACTGTTTCGAAGCTCGATACCGTTCAAAGCTTTATATCGTTTGCTCGCACGTCAGATTACACATCCAGATAACCAGTACAAGGGAGGGCTAGTGGTACGGGAGTAGATCAATCGGATCTGCGGTTCGGCACACGCGATTGGATCCAGCCCCCGGTCCCAGTGAGATCCTAGGAGGGCTGAGTGACGAACCACATCACGCATTGCAATGCTTACTAACGTCTCAGGGGCAGCGTTTCTTCCAACGTCCGTTGTACATTGGAAATCGATATCAAGGAAATACAAGAGTTTTGAGGGGTAGGAGGGTTTTCAGGGGTAGAGAAACAAGCGGAGAAGGACTGTGAGGATTGGGCAGCTGCACGTAGGAGTTGCAAATTCCAGATTTGATATTCTGTGCCAAACTTCAAACTATGCTTTAGAAGCTCATAATCTCTGGTGTCTTGAAGTTCCTGAGCTCCTGAATTCGGTGAAATCATGGAGTTTCCAGGTGAAATTCGACTTGTGCCCAAAATCGACATATATCTCTGTAACGTTGAAAATGATATCTTGCGATTTTGATCTCTCTTGATATCTTGACAGAAGCACTGGGTTTGACTAGTTCTTCTGTATTTTCCAGCCGTTTCAACGTGTGGAGTCAAAACCCCAGATTTTGAGATGGTGGTATATATGGTGCTGGAAGCACATTTTCAACCCCGAATATAAGATATTGGAACGAATGCATACGGAATGCACGAACCAAGAACGGGAGCAATTGAAAGCTCAATTCTTCGATTACGGGGGATTTATCCTTTCGTTCTCAAGATGTTGCTTCTTCTTTCAGCTGTTTCTCACGCCGCAACCCAGAGGCTCGAGCTTTTCGTGCTGGAGAGGGTACCTCTCGAAGTGTAGATGCAGGCCAATTTCGAACAGCACCAAACCAGGCCACCTACGCCCATTATTCTTCGTATGTCGCCAGATTTGCAGACTTGAAGGATTTACAGCTCTCTGAATGCTGCGTGGGTGGTGCCTGCCGACTTGATATGCTGGCTCCTGCTACGGTCGCTCTTGCCCTCGCTCTGGCTCGCTCTTGCTGCTCGCTCTTGCCTCGCGACTTCCTCAGTAGCTAGCTAGCCGCCCTAGGTACGTACTTGGGTGCCGCCCACCCACCACGAGCACGCGGCACCCACACGTCCCACCTCTCCGGGCTTCCTGCTGCCGCCGGCCTGCTGGTTCTGCTGCTATTCACCTTCCTCCTCCTCCTTTCTCGGCTCCGGTTCTTGCCCTTTCCTCCGTACTGACGCCATGCACCTTGCCCCATTCGGCGGTAGTGCGGGTGCCAGACAGCGTGCGGACAGCGGTTTTGACGTGACAGAGACAAACCGCAGGTCTGCTGTGTCCAAGATCAACACATGTTCGCCATCTTGCTTCCAGGCTGCATCCACGCCCACGAACCATCCCGGCCCCGGAGAAGTTCAGGCGCGGTAGAGCTTCACCAGAGCTTTCCAATGGTGCCCATCTCGTCGTGATCTGACCATGGCTACTGTATGTAGATGCCCTGCTTCGTCGTGATGCCGTGGACCTTTTCACTTCCACTGCCGTCTCGGCCGCACCCTCACGCTGTCCTCCTCACCGTCCGACAGGGGGGTCCACCGACGGGTTCACGGGCACATAAAGCCTTGCCCTCCCCTCTCTCTTCCTCCTCTTCCTCTTCTCTCCACCACACACCTTCTTGCAACTCGACATTCCCTGGCCTTTGGTTCAATCCATCATCTCTTTCTTTGACCATCTTCAGTCGGTCTATACCATCCACCTCTTGTCCATTATATCTTTGCCTGCAGACCTTAGCATCATGTCTTCTCCTGTCGAAGGCGTCGTTGGTCAGCTCTTCCCTGCCTCGTCTCCCTTTGGCGGCACCGAGTCGACTCTCTACTCTCCTGAGTTGGCTCGCCAGGTGGCTGCTGAGCGTGAGCGTCAGAATGCGGCTGACAATCGGTCTCGCTCTGCTACTCTGTCTGCTACGCCTCTCAATGTCGTCCGCATCGGTCATGTCGCCTACATCGGTCTGGTTCCCCAGCCCCACCAGAACGGCATCTTCACCAACGAGCGCGATGCTACCATGCACAACATGATGTCTCGTTACATCTTCGTCACTGAAGTCAAGCATGGTCGAGCTGGCTTTGACATGGAGTCCGAGATGGACGACGTCATCGAAAAGATGAAAATTGTGAGTACTGCCCTTGACCATCATGCAAACAGTTGCTGACTTCTCTCCAGTACAAGGCATTCGAGAAGGCATCCATCTTCTATCAGGATGGTGTCTTTATTCGCTTCGATGCTGTCAACGACGCTTGCGAGGCCATGTCCATTTTCAAGACTTCCAACTTCAAGGCTCGCTTTGTCGATTCCTATGACTTTGCCAAGGCCAAGTGTCAGGACACCATTGCCATCAACGAGTTTGAAGCCCAGGTCAAGCTTGTCGTCCACTTGGAGTACCTCGCATCTCAGCAGATTGCCCCCACCTTGAAGGAGCTGGCGTGGTTGAACGATACCATCACCCACTACATGTCATACACCTACGGCTCCATTGTCGCTTGTGTCCATGTTGGCGTCGACCTGCCTGTGCAGTTGCACACGTTCCGTGTTGAGTTCCACTCTGTTGATGCTGCCAACCGTGCTATTGCATCCATCAACCTTGATCCTGATTCCGGCGTTGGCGGCGACAACGTAAGTCATCCGAGACAATTCAACGTAACTGCAAACACTGACTCGATACAGGATCTTTGGCAGTGGGCTTCCTTGTCTGCGACTGCTTGGGACGGTCCCCGTGCTCCCAACTCTCCACACCGCCACAAGGTTCGTTACGACGATATGGGACGCCTCACCACTTTCCGCCACCAGCCCAACACTCCTACCACTGGCCGCAAGGAAGCTGGCGGTCATCCAGCCGATTCCCACAACCGTGTTCGACGTGAGCGTATCTTGGATGGTTCCGATGTTCGTACCACCATCATGCTTCGCAACATCCCCAACAAGTTAGACTGGGTAAGTACCTTCCTCTCATCGCTGATGCACTGCCGCTGACTTTGACCAGATGGCGCTCAAGGCTATCCTTGATGAGATCTGCTTCGGCACTTACGACTTCGTGTACTTGCGCATTGACTTCAAGACTTGCAACAACGTTGGTTACGCCTTCATCAACTTTGTCGATGTCGAGGGCATGATCGCCATGTTGCAGCATGTCGAGTCCCGTTCCTGGAAGGGATTTAAGTCCAATAAGCATGCCGAAATCTCCTACGCAACCATTCAAGGTCGTGAGGCATTGATCCAGAAGTTCCGCAACTCGTCCGTCATGCAGGAGACCCCATTCTGTCGTCCCCACCTGTTCTTGACTTATCAGGATGCTGTTGCCATGAACCAAGTTCGCAAGACCGGCTTGCCCCAGGCATTCCCGCAACCAGACAACTATAGCAAGCTCCAGCGTTCCATGCATAGTGCTCGCTCTGTCGGACTCTTTCCGCCTTCCGGAATCATGAATGCCAACATCCAGCGTTCCATGATTAGCGCCTACGACCGTGGCACTCCTCGCGACTTGGTTCACACCATGAATGCGTACCGCCAGCAGGGTGACGGCATGGCTCCCATTTCTCAATACGATCGCATGCAGTGCGAGGCGTGGTACGCTAGCAAGTCCGGTCTTGGCCGCAATGCCACCGTGCCGTTCAATGAGATCCCCTTCGGCAGTGTGCAGCAATTCCTTGCTCTGACTCGTGGCGGCAACAACAACCGCGCTGGTGGCAGCCATGGACCCATCGCACCACCTCGCATGGTTCGTCAGTCTCCTGGTTACTTCAACGCTGGCCTGATGCCTTCTCCCATGATCGCACGTGGTTGGGCTACCGCTCCTCGCGGCTACTAAGTGCCAACAACATTCTCGCTGCTCGTTGAGCTTCATCGTCGGCGTTCGGTTCTCCGTTTCGACCTGAGAACAGCATCCATCCATGGAGATTTTCCGTGTTGATTCCCTACTCTTTCTTTCTTCAACCATTCCGGTTATCTTGTTGATCCTCCCCCGGGTATTTTCGTGTCCCATACTGTGCAAGCATCTACAGAGTTGTCATCTTGCCGTGTATGGTTCCCGATGGTGGTCTTCAAGGTTGTTTCTTTTCATTTCCCCCCGCCCCCCCAAATGGTTTTCGGTATCCCCGCAAACATGGATATCCTCGATATACTTTCTGCGAGATCATGGTTATTTCCCCCCTGTTTTTTTTTCCTCATTTCCCTTTTTCTTTCTCATCATATGCATGCGGTTGTTTTCTTTCTTCCTTCATCTGCGGATGGGCTCGCCTAGCATGGACGGCGTTTGCTCTGATATACCCGCATACAAGGAATATGGTCCCAGGTACAATGGTCCTGGAGATATGGTCTTCAAATACAAGGAGGTCTTCGAGAGGGGGTTTCTGAAATGGCTCGGCGGCATCTTCGGATGTGTCTGTTCCGACAAGTGTTTCGAAACCCTTCCACACATACAACAATATAGTTATGAAAAGAGCTTTGCTCAACAAAAAAAATATCGTGTGCCTGTTGCTTGTGATGTCGAGGATAATCGTGAGATCAGGTCCATGGTGTTGAGGTTTGATGCCGGCGAAGTTTCCATGGTGTTGATACTGTTCGGCCTGGCCTGCACAATGGCATCGCCCACGCCCTCGTTTTGCCCAAAACTATCTCTTTCTCTGTTCGTGCTACGACGTGCCATTGCTGTGCCTGTGGTATCAGAATCAACCGCCGCCCGACTCATATTCTGTCAGTACATGTCAGTGTCAATATACCCACAAAGCTGAAGTTGAAGCCGAAGCCGCAGTCCTCTTCTCAAGAAGCCCAACGGACAGAGCAGACATATATATACCACATCCGCAACAGCCAGCAGCACAATAGCAGAACTGCCCTATTCAAAACCCCAGACAATACCAAAGGTCGCCTAACTTTAAACTTGTGTGGTGGGGAGGCGGCGTTGCTACTAACGCTGCACCAAAAACCCGCTTCACCCTCAATCATACACAATACGAAGGGGGGTAAGGGGAATGATTTTCAATAGGGCAAGGGAGGGTAGGGCTGTGGCTGGCTGGCTGGCTGGGTTGGTAGGCGTACTTGCCTTCACTTCGACTTTCCATCTTTTCATCTTTCCTTCTTTCTTTTCTTTCAGACTCGTTTCAAAGGATTCCGCAGATGAATAATCGACGGAGGTGTCGCAGTCGTCTTTATTCTTGTCTTTATAGCGATTTGGTTAGAAGGCGGGAAGTGGTGACGCAGTGGGTGAAGTGATGTTGGGTCGGTACATAATCTCTCATTCATGCATACTTTGACTGTAGCAGGAAGAGAGGGTGCTGGCTATTATAGCAATGCAAAAAAAACTGTCATGCATATGCAACTGAATTTTGAAAAGTGCGTATACCATGTAGATCGTTGAGATGGATCTCATGGGTATGCAATATCCAGCGTAATATCATGTTTTCTGCGACAATGATATGTAGGAGTTGCCATACGTGCTTCATTGCTCTCCAGGTCATAGGGTAGTCTGTGGGATTATCCCCACTCCTTTAGAGCATCAGGAGATGCTACTGCAGTGGAGGAAACACCTGATCTCTCTACGCCAAATTTAAAGGCGAAAGATACAGTTAAAATTGTCATCGCACTGCCCTTCTACGAATATCGCCATCTTTCGAAGGGGGGCACAGCCATGGCGCACGGGCCTTTGGGTGGGAAGGCGATACTACGATGTTGTGGGTGAGGCAGCACCCACCTTTGGCTTTTTGCTGTTGAAGCCCACCACCACAACCCTTGACATTGAGGAGCCGACTGTAGGGCATGCTTGTCTGACATTTGGAAGAACGATCTCAGGAGGCTGGGGGTCTGCGGCTCCCAACATTCAGCTTTTGCGGCTTGCGTCGACGACGACTTTTCGATTGCCCGAACCGCTTGCTTGTCCTGGCGAGCGAGACCTTTACACCCGGAGTGCCGAACGAACATTGAATGAGTACAGCCGGAATAAGGTAGTATAGCCCCATGCGATGATGTCGTCCTTTTGTGTTGACCCGGGTAGCAGTCTGTATCCATCGTGAAGCTCATGGCTGGCAGTCCCGCCGCGCAGCACGCAGCTCATACCAGCGACCGCAATCCAGGAAACAGTCATCCAAGGATCCAACGAGCTCCAGAACGGCACTTTGGGCATCTTACGGGGAGATGGCCTTGACCTACCAGCATCTCGCAAGACGCGACTACTAGTGGAGAGGAGATCGTCATGCAAACCAGCTTCGTAAAGGCTTCGACCGACTACGACTTCAGCGAGGCGAGGTTAGAAGCCGAAAAAAATAATACATAAGATCCAGCGCGCCTGTCTCCAGGATAACGCCGTGTTGTAGTGCCTGAATACAACTGGTTGTCTAGGGGTCTACAAAGCACCAGGATGGCCGAGATATACACCAGGCAGCGTGGGCAGATATCCTCAAGGGCAGATTCAAGGGTGCCGACCAGTCATTATTCGCCGCCATCCAGTTTACACGGCTTACCACGGGGGTTAGAGTTGGTCACTGCGCAAAGATACCTTGGCCTAGAAGTCGACAGCCCTATACTGTACCAGCCTGGCCACTGGGGAATGCACGCCTCCTTAGTCCGGTTCATTACAGAGGAAGTACGCAGCGACGATGAGATTCGGCAGCGACCTGCTTGAAAGCGGAAGCGTTATGTACGGCCGTCCTTCAGGAGTGGTTCCTCAAGTTTGGTCGGGTGGCAATGAGGGCAGGAAGAGATGTGTACTCACGCTGGACCCCATAACAAGGCCACAATCATATTGGCGGGCATACGATGATGTGTAGACTGTTCACCATAAAGCAAGCGTGCGGCCGAGTGGTTGGTTGGATCAGGCCTAATGGTTTGATGCGGTGCTCAAACCACTTATGTTTAAACTTGTCCACGCTTCCGCTCCCGAAGACGATGGTCCTTCATGACAGCTATTACAGGAAGCAGCATGTTCTGTGCGAGATCGTGAGTTATATGCCAAAGAGATGCAGACGCCACACAGAATACATGGGTCATTGTGGAGGGTATACCAACAACCATCTGGGGACAAGAGCAGCAGCGGAGAACAGACACACAGAAGCACTCATACAAGGGCTCTCGGGGTTGCATCGCGCTTCTGGGGGGAAACGCACTCTCCAAGGTCAGTCGTTGCGTTCGACATGCGGCTTCCAGTATAGAGAACCGAACACGAATGGCGACTGTTCAACGGAACACGACCAACATATGCCAACTCGGATACGATCTCTTACCGTCCACCGGTATGCCGTTGGTATGAACACGACAATAGCCAATGAATAGAATGATCGCAGTCATCCGTTTCATGGCATTGACAGGGGAGAATACCATGCGCAAACACAAGCTCGAAACATGTTCACATGGAACATGCCACCCGGTCGCTTGTGCTATGTTCGGATCAAGCGGCGTTCTTGAGAATCGATCACTGGCGTATGCTGCTAGAACGCACGCAGGAAAATAGTATGCCGATATTGTTGATCCAATTATGGCGTGTGTTTCCCCCTAACAGGATCCACTTGGTTTATGGTGTGCAATGATCCAACTTCGGCGCGTAGCACTCTTGTCCTCAGGCGGAGCTGTCGATGAACATCATATCCCGAATAAAGGCGGAGCTGAGATCCGACGTTGCGAGCTTCGGTATCGCCAATTTCACGAGATATATGAAGGTGTATTGCAGGTGCATCAAAGGTCATCGGGCGCAGGGCAGGGCAGGATGGGGTCGTTGTGGCAAGCAACAGACACCCAAGGGGATAGCTTACTCAGAGCATACCAGGAGTCCTGTCGAGGCGAGAAGAACAGTCCTGTACCGTTTGAAAGAAAGGAGAGCAATCCGGGGTGGCCAGAGCGTTGATCGCGCACTTTTCTGGGTGTTGCTGACTCCTGGGGAAGACTTTTCACGGGTCGACGCTGGGACATATTGGCCAAGAAGCAAATTCGACACAAACTGGCCAAAGGCGAGAGTGATGGCGTCAATGCCAGTTGTGAGGCTCCAAGCTCATGCCAGCGTCTGTCAATAGATGCAGGCGGATGGTCATGTCGGCGCCGTCACCAAGAGTTGACGAAGATCCGTTTGCCAACGCTCATGCTGCTCGCGTAGATTATCAATCCACGAATCGCTTTTGTTGCCTACCCTGGAGCTACTGGCAACTGTCGGCCGGAAACTGCTAGCATATGTTGCGGGTGTACCCAATCTCCCAGCGTCTCGCCCAGGCGTTCAGCTATCCATACAGACGACTATGAATCTCGAGACTCCCTGCAGATGTTCTTAGTGACCTCTTGCGGAATTTTGGGATAGCAATTTGTTAGTTGGTGCACGCGAATCCGTCGTTGCGGCAATGGGCACCATGCTGCGGGCGGCGTTGAGACGTTGAGACGTTGAGAGCAGCTGCGGATCGTACCGCTTGATGTCCTCCAAACCTACCCGATGCAGTCCACTATGTCTATTTGCTCGTCTCTGCTTCAAGCATACGCTCTTTGATGCTGGACGATACCAATCGTGGTATCAACAGGGGTATGTGGTGGAGACAGGGGACAAGGACAGGGCATGCGCGGATTGGCAGTCCAACGCAGCAGGGGAAAGATGTTTCTTACCTTACGCAACACGGCGGGACAGCCTGGAAACGCGAATACGCTTCATCGATGAGAGACTACCAAGTCTTGTGGATGGCGGGCAGTCATTTGCAAAGCCTTGAGATGCCGGGGGTGGTGGTAGAAGGAGTGGTCGTTGGACAAGCCGCAATGGTGGAGGGAGGAGAGAGTTGGTAGCGACTGAAGCTCTCCCCGCAGCCACATTTGGGTCCAGGGGCACGGACCTGGCGAATGAAAATCACCGAAAAACGACAGACCTGCGCGCTAGCTGAGTCTATTCACAGTCCATGTTAAGCTTCTGAACCATTTTTCTACTCTAGAGACGACGGATTCGATGGAAAACTAACGAAATCGATGGCCGGGCTCAATGACTGACTCTGTCAAGTCGGGAACCTGATGATCTGATTTCGATACCTGGACTTGCGACGCAGCTTCCTCACAAAGAATCAAGTCACCTTGAAGTCCGCCCTGACGAACTACGCGTACATCTCCATATTGTTGCCGTCAGCCGTGGAAATTTGGACAGCAAATCTCACACCTTCTCCTTTTCATGAACCCGCGGTTAAGCAGACCTACCAGCAGAGAAACAAATTTTCGCAACACCATTTGGCAATACCATCATTGAATTGCGCGAGTGGGGAGCAACACGAGATCACAAGAACCTCAAATCGAGGAAATATCTCACGCTAAACTCTCTTGTAAATTCTCCAGGGATACAGCACGGCGAGGCTCAGAGCTGAGATAGGTCTTGATCATCCTCTTCGAATAGGTCGTATTGGCAGCAACTCCTCCCTTCTCTGCGCATTTCACCGACCGCTCTGTCATCTTGTAGGTCGGTTGATCAAATAACCGACAACATGAGCTCTAGTAACACTTCCGAAAAGAGAGACGATATGGCATCAACCACGCTCTCCGGCGGAGCCCTGCAAGCTCTTCCCGACAAGGAGAAGCAGAATCTCGCCGATACTCAGGAGCTCCTTCACTTGCTCTTCGTTCGCAATCGCAACCAGCACCGGCGCAGCCACTGGTTTAGCTCATTACATCAATTTCGCAAGCAACTGGGTCTTCTGCTTGAAGAGCTCTCCTCGAAAAAGAAATCATCCAGCGCAAAACTGCTATCAGCTCGTCTACAATTCTGGGAATCGAAATGTATACAGAAGTGGTATATGTGAGTACGCACAATTACTTCTTTGGTCTACATATGGTCTTTGTGGTGATGAAATGAAAAGCTGATTGAGGGTAACAGGCAATTCTCTCAACTCCTAGCCGTAGGCCCGTTCTCGGCGTTAGGTCTTGTGCTGATAGCTTGTGTGGCGAGAGTTTGCCGCATCACTGGCATCACTCAACACTACGAGGAGATTGCTTCTAAAGAGGTCGAAGATGTTATGATGGCCATGGATGACTCGAAGGACTTCAGTGCCATGCTCGAGAGCGAGGAGGTGTGGGATCAAGGAGAAGCCATTCCCCGAGAAGAGTAGTATGATCTTTCTGAAAGCTACAGGTATAATTCGAGGAAATAGACCATCGAAATCATGGCAACGTCGGTACAAAAGCATCTTCCAAAAACCATACAATGGATTGAGGTCATCGTTTATCATTCAAACCTAAACACGGGCCCGCGATTAAAAGCACAAAAGCAATCCGCCTCAATTTCATGTTTCTACTCTTCTTCATCACCACCAACATGAACTACACTTTCCTGCATCTCTCCCGCCACCCAAACAGCCGCCAACCTTCCTGTCTCCTCCCCAAACTCCATCTCCATCTCCTTAGGCCGAACATGCATGCCATGATCCGCCCCTTTCACCACAACCAACTTCGACTCCGCCGTCATCTTCTTGCGCGTACGCTCGAGCAAGTCGAGGGGACACATTGCGTCTCTATCGCCCACGACGAACAAAACACGCACCGAAGTAGGTAGATCCAGCAAAATCTGGTCACTGAGGTCGTTCTTGGGACCTCGGAGCGGATACGATACCAAGATCAACGACACTTTGATCGGCGAAGCAACAACCTCGTTTGTCGGCTTTGAAGCAGAAGTAGAAGACGGAGAAATTGAAAGAAGTTCGCCAGCAGCCATAACAGCAGCGCGCGAGCCCATACTTCGACCACCCAAGATCACAGCTTCTTCTTCTTCTTCTTCTTCTTCTTCTTCTACTACTACTCCACCGTTTTCGTCCCTCTTCGCCCCTTTCTTCGCGCTGGGCTCTATCTTCGATGCTGTTGCTTCGGATGATTGCACATGCGATAGACACGCGTGGAAGGCTTTCACCCTCGCCGCTAGATTCGCGGAACCTTGGAAAACGAGCACCGGTGCCGTACGAGCATATCCAGCGCAGAAATCACGTACGGCGGGTGTGGATATCGTACCTCCTGCTCCGTGGGTGAAGATGCATGTTGCTTTTGTTGTTGAGCTCAAACTCTGCGAGGGCGGTGACGCAGGCGCATGGTAGTGGTGGCACAGGATTGGTTTCTTGAGAGAATTATCCGTGATTTCTAGGGTGCTAAAGATATCGCTCGCTGGCTGCTGTGACGGTGGGGATGGGTGTGGTTGCGATTGCAGTGCGTCTTTTACAGTTTGTTTGTTGGGTTTCTTTGCAGTTTCGATCTTTCTCTTGGGGTTCTTTGGGATATTTTTGCTTCTGGATTGGACACTTGTTTCCACGGATTGTGACTGCACTTGCGGTTTTATTCGCGCTGAAGAGCGCGTCGCTCGTTTTGCTGTGGGCTGCTGTGGCGCATCGCTTGCTGATGACTCGGGGATCTTACGTTTGGGAGGCATGTTTTTTTTAAGATCCTGCACACGAACTTGAATAGATTCTACGCAGAAATGCTCGTTCTCCCCAAGTAATCAAAGAGGTATTGGTATGTTTGTGTGTTCGACATGTCTCCATGACGTGCATAATCGCATCGCGTCCGACGATGCCCAGCCATTCCGTTTCCCAGCCACTAACTTCCACTGTCCGTTTTGTCAATGCAGCGAAAATACTCGGACCCAACGACTTACGGCATTTACCTGTCCAAAATAAATCTAGAAAGACTAGCCTACAAGAATTCCACAGCACGTAGAAAATAATACATAGCAGGAACCCACCCCAACGAGTGACTCAAGAGCAAACCGAGGTAGCGCGGACATTTATTTATTCCTCTCACATATATTTCTTTCTTACCTCGTACTACACATGACGTTCTCCACAAACCACGAGCATTAAAAAAACGCTGACACATCTCATATGATGCGCATGCAGATCCGTGGGGGTCTGGGGATAGGTTCATCTTTTCGGACTCGGGATATCGTTTGTTTTATTCGCATATGTGCTTAGGTGGAGTGCTACAAGCACAACAACAACAAAGACTTGCATAACAACCTCATCCTTCCACGTGGGCGAGACGCACCCACCCACACACACAACTATGTGGACTTACGGAATCTATGACTCGTACATGCCCGCCGCTGCGAAAGAACGGTGTAAGACGGAATATCAATGCGTATGTGTATACACCGATTTGGTTTTTACGCAAGTATTGCTCCTTTGAAAGTTAGTTTGTAATGTACGATGGACATCGGGCATAGAACATGGGACGGTGTTGTGTAATGTGTATACAAGCAATAAAATAAAAGGAAATAATCCGAGTACATCATGTGTATACAGCATCCTTGACGATCGTCCCCCCTTGTTTCTATTCCTTTTTAAGAGGGAGTGCTTTGGGGCGATATATGGATTGATCAAAACACATTCATGGGTTGTTACATATGTAATTGCTTACTTACCCTGGTTCGAATGACAACAATATGCCAAATTCTTGCACTCGTTATGCTAGAATCATGTTTATCAAATCAAAGGAATGACTTGTGACAGGTTCAAGCGCCACAGCGACGACGACCAAGTTTCGACCCCGGTTCCATACAAGCAAAAGAAAAAAAGGGAGATCAGTGCTTCTCCACGTGTGTTTACGAGCGGGCCTTTTTTCTCTTCTTCGTTTCTTTTTCTTCTTTTCGGGTAGTTCGATGTCGAATCAGCAGATCCGGAGGTGTTCGAAACAAAAAACAAGAAAAGGTGAAAAAGAAAACATCTGAAAAAAAAACGGAGGGAAACGCTGGGACTCCGCTCTCACACACTTCCACGTGGTAGAGAAAAGAAAAGAAGAATCCGCACATACACCGCGCACACACACATACGCAGTCACCGCCACCGTTTTTTTCTTTCCAACAATGCTGCTTTTTTGATTTGCATACAACATCCGAACAAGACATCTAGAGCCACAATGATTCCAGACCGCCATTCGCCTTTCCTTAGTCAGGAATCCTCCTCTTTTTTTCCGCCATATCCTTATGTCTGTCTGTCTATTTGTTCAATGCGTCCTATTTCCATGACAAAACAGCATGTCCCACATCCCACCATGTGCATGTATATATGCATAAGTACTATACATATATACATAGTACATGGTACATGAAGGGGCGATAAAAGAGATGCCAAAAAACTTTCTCAGCAGTGCAACGTCTAAAAAAAACCTCCCAGGAATAACAACGCATGGATATGAGTGCATATGTGTAACCTTACATCCGTTCTTCCCCGTCTTCCCCGCACGCACGCACGCACGCACGCACGCACGGGCAAGAGAAGAAAACGACAAGTGTCCCCCGTGTGTGACCCTGAAGGAGGAAAAAACCCCGATTGCCGTTGAGTGGTTGCACAACGGGTGGAGAAGAAAAGGAGAAAATAAAACGGTCGGGTGGGGATGATCGTTCAGGGGAGGGAGGGGAACGGGTTAGATTGGCATGTTGTGTGGTGGTACAATATCATGTCGTGCAACGATGGGCGAGATGTTGGATAGAACCCGACTGACCGATTTGAACGACAAACTCGCGGAATGGGGGAAATGTGGGGGATTTATTTTTGTTGGGGCATGATTTCAAAGGATTTTTCTGGTATAATGAAGAAGATACGATTCGTATGCAGATGCTAGATAGGATCAACTTTCCGGGAGAGAAAACTCAGAAGTATGAAGACAGAGGCAGAGAGAAAGGGCATCGGTATCATTCATAAGCGGTTAGATGATAATAATACAGTGCAAAGAATGACGAGAGGACCGCATGCACCCATGAAGACGAAGTGGATATGGTTGACTAATGGTGGGAAGAGAAAGATTGATGGATATTATCTGACAGGTCGGGTCAAAATGAAAAGAAAAGACTTCGCCCATTCATGCAATTCCTTTAACTACAATCCTGTATGAGTTCGGTAATATCCCAATGACAAGAACCAACGTATGCAAATGCTATGATGCAAGGTAATTAGAAATCAGAATGACAAGGACATGCTTCCCCAACGCCAAAATGGAGACCCAGAAAAGTTTGATGGCCATAGACTGGAGAGTATCTATGACCCGAGATTGTCATCGAAAGATAAAAGAGACGATGGAAGGCAGGCAGGACCATACTAGTACCCGAGACTCTGATCAGGCGAGTACTTGCTGTGGTCAGGCACATAGTACGACTGCGGCAAGCCATTGAACTGCGACTGCACATAGGTTTGCATGCCAACTGGGGCCGAAGCCCGCCTATGAGTATCGGATTGCGATATTGGGCTGTGCGTCTTGTGTTGCTCCGAGGCGACGTTCGATTGGACTGGAGCATGCATGTCGAAAACGGGAGCAGGAGGCATCGTGTATTGAGCCGGATCTGACAGTTGATTGGAGTGCGACACGGCGTACGCTGAAGCAGAATTGGCTGACGGGTACTGCTGCGAAGGAACCGACTTTGCATCGGCGGAGGTTTGCTGGGTAGCATGCTGTCCTTGAGGCGTGAATTGGTGATTCGACGCTGCGGGGGATGGGTATTGCTGAGCGGGTACGTGGCGAGACCCATAGGGCTGGGGTGAAGGTGCCTGGGGGTAAGGCTGCGATGGTTGCGCGGAATAATGCTGAGGTGAAGACTGTTGGTTCGGATACTGCTGCGTAAGGTGCTGCGGTGCGTATTGTGATGTAGCTGAGTGTGGCTGCGTGTAATGTTGAGGGCTTTGATGGGTAGGGGTGTACGAATAGTAATCCGGGACATGGAGTTGTAGCGCAGAATGGCCCTGCACCATTCCTTGGGTGGCCAAGACCTGGTTCGCGGCACCCAAAGGCTGCTGGTGTTGAATGTGACTAGGTTGGAGATGGTGAGCATAGCTCGCGCCTAGAGGCAGATCCTTGTTTTCTTCATCCTCCAGGCTAACTTTCCACCCCGTGAGAAGTTCGGATCTGGGATGGATATCAGCCAATTTGGGGTCCTGGTATGGTCGTTTAAGCTTCCCTGCAACTACATCTTCCAGACTGTAATACGAGATGATGTGATGGGTTGTGCCTTGATATTTCACCGAGATGGTCTTCTTCATGAGCCCACCCTCTTTGAACTCATAGCTATCAATCAGGGAACCGCAAAATCGTCGCTGCTGGTCGGTGGTGAGGGATTGAGCAAAGTTGGCGTAAACCTTGCCCAGGGGATCGGTTGGTGAAACATCTTGCCCGTCATAGATGGGGTTGTCGTATTCGTCATCGGAATTGTTGACGTTGTCGCCGTTTTTGCTGATGGACGAGCCGGTGCCCTCCTTGCGCTTTCGCTTTCCTCCGCAGGATGGGTTCAACGCGGACTTTTTCTCTTCTGGTCGGAGAGCCCGAACCAACTGGCGATAGATGAGGCAATTGTTCATGACTCGACTAGGTGACCAGTGCACGGCATCGGTCCAGCGCTTGATTCCTGACGCATTTTCCTCGTAGACAAGGACTGTCCCTGACGTGAGCATCTCGGCACGCTCCTTGTCGTGCGGGCGGCGACTGATGTGACTGAGACGACCTTGAAGGGCAGCCTCGACGATCGTCATGGCATCTTTGGTCGAGTCCAAGAAACCGTTCCAGGTGGGCTTGAAAGCAGGTTGGGCTTTGATGATACTGCCGGCCATTTGCTGCCGTGGGGGTGGTGGTGTCGAGTTGGCCGTGCTAAGGACATGAGAAGTGGCGATGGAATGGTGTCGCGGTTGTACACTTCCAGGGACGGGCAGCGACGGGGCCAGGTGTGCGTACAATGCCGGATCGAAGATGGGAGTATATGCTTGAGACTGAGTAGCTGCTTGTTGTGGCCAATGCCAGGAGTCTGCATCCCCGTAGCCGTCGACCTTGTGGATACCCGAGAGCGCCATGTTTTGCCCGTATGAGGGCATGTTCAGATTGGAAGCCCTAATACCCTGTAACATGGGGAATGGCGTGTGAATTGGGGAAGGATGAGATAGCCAACTCGAATTAGGTAGCGGTCACCAAGCACCGCAAGAAGAAGCGTGTGAACAACGGTGAGCACGAAGATTAAACCAGCAGACCCAAGATGGCGAGTGCAAGATGAGGGGATTGAAGAGGCTCCGACAGAAAATGGAAGAAGATTAGAAAGGCGAAAGGCGAATACAGCGAGCTGGTTGGCAAGTGCTGGGGTCAAGGTTGATCAGTATCGAACTATGTTCGGCGGGTAGGATGCCACTCACAGCAAGACGCGAAGTTGAAGGCAAGGTCGAGAGCAGATTGACGCAGACCTATATCGAGAGGGAAGAGAAGAAGAAAAAGAAGATGTTGGTGGAAGGGTAGGTGCCTTGATAGTTGGACAAGAAAGGCGTTGAGAGGTGGTAGAGCTGGGTGACGAGAAAGCGGACCGGCCTGTGGGGATAAGGTTAGGAGAGGCGGTTCCTTATAGCTCCCTTGACGGGCATCAAGGGAAGGAAGGATCGGAGACCGGGATGGGCTGGTGGTGAAAGGTGGTGAGGAGGGGTGAAGTAGCAGACGGTGGAAGGATGAGGGGTTTGTATATGCAGTGGGCGGCGATGGCAACGCACAGCTGGTCGGGCCAATGCTGAGGCAGTGACGAGTGACGAGGCAGGCGATGGGGAATATGGGACGAAAAGATGGCGGATGGACAAATCACAGGAGATTGAGGGTGGAAATTCGAGGAATTGTGGAGAAGAGAGTGGTCGAGGTACACGTACGCTTTGGCCCAGTGCAGGGTACCGTCGGTGAGGTAGACGGTCAGAGGAGGGTTGCAAGTTGGGATGCTAGCACGCGCCGTGCTGTTGAGCAGCAGAGGGAGATCCAGGCGATTGGGGCGGGTGTAGCAGCGGTGGCGTGGATCATATAGCGGTGGGGGGGCTGGTGATGGTGGTGGTGGTGGTGGTCGAGGTGGTAGAGGTGGTAGAGGTGGTCGAGGTGGAGAAGCGCAAGCAGGTGGTGTACGTCGCAAGTAGGTAGGTATAGCAAGATATGCAAGTATGATGGCACGGCAAGGGCAAGAAAAGGGGAGTTGTATAGCGGTCTGTCGGTAGGTAGGTAGGTAGAGAAGTGGAGTGGAGGGTGTGAGTGTGGGTGGGTGTACAGTAAGTAGGTAGGCAGGCTGGTAGTAGGCGAGACGAGACGAGGTGATGGCACGCGAGAAGGCGCTATTCGTGGTCGGAGAATAACATGCAGCAACAGCAGCAGTAGACAAGACAAGCTCGGACGGGTCTAGGGATGGTAAGGGAAGAAGGAGAATTGATAGGTAGCGGTGATGAAGAAGGCTGAGTAGAGGTACACAGCGACAAGAGGAGCGTGTGCGGAAGAGGGAGCTCGGGGGGGGGGGGGGGGCGTGGGCAACAGGATGGCCCCTGCTTGGGGACTAGGGAAGGAAACAATTTTGGGAGGGAGGAGGGGGTGGAGAAAGCATGAAGCATGGGGCACAGGGGAGCATGGGAACATGGGAGCATGGGTCAAGTCATTGGCATGGCATAACATAACATGGACAGTAGGGATGGATGGATGGATGATGGATGGGATGGGATGGGAGGGGGAGGTAGTGTAGTGTAGCGTGTAGTGCAGTCACGACATGAGATCAATCAACGATCAACAATGGTGTGGCATGTTTCTTTTGGACACGGGGCCTGGCGCGCATGCCTGTGTGTGTGGCACTTGTGCTCTCTCACAGTAGGTAGGTACGGTACGGTACATTGCATCTCGGCTCCTTTGACACGCGCACACACATACAGAAGGCAGGCAGGCTGGCCGGCTGGCCGAGGGCAAGAGCAAGAGCAGAGCAGAGCAAGCAGCAAGCAGCAAAGCAAGCAAGCATGGCCAAGAAGGGCGTGCCGGGATGCAGGATCGACACACTGGCTGCAAGGCGAGGCAAGTGCAACTGCGCTGCGCTGCCTGCCTGCACAGGGGCGCACGGACGGGCTGCTCTGCTCCTGCACTGACTAGCGGGCCCCCCTGCTAGCGTCTGGCCTGGCTCTCGGCGTCAAAGGACGTTCCTGGCCCAGCCTGGCGACGGATGGTGCCGCGACATCATGTCGCTCGGCTCATCCTCCATCAGTCCATCCATCCATCCATCCATCAATCAATCCAGTCACCCAGTCAGTCACTCACTCCGCTCAATCAATCGGTCAACACTCACTCACTCCCACTTCCAGCCTGCATCCCAAAGCAAGCAAGCAAGCAACCCCAAGCCAGCCCGTTGGACACTCGTCTCTGCCGACCTGTCTTCTCCGAGTTCGGCATTGTCTTTCTTTCTTTCTTTCTCTCTCTTTGCCTTTCTTTGCTTCCCCCGCTGCGCATTGCCGACAGGTCGGTTGGTCGGTGCCGTTGTCACCATCATCATCATCTGCTGTTGTTTGTTGTCGCTGCTGCTGCTGCTGCTGCTGCTGGCGGCGGCGGTCAGTCTGCCCTACCTGCCTGCTAATCAATATAGCCTATATGATCCGCCTCTTTTTCTTTCTGCTGCACGCCTGGCCTGGCCTGGCCGTACTCCCCCCCTCCCCGCACTAAACCCCCCCATCAGTCCATCCATTCATCCATCCATTCCTTTCTTCCTCGCACCAGTTGCATCATGTCATAATCGACCACCACCACCACCGCCAAAACACTCCACTCCACAGCAATGTCCGCAACGGCCTTGGTTGCTTAGTGTCGCCATGCCATGTGTGCCTATGTGTCAGTCAATGGCTCCAAAGTGACGACCCAGCAGTGCGACTTGGTTGAATGCAGCGTAGTTTTGTTGCCATTACATGGTCCGCCGTGGTCGCGGGCCCGGGAGCGCTAGGGTTTCAAGCCTTTGGTCGCTGATTAGTCACTACCCAGCTAGCCACCTGCCACTACTGCCTGCTACCAGCCATGGTACGACACCGCCCGCCAGACGTTTGCATTGCTGTCAAGCCCATCCGCCTCTGTATCATCATCATCATCTCAATCCACTTTCCTTACAGTATGCAATGGCCCTTCTTCCATACACGCATCTTGTCTTCTTGTGCCGAGCCACATGGGTCCCAAGCCGGATCCAGAGAAGAGTGAGTGAGGGGCGTGCGTTTGGCCTGGCTCCTTGGCCGCGCAAAGGGTTGGCGAGCCTGCGCCGTGGAGAACGGATCCCTCCAGGCAGTCCACCCTGACTGGACGCATCGCTCGTCACACACAGATCCTCCGCATTTCTCAACATGCCATTATTACTATCCCATGTAATAGTACCCCAATGTTTGTACAGCTCCGGTCCGGTTCCAGTACAGCTACTGCGCATGTATCTGCATTTTGCACATCATACGTACAGTGCAGCCCAAAGCAGACGCAAAAAAAAAAAAAAAAAAAAAAGACGGTGGTGACAATGGAGTAGCGCCGGCATCACAGTCCAGTTGGAGAAACCCTTTGCCTCCAGCCGTTGCAGCCGGTAGTTGTGGATCTGCCACCACCAGCTCTCCTACACTTCATGCATTCGCTCATGTAGGCACGACTCGTGGTCGCGAAGCAAGGCCTCCCGCCGACATTCCCCTCGAATGTCAGTCAACCATTTTCCCGTCTGCCCATGCTCGCTCTTTTGATGTGTGAATGCATTCGTGGTTGGTACAAGTGTACGCTCCATTGCCAAATCCGTGTGCGCAGAGCATGCCTATTGCGCAATGTACAATAATGTAACATTTGTTTGATTCAAGCAAGCAAGCAAGCAGGCAAGGCAAGTAAGCAAGTGCTTCTTCATGCATTGGTCCCAGAGTACCAAGGGTCACCGCTACATGAGACGGCGCACGGGCCCCACGCATGCTTGGATGGCAGATGTGTGTACTGTGTACCGTCCTGTCCTGTCCTGAACCGTCCTGTACAGTACGAAGACGGCGGAATAGGAAATGGGGGGTAAGCAAGGTCGGCCCTGCCAGCCCGCCATAATGTGCGAGGTGTGCGAGTGGGAGGGGGAGCGAGAGAGTGGAAGGAGAGCCGAGAGACGGGCCCCGCCAATCACACCAGCCCTCCGAGTGACGACGACAACAGCAACACCAACATTACTTTCCCACTCCGCCAACAACTGCCTGCCTGCCTGCCTGCCTGCAGACCCCACCACGTCGCCGTCGCCATGTCTGTCTGCCTGACCCTCTCGGCAAATCTCTCTTCTCTTCTGCAGTCCCCCTCCCTTCCCTCTCGCGCCCTGAATCCATAGGCCCAGGCTCATCCCGTCGCCTCTTCGACCGTGGTTCCGTGAGGGATGCCACTCCCAACTCTAATTGCACCCCTCTCCATCCACGCCCATCACAATACCTATCCATCAATCAGTATGAGTATCCACATCCTCATAACCTTATGTCTACAGTCGCCGACCAACGTCCAAATAACCTCCATGAACCACTCTTCCTCGGAACCACTTGCTCGGCACGAATCCCCATCCCTTGCAGAACTTAAAAAAAGCCAAACCACCCGACAAGCAGTGACATCCCGAGCCATTCGCAAGCAATCCCGCGCAGGCAATAGCTTCCACACAAGCCATCCCACGTCGCTTTGAGCAGCATCTACCGCGTATATACATACGTACATCATCGGCAATCCGTCGTTGCATCCAGTCGCAGCCCGTGGATTTTTTTCAAAATCAGCCCTCAACCAAAAAATGTCCTGCCAATCCACCACTTGATAGGCTGTACGAGAATCAATATCACATTAACCGAAACCTACCACTATCAAGGGAAAGCTCGTAAATCTCCTTTTGGAAATGAGCCACCATGGCTGCTTCCGTGTCCATCTTGCAAAGACTCGGTGACGACATGAGAACAATGCACTCCCGGCGCAGCATCCATTCCATACAGCGTCGGTTTCGTCAACTGATGGCAATCTACAAAACAGAGACCAGAGCGCCGGGCTCGGTTATCGGTGGCTTCCTGATCGCATGTGGAACGTCCCCATTGTAAAGCAGACGTCTTGATTACCAGCTTGGTCCCACAAATCTTCATCACATGTCCCTTGGACGAGCATTTCCTTCTCATTCCAAATTCCAAATGTGTGGGCATGCGCCCCCTAACCACCGAGCCTTGTGCTTCAGATGCCATAATCTCTCGCGCAGAATTCTGCCCGATCAGGGTCGACTTCATTACCAGAGAGACTCATGTATAACGGGGAGTGGAGCTTCCCAGCCACCACGTGGCCATGTGTCATGACTCCTCAAGGAATATCAATGTCTCAAAACACCACGCACGAGCATCGTCACAACCGTACTCAGGTCACATGATGTTCAAGGTCCGACTGCCCACATAGCATATCGAAGACATGCAGCATGAAGCCTGCAATAATCCATCCATGATTGTGTCTGGCCATGTCGTTTGTGGCTCTAGATCCTCCTGTCCGATATCGCGCTTGCACCGCACCGGCCCATTTTCAAACTTTGTTGTCGCCTTGTCCCTGCCCGCCCACTGTTGTAGACAGCACACTAGCAAGTCCACTGTCGAATGGATTCGCCTAGCCAATTCGCGTCTAACTCGCCGCGTAGATCGCTTTAGTGCGCATCAATCCGCCGGATTCTCCCACCACGCATGTCGATCAGCTTGCAGCGCCCTTGGTCTTGCCTGGCATACCCCAAGACGAGCCTCCATGTGTGCGGATGGACGTGCATCATGGACCCTGTGGCCTCAAACACCAGATCCTGCACCCTACTACGCTATCTCTTTGCCGCTAGACAAGCGGATTTGCCCGATGTGGTGAATTGCACGTTGCTCTCAACAATTTCATACTCGTGTATACCAAAGTTGCAACCCACCACGCCAGGTACGAAACAACGGCATACCCTCTTCGAAATTTTTCCTCCTTGGGCGTTCCAAAGCTGCACATCCCAATAGCGAGCCCTGATGGCTAGGCAATCATGAAGCGACGGCGTATGATGCTGACAGTTTTGTTTCGCCTCAACTATGACATGTCAGAAACGGAAGCGATTTCATCTCCACGACCTCTGCCATCCGCTGTGTCTCCTCGCCGTCCTACCTTACACCGATGTTGCACGTCCGCGGGGGATGACAGTGCTCATCTCCAATCAGAACGTGTGGGCTCGGAATACGACATACAGATTGAGCAAGCGGGAATGTGTCTCAGACGCGTAGTCACGCTGTTGCTACTCCACGTCAGCCACACACACATTGTGAGCGTGTTGAGTTTGATAATACGGCACAAATTTCACCAGTCGCATCTCCATCGTTGCTAGAGCAATCGCTTGTATGCCGTCATCGTGAGCAAGCTAGCTCGAGCAGTCATCGTGCGAACGCAAGCACGCTGCCATATTCTCCTTGCTCTAATGATCGCTAGCTCTTTGTTTCAGGCTCATTGTAACACTAAGGTTCATTGCAGGTGTCCGACCTGGGATAGCTCCTCGTTGCACTGGGCAAGATTGCAGAAACGATGACCAGCACAACACCACCAGAGACGAGGGGAGCTGGGTCCTACACTTGCCAATATCTGTATGGCATTGGCTAATGCGCGCTGCGCTTCATTATCCACCCCAAACGTACACGATATGCATGCCTCGCCCGAGAAGGAAAAGAGAGAATGGCAAGTGGGGGCAGATAACTACACTGTCCAGTATTTCTCTACCTGTGCATGCACCGCCGCTGCCCCTTGTCCTCCTCGCTACACCACCCAAAGTCTCATCATTGTTTCTCGACGGTTGTCACCTCTCGTTGGTTACGGCAAGGACATTCTCACCAGGGGCCGGTCTATGCACTGGCCGAAGATCAGGTCGCTCATTGATTGCGATGGCATAGCAAGCGGATGCAGCAGCAATGAATATTGGCTGCAGGGTCATCACATCCGATGACGGGAAGGCCTAGTGGATGCGTGGCAAGCATGGACTGGCGGGAGGGCAAGAGAAGATGGCTCAATATCTGGTTCATGTACGGGCTGGCTGGATTTTGGGGAAGCAACGGAAAGGCAGACATTGCAACGTGGCTGTAACCTTGCGACCTTCTTGTGTGTCAGTGTGGCGAGCGATTTGGTACCGCGTACCAACCCCCATCTCTCTCCTCTCGGCACCGGTCATTGACTCCTAAGGACATCACCTCTGCCCCCCTTTCTCAGGTCAGCCAACTCGGTCACTTGCTCATAGAGAGGGTGGGAGACGGGATGACGACTGGCTGCGTCTAGACTGGGCTGGGGGTTTGAGATTTGCAGAGCTCCTTTCCATTCTTTTCGTTTCCGGACTTTTTCCCACAGCCGTACTTTCCCTGTCTCCCTTTTTCGCCCCTTTCCTTCCTCACGGCGCTGCCAGAAGATTGACGATCTGTCCCCACCCCTTTTCTGCTGCCATCAATTTGGGTCGATCGATCGATCCCTTGCCTCTTGAGTAAGCATGTCCTCGCGAAGTCGAAGAAACAATTCCAAATGGACGGCCTCGCTATCATCATTATCCGTATCATCGGCATCATGCTTACCTGCCAGACAAGTGTCTAAACCTTGATTTCCCGTCTCTTCTCCGTCAGCAGACTTGCCAATCTCCCCCTTCCCACAGCTCCGGTGTCTTTCTCACCTTCCCCATTCCGATGCTCGGGATTCTTTCTACCTCTCGCGGCTTTGCCATCTTGTCATGTTAGGGTAAGCAACGGAGTGACAAATCTTTTGTCCTCCGTGAATGTGTTGAGGTGCACATGCCTGCACTGCACTACTCGTTGATGACGCAATCCTCGTGCTCGAACAGCAAGTCCAAAGCAGCTGAAAAAGCCCGAGTAGCGAGGAGATTGAAACGTCAAGGTGATGTCAAATCGTCTATGCGATGCGTTGAGTTCGATATTTTTTCTCCTTGGGTGTGGAATGCCATGGACATGTTCCAGGGAGCCATGTAGCTGTCATACTTCCGAATATGTGCCCACCTAGTAGAGTGTCGGCTTTTTTTTTTGGTTTGTTTGTTTGAGTCGATGGGCAAGTGTAGAGAATTACACAGGCACATAGCCTGGCGGGAAGGAAGATCAGACATACAAGCAGGTAGGTAGGTAGGTGGCTAAGCTGCAATTACAGTATCGTATCCCAACAAAAATTCTCTCTGCTTGTCCCTCGTTTCCTCCTCCCTCTTCCTACACCTTCAAGCATATATAAAAAGAAGGGATTGTAGCAATCATATCGTGATTTTCCTCAAATCATCATCATCAACTTTCTCTCTCTCTCCCTCCCTCTCCCTTTCTTTCTCCATCCCAACTGGGATAGGGAAAATCATCAGCATTTGAAGTGTTTTTCTTTTCCCTCTTTGCTACTGGTTAAGACAGTATCATACATTCTACACGCATTCACCTGCACACACACACATGTATATAAATAAACGAACATATAGTTTTTTTTTTTTTTTTTTTTTTTTTTGGATTGGAAGTTATAGCGTTTCCTACACTTAAAAAGGCTGATAAAAATAATTTAACAAAAAGTAGGCAAGTACAAAAATGTTAAAAAAAGAAATTTTGCTTTCAGCACTGGGCCAGGGATGCAATACCTGATTAAACATATATATACACACTTTACAATTTTAACAAATCTAAGCCCTTTTTTCAAATCTATTAGATAGTGTCTGTTTATTTGTTCCTTCTTCTTCGTCTTCTTCTTATTATTTCTAGGTTGAGAGTTTAGGTGATTCTACATACAGCGAAGGGTGTTAAAACGATAAATAAACCTATAAAAGAACAGGCAATAAATGTTCCTACTTCTTCTTAGCTACTAGAGGTGACATAAACGCACATATATAGAAAAGATACATAATCAAGTGCGGTAAAGAAAATAATAGAAATCCTTTTCCATCCACAACTGTCTATATGCCTTTACTCTGATCGTGCCAAGCTGGCAACGATTCATCTCAACTATCAAACGACCTTGCTTTAACAATTGAAGTGTGTGTTTAGGTGGAAAACACGCAATTAGATAACAAGCTGCCTGGAAATAACAGGGTAACAGATCTTTTATTTATGTATAGAAAGGAGGTGGGAGATTTAAGCTGGGACGGACTCTCTCTCTCCTCTAGGACTTCTTTCTTTCTGTTTTTTTTTTGTCTTTCTTTTCTTCTTCTTATAGATATTAAGGATGCTAGAGAGGGGAAGGAGTATAAATCAGGCATGTAGTATGAAGAAGGCAATTAATTCTTTTAGTCGTCGCTTGTTTTTTTTTAGTCTGTTTATTGTCGTATCCTATCGCTATGTGTAGGATCACCTAAACTCCAACTCAGAATTAATAAAAATAAAGAAGGTATAGAGTATAAAAAAGGTAGGTAGTATTAAGAGGGCAGGTAGCACAAAGAAGGCGAAGAATACAAAAAAGGCACGTAAATTAAAAGAAGGCAAGGAATACAGGAATACGAAAAAGGCAATGCATACAAAGAAGGCGAGTAAGAAAATGAAAATCTAGAGTAACTAAAAATAGTAAAATATTAGTACTGCTATACATTAGCGAATGCCCACCTAACAAGGCGTGAAGTTTGTGTTGTCCAGTCTCGCCCCCAGCAAAGGCGATGTTAGTGGTTTCGTACAGCATATTGCCACCTCGGGTACATATTGAGAGTGCAATTGAGAAGTATCTCATCAAATCATAACCTGCTATACAGGTGGCCTTCCCTTCATCGATTGATGATTTGTTGTTTCTGGCAGATGCAACTACATGATTATGGCCGGATGTAACCCTCAAGTGCTATACTATGCTCAAGCGATGAAGATGCGTCAGGTCGACCGGCTCCACCCCCATCATACACGGTGTTCGAGCCCTTGTATTTGAGCGATTGAAATTTCCTTGGCTCCAGATTTTGCAATATATAAAGGGCCTCTTCCGAATCTTTTTCCCTTCTTCCTCTTCCTCCACCACGTTTCAAACAGAACAACTCGGTCTTCAAACGATCATCGGCGAAAAATATTAATATCAACGACGGTTAGTCTTCTACGAAAGAATCTTCACAATCTATATCCACGGCCCAACCAACTTAACACAAACCAGTCCCAAGAATCCACCATGCAGATCTCAATTACCCACATGTCCGCTCTCATCGCCGCACTTGCGATCCAGACAAGTGCCTACGACTGCTAGAAGAACACAAACGATGCCGGGCGCTGGAAGGACTCCAAAAGTCCCGCGGACCGCCTTGTCGAGCTTTGCAAGCGCAGCAGCAACGATGAATCTTTCCAAGCAGAAGCGGGAAAGATGTTGGTTTCCGGAGCGCGCAACGAAGACTTCTGTAACTTTGTTTGGGGATGGGACGGGAGCCAGCAGAGCTGGCATGACGATTGGTTCCTGTGGTCGGATGTTAGCTGTGATGGAGGGGTACCGGGATTCGAAGACGATATGCAGATTCGAATCGTCTAGGACTCTAGGTAGATCGGATATATTTGGCTAGCTCGTCGGTTTTGCATGAGGACTTGGCTGTAGTTTCCAACAAGCTTGCAAAGAATTCAGGCTTCAACGTATAACATCCCTCCCTGCCTGCCTTCGAGAAACCCATGTGAGCCGAGGACGATCCACTCACTCATACTACACATTTTATGCTCTCCTTCTTCTTTGAACTGTCCCATATTTTTGATTTTTGTGCGTTACGATCCTGCTTCTTCGATATTTCTGCTACCAGGACTGAGCTAGCATACTAAGAAATACGACAATCTCGATTATGATATCGATTATTCTACTTTTTTGTCGCTCAGACGCAAGGGCCTAGGTATCTCTGCAGACAAATCTTAAGTAAGTGTTGCTGGATACTGTCCATATTTACAGTTCGCATGTAGCTTCTCGACATTCTAGTATATTCTCTAAAGCCCCTGGAACTGTAATAGACATAGTATCTAACTGGAGAATAGGGGTACGTTAACGCATCAACTCCCCACACTACAGATAAAGTGCTTAGAAATACAGCTAAAAGTGAGTTCAAAATAAATTGATTTTTCTAGAAGTTTTACTAAGAAATGTATTCAAAATAAGTAAATAGTATTGTCTCACATTAAACAGTCTTGACTCCCGATTCCTGCTTTTGGGTGAAGGCAAAACTCGATTGGTCTTTTTGGTAATCGCTCGTTATTTTGGTATTTTCCTCGTTGTAACCCATCGCTGTGTGTAGGATCACCTTAACTCCCACTCAAAAAATAAAAAACAGTCTTAAAATAGGCGTGCACACGTAGAAAGTGCTTAGCATTACACATACAAATAATTAGCCAGAGCCTAGGTAACTGTATATATGGCAATTTCAATAATGACAAAGATACTAAAGATAGGCAGCTACTAAGATGGTTCAAATTCTACGCATTCATGCAAGTTCTCAAAGCGAAAGCAAAGATATGGAAGTATCCTTTCAATATACACAAAAATAGAGAAACATGTTTTATGAGTTGGAGCGGTACTACAAGTTAGGGGGTCGGCAGAAGTAAACTGGTAGTATAAGGATGTAATGCACAGGATTGAACGATGAAGGTAGCGGATACTATCCGGGACTATATGGATAAGACGAGCTGTGTTTTCACTGGATGTGTGCGATCACGCTGCTGCTGGATCTACGGATAATTCAGTAGATGGTGGGTATGCACCCTTCTTTAGTTATGTTTTTCCGAGCACCTTTTCAAAGTGAAGGGGGATTTTTTCTTCATGAGAGCGGAATACGTGATTACAGTCTCTTGGTATGAAGAAAAGGGAAGGGAGTGGCTGTTTGGAGTAGGCTGATGTGTACCCGTTTTCTTCCGTGTAGAAAGTGATCACGGCACGCGCATGAATGATGTATGAACGTCGATGAAGCTCATTTGTAATTACGCTCAATGAAGTGTATGAGACTGGATCTATTACATGCATAGGTAGGATCGTGTGCCACGTCAACACGTGGAATCAGTTAGTGATATCAAAAAGGGAAAGAGGAGGAAAAGGTACACGGGAGACATATGCGAGCACAGTCTTCGGCTTGACGTGTGGTGATTCATAATGTGTGAAGAAGCGAGAACACCTATCTTGCGCCAAATCAATGACTGTACCTAGTCTGGAAAGGAATGAACTTGTACATAATAATGACAACGTTCCTCGATTTCCATATGCAAAAAGACCAATTCGCGACTTAAAGCGAATACTGCCTAAAATACGGACACTTTCCTCCAACACACGACAAATAAACACAAATGAAAGGGCAAAACAAGTGGACTTGACTTGACTGATTGATTGATTGAGTTTGATTTCGTGGGCTAATCGAGGCTACCCCGCTATGATACATTCGACGTCCGCACCGTTCCAGCCCGTCTATGCTTTGATTCCATCCACCTCCGGACAAAAGAGAAATAAATCGGCAGAGTGGGGCGCTTATTTGGAGAGGGCTTGGGCACGCTCGTTCTCGATCTTCTCGTAGTAGCTGTCGCGGTGACGCACGGCAGGGACGTGGTAGCCTGCTCGGGTGTCAGTCCTTAGAATTCAACCAACCCTCCCTTTGACCCGAATTTGATCGCGAGGCTTTCGAAGTGTACTCGTACGTACCGTACCACCATCCGTAGCCACCAGCTACGCCGAGACCTGCACTAGAGTTAGCAGAGGCTCTTTATCCTTGGGTGTAGCTGGAAGCTGCTGGGAGCTATTTGGCGCTCGTTCTAGCAGTTTTTCAAGGCAACGTACCCATCGCAACGGAAAGGTCGAGCACGATTGTCCTCCGGAGCATCTGCATATCGGTGGTTAGCTTTGTGCTGTGACGCAGACCCCCTGGGGTTTCAGGGTCGCTCAATTGCAGCACATACACCGGTAACAGGTTTGAAAGCCATGGCGAATATGATTTTGGTGAGTGGAGAGGTATCCGAGTCGGGGCGTGGGTGCGTGGAGCTGGGGGTGTATGTTGAAGCTTGCTCGTCGTTCACCTGGCGTGATGCGAAAGACGGACGTGCACGGGCCAATCGAGATTACATAAGAATGCGCACAGGTCACTGTCGTTAGCCCGTCCGCGGTTTGGGGAGCTCCAGCAGCTGGACAAACCTCTTCCAGCAACGCAGCGCGCAATCGCTGTCTGTCGACAATAAGAACGCCTTCACCTTCGACTCATCGGCACGTAAACGATTCCTCGATCGCGCTTCCACCAGAATCCGCCGTCCGCCTGAATATCGTCCCGCTATCCTCCTTCCTACACGCGCCCTATCTCTAACACACACATCACCATTATCTCAACAGCGACAGAGCCAGCCTAGGTTTATGCCCGGCCTGATTTCGCCCATCAGTGCCGCCAGTCACGGTACTGACGCAGGCATGAATGCCACAGGCTTGAAGCGGGTGCGCGATGAGGAGGCAGTACCGACATATGGCGAGGCGCATCCTAAGAAACGCAAAGTCGTCCACAGGCTTCATCATACCCAACCCACGCATCAAATCACAGAGCCTAACAACGGTGGTTTCGGCGCAACAGGCGACAAGCAATTCTTCGATTTCCAGCTACGTCGGGCAATTGCGGTGCAATGTAAAGGCATCGGGTTCGACAGCGCGCGGCCGGAAGCCCTGGAGCAGTTCAGCGGGCTGGTTGATGACTGTATGACCTCGCTCACCTGTTATGAACAGGCTGCTGCCTTGTGAATTTTGCATCGCTGACCTTGCCAAGTTATGACCAATTTTCTCGCAGAAGTTCGCAAGTCCATGTCCAGCGCGCGACGCACCGAAACCGTACCCCACGACTGGATTTGTGGGCTCAAGTCGGCTGGCATTAATGGATCCTCCGACCTCGAAAGCCACCTTGATTATGGATCAGTGCCGTCACAGCTCTTACAACCTCCACTCGCTTCGTCAGACACGACCGAAGTCCCACCACCCGATCTCGAGGGGCTTTTAGGCCCAGAACTATCCGGTAAATCTGATAAAGAAAGCCGAAAATACATCCCAGCGCATTTCCCACCATTTCCTTCCAAACACACCTACAAGGCGACGCCAGTGTTTTCCCACCGCGAAAACGATCCACGCAGTATACGGGAGAAGGCTGCAGAGGAAGGAATAGCAGCAGAGAAGAGCTTACGCACGCTCATGGTCGCACAGAAAGCCGGCCTACAGAAGCGAAGAGGCGGAAAGCGAAAACAAAGCGAAATTATGCAGAAGAGAAACGCAGCATTCAAGCTGGCTATGGAAGAGAGTCTACAAGACGAAGCTGAGCGCGAAGCCAAAGAAAACAGGCGACGTGCAGCCCTTGACCGCGAAGACGACGAGTGGGAGGCAGGAACCCACACAATAACAACGACACAAACACAGTATGAAAGAAAAGTCAATCTAGACGAAGGGGTACAGGTCAACTATGACCGCAAATTCTGGCGCAGAAACGCCCGAGGTGTATGAGTAACACCATAATGTGTCGATGCGGGAAAATCATTGGAATGGTGTTTATGTGGGATCTTTTGCACAGCATTTCAGCGAAGGCGTTTTGTCGGTTTCATACTATTGGCTTTGTCTTGCTTCATTCTCCGAGGGGACTTGGCCACGACTTCAGTGGCAGATTGCATTTTCTACAGGTGTTTTCTGGGCAGATATACATGCTTTGGTTCTGCTCCCGGCTCTATAGTTGTTTTATTGATTGAGGCTAGATTGGCTTCAGCTTGCCTAATCTACCTGTTCTGAGAAAATAAAAGAAGACCCAATGCAATTGGATATTTGAATTTCAATCATCCCAGTAATTTATCCATCGTACAAATTGTTCTTGATGCACGGGCTTTAGTATGTAGAAGTTCTACGTCGTCTTCCCCTCCTTCACTCCCGACTGCTGCAGCTGCCCCGCTTTCCACTCCTCCCATGCCGTAGTCTCAACATGCATTCCATTCGCGCACCTACAGCATCAATTGCGTCAGTACAGAGCTAGCCTGCAATACGAACAGAACCCTGTACATCCATTTCCCGCGCCAAGAATCTACGATCTGGATTCCCCATATCGCGCGACCCAAAACGACGACCAATCAAGAAGACGAACAAAAAGGCAAATGCTTACACTCTGAATAACCTCACGACCGGGTCGCATATAACGACTGGCCTTTTCGCTCCTTTCGGCTTCTCGGCATTGCACTTGTACTGCGTTATTTCTTTGAGGGGGCAATCGGTCAGGGCGCGCGGCGGCGGCGGTGTGTTGTTTTTCCGTAGCCGTTGTGTAGGGCTGGTTGCGAAGGGACTCTGGGGTTGGACCGCAGTAGCGTGTTGCTCGAGGTCAGAGAGGGAGATTAAGGGGATTGGAGGGGCCATTCTTTTGTTGATGTAAAAGAGAATTTAGGGGAAGAGAAGGCTTGTTTGCGGTGTTGAAGATTAGAGGAAGAGATGGATGACGATGCGAGGAGGTTAGGGGAGAGGCTGTTAGGAGAAGTCGAGAGTGAGGGTCTGAGCGAGGTATGTGTATATATGGTCAGATGAATGACTATGAAGGATTGAATCGACACAACAACTCGGAATTGTTCAGTTTCTCAATCATTCATTGACTTTATTGTATCTAGAAAAGATCATTATACTGACGCTGAGATAGTTATTCGCTTCATTGCGGGAACTGTCACTCCCTCCAAACCACATCCCATCCATCTTCGGAATCCCCAAACTCGACGCCCTCCTCTCTCAACCGCAACAACACAGACTCCCTCCTCCAAACCCAGCACCACCAACATCCTCACCGCACCATCATCAGCCCGGACAGGAAATCAACCCACAACCCTCCTCACCTCCCCGACATCCAACCAGCACCACCCAACCTCACCCCCTAACAATCGACCTCATCTCCCCACCCTACTCAACCCATCCCTCAGGCAGCGGAAAATCAACCCTAACCTCCCTCCTAATCATCTACGCCATCCTCCCGCAATCCCTCCTCGGCGTCCCTCTGAACGGCACCGCAAGCACGATCATCCTCTTCGACCCCCTCTCCCGTTTCCACACCCCCCGCCTCACCCAATTCCTCCTGCACCACCTCACCACCGTCCTCTCCTCCCACAATCACTCCCCCAACGCTCCACACGTCCGGAAAGAGATCTTACAATGCATACGTACCGCACTATCACGTGTGCTTATCTTCCGACCCGCAGGATGGACAGCGCTCCTAGCGACCCTAACCTCTTTATCATCGTCGCTGCTCGCCACCAACGACTCCCAAAGAGTATTGCTATCCTCGAACAGTAAGATTCACGCAGTCATCTTCGAAGACGTGCATGCTTTCACGCCGCATATTCGCGCTGCATCTATACCTTCTGTATCGGCGAATCCTTCTCCGCTGGCCCTCCTTGCACCGTATATACGTACCTTGCATGAGACGTTACGTCCTGAGGTGGTGGTGCTGACGTCGCTGTCTCCTACCCCGATCTCGTCGATACAGCATGGTGGTGCGGTGGGGGCGAGTGTGAGTGGGGTGGCGGTTACGCGGGTTGCGGTGAGGAGGGTGGAAGTTACGAGGTTTGCGCCTGGGGTTAGTGTTGAGGAGGCCGAGGGGGAGAGGGGGATGAGGTGGGAGGTTGTTAAAAGGGGGAGGTTTGAGGTTTGGAGGGTTGGTGGGAGTGGTGCTGCTGGAGAGGTGGTGCGGTTTAGGATTGAGGGGACGGGGAATGTGTGGTTTGAAGGGGATGATGGGGTGACGAATGGATGAGAGTGTGGGATTGGGGAAGCGGATATCAGTCTTTTCTCCTTTCTTATTTCCCTTCTTTCTCCTGCAGTTGTTGAGGAGGGGGAAATAGTGTCTAGATACCCAATCAGATTTTTTCTTTTGCTTCCAGTGAGTTTTCATATGGTTGTTTTGTAACATGATATATGATACAGTATTGAACAAGGCGTAGTAAACAAAGAATATGTAAGCTGTACATGCTCAACCGCTGTTCTTTTCCAGCTTGCTTCCGCAAAAATGCATATACTTATGAACACACGCGTACACACCAGCTGCGCGGCTTCTATCTTACACATTGTTTCCACCGTCGTTCCCCATCATCTGCGAGACGGTGTATCCCTTAGCGGCCATCGCATTTCCCCTCTGCGATTATCACTCCATTGGATATGTGGACGAAGGAAGCACCGCTTTTAAGCGTCGCGCCCCCAGAGCGCCTTCCTCCTGACCCTATCTTCTCGGGCCTCACGCCTCCTAGTACCCCACCTCGACGTTGCAATCTCGTGTGCCTCGCTCACACGCTGCGCCTTCTCCTTGTTCTTCGCTATCATACCCACGAAGAATTGACTGCAACCAAACTTCTCCGCCAATTTGACTCGGGTCCATGTGTCTGGATCTTCGTTTCGCAGACGCCGAATCTCTTGGAAGTCTGCCTCGGTGAGGTGGTATTTCTTTTCATAAGGGGTACGCAGAGGCTCTGGGAGCGCGGACGAGGGGCGCGGCGGAAGACGAGACGAGGTTGAGTAATCGGATAGTGGTGATGCATTGGTTGTGTGCAATGGCGTGCCCGGCTGTGCGATGTTGGGTGTCGAGGTGCGGTGCGCAGCGTGGGTAGCGGAGTTGAGGAAGGCAGTGTACATTTGTCGTCTGCGATCATCCTTGGGTAGAAACTTCAATGGCGTATGGTATACATTTGGCGCGGATGATGGCGGATTGAAGACCAGAGTTGGTTGAGGAGTGGATGGGACGAACGATGGTGCACCAGGCACGACGAGGAGTTTACGATGCCGACGGGTGGTCGATTCGTGCCGGGTCTGGACCTGTGGGAGGAGAGAAGGTTTTTGAGCCCTAAGGCATATCCGCGCGAGCGGTTTACATGTTGACATTATGAAAGGATGGCCAGATGGCTGACAACGAGACAGCTTGTGATGGTGTTTAGGAGCGAAGGTAGATTTTATCGGGGAAGGTTATTCCGGCCGCCGTGCGATGATTGGTCAATGCTCGCCCATACCCTTTAGCTCTACTACTTGACTAAGGACGCATTCTCAAATGTCGTTGATAGAAACGTGCATGTATGCTATTGTTCGATAATGACATAATCAAACCTGAAAGTAAGTTGTGTGGAAACTTGATGGAATGCGATGGTTATATTCCGGGTAGCTCCCGTTATTCTGGTATACAAATCTACTATTTCAACTCCTCCGCGACGTAGTGCAGATACGCACCCAACAGCTTGGTGCCCTCGATGTAGTTCCTCTTGTCTAGCTTCTCGTTGATCGAGTGCGCACCGTCCGTTGAGCTGCCCATGGGCAAAAGCAGGACACTCTTCTTGAGTTCTTCCTGGAAGGTCAAGGTAACGGGAATACTGCCTCCCTCCCTAGTCATGTCGGGCTTGACGCCAAAGACTCTCTCCACCGCCTTGGCCGCACCTGTGTAGTTGGGGTGGTTGGGGTCTTCTACCCACCATTTACCTACATGCATCACGTTGAACTTCATTTTGTTCTTGGAGTTGAGTTTGGCGAACTCCTCGTTCACGTGCTTCTCGACAAGGGCAGTCACGTCGTCGATCTCCATGTTGGGCACTGTGCGGATGGAGAATTTGCCAATGACCTTGGCGGGAATGACTGTTTTGGCACCAGGTGTGGCGAACGCGCCTTCAATGCCGTGGAGCGA
Source organism: Periconia digitata (assembly GCA_948474695.1). NCBI lineage: Eukaryota > Fungi > Ascomycota > Dothideomycetes > Pleosporales > Periconiaceae > Periconia > Periconia digitata. The sequence continues at coordinate 1,937,061 of CAOQHR010000004.1, read as the reverse complement.
GAGCGATGGGTATCTCATCTTGTGCTTCAGCGAGTCTTCTTTGTTGTCGTAGATGGAGGTTTCGCTGCCGAGACCCTCATGGAGATCGCTCATGGTGAATGCGATAGGGGGGTAGAGCGCGTCCTCTTCTTTGCTCAAAGGAGCCACAAGGTCGTCGATGCCCTTGATCAAAATCTTGCCGCGGGAATCGACAAAAGAGTTCATGAGGTGGATGAGATCAGTCATGGGCTCGTGGGTCATACCGCCGTACACTCCAGAGTGCAAATCGGCGCCGGGTCCAGAGAGTTCGAGGGAGTAGTAGTTGCACCCACGGACACCATATGTCAAGCAAGGTTTCTCGGTACCCAGCCAGTAGTTATCAGAGATGCAGACGACGTCGGTATCCTTGAAGAACTTCTTCGCCTCGGCACGGATAGTGTCATCTAGGCCTTCAGAACCGTTCTCCTCCATACCCTCAAAGCACATGATTAGGTTGACTGGAAGCTCCACACCGGCCTTTTGGTGAGCTTCGATGGCGTTCAACCAGCCCAGTACAGGGCCTTTGTCGTCGGTGCTGCCACGTCCAAACATACGGCCCTTGTCGTCGATCTGGAGCTCAAAAGGTTCCGTGTTCCAGCCGTCCGTCTTTCGCGCAGGTTGTACGTCGTAGTGGCCGTAGATGAGGACATTCTTCTTCTTTGGGTCATCGCCATAGCGGCCTAGGAGAACAGGAGGAAGCACGAGGTGTTCGTGGCCGGGCTGCTGTCCAAGCTCGCGGATCTCAACGGTGCCACCGAGGGCTTTGATTTGACCGGCGAGCCAGTGTCCCATCTACGAAAATGTATTAGTTTCATCTGCCATCGCTGAAGCTGGAGGAGCTCACCTTGATGACGTCCTCCCGCCTGTCATCTTCAGAGCTGATACTGGGAATGGCAACTGCTTCTCTGAGCCTGTCGATGAAAGCGTCTTGAAGGCTGTCCACCTGCTTGAAGAAAGGGTCGAGGTGTGCCATTTTGTTATAAGGTTTGTGCAGATAGGGCCAAACTTTGGCAGTGCTTTCAGTTCGAAATCGCGGGGTCGAGGAACAGGATCGGTGTGGAGCAAATCTCGAGGGCAGTCGGTATTGGGGAGAACAGGAGGAAAGAGAAATAGAAGTACGGGCGGCTACTAGCGGTGCAGCGAAGCGGAAGGGTGTCAATGAGGAAGGTGTAAGCACCGCCCGAGAAAGGAGGGGCAGGCGGGGCATATTAATTTTCCTTGCATCGCGTGTGAGAACGGCGAGCTGAGTGGGATGCACAACACACGGCATCACCCCGCGCGATTCCTAGCTAAGCTTTCGCGATCGTGGCCCAAGCTCCGAGACAAGCACTCTTGACATCTGCATCCAAACGCAAATCACGATAGATGTGCTTGTATGATACCTGTACACCTGTGTACATTTGATTTACTCTGATGTAATATAGCAGATGGAGGCAAATACCAATCAAAATACATGCAGCCCCTCATGATGTGTTCTCTGCATGCAAGCGCTTGACTACCACAGGACATATGTCGCCCGACACGCTTGAAACATGCAACAACAACAACAATGAAGAAGAAGAAAAAACCCCTAGGTATGACGCTAATTGTACATGGAACAATGAAACAAGACTGGATAACAGCTCAATATTTATGCAGAGTATGCAGAATTCAGAGCGCGAGAATAGACAACTCGAGCTTCGTAAGGTATACAAGCAGTGATCAAATGGCAGCCAAGGGGTTTGCTTTTGTCGAAAGAGGACTGAGGTCTTCTTCTCTGGGCGGCAATTTGTCATGGTCATTGGCACCATCCGCCCCAAAATTGGGTTCCCTAAACATTGGCTTGTCGTCGGTTGAGATAGGAGCTGTAATCGGCACAGCCTCGTCTTCGGGTGCAGCAGTCTCGGAAGGAGCAGTCTCGGGAGGGGAAACTCTGACCTCCGGAGTAGCAACAGAGTGTTCTGGCAGGGATCTGAGCGGTGGCACTGGGTGATCAGGTGACTTGAGGTGCTCGAATTCGATGACCGAGGAGCGCCGTAACTCATCGAGCTTAGCTTGGGGATTCTTGACACGCATTCAAAGTTAGCTCGGCATGTACACAACCAACTAGGATGTGCAAAACGCTATTTTGCAGCAGTCGCAGTGTTTGAAGCAGGCTCGGATGCAAATGCAGGCTTGGACTCGGGTCGAGGCTCGGTGGACGATTCGGTCGCTGTGGAATCAGAGGTAGAAGATTTAATGAAGAAGTTCGGATCGGTCAAAGATGCCAACGGTGCACCTTTTGAACTCACACCAGCACGATATGGTGCGGTCGTTGGCTTGGATGTCGTTGAAGTCGGTGTTGCTTGAGTCATCTTCTTAGGTTCCAGCTTCTTGTGGAGGCCAGCAAGCTCGAGTTTCAATGGGGGCTTCGTGAGCTTTGGGGGGTTTTTCTCGATGATCGGCTTTGCATCCAATTTAACAATAGTGGGAAGTGAAGTTGCAGGAACAGAACGACGACGGTGAAAGTCTGAAGCGCTGACAGAGGAAAATCCGCAACTTGGACATACCCATTCAGCTTGCGGCGGAACGCCTTCGGCTTGAGGAAGCTCTCCCTGGTCATCCCTCTCCTCACCCCAAAATGTCGGTCTTCGAACAGGCGCGGGAGTTACGGGAAGACTTGGACGTTCGATAGCGGACGGAAAATCGGTGATGAGCAGGCTCTCCCGGCGGTTGCTACGATCGTTGGTAGGGGACATGACGTCTTCCGCATCAGCGTGATTGGTGAGAACCTGCGTCTGACCTCGTCGAGTTTGATTCTCAAAGATAGCACGGACGTATGTGTCAATTCCTGGCACGCTGTCCCAGGCATTTGCATTACTTTCCTGGAAAGCCTGCCATGACTCGTCAGCAGTTTTTGGCGAAGTAGCTCGCCCGGGACCGTTCAGGCCAGGCGCTACGTCTTCTTCGGGTGATTGCTCAAAGTGCACAGTGGAGAATGTATGCACTGGTGACGGCGCATGTTCTGGTTCAGGTTCTGGGGGGAGGTCTTCCACGAACACCCGCGTGGGTTTTGGTCTGTCGTCTTGCCGCTCCCACGGAAAGATGGGTTTGGGTTTCTCAGCAGGCTTGGGCTTTTCCTCAGGAACTTTATACCACATGTCTTTTGGAGGTTCGGGATACGATTTTGGAGCGCTAAACAGTTGATGGCTTTGGCTGAAGACGTATGTTTCGGTAGGGAAATTTGCAGCCTCTGGTTTCGCGTCGGTCGGCGGCTCGAACCTGCCTTTGTGAGTGGACTAAGCTGATTGGTACTGGTTGTAGGCACTTACTTGGTTGCATCCCATTCCATTTGCGGGGCCGAGAACCTGCGTTGCTCAGCAGTCGGAGTTGGCTCTATCACACCTTGGTCAATATTTTCTGATACCTCTCCTGGTTCGGAAAGAGGTTGCTCAGTGGAGGTGACAGGGGCTTCAGGTTGCATTACGATCTCAGGTACAGGGGGTGGGGGATCAGAAATGTGCTGGGGAGTTGCGGTGCTTGCATCAGCACTCTTCTCACCCTGCACATGTTGCTGAACCACCACTGAAGACCGCTTTTCAGATTGAGACGTAGAAGCGGCTGAGGACTGCTTGAGATGCTTGTCATAGACCGCCCACCATCGTGCGAGAAGCTCATTGTAGACACCATAACCACCATGAGATTCTCGTCCAGCTTTCCATGGTTTGTCTGTGCCAATAAAGTGTACAGCGCTGATGTCTCTCTTGTAGTATCGATATGCGGGCTCCCATTGGTATTGTGCATTTGGTGTGCAGTTGTATGTGAAACTCAGGCGATGCCAATTCTTGTGTTCGTAATACTGGTTCAACAAGCCCTGGTCAGCTCCATCAAAACTGTCCCCAGCGGCTGCCATAGTCTTGAGTGCCCAGTAGTCACCCATATCTGGAGTCAATGCCATTACACCGGTATTGAATGCATCGGGCCAACCGGTATCGGGAGCAGCAGCAAACGGAGCGTCGATGTCGAAAAGCTCATCCAAGTTGCGGAGAGCAACAACATCAGCGTCGAGGTATACAATTTTTCGAAACTGTGTTTGTCTCCAGAGGGCGATCTTGGTAAAGCAAAAGACGAGGTCCGGACGACCCATAAGATAGAGGTTTGAAGGAGAAGGGTTACGGATACGCTCGACGGGGATAAGATAGTCGTACAAAGGACGGAGTTCTGTTATCGTATCGGAAGATAATGTATCCAGAGTGATGAGAGCTGCAAGCTTCTTCTTGGTACCGGCATCGCGAAGGGAATGCGCGAGGACAATAGCTCCTAGACGGTGGAGTCAGCGAGACTGAGGTGTGGGTGCGAGTCTTGTGGACGAACCTGGGAGATACGAGTCGCTCATAAGCAGCTGCGTCAAGGTTAGCTCGCGTGCTTCCGACCTCCATCATCCACCGAAGTAGCTTACCGTGCAGTACACATCTTCCAGCTGCCTCGCCATGTTGAAGTGATTTGGCAGGAAGAGAAGAAGAAAGAAGGAGTTGATGATCTGAGTTGTAGGAAGGTTGCACGGTCACGCACCGGACCGGATTGCGGGCAGCGGGTTGTTTGTTCCTTGACCTCGAGCTCTCGAGGTGTCTCTGCGCAGGCTTCCCCGCAGTTATGAGGCCGGTGATCGCTGCGAGCCAAGTGGCAGCGCAAAAAGCACCAATTGGGCTATGGCGATTGCTGCATCAAACGATTGGCATCGTTGGTTCGATCAAGAAAGAACAGATGCGCCAGAATGATTGAGGGTGAATAACGTAGTGTTTTTGAAGAGTTGCTTCGACGAAACGGTTGAGGGTTGAAGAGCAGGGTGCGCAAATAAACATCCAAAGTGAACGATGGCCGAACTATTGCATGCACAATGACACAGCACGAGCCACGGAAGAACGTCAACGCCTGGAGCTATGGCCATGCTAATCAACAACGGGTTAATCAGGCCACATTGCCAGGCTTGACGGAGCGCCCTGCCGTTCCCTGTTTGCTCGTTCGGTTGATTCATCGTACCATCAGCCGATTGAATTGATGCTGCGAGCATTCAACATGCCTAAGAAACCGCCTTGACACCGCCAAGTGCACAAGTAGCTGCTCCTGAAAGACATCTGGAAAGAAAGAGAATGTGTACGTTCACCACTCCACATCCATATTCTACCACTGCATTCTCCGTGTTCCTTTCCGACTGGTTCTTTGCCTGTAGTTCAACCAGGACCCTATATATTGCATACAGTCTGTACATATAGTTCTATGTCGTACATACTCCATGACCCACCCCAATCCCCCCAAATCAGCCCACTGGGACAGTAAAGTCTGATAATTTCCAGCAAATACCCACCAGTAGAGCACCAATGCATGTGTCGCCAGTGACCTGCATGCTCACGGCACTGTCTCAATGGTTTAAGCTCTCCCGCACGTGCGGACGTGTTCACCACCTCCGCAATACGGCGCTTGTGATTGGCCATATCACCAGCTGCACGATAAGCGAAAGACTAAGCCCAACCTTAAACATCTATGACAGCATCCATTCCGTTCATTGTTTAGACCAGGCACCGTAAATTCCATTGGCCATCTTCTTCGCACCGTCTAGCTCAAACATCTCATCAACTACCTTGATCAGCACAAAAGCTTCCAGTATGCCAAAGCCTAGAGTGATATATTGGTTCCGTACCGACCTGCGCCTTCACGATTCCCCAGCATTGGCCGCTGCTCTCGAATTGAAGCCCTCTTGTCTTTATCCAATCTGGACTTGGGACCCACATTACGTCTACCGTGCACGAGTTGGCCCCAACCGATGGCAGTTCTTGCTGGACTGTCAAGAGGATCTTTCCAAGTCCATCACCAAGCTGAACCCCAAATCCAAGTTGTTCCTTATCAGAGAGGCTCCGCAGACTCTTTTTCCGAAGCTGTTCAAGGAATGGAAAATCACGCATCTGGTTTTCGAGAAAGATACGGATGCTTATGCCCGACAAAGGGACGAGGCGGTAATGCAGATCGCGAAGAAGGCCGGCGTAGAGGTCATCGTCAAAGTAGGCCGGACGTTGTATGATCCAGATGAATTGGTCAAGCAAAATAAGGGAAAGTCAACCATGAGCATCGCCCAGGTGCAATCTGCTGGAGCTAAGATTGGAAATATTCCACGACCGATTCCATCCCCTACGTCTCTTCCTGATCCAGGCGACCTCTCCTTATCATTTTCTCCTGAACGCCCCGAAGAGACGCCAGATTTCAATGCGTCACATCGCGAATCACAAGACAAATCCTATCAGGAACTCTCGGGCCCTAATAATGATTTCGCTATCCCCACTCTCTCCGAACTTGGTACGCTCTGAAAGTGAATTCGAAAACCCCTTGATTAGAATTTTCTGACTCTGTGTTCTTTCCATTCAGGTATCAAGCCAGCAACATCACCACATCGCGGAGGTGAGACACTGGCTCTTAGCGCACTCTCTTCCATTCTTTCAGACGTTGCATATACAGCAACCTTCGAAAAGCCCAAAACAGCACCCACAGATTTCTCGCCGCAATCTACCACTCTACTGAGTCCACACCTGCACTTCGGCAGCCTCAGCGTGCGAGAGTTTTACTGGCGCGTACAAGATATAGTAACGTCGTTCAAAAGCAAAGGAAAGAAACCGTCTGAACCCCCAACAAGTCTCACAGGTCAACTGTTATTCCGCGATATGTACTTCGGCGCACAAGCAGCACAAGGCTATGCTTTTGCACAAACTTACAACAACTCGAACATTCGCTTCATTCCCTGGCATCTACCATCTACCATCTCTCCAGATAACTCTCTCATTACGGGATCCTACCATGTCGATGACGCGCAGGCCGAATCATACTTCAGGCGCTGGAAATCTGGGACCACCGGCTTCCCTTTCGTCGACGCGCTGATGCGCCAACTCCGCCTTGAAGGCTGGATTCACCATCTTGGTAGGCACATGGTCGCGTGCTTCCTAACAAGAGGAGGTTGTTATATCGACTGGGAACGCGGCGCGGAGGTCTTTGAAGAATGGTTAATCGACCACGAAGTAGCATGTAACGTCGGGAACTGGCAATGGTTGTCGTGTACTGCCTTCTACTCGCAATACTACCGATGCTACAGCCCCGTAGCTTTTGGACGAAAGTGGGACCCCGAAGGCGCATTCGTGAAGAAGTATGTGCCGGAGCTAGAGAACTTCGATAAGAAATATGTATACGAGCCTTGGAAGGCGCCGATCGCGGATCAGAAGAAGTGGGGGTGCTTGGTCAAGGGCGATGGTGGTGGGGACGAGAGCGAGGCTACCAAAGAAGGGCTGAAGAATTACCCGAAACCCATGTTCGATTTCGATACGCAGCGTGATATATGTATCCAAGGCATGAAAAATGCGTATCGAGTCGGTTTATATGGTAATGATAAGAGAGTGCTGGACGGGACCTGGCGAACGCTCTTTGATGACGATGCCGAGGGCCCTACGACGGGAAACGATGGAATTCCTGGAGCACAGGTCGATGGAGCTAAAGAGAAAGATGTAGATGAGGGAGAAGATGCAGGAGACTTCGAATCTGATAGCAAGACTGCGCAGAAAGCAAAGAAGCCGGAACATCAGAAACCAAAGTCGGCTCGTAAACGCGAGGCCGGCCAATCGACATTAGATGGTATGGTGACACGGAAAAAGAAGAAAGATCAAGCATAGAGCAGTCGGATGGGTGCTCTTTGAGAGTCACATCCATCCTTTTGCCCATCTCGTCGACGGTCCGACGTGGACGCATACGATCTTATTTATGTTTCGCCTACGTTTGGTAGACACGAAGAAAGAAAAGATAACTATGTATTGCAAATATTCCTTATACGATACTCCATCGAGCAGTACTCGCCCCAGGGACCAATGCGTGCCTCGACATGCCCGTTTTCAGCAGGTCAAATCGCTCGTATAACGGGGCACGTATGCGGGGCGTAAACCACTTGAGATTAAAAGGCGTTTTTTCGCGCTTCGGCCAACTGCATAAAGAACCACAATTCACAATACGCACCAATTGATTCAGCCTCGTCCTGATCCCATACGTTCAAGTTCTTTTTCGATGGGAGGGAAGAAGTTCCGTTTTGCTTTCTCCGCCTCTCATATACACACTCCTCTCTCTTACGAGCCACTTGCAAAATAAACTCAACAAGGCGGATACCCCATTTACTCCAATCTCACGCGAAACCCAATGACCGAAGCAACCCACGAAATCGTAGTAGTCGGAGGCAATCTAGCAGGAGTGCAAATATCGCATTACCTGCTCCGCAAAACCATCCCAGCCCTCCAGGCTACAGACAAACACCAAACCACAGCCTACCACCTAACATTGATCTCGCCAAACACGCATCTCTTCTACAAAATCGCCGCACCACGAGCCCTCATAAACCCCACTCTCATCCCCACAGAGAAGATCTTCAAGCCGCTTACTCCAGCGTTTCAACAATACGGCGAGAGCTTCGAGTACTTGCAAGGCGAAGCCGTGGATCTAGATATCACGCACCGCGAAGTGGTAGCACGTATGTACACTGCTCGCGGGGGGGAGAGGCGCGTCAAGTATGATTCGCTCGTTATAGCTACGGGAGCGTCGACGACGTCTCCGCTGTGGTCGTTTCATGGGGGGCATGGAGAGAGCGTTAATGCGTTTCGAACTCTCTATAGGCAGCTTCCTGAAGCAGAGAGCATTGTCATTGCGGGCGGAGGTCCTGTAGGTGTAGAGACGGCGGGCGAGATTGCCTCGGCGTATCCGGATGCGAAGGTGACGCTTGTTGGCGGCGAAGCTGGGTATTTGCTTCCACGGGAGAAGGTGGCGATGGGGCTTAAAGCGGAAGACATGCTGGAAGATTTAGGCGTTGACGTCAAGGTATGTATACACATCAAGCTCTGTGAAAGTGAGATAAATGAACACATCTCATCATCGAATATCGCCAATCTTGACCACTCTTCTTCTCTGTATAGTTGGGCGTCAAACTCTCAGACGCAAACGCCTCGAGCATAACTCGGCCCATCCCCCTCAGCGACGGAACTTTCCTCTCTCCATCAGTCTTCATCAACGCTACGGGACCTCGCATATACAATACCTCGTGGCTTCCACCCGCCTGGCTCGATGATAGCGGTCAGGTACTAGTCCGCGACGCCTACTTCCGAGTTCAAACCACATCTACATCCATCTCTGCGAAAAACGTATACGTGATTGGGGACGCAGCGGCAGGATACAAACGCACAGCAATGGAACTCGATGCCATGGTCCCAACGGTAGCGTCTAGCATCGCCATCGACATCATGGTAGAGCGCAAGCTCGCGTCTCAAATGCGTGGATCATCTTTGAATGGATTGATGGGGTTAGTGAAGCCGTTTAAAAAGCCTTACGTAGGGGAGCAGATCGATTTCAAGCCTGCGCGAGATACGATGATGGTGTCGATTGGGCCGAAGGGAGGGGTTGGGGTGCGGCTTGGATGGGGCGTGCCGAGTTGGATGGTGAAGAAAGAGAAGGCGGAGCGGTTTTGCTTGGAGCTTGTTGATCCGCTTGTTGATGGGACGAAGTTTGACTGAGTGAGGGTTCGAAGGTATAGGTATGAGAGGAGGTGTTGAGTACATGGAGGCTATTAGTTCGTATCGTTCTCAGCCACGCAGTCATTGAAAACTTGGAATTTCCGGAACTTTGGATTTTCATATTTAAGATGTATTTCATGATAGGATCAGGAAGATTGTCTGTCTCGTAGTCAATATCAATTGATCGATGTTGCCACGAGAGTTGTGCTGCTGTGGCCATCAGTCATATGTACTTGTTTTTTTTCTTTCGCATGAACATGTTTGCCTACTGTCCGGTATTCGTAGTGGGCAAAAAAGGGAGTATAAGGAGGTCTGAAATATAATGGTTGCGCCTGAATATGAACTAAGCAACGAGTAGTGGAATGGGACGAGTAGAGAAGCGGCAAGGATTAGCGAGTCGGATCCTGTCGCTAAACGTGCCTCGGCTAGACGCCCTCATGCTATGTAATCTCCAATTGCGCAGCATCGAACTTTCGTCCGATCTTGGTTTTTTACGAGCACACTTTACTCCGTTGATTACGATGCGCTTTGCTCATCGACCAGGGCCAAAATCTTCCAGAACATGTATGTCGACCATCCGGCCACAATTAAGCCGGGCCCCGAGACCACGATACTCATCCTTGCTCAGGCCAGACACATGTTTTGTAATCTTACAAATCGAGTAAACCTTCAGCGCGCCACAAGTTCGCAGCGAGAAGAAAGCAATATGAAAACTGTCGCCACTCCACGAGCTCAGTCTTGATACTATCCGCGAAATTGCCTTTTTGTTTGTTTGGATGGTAGTAGAAAGCCGCGCGCGAGTCATTATGAGCGCCGTAAACCAGGTGCGTTAACCCGGTAGTTTGGGATTCCCGAATATCTTCGACGACTATGGCTCAAGGTTGGCTTACTCAAACGTCTCGCAGCTCCCACCCAACCCGGTCGATTCGAACGCTGCTTTCCTGGGCATGGGCAAAGTGCCCAGTCGCTTTCGTAATCATATTCCCTCGCCACAGTTCCCTGCGGAGCCGGACCGATACGTGTTGTATGTCAATTATGTGTGTCCTTGGGCCCACCGTGCCATCATAACCCATGCGCTCAAAGGACTTGGAGATGTAGTTCAAATAGTCGAGGCCGATTCGAGAGATCCAACACATGGATGGTACTTTTCTGGGCGCAGGGGTCCTGACCGTGACCCAATATACGGGTTTCGATGGCTAAAAGAGTTGTACTTGAAGGCAGATCAAAGTTATAGTGGAAGGATAACTGTACCGATGCTGTTTGACAAAAAACAAGGTATTTTTTTCCTTCAAATTATCCCTGAAAGCGTGTCTCTGCTCCTATACGAAAAGGGGTGTTCACACATGATTCACATCTCTTTCTGACCCGACCAAGGAACCGTGGTAAACAACGAAAGCAGTGAAATCGTGCGCATGTTCTTCTCAGCCTTCGATCACCTCCTACCCCCCGAAAAGCGCGAAATCAACAAAGGAATCACCGCCTTCGTCCCCAACCACCTCCGAAGCGAAATCGACACACTAAACAACTTCATATACGAAAATATCAACAACGGAGTCTACAAAGCCGGATTCGCCACCTCGCAAGCCGCCTATGAAGAAAACGTCATGAAACTGTTCAACGGCTTGGACCGTTTGGAACTCCATCTCTCGGAACCAGCCCATCACCCGTTTCTGTTTGGCAATTACATCACCGAGACTGATATCCGTTTGTTCACGACCATGGTCCGCTTCGATGTGGCGTACTATTGCCTTTTCAAGTGCAACTTGAAGATGATACGGTTCGACTATCCGCGCCTCCACGAGTGGCTTAGGCGCCTGTATTGGAGCGAGGGCCCGGAAACCAACGGTGGCGCTTTCAAGAAAACGACTTACTTTGAGGAGGTGAGTCAGCGCTTGCCCATGCTTCGTGACATTTGCTAACGCGTCGGGAAGATCAAAAGGGGATACGCTTCAGTGGCGGGAGGGAACGGTATGGTACCGATTGGACCTGTTCCGTACATGATGCCTCTTTGAACATTTGAACAGTCAGTTGAGGACTTGCGCGATCACCATTATGTGCATACATTTTAGTATCTTTTTTTCCCAGTCTGATTCCATTTTGGCGTTGCTGGACATGTTTAATTTTGTTCGAATTTAAGACATGGTGCAGTCGAGATATGGGGGGATGTGCAGTGTCATTGTGGAGGCAGGAGCGTCAATATACGTTTGAGTGGCTCTATCTACAGTTCGATATTACACTTCAAAGTTACCCTCCTCTGAATACGCTTCCCTCCAAATTCGCCCATGGATCAGCCTTGAAAAATTTGTATAATCATGTTCTTGAGATTGGTCCGTACAGTATATCATGGAAAATCATCATTATTCGTACATCCTGAAGTATATGTCCAAGTCTTTCACGCTAATCATACCAAACCGTATCTGCAAAATCCCAGCCCTATTCTTTCGGAACAACATGTATTTCCCACTCAGCACCATGCGGCCCCTTGACTTCACCCCTCTTCTCAGCATCTCCCAGAGGTCCGGCGGGACTCGACACCTCCTCACGAAGAAGCCCCTTCTTACTCCCATCTCTCAAAAACTCCAAAAAGTTCACCGACGTGTCAATGTATTCTCTCAACGCGACTCTACCGTTTAGTGTCGTCTTAGTAGCTAACCGCATGATCCACGGGACAATGAGCGGGGCGTCGGTGCAGGATGGGTGAGCGGAGCCCTCTGAGATTAAAATGTCAGCGGAACTGTGATCGAAGGTGAAAAGAACCCGAAACAGAAGGAAGTCCTTACTCAGGGTCATGAACCAGCCTATGCTAGTATTGGCGACTAATTTCTTGACGACGTCGAAATGCCATCCCTGGCCGTAGAACTCAACTTGCTTCTCAGTCCATCCGCCGCTTTGCATCACGAGCGTCGGCAGCTCGATTTTGTCGTTCAGCGGGCCCGAGCCTTTACCCGGGTCGAGCATGATAGCGCCGTTGATTGGCATGTCCTTGTTTGGTGCGTTCTTAAGCGCTTGCAATGCTCCCGTCGCGCCGTACGAGTGGCCTGCGACGGTGACAGCAGACATGTTAAGACGATCTTTAAAGCCGGAAAGAGCAGATTCTGGGGACTTGGGCTTGAGGTTTATGATAGGGTGTTCGGAGGAACCCTTGTTCAGGCGGGAGAAGAGCGAGATTGTTTCTTGAATTTCGGCTTCGCGGAAGTTTAGTTGGACGGTTTTGAGGTCTTCGGAGCTTAGAGGAGGGTTGGATCTGTGACAGTTGAGGATAGATTAGCAATTTCCTCGTGGGAAGACGCCCGTTGCCATGGAGAACACTTACTCTAGATCCTCTAGGTTCATATGCCAGACGTATCGCTCATCCCCGTTGGCAGAATGTACTATTGTCCCTGGTCCACTGCCATCCCTATGTTCTACGGCAGCCACCATGTAGCCGTGACTCGCTATACTACCCAAATAATGAGAGTAACTCTGCGACATGCCAGCCATACCATGCGTAAAGACCACCAATGGCAGTTTCTCCGTCTCTTGTCCCAGCCTAGGTCCATTGCTCACATCTCTCAGCTCAAGAACCTCTTGAATATTGTTTTGTCCCTTGACCTTCCCACCCATGCCAACTTTATTCACAACCTCTCCCAAATCCTCAACATCATCGGGGTTCACGGAAAGCACCGGCGCATCGACAACGCCCGGGATAACTGTCTTGGAGCCCAGTGCCCAGAGAAAAAACGTAACCACGCTCTGTAGCGGCGCAAACTTTATCCCTATCAGCCGCGCATATCCAGTTCCGATCAAGCTCACGGGCTGAGGAAGCCACGGTCGCGCCCAGGGTTGCGAACGTAAACTCGGTAGAGCAGACGGGTAGTATATGGTAATCGCTAACGTTTCGAGCTCGAATGCTTTATTTCCCGTTTCTTTGAGGGTCGCGGGATGAATCGTTCGTCGCTTGACTTCTGTTTCTAAGTCTAAGATTCCGACTTCGTAGGGTCCCGTATACAGAGGTAGAGGCGAGGTTATCGGCGTTAATGAAACGACTAGGATAAGAAATATGATCGAGGCCGAGCCGTACAACACGGCTTTTCGTGATAAGCCCAGCATTTTGACGGTGTAGTTATGTGAGGGAGATTGAAAGTGCCCTTGAAGAGCGAAGTTTGGGAACTGGAACAGTTCGGACGAAAGTGATGTTGGCTGACGACTGGTGTGGCGCACCCAACCGGGGTGTCCATGACGTAGGCCGGTTGCGGGAATGCCCGGAGAAGATGGTTAGTCAGCATTCCATGCCAACCAAACGGATGCAATCCAAGAAAAAAAGAGCACTGGCAATGTTTGAATGTGGAACATTTCGATGTTGTTCACCTGTGATTTTTCTTGATTCATTATCTTTGGAGAGTTGGGTGCCGCTTACGTTAAAGCTGTCAACACATTGCGAATTCGGATTGTACTTGGGCGCCCACCGATTTTCCTGACCATCAAGCGGAATGGCAGTCAGGATATATCCCAAACTTATACATTCGGCCAGAAAGCCTCCTCAGCGTCTAGAAGCTGTCTCCATGTGTGCTCTGCTCTCTTCACGATTTGCTCTTTCGCATTTTGATCCTGCCCAATCACCTCTTGAACCCCTTCGTTAAGAAGACTCTCGAGAGTATCCACAAACTTGATGAACTCCTCATTCGTCCAATTCGGAATGAACTCCTTTCTCATAGCTCCTCCATCCTCGTCAGAATCAAATGCTTTACTGGCTGATTCTTCTTCAGCCTGCCTTTTCGCCCAACTCCAAGCTTCAAAGTACACTTTCTCGGTCGCGAAGAACAAGACTACGCCCTCTAGCCACGGAAGCAGCGAATCTTTTGCACCTCCAGTCGTCAAGCTTCCGAACAGTTTTTCAAATCTCTTCAATCCTTCCAATTTGCGCGTTTCCTGTACAGTGAAGCCATCAGACTCTGTGAGATCAACATCTAGATCGTACCTCTCCGCCACGTCCATGAAGAACCTTTCTTCTCGGCGGATGTTGACAAGTGCATCGACCAACCAATCCAACAGTTTGATCTCGGTAGTACCGGCATATTTGCTGCCTGTTGGCTTAGAAGGCAGTTGCAGAATACGAAGAAGTTCCCCGGTCAAGCGGATGTAGCCCTGCATGTAGAGCCTGTCATTTGCAAGCCAATGTGATATGGTGCTCTTCGATAGATTTCCCGAAGCCGCACATTGGAGAAACTTAGACTGTGTTGCGCGAGTGAATTGCTCCTTGTTGATGGAGAGGAGGTGCTTTGTCAACGTCCAGGAAGCCATCTTTTTCGGTGGTTAAAATTGATGTATAGGTAGATTGCAGTAGGCGCAGAAATCGCCTGTGATACGCTGGGCTCTTGTGTTGTAACTTGACGGATGTTGAGTTCCCGAATGAGTGTTCAAAAAGGTCTGTGGTTGTACTCGATGATGTCAATACCCCGCAGCTCTATAATGAGATTTCGCGACAGCGCGCTCAACGTCGCTTGGAGTCCTGACCGGCAGTTATAGCACATTTGCTGAAGTAGTTTTCAGGTGGATTGAAAATGGGAGTACCTCATTGATCGCCAAAATTGTATATTGGAATTCATTCGCGACGATCTTCGAGGAAATGTGATCACGCGCGATGAGATGATTTATACAATGAGTAACTTTTGCGCACTCGCATTGGCATAAAATTTGATATTGTTCCACATTGAAGGCAACTGGAATTGCATGTTGTTATTCCATTTCCTGGGGAGGAGCTCTGATCGTCTCTACATGAAGCTCTACCCCTCCTGAGTCTCCGAGGACTTCATGTAGTTCTATGCCATCCTGGTCCTTTGATGAATTGGCTGAAGCCCATGGGCATTGCGAATAATCTCCTGCTTCTATAGCTTTTTGAACTGACAATTGTGCTGCCTGTTTTCTTTTTATCATCCAGATGCCATAGGCCAGGAGCGTCATAATGGCTGTCCCCACTGAAGCACCGATCGCTATCCCTGCCATCGCGACTCTGGACATTCTATTATCAACTTGTGCCGGCATACTGGTGGCCGAATCATCAGTTGTTGTGGCACTCGCCGTATTGGATGCGAGATGTGAAAATGCTGAGGAAGGAGCCGAGAAAGGTGTTGAGACGGGCAAGGAGGATATATTCGTAGTCTAAAATCGTTTAGTTCATTCAAGACTGTTTCTTGGATAGTGTTTGAAACTTACACTTGCAGTGACAATCATAATATGTCTCTGGTATATGCTACTCAAATATGGGCCTGGTTTCATGACACTCTGCCATTTTGAATTGATATCATAATGTGAAACGCATCCAAACTTAGTCTTCCAACTATCGAGACTCGTCCTAGGTACACACCCCATAAATCTTTTGCGCCTTCATATTAGCTGATGCAAAAGAAAGATGGTGGTTGCAGGGGTTGTTTAAGAACTCTAAATCCGCTTACTGAGGGCAGCAATAGGTGACGTCCAACGTTGATGTCTCAATGGTAGCCGAGCTGGCGCAAGCGCTTGTCCATCCCGCTGGGCAAATTCCTGGTAAATATATAATCGAAGTTTCGGAGAAGGGAAAGCCTTGCGGAAAACAGCTTGCAGTGTTGGCACCAGGGGCTATGAACCACTGTGTACTCCATTGTGCGAGTTTTCTTGTTTCCCAGCAATCTGCTGGGGGAGTAAAAGTGCTGGTGAGCGGCAAAGTCTTGGTGGGAATTGGTGCGGTGATGTTGGCCATGTTCTTTTGCTTTGTAGTGTATGTATATTCGGTAAAACGAATATTGATGGACCTCAGAGATTAATTAGAACTCAGAGCGAGGCTGCTATATACCCCTCGCCTCATCTAATGGTACTATTATGTAACATGCAAACTGGATATCCGACGCCAAGTTGCATGAGCCGGGTGCACTGGCTGTTCAACTCCGCGATCGAAAATGACCCCTTGTCTGCTTCGTGATTCGCCGTGTCGTATATAATACCGTTTCGTTTGGGGTCTGCAACGACAAACTGGGGCACTCCTTGAAACCTGAAGGCAATTGTGTCTCTCATGCTCCCACCATAACTCTGTATGCTGTTGTTGCGATCGTCTCTGAGTGACTCAGACTCTGGCCCTTTTGTTATGCAAGTATGTTCAACGAAAGTGGTATAGCATACGCCGGAGTCACTTCAGACCTCAAAAATGTTGCTCGTAATAATTACGCGTTATGGTAACTGTTACTAGGGCCATAAGTGCAGGCCTTTAGGATCTTGTGAAGGCAGAGCCTCCGAGCCTCAGATGTGTTATGGTATTGTTAGGCGTTTTTACTTCAAGCTGTTAATGGGGAATATGGATTTGAATTGAAGAGAATAAAGTTATTGAAAAAAGCGAAAATTTCTCCAAGTTTTGTATTGAATCAAGTCACTGTGGGATCACCTACATGTGTACCTAGGTAGTTATTCATAGGTTCGAAACCACCATTGCGAAGCACGTGAAGCAAGACGTGTAAGATGCTATATAGCACCAGCCACATGAATAAAATCGATGAATGTATTGCACATATAAATGAATAACATTGAAAGTTGTGCTTTACATTGACAGCATTACGTGGTTGGAACTTCAATGATCTTTAACGTGCGCTGGCTTGCCATTCCAGTCTGGTCACTCGAACAGCTCAGTCATCAGTGAACAGAAACGTCTCATCAAACAAACCAGCCTACTTTCACATCGTATGGGAAATATTTAAAGCCGCTGGTGTGCAGTTCCCGAACGGCCATGATCCATCTGCCCATAAACACATATACCGCCAAGATGCCGCCGTAAGTATCCCTTTGAAAACCACTGCACGACTATAGAATACTAACAGTGCGCAACTATTCAGTTCTAAGCGTAGAAGCACGCCCTATAAGTCGCCACCGTCACCTACCTTTAAGTGGTGGGAAAACAATCAATGGGCACAAGCGGGCGCGGGCAGTCAACCAGTGCAGGAAACTATCACGTATCAACCAGCACTAAACCGGATAGCCCAACTTGCAGCTTTGAAACATTTAGAAGACCCAAAAGGATGCCTGGGAGAATTATCAGGAAAGGAAGCAGCAAAATTCGTTGGACAACAACCACCTGGACAAAACAACCAACGACTCGTTACTCAGTCTCAGCACAATCTAGATCAAAGGCAACTATTCGGGGCACAGAGCGAACCAAATTCTCCTTTCAAGACCGATAATTCAACGAAAAATTCTTCCGGAAGATCAAGCATAAACCCCTTGGCTCGAAACCATGCCACTACGTTTAATGGATTCCAAACTGATGACCCCCAAGCGTTCCACCAGAAATTTGGCAACGCTGGCCCTGGCAATTCTCGGCCAGTGTCCAAACCGGGTATCCGCGGAGGAGGAGGTGCAAGGGAAAGCCGACATGCTGCAGGGAATCCACTTGAAGGATGGGGTCAAGTGAATTGGGCGAAGCCTCGAAATAGACATTTTGACTCTGACGACGTGCCCGAACCTACCGTGCACGGCGATGGAATTGTCGAGACATCTGCAGAAGACATACGTTTCCCACCATCGCACACACCGCAGCAGAACCCTCTCAAGCTTGGTACTAGTGACGGTGGTAGGGTCTTCTACCACCTTCTTTATCAGAACACAACTCCACCATTCGATCCGAAGAATGTAATCAAAGCAGCAAAGAGGGCACGCAAGGCCATGGGACCAAGCGCCGACCCACAATCGAAGATAACGCAAGCATGTAAATCGGGCGAAATGAAAATGATCAGTGAGGGATCAAGAGGAACCATCTGGAGAGTCGATGAGCTGTGCCCGGAAGTTGTAGGATGCGCATTGGAGATGAGTGTAGTGAGGTTGCAGGATGGAAATCATCATCGGTTCGAGTTGTTTGGGGTGGGATTAAAGGAACACAAAGATGACATCCTATTGATATCTTCTATGGTCCATGAGCTGGAAGGTTAGTTGTTAGTTGTGTTGAATTATTGTGGCGGTCGTATGGTTTGGAAGTAGTCTCTTGTATGTTTCAGAGATTGCGTATTCGTCAAGAATATATCCCAGAAAAATTTGACCCCATGATTATGTGCAAGTAAGTACAACACGTGGAGACGGGGATGATCCTTTTGGTGTTGAATGTGCAATGAGATGGACGGAAAACATGGGAGCGACAGCCGAGGTCGTTGTTTGGGTCAAGGGCCCCATGCACGCCAAGCATTTCTGGATTCTTCTGAGCAAGACAAATATTTTCTTAGGAGCATCCCCATCGTCACCCTTCATCTTCTCATCCCATCCTCCACCTCCACATCCTCATCACTCTCTTTCCCATTAATTGCATTAATCCGGAGTCTGGGAATACTGCTTGAACTTCGGAACTTCTCTATATACATTTCTGTTCCGCTACCTCCATCACAATGCAGCGCGCTTTCGCATCCAAGGCGCGGTCATCCGTCCTCAACTCTAGCTCCAAGTTCAGGGCTACGAGCTTTAACCTCCAGCAACAGAGGTTCGCTCACAAGGTATGTTATTCCTATCAAATACTCAGCATGATAGATTGAAACATGAAGCTCACAAATGTGTCCAGGAGCTCAAGTTCGGTGTTGAGGGTCGCGCATCTCTCCTTAAAGGTGTTGACACACTCGCAAAGGCTGTATCCACAACATTGGGGCCCAAGGGCAGGAATGTTCTCATTGAGTCCAGCTATGGCTCGCCCAAGATCACAAAAGGTACATTTTCATGCTTAGAGATCGCTTCTTGATGGAATCCGCTAACAGGCTGGTAGACGGTGTAACCGTCGCGAAGGCCATTACTCTTCAGGACAAGTTTGAAAACCTCGGTGCTCGCCTCCTCCAGGACGTTGCTTCCAAGACCAACGAAGTTGCTGGTGACGGTACCACCACCGCCACCGTGCTTGCCCGCGCTATCTTCTCCGAGACCGTCAAGAACGTCGCCGCTGGCTGCAACCCCATGGATTTGAGGCGAGGAACCCAGGCCGCTGTTGAGGCCGTCGTTGAATACCTCCGTGCCAACAAGAAAGACATCACCACTAGCGAGGAGATCTCCCAGGTCGCTACCATCTCTGCCAACGGTGACACTCACATTGGAAAGCTCCTCTCCAACGCCATGGAGAAGGTTGGCAAAGAGGGTGTCATCACCGTCAAGGAGGGCAAGACCATTGATGATGAGCTCGAGGTTACCGAGGGCATGAAGTTTGACCGCGGATTCATTTCCCCTTACTTCATTACCGACACCAAGGCCCAGAAGGTCGAGTTCGAAAAGCCCTTGATCCTTTTGTCTGAGAAGAAGATCTCCGCCGTCCAGGACATCGTCCCTGCTCTTGAGGCTTCCCAGCAGCTCCGCCGTCCTTTGGTCATCATCGCCGAAGACATTGACGGTGAGGCTCTCGCTGTCTGCATTCTCAACAAGCTCCGCGGTCAGCTCCAGGTCGCAGCCGTCAAGGCTCCTGGCTTCGGTGACAACCGCAAGTCTATCCTTGGCGATCTCGCGGTCCTCACCAACGGTACCGTCTTCAGCGACGATCTTGACATCAAGCTCGAGAAGGCCACCGCTGAGATGCTCGGCTCTACCGGTGCCATCACCATCACCAAGGAGGACACCGTCATCCTCAACGGCGAGGGCAGCAAGGACGCTGTCACCCAGCGCTGCGAGCAGATCCGTGGAGTCATGGCCGACCCCACCACTTCCGAGTACGAGAAGGAGAAGCTCCAGGAGCGTCTTGCTAAGCTCTCCGGTGGTGTCGCCGTCATCAAGGTCGGTGGTTCCTCCGAAGTCGAGGTTGGTGAGAAGAAGGACAGGATCGTCGATGCTTTGAACGCCACCCGTGCCGCCGTCGAGGAGGGTATCCTGCCCGGTGGTGGAACTGGTCTTCTCAAGGCCGCTGTCAACGCTTTGGACAAGGTCAAGCCCGCCAACTTCGATCAGCAGCTCGGTGTCAGCATTGTCAAGAGCGCCATCACCCGCCCTGCTCGCACAATCGTGGAGAACGCTGGTGCCGAGGGTTCCGTCGTGGTTGGCAAGCTCATGGATGAGTTTGGCAGCGACTTCACCAAGGGATTCAACAGCGCCAAGGGTGAATACGTCGACATGATCGCCGCCGGTATCCTTGATCCCTTCAAGGTCGTCCGAACTGCCCTTGTTGACGCCAGCGGCGTTGCATCTCTCCTCGGAACGACCGAAGTCGCCATCGTAGAAGCGCCCGAGGAGAAGGGCCCACCTGCCGGTATGGGAGGAGGAGGCATGGGTGGAATGGGAGGTATGGGCGGAATGGGCGGCATGGGATTCTAAATGACTCTCGACGCTCGACGGCCTCTCAGCTAACATTCTAATACCCCCTTTCGACTATACCCTCTTTTAGTATCCGAGTCTTTCCCCAGCGCCGGTTTTGTACATGATGTTTTGTCGGTACTCCACTCCCTTTCTCAGCCTGTTTTAGTCACATTTGAACAAAAGAGCGGCATGTATGTATATTATTGTATGTGGATTATCTGGAATTGTACTATATCATGTTCATTGGCGACAATGGCAGACGGCAGGGGAGGATGAGATGTACAGGCGAAAGAAATGTAAAAATGTAAAAGTCTATCAGTCATACTAACTCGACGCGCAATGTGAAAGTGGCAGAGACAACAAAGTCCACGTCAACACGGTGAACGAGTGAAGGCGGCCATGGTCCGTGTTGTGTTTGCATACAACGAACGGATGTTGTGGCAGTGGATGTCAGCTGATCCAGCAATGTTTACATTCGGTTTACCGCAGCTTGTCAGTGGAGCCAAAAGCCAGGCAGGCAGCCTTGGAAGCACCCCCACCAGGCTACCAGGAGGACAGCAACGCCCCCTTCAAAATCTTGCCCCGCTACACTCAGCTCCAAGCCTCACCACATCAACACTCCGTGAATTCCCTCCCGCTCTCCACCCACCGAGATTCACATTGCAGCTGCCTAGCCGGCATTGAAGTAAGGAAAAACCCCCCCGCGCATTACGTTGCCAGGCAGCGACGCCCGTCTACGTTTGCGACCCCACTACCACGCCCACTATCCCACACCGTCAACACTCGCCGCTGACGACACCAAACAGTCTCCTGATAAAGCGCTGCCTTGCCCACCCCTCCTGAAACCCACTCTCCTCTTTGAAATTCGATCATCACCATGGTATGTATATAGAATTGCCAGACATAGTAGAGGAACGCGATAACTGACCACTGTAAACAGGCTCAATCCGGGTACGTGATCCATAAATATGTCCCCTCAAGTCCCCACCGCACACCTCACACGACCTTTACTACCTGGCCGTGCCTTCGCAGTCGACTAACGTAATCGCAGTGTCTCCGTCGCCCCCGAGTGCATCAGCGCATTCAACGAGCTCAAGCTCGGCAAGGATATCAAATACATCATCTACAAGATTAGCGATGACTGGAAAGAAATCGTAGTCGAGGAGACATCCAAGGATGGCGACTGGACATCGTTCCGCGAGAAGCTCATCAACGCCAAGTCCAAGGACCGCCGCGGCAAGGAGGGCATTGGCGGCCGTTACGCCGTCTTCGATTTCACCTACGAGAGCGGCGAGGGTCCTAGGAGCAAGATCACCTTCATCAGCTGGTGCCCCGATGATGCGCCTCAATACGTAAGTTCTCCCGATCTTTGTGCGCCTGCGAGTCCGGGATCTCGATACTGTTTAGAAGAAATTGATCGCTAATGTGTATTGGCCTTGCGAACAGCCCCGCATGATGTACTCCTCCTCCAAGGAGGCCATCAAGCGCGCCCTCAACGGTCTCGCTGCCGACATTCAAGCCAACGACGCCGACGACATCGAGTGGGACAGCATCCTCAACCGTGTCTCCAAGGGCCGTTAAACATCTCGCGAACCCGCCCCACTTTTCGCCGGACAACTCGGTTGCAGGGGTGAATGGAAAAGTACAATCTGGATACCACTCACATAGAACGAACAGGTGTCTGTGGATAGTTTAGGTGGAGTGGCTATCCCAATCCTCGTATATCTTTTTTTTTGGAAACTGGGGTCGAGACTATGGCTGTGCGAGCAAGTCACTTGAGACCAAGCTGGTTCATGTCGAGTGGCGCTGGTGACAGTTTGTTCTCTGAACGAGGCAGCATATGAATAGAATTGCCTTTACTTTCCAATCCTACGCGCATCCTTATTTTTCCGCTATGCCAATCTCACAGCGTAGTTTCATGGCGTTTTGTACAGTGTTATATGATTCACTAATGATTTTACATATATAGCTGCCTGCTCCCCTTATAGATTAGACGAAGGAGCAGCACACGGGCAAGGCGTTCGTAGATTATTTGCTCTTCTCCCACGCTTCCCGGAATACACCCATAAGCCTATCCCCCTCCTTCTCATCCCGTATCCTCTGCAACACGAACCCCCTAAGATCAGCCCAAAACTCGTCCCCAGCGACAACCTCTTTCCCACTAGGGCCCTGAGCAACCGGTGCGCCTCCCAAACCCTTATCCGCCTCCGAAGGCGCCACAGCCGGAGGGCTCGTAACCGGCGACGACGCAGACGACGCCCCAGTCGCTGTCGCACCACCCATCACCATCACCCCGAACTCCACATCGCTTCCCGCATCCGCGCCAATGACCTCCGCTACCGTCTTACTATCCAGCAAGGGCTTCTTCTTGAACAAAATCTTGATCTTGGCAGCGGGAAGCGAAGTTGCGGTCGCGTAGGCGGTCTTGAGGTCGTAGATTGAGGTTTTCGCGGGGGAGATGTTGGAGAGGGGGATGGTGGGGGTGTTTGGTTTGAGGGGCTTAAGAGTTATTGATAGCGCTGGCGTTGAAGTGGATTGCGCGGAAACGGATGAGGCATCATCTGTTGCAGCTGAGGATGTCGAGGGTGGGTTGGGTCGTTGCGGGTGTGGAGGGTGCGGGAGTCGTGGGAGGGTAAACTGTAGAGTGTTGTGTTAGGAGGGAAAGGGAAGGAGGCAATTGGAGGAGTGAAACTTACGACGGCGCCGGATGGGTATTGTCTCGCATCTGCTATGTGGTCTGATGAGAGCTTTGCTGGACGGCCGTCGAGAGCGGAGAGGTATTGCTTGCAAAAGGTTACTTCGGACATGGTGGGCTGCTGCGTGTAGCTTCCGAGGGCGGGGTCGTGGCGCGAAGTTTTGTACTGAACGGTTTTTTGGGGGAACGGTTGATGCGAAACACTGTGATTGTGACGTAGAAACAATTCCAGCAAGTAAAGGAGACTGGAACCGAAAAGCGTGAAGTTTGATCGGAAAGGCGATGACGCTGCTGGGGAACTGGCATTGCGGGACAATCAAGGGCCAGGACGACCGGGCATTCTGATTCGCCGAGGCTCCGAAGGCGGTGAGTGGCCGAATTGCCCAAAAATGTCGTTCCAAAATTTCTGCGGGTCCGAACTTTTGGCTTTTTAGGCGGCGCGAGCTTTTGGAGACGTGCACCAAATTTCTCCCTCTTTACAGGCCACTGCGGCTTTTTGCATTCGACGACAGAAATAATTCAAGATGGGCAAGGGACGTCGTATGATCAAGCAGGGTATGCCCGCACCATTGGACGAGTCTAAAGTCACCAGGAAACGCAAAGATGCACCGCCTGCCCCGGAAGCGCCTATTAAGAAGAGAAAGACAGTCACCAAGGCACCGAAGAAATCTGCAAAGCCGAACGGAGCCGAGGCAGGTGGCAGAAGCAAGGCGAAACCCGTGAAGAAGGTTGCTCCGAAGCCACCTTCCGACGACGAAGTATCTTTTTCGGACGATGAGAGCGATGGTGATCTGGAAAATGGCATGGATGGTGTGAATGTCACAGGCTTGGACGCACTCGGCAGCGCCTCCGAGTCTGAAGATCTGGACGAGCTCGAGGCTGACGACTTTGGCGGATCCGACGACGATGTCATGGACTCGGACGAGGAGCTAAAGAAGGGGAAAATGTGGTCGGACGATGAGGACGACGATGAAATCGAGGAGAAGCTCACGGCGGCGAATATTGAGGGTCTCAGTAGGAAGTTGGACATGGAGCGAGCAATTGAAGAGGCCGAAGCACAAGCTGAGTTGGAAGAGGCACAGATGCAAACCAACATCGCTGGCGATAGGCCGAAAGTGCTGGAAGACGACGAGGATGAGCAGGGCCGGCCCATCACCAACCTCGAGACACAAGATCTGCAACTCCTCCGAACACGATTGAGCGACACGATACGAGTTCTCGATGACTTCAAGAACCTCGGCGAAGAGGGTCGGTCAAGAGCGGAGTACAGGGCACAGATGCTGAAAGACATATGCGCATACTACGGATATTCACATTTCCTCGCTGATAAGCTGCTCGACTTGTTCCCTGCTCGCGAAGCTTTTGCTTTCTTTGAAGCCAACGAAACGCCCCGTCCTATCGTCATCCGAACCAACACACTCCGATCGCATAGAAGAGAGCTTGCGCAATCGCTCATCAATCGCGGTGTTCAGCTAGAGCCTGTAGGCAAGTGGAGCAAGGTCGGTCTTCAGATCTTCGACGCTCAGGTTCCGCTTGGTGCTACCCCAGAGTATCTCGCTGGCCACTACATTCTCCAAGCAGCTTCTTCGTTCCTCCCTGTCATGGCTCTTGCCCCGCAAGAACACGAACGTGTTTTGGATATGGCTGCTGCTCCTGGTGGTAAGACGACGCACATTGCTGCGCTGATGAAGAACACTGGATGTGTGTTTGCCAACGATGCCAGCAAGGATCGTGCTAAGGGTCTTATTGGTAATATCCACCGTCTCGGAGTCAAGAACACAGTTGTGTGCAATTACTCTGCACTTGAGTTCCCCAAGGTCATGGGCGGTTTCGACAGAGTACTCCTCGATGCGCCCTGCTCGGGAACAGGTGTCATCGCGAAGGATGCCAGTGTCAAGACCAACAAGACCGAACAAGATTTCATGAAGCTTCCCCACCTCCAGAAGCAGCTTGTCCTCGCAGCCATTGACTCTGTCGACCACGCCAGCAAGACTGGTGGGTACATTGTCTACTCAACCTGTTCCGTCACTCTCGAAGAGAACGAGCAGGTCGTTCAATACGCGCTCAACAAGCGTCCCAACGTCAAGCTCGTCGACACTGGCCTCGTCTTCGGCAAAGAGGGCTTCACGCGGATAGGAGGCAAGATCTTCCACCCCTCTATGAAGATGACGCGGAGGTACTATCCCCACTCTTACAACGTCGACGGTTTCTTCGTCGCCAAGTTCAAGAAGTTCGGCCCTACGCCCGCCAACGCCGTGCTCGCCCAAGGCGTCGCCGGCAACAACAAATCCCAATCCAACGGCGCACAATCCAGCAACGGCACCCAACAGGAAGGCGAAATCGTCGACAACGCACCCATCGTCGACGACGAGAACGAAGACGAGACCGACGACTTTGGAGGATTCGACGACGAAGAGGACCAGATGTACATGGACCGCGCCGAGCGCGCAAAACTGCGTCGTAAGGGCCAAAACCCCAAAGCCTCGGCTCCAGCAAACGGCCACGCGAAATCTTCCCCGAAGAAAGAACAGAGCAAAGAGACCAAGAGCAAGAACGACAAGGTGGATGCACGTGATGTTGCACCCGCCGTAGTCGTCGAGGAGAAGAAGGTCACCGAGAAGAAGATCAAGGCCAAGAAGCCTGTCGCGGGTGATGATGCCGCCGCGGTGGTAGTAACGGAGAAAGTCACAGAGAAGGTTAAGAAGCCTTCCAAGAAAGTGAATGGAAGCAGTACCGCAGCGGAGACGAAGCCGGTTAAGAAGAGTGGGAAGAGGAAGTCTACGTAAAAAACTCAAAACATGGAAAAGTTGCTGGAGGATCTTTTCTTTTCATTTCTTCTTTCATCTGTTTAGGTTATGCATATATTCGAGAGGGATGGGATAACGGAGATAGAAGGGAGAGAGTATGTATGTAGTCGGTACTTCTATCCAGAAATATATCCATCTTTGCATCAACGATATCAATGCGTCTTCCTGTGCTAGGGAACAGTGTAAACAACAAATAATCCGTTCAGTCCGCAAATGAGGAAAAGGTGCTTTAAGCATGATGCAAAGTAAATGTCTGCATATATGCCACGAGACCGAAACCACGAGGCCCAAAGTTCCCCTTTAACCCCACCAACGCAGGGAGCAAACCACTTAATGTACCACGCTCCTCTAAGCATACTCTGGCCTCAGACCGACCGGCCGGCTCAGCATTGCCTGAGATACTCGAAACACCGAAATCTGACAGCTCGGGAGAGCGATAGTCTACCAAGATCCGGATCCTACCAATTGCATATCCCGGAGGTAGATAGTTGAAGGTTAGGATAGTGTACTGGCACTGGTATATTTGTTTGGGATTATGTAGGCTCGTTTGGTTAGTTTGTCGGGACCTAGTATTTGAGACAGCACCCGATGGGATGGGTGTCTGTGTATTGACATTAATGATGAGGTTTCCTTCCTTGCTTGCTTGTTGGGGGGTGTGAGGGCATCGCGACGCATCGCCTTTGGGCAATTAAAAAAAGATTGTTTGAGCATCGCGATCGATAGCAGCACAGTTACGAAACTGTGTGATGTTCCCGTGGATTTCCAAGTAAGGAATACATATTGAAGATTCCTTGCGACTGTTGTCAGATGACAGCTCAACAATGCACAGCGTTCGATAGTACATATGCATATATTGCATTGACTCCGCCGATGCGATTTCTAACACTCCGCTCCCCTCACCCCACCCCTTTTCCCCAACAAAATTCGCAGTCATTCAAGTTCTTCTAGAATTCATTTCTTTCCAACCGATTCCAAGACGACAATTCCTTGCTGGCGTTGAAAAAAAAAAGGCAAGCAAGAACATATGCCAAGGTCGCTAGCGCAGGGAATCGTTTGGATAGGAAGAAAAGCTCAAAGCGGCGCTTGACTCGCCCAAACAAAAAACAAGCCGCAAGAGACGAAGGAAAACCAAGATTTTCTTGCCCAAGACCAATGGTCGGTGCCAATTTCTAGCAGCCTGCACGTCGGGGTGGGTCAATTGCTTGGATTTTTTTTTTCAGCCGCATGTTCAGGCTAGCTTGCTTAAGGCAGGCTGCCGCGGTATGGCGAAAGCTAGTTTTGTTAGCGTAGATATGAAATAACCTCGTATCTTGGATCCTCGTTTTTATGCTCGCTTGGTGAAGACGGAAAGGAATGGGTGCCTTGCATTGCGCGGTTTATTCTCTTGTCGCCGTAAACAGAAGCTGTGTTTGTTTGCGCGGGTGATTGCAGCAAGAGGGGCATGTCAAATGTCAAACAGCAGCGAAAGTCGGACCGACGATGCACGCAAAGATCGCACCCAGCTGTGTTGACAGGCCACGCCTGCATGTCCTGCAGTCGAAACACGCGCAGTGGTAGGTATACACGGCGTAGATGTCCTAACACGGAGTTGAGCTGGTGAAAGAGCCGTGGAGAGGAAATGGCGTGTTGGGCATGCAGCTATTTCCTTCCAGAACCCAACTACGGAGCAGACTATGCAGGAATCGCTGGAGACAGACTTTGATTCCGGTGTATCCGCAGAGCGTGTTGATTTGGTGTGGGTAAAATCCAGCGCTAATCGGCCCGATGATGCTCGAGTAGCAGTACCTGACACGGGCTGGGGTGGTCTGGAGTTTGGAGATGGGGAAAGGGGGGTTATGGAGTGCTCGAGGGTGGGGATTCGCTCGTATTGCATGACCCATGGGGAGAAGAGTTTTGAGGGTTGTCACAGTTGCGGTGGTGGAGGTGGAGTCGACGAGACCTGGGGCGAGAAGTGGGGGAGGTGAATACGAGAGGGGGTTTGGATTGCTGCAAGTCATTGAGGATGAAGGTGGCAGAGGATTTCCGCTCCCGTATGTTCGCTGAGAAATCGTCTGAAGGGGCCTGTTGCAGCACATGGTCATGCGGCTGATGAACCGCGATCGTCGTCATCGCCGTTGTCGTCGTCGTTTTGTTGCGGTTGGGTATACCAACGCGAAGCGATCGGTGGTATTAAGGCTCGTACGCTAACCCGCTTCCGTCAGCCCTCTTCCAATCCCACCCTTGCCGTCTCATCGCACTCAACAATCATTCCACAGGGACGTGCATCGTCGCCCTTCCACCACCAGCCACCATTCGCGAAGAGATCGGGCCACGCTACAGTCTGCCATGGATGCACGAAGGCAAGCACATGTGACAGCCGAGACGCCAGCTTGCTGCTTGTCCGCCTCCCGGGGTCTCCACGTCTCCCCTAAGCACCATAGCAGGTGACCGTCGTCTTGGCTGGCCCGACATGATGATTCCATCGTCGACCTCGAAAACCGCCAGCCAGGACTAGACGCCTCGGCGTTTTCAGACACC
This sequence comes from Periconia digitata, assembly GCA_948474695.1. NCBI lineage: Eukaryota > Fungi > Ascomycota > Dothideomycetes > Pleosporales > Periconiaceae > Periconia > Periconia digitata. Next base: position 1,908,241 of record CAOQHR010000004.1, on the reverse strand, counting down.
TCATTGCGCCTCTTCATGTCAGGTGTTCGCTCGGATGATGTATGTGTGATCGAAGGCGGCGCTGGAAGACAAAGACTAACATTCCAAGTCCCTTAGAGTGGTTGCAGCTTCACACCAATCAGGAAAGAGGGGAAGCCTTTGAGCTACGGATGCTGAGCGGTGAGGGGCCATGCTGTACTCCAGATTGTGGCATGCTCGGGCTGCCGCGTCGCCCGTCCTGGTTTCCTCTTCACTGTCCAGTGGTGCGAATGTCCGAGTCAAGCTCTCCTTTTGCTCAAGAGCCTCTTTCATGTACAAGCATCAAGTGGGTCGAATAAGAAGAAAAAAAACTTCTTCTCCGAGCAACGTATATCTCGACCCTTGTCATGCACTGTCGTCATTGACTCGCATCATGGGAGCACCCAAAAAAGAGCTCGAGGCAAGCTTTCGTATATACAAGCTCGCTTATTCTTGGCTTGTTTCCGAACCGTAATGCTCCTTTGCGATCGCTATATGTCGGGAGATATCTCGATTGGCTGATCGATAGTCACTCATGCAGTATTTCCCGCACAATTCGTGCAGATCCAGTGTGCAAGACATGCTGGATACAAGGGTATTTGGAATCCTACGGGAGGATTTTCGGATAGTGTACAACTGTTCAACGCAAGTCAGAAGGCAAGATAGTGCAAGGGGCGGGTGAAGTCCAACTCCATCATCTCGGATGCGGACCTGGACTAGAATTCTTTGTCTCCAACTCGCAAAGACCTGCGTTATTGGCCACGCCCACCGCAATTCGTTAGTGTGTCCTGCAATTAGCATGTCGCCGTCCGGCCACTCTTCTTAGTGGTCACCCGTTGAAGAGCGCAGATCTGGGGTATGGCTGACCACGCCGGTGTTAATTTGAGCCAGGTCTAGTTGCATTGCATCACTTGGCGTTGTGAGCTTCGACCGGGATTGGAGGGCGCGTTCAGGAAGAGGCGTTTTGGATGCACGATTGATGATGCGGTAGTGCCGAGTCTGGCACCTTGTGCTGGCCATGCGGGGCCTCCGCTCTTGGATGGTGCAAGTTCGCGGGCCGCAGATAAAGAGCGGCTTGCGCCCTCATGTTTTCTTGTTTGTTGACCATCGCTTTCACGGTCTCTGCTCGGCTTATCCCGAATTCACCTAGTCAAGAGCGCAGAATTACAACAACATCATGGGTTTTATGTTGAAGAAGCCGGACGATGTGCCCGGGAAGTCATGGTGAGTCCACTTGGTCGCAAAGCCTCTTGTGGTCATGGCTGACATTCCATAGGCCTGCCATTGTTATTGGCCTCTTCGTAGCATTTGGAGGTGTTCTCTTTGGCTATGATACTGGAACCATCTCTGGTATTCTTGCCATGCCTTACTGGCTAAGAGAGTTCTCTACCGATCCTAGTGGCGAATTGACTGCCTCGCAAGACTCCCTCATCGTCTCGATTCTCAGCGCGGGAACTTTCTTCGGTGCACTGGGCGCTGCTCCCATGGGTGATTTCCTCGGTCGTCGCTGGGGACTCATGGCATCTGCTGGTATCGTCTTCAACTTCGGTGTGATCCTCCAGACTGCCGCGACTTCACAGCCACTGTTCATTGCTGGTCGATTTTTTGCTGGATTTGGTGTTGGTCTTATCTCCGCACTTAGTAAGTTGACTACCCGTGCTTTCAGGGTCTGGAGTCTCCAGATTCTTTGGTGGCCGCCGGAGCCTGTGGAGGTGGAAAGTCCAATCGTGCCGATCTTTCACCGACTCATCGGGTCTGACTGCGCATTGGAATTCTCCACTGTTCTTACTCGCTTCATAACCATTGTCCATGCAGCGCGCTAACTCTCACCTCTAGTTCCCATGTACCAATCTGAGACAAGCCCCAAGTGGATTCGTGGTACAGTCGTCGGCGCATACCAATTAGCTATCACAATCGGATTGTTCCTGGCTGCCATCGTGAACAATTCGACCAAGGATCGTCAAGACTCCGGATCATACCGAATTCCCATTGCTGTACAGTTCCTGTGGTCCATCATTCTCGTTGGCGGGTATGTAACTCTGTCTGCAACCTCCAGGGACTAAGACAGCTAATATATTACCAGTCTCCTCTTCCTCCCTGAAACGCCTCGCTACTTGATCAAGACCGACCGCTATGATGAAGCTGCCAAATCACTTGGAAAGCTTCGTCGCCTCCCTGTTGATCACCCGGCTATCGTTGAAGAGCTCAACGAAGTGCAGTCCAATCATCTCTACGAGATGAGTCTTGGAAAGGCTTCCTACGTTGATTGTTTCAAGGGTACACTCGGAAAGCGACTGGCGACTGGCTGCCTCTTGCAAGCTCTTCAGCAACTCACTGGTGTCAACTTCATCTGTAAGTACAAGTCGTCATTCATAAACGATAGCCTTTACTAATCGTAAACTAGTCTATTACGGAACACAGTACTTCACCCGCGCAGGTTTCCAGAATCCGTTCATTATCCAAGTCATCACGAACTCGGTTAACGTCGCCTCCACATTCCCCGGTCTCTACCTCGTTGAGAAACTCGGTCGCCGCGGTCTTCTCTTGATGGGTGCCATTGGCATGTGCGTCTGCCAGTTTATTGTGGCTTCTGTGGGCACGGCTTCCTCTACTGCTGACTTGCCATCCCAACGTGCCTCAATCGCCTTTGTTTGCATCTACATCTTCTTCTTTGCCAGCAGTTGGGGCCCTGTAGCCTGGGTTGTTACCGGAGAATTGTTCCCGCTCAAGGCGCGAGCTAAGTGTTTGAGTATGACGACGGCTAGCAATTGGCTTCTCAACTGGGCTATCGGTAAGAAAGTAATCTGCCGCGTGATTTGAATCCTTACTAATCCCGCATGATAGCTTATGCGACGCCGTACATGGTCGACGAGGATCACGCCAATCTTCAGTCCAAGGTCTTCTTCGTATGGGGAAGCTTCTGCTTCGTCTGCATTGCTTTCGTGTACTTCATGATTTACGAGACTAAGGGTCTCAGTCTCGAGCAGGTCGATGAGCTCTACGGAATCGTTGGCAAGGCATGGAAGTCCAAGGCCTTCCGCCCGCAAGTCTCCTTTGCTGATGTTGACAACGATACTGCCAGGAAGGCCAGCCTGTCCGAGATTGCCGCGAAACAGGAGCAGAAGAGGAGCGTGTCCCACAACGAGGGAGTTCCCGAGAAGGTGTAAGTGAGCATGGGAGTCTCCTGGAACAATTTGTTCTGTAATCAGGAAGTAGTAGTTGCGATGGTTGTTGAGAAAGGAAGAACAAGCATCAAGTTATCCACTCGCTCCTCAAGATGAATGTTTTGAATTTAGTTTCTGATATATTATTTTACATTGTGAAGTTGCATGTCCAGCTCTCTTTGAAAAAGTTGATACTGTGCGAGAATGCTAACCAACGTCAGGGCTATGTTGTTGATAGCGGGACGTTTGCCTGTAGGGGTAAAAAGGACGGATACGCCTGCGGCAAAAGCGAAACCCAATTGTATGGTGTCTTCGACTGAGTGGAGCCGAATGAAAGCTTATGCCTGGCTGTGAAACCTCACCCACCAATACGGCTGAAGCCGGATTCCGACGACGAACATGAAGGGACGGAATGGATGATAAGAAGCGTTGCACACTGGCTTTCATGGACAGACAACTCGTATGTCACGACTACCTGCTTGGTCCCACGTGTGTGTATCGGCAACCACAATGTTCGGGTCTAGTCAGCTTATCACAAGATGAACACATATGTATCTACTCCATGAAGTATTTACACAACGTCATATCTGATCTGTCGTATTTCCACAGACTCAGTTTTACCAAGATTGCACGATATCAGTCGCTATACCTTGTGATTCACCGCAGTTATGAGCCGCGCAAACTTCACCGAATGTGGCGCCCGATACATGTCGGATCCAAAACTGGTTGAACGATACAGTTACAGAGGACCAGTCCGTCTGAACTCGCCGAAACCCCAGACCCAAATCACACATGAAGGATGCTTGGCTCTTTGCGGTCGAGGTAACGAGTACTATTCATGGCCTGCAATTGCTGCAACAGTAACCACATGGATTCTGCCTATACTCGGCACGCTGCTGCAGGCGCCTTTTGAAAGTAATGCGTTTTGGCGCACGATCAAAGCGATCAATCGATGGATCGGAAGTCCCGTTTCCAGCCTGACATTTATTCTTTGGGATATTCAAATCTCGGGAAATTGTGCCTTGTTCGGTGAGGGGTTTCTGCAAATTCAACCCATCTCTAGTGGTTGGACCTCGTTGCTAACTTTTGTGACACAGTTGACATGGCCACCCCTTACGAAGCACCTATTCCGAATGAAGACAGCGAATTCTCCAGTATACGAGACTCTTTCTACATACTGATGAATTTAAATCAGTACAAGATGAAACCAGTCATCTCCATGACAAGGGAGGCAGAGGGGCTGCTTCGAATCGTACTGTTCAGCCAGGATCTGAAGCTTGTCGGAACTCGCAAGACTCTCAGTCGACTTCGGAAAAATCTTGCCCGTGATCTAAGAATCAACAGAAGAAGAGGTGTAGTTCCGGTTTTCATTTCCACCTTGGCTTTTGTTGTTGCTTTGGGGCTCTCCATTGAGGCAGGTGCGTTTTCCTTTTATCTTGGAATCCAACTTGAGTAAACTAGGACGATGACTCACCTCTAGATAACTACTCCTAGCATTCAGCGAAGTGGGAAGTAATTTGCAAGCCCATGCCCTTGCTCTGGGCCTTTTCTCCTGCTGGTTTCCGATACTAATACTTTGCTCCATCCTGGATCGTAATCCCGTTGCTTCTGATGACATCCAGCGCAAACTGAACAAAATGGTGGATCTAGCCTGTCGATCACTCCAGGATACGCAAACCCGTAACAACTATATTTCATCTTTCCGTGACCTACCACAAGCTCAGAAAATGGGTTATTGGGTCCAGAAAATCGCATCAAAGGCGCAGTACATCGAAGGCGACTACTTTTGTGGCTTCGCGGGTCAGGCCAGAACCAGGTTCCATTATGGAGCGGCGCACGCTATCCTCGTCGACATCGAGAAAGCCTATCTGGCTGAGCGTGGACGTAACTGGCTTGCTAATCCAAGAGAGGCCCGGGCATCGCTTGTTTTAGGACAGGTCGACTATGGCTTTACGTGGTTTGACGGTCGCGCCTGTTGGCAGCTTATGGCATCTGTGCTATTGGTAGGTGGAACTAGTGCTGGAGCTTTTGTTCTGTCATTCAACACTCCAACTGTTGGTCTGGGATGCCGCACTGGTGGATATCTAATCTTCTTCGCCGTTGCATTGACATTACTAGTGGCTGAGATGCTCGTGTGGTGGCTCACTTCACCGCTGCGCAAGCGCGGCCGCTTCATCGAGCATCTTGACAGATATACGCGCCGCGCACACAGAGAACCCTGGTGTGGACCGAAAAGACCAACGTTTGAAGGATTGGTGGCGTCGAGTGCCACTTTGACAAGATGTTTGCAGGCAATGGAAGAGTTCATCGTACACACTGTCTTAACACTCATCCGCCTCTTTCCCTTCTCCCATAAAGCATCAAAACTTGAAACCGCAGAAACTGCATTACGCACTCATTTCGAGATTCTCAGACACCTCACCACCAGGAACTGGCTACAACGCGTCATTTTCACACCTCTCGAGTTAGGCAACATGATCTGGCTCTGCTACCTCCTCACTGCACAGACCATCGGCGCCTTCAACAACTGCACGTGTCTGTCGAGTATATGGGGTGGATTTGGAGGTTATCTTGACTTTGAAACTGTGAGCTCGGTGAAAAGTCCATCTGTTGAAAAGTATTGGCAAATGGGCACGATCATTACTTGCACGACAATGGGATTGGGTATGGCATATATTGTGTTGGAGGTATGTATCGACCGAGCAACATTTTCATATTCACCATCGCTTGACCCCCTTTTGTTCGACCCGCATTCTTTTACCTTATCCGATATTATCTGGATAGTCAATTGAAACCACTGGCAGTGGCTCCTCCAAGCCCATCTTAGTACGGAAGATTACAAAGACGCCGCGAGAGGGCTTGTTCGCGTCCGGCGTTTCCGTCGTTGTGAGTATATCCCAGAGACGAAGTTACATGATCTGTGGGTGAGGATGGGGTTTGAGAGCCTCTGATGGGTGCTCATATAAACTACTACACCCTACCCTATGCTTCACCCTCATCACAGTTATGTGACCGCACCCGCACCCACAACCTCACCCCCACCTTACCCACATCAAACTACCACCCTAATCACGCACTTCATTGTCATCATATACGGTTGACTTACATGTTACATTCGGAGTGCAGACACCTATTGGATCCGCTACCCATCCTCGCTGCTCGTCGTCATCATCAACAACTCGCTCTCCGCGATGCGCGTTCGCAAGTCTAGTGAACGCAAGGTGCTCGTGTGGAGCAAAGAGACAAAGTACCGACCCACAGTCGGGCAAACTATCATGAGTTTAGCTACGGATGCGCAGAATTTACCTTTCCAAGGTGTTGTAGAGGCGAGCGTGCGACATGATGAGAACGGAGATGCTGAACATGGAGCGAGTGAGAGGGGGCAAGTATGTTGTGTGTGTAAAAAAGAGAAGAGATCAGTGGAGAAAGCTAGGGCTTGGGATGAGGAGATTGGAGAGTGTAGGAGGTAGACGTGGTAAGCTTGTTCCACGATTATAATAGTTCGATTTCCAAGGATATGTTGTTCAGTCGATGGATATTATACTGCTGGCAGAGAAGATGTTCCTTCCATTCGTAACCTCATTTTCAGCAAATCCTGCTCCACAATACTATCCTTTTTAGCAACTAACCTATAAGCGCGGATCATGTTAGCGGAGTTCTTGGATATGACGTGTGCAATTAAGAAGGCACATATCAAAAGCATATACATACTCATCAACATCCCACTTCGCGCTCAAAAGTCGGCCATTCAGCCACGCCCTCTTCTCGCGGCTGATCCATACACAAAAAGCACCACATAGCTCCACATCATCCGTCAAATCTAAACCACACCTCGAGTTAGCTTTCGATCCCCTCGTACCTTCTAAACCATCCGAACCCGCGGAAAACAGAAGAGGAGAAAGTAGGACAGAAACTCACAAGGCCTAAAAACATCAGGACAAGTCTCATCCGCCTGCTCCGTCAGCACAGCTCCAGGATGCACACACACACAATCCACACCACCTGCGTCGCCGCCACCACCAAACTGCTCCCCAGCAAACTCCACCATCCTCAACTGCGCCATCTTGGAAACACAATACGCCGTGTTCGCAATCGGTCCCGTCGTCAGCAAACTCGCAAACGAACTCACCACAATCAGCTGCCTGACCCCTCCTCCATCACCATCCCTCCCGTCCGCCATTACCAACGGAAGCAGATAATGAATCACATGGAAAGTGCCAATCGCGTTGATATCGAAGACGTCCTTGAAATCACCGGGTTTGCCTTTCGTCATGTCGAGAACGACTTCTGGCCCCGCCCATCCGGAGTTGAGCACGATGACATCGAGGGAAGGCGAGCCATGCTGCTTGATGGATGAAGCAAGGTCTGCGACTGATGACGCCGATGTGATGTCCGCGTACAGCGGGATCACTGTGATGGATGGGTTGAGGGATTGCGCGGTTTTTTGGACGGCGGAGAGGGTCGTGGTGGAGGAGGGGCGGGCGACGAGGTAGAGGGTTGAGGTTGGCGCGAGGGCGCGCGCGTACGAGGATGCGATGCCTGCGCCGATGCCGCGGGAGGCGCCTATGATGCAGACGGTGAGGGGGGTGGCGAGTTTGTTCGTGGTGGGGGCTAAAGACGGGGACGGGTGGGTGTGGGTTGTTGGGGTGAAGGTTGATGCTTGTTGTGCGTCTGAATTTTGGGAGGGCATCGTGTGGTAGTTTTTCCTTCTTTATATCTTGGTCTCTTGTTGGGGATGGGTTCAAGATGTTGGAATTTCTGGTTATTGTTCTTGAGGGTCACTTGGTGGTTTGGTTTTCTGCCCTGTCTGCGGTTGTGAAGTAGATGTTTGGTTAATGCTAATCTGCGTGCTAGATGTCCTGGAACCAAAAATTAAGAAAATCAAGTAAGAAAATAGGGCAGTTATTTATACATTTATAGACTGTCACGATGGATAGTATGGAGTGATGCTTTTGCTCCAATAGGTGTAGCAACATGACTCATTTTGAGTCGGTTCCCGAAACGAATCTCGACTAACTGCTTCTGCGGGGAACCGGGGTTGGTTACGGACATGAGCTAAATCCATCCTGATATCAAGTTGCATGTCACATGAAGTTGTGTAGTTATTCCCACAAATCATAAATGAAGTAAGTTAGTGGACCGATTCGATTTTGTAGTATATACTTTTCAGTATGCACCATTTCTCAACCAGCTGTCGCATGGTCGTTTGTAGCTAGCGTCCAGTGAAACAGTCAAACGCAGAGACAAGTATAAACCCTGAATTCATTTTGGCAAAAGGCAAACGTACCGGCCAGTTCATGCCCCATATCAAGAACACGTCCATCACACTCAGAACAGACAACTAGCATCATTATGATCATGTCATTCATCAAAATTTCTCAGACTCTGGTGGCTATCGTGTGGTTACATATGGCGAATCTTCACGCCTGTACCGTGTGACCTTTTAGCTTTTATCAAGCTGAATCAGGTATATAGGCACGAAGGGGTAATAGTGAATAAAAAGCAAAGCAAAGGGTCTAAAGATCCACCAAGAGTCCATCGCAAAATATCCAGAGAATCCCATGGTGAGTGATAAGACTGGTCGGCATATACCAACCAAAAGATATGGTCAGTAAGCAGCGGCAGACTGGGGTATAGAAGGACCAATAATCTCTAGATATCCAAGCACAATGTTCCACACAGGCAAGTAAGATTCTTATCGTGAGGATGCCGTTCGGGGAATAGGGATTGGAAGAAGAATATCTTCCACAAGCAGCCCAATTGGTGCATGAAAGAGGGATTTATAGATGCAGTAAGGAATTTGGGAATAAATACAGATGGATATGGTACCGTGATGACCTGATGATGTGCCCGATAGTTGAGTGTAGAGGATTGGTGGAATCAGCCGCCAGTCACTTGGGGTCAATCCAGAGTGATGAGTAGCTAGTTCAGAATGGACCACGACGACCAGATAAGGCGCTATTGTCGAACTCGGTGCTGGGAATGATGTTGTTATTACCCTCATGGTCATCATCGTCGACTTCCTCCTTGATCGGCTGATGTTGTTGGGTGAAGGACGTGTTCGGGATAAGGCCCTGGAAACCATTGTAGACGCCCATCAGAGGCTGATGATGGTTGTCGCGAACTTGATTGGGGAACATCGAGGGACCAAGCTCAAAGGGATGGTCATGGCCGGTACCCATGTTGAAGGCAGAAGGATACATACCCATGAAATAATTCTGGGCGTGAACTGAGGGGAAGGCCTGATCTCCCGGGAGGAGGATTCCGGGCGCGTTGACATCGTTATTGCCGAGAAAGTCGTTAGGCATATAATTCTGCGTGTTGCCGTGCATCTCGCGCTGAATCCCGTTTTGAGAAACCCACTCATTGTACAGCATGGTATCGAACAGGTTGTCTCCGAAGCCAGCCCCGCTGGCGGGGGTTCCAGGAATGTCCCCACTGACACCCTCCATGAGGTAGTCATGCCCATTGTTGTCACCAAAGCCGGTGTGAGTAGGAGTTGGAGTGGTCATCACCATATCGGATGAGCCGGGATGAGTGACACCAGTATTAATAGTAAGTGGCCTACGAGCATTCGTGGATGGTGGTGTAGCAAGGCCATTAGCAAGGCCTGACAGCATCATAGGTGGGGGTGGTGCCGCCATGTTGCCCAAGTATGCTGGCGGCATGCTCGAAGTGTCTGGCGTGATCATGCCATTAGCTAGCAGCATACCTACGGGTCCTGGAGTGGAAGGTACCGATGCTTCCTGGTTATGAGCAGACGATGTGGCCACAGATGTGGCGAACGCAAGGTCTGAATTGATGGCAGGATGGCCAACTTCAGTGTATGTAGGCATGTCATCAGCACTTGAAGGCCCAGACGAGTGAAGAGCTGCAGGCTTGTAAGCACCCTTTAAAGTGACCATAAGTGTTTGATTCGACTTGGGGCTAGTCGCAGAACGATGAGGACGACCAATGCTGTTTGAGTCACTTCCAGCTCCATTGGTGTTGGAGTCAGACGTGTTGGATGCTTTACTAGGCCAGCTCATCTTGATCTTAGGAATCTGCGCTCCCTCCTCGTTGATCCGAGTGTGGATCTTCAGGATAGCCTGTTGCAATGCACTAGCCGTGCATCCCTCACCAACTACCTGAGCTGCTTGGTCGAAGGGAAGCCGGATATTGTTCTCGCCCGCTGCCCAGACGATGCCCATCAGCGCCCTCGTCACGTCGTTCTCGTTCCACTGGCGGAGGAAAGCACGAGGCTTGCGAACCTTGCGTGGCTCACCGTTCTTGTTAATCTTCCGCTTCTTGGGTTGGTCCTGGTAATCTGAGTCGCTATCGTCCTTGGTGTCTTCCTTACGAGACGAGCTGCCACGCGAGGGATACAGAATTTTACGAGTCTCACTCGTGAAAGGCATGCCTTCAAGAGGAGAGGCTGGTCCTTCAGGAATTTCGTGATTCATAATGCAGATGACCACATTATCACCCTGGCGATTCGTCGCGTCAACAGCACGGGAGGCATCCGGATCAGATGGCCGAAGGTTCTCGGTGGAGTGAATATACTCAGGGCCGGCGATTAGCTGATAGGACTCGTAGCTGCTACCACGTCCCTCGCGCTGCAGGTGCAATTTACTAAGACCTCGGCGAACAGCTTGTGGGACGGCTTTCAGACCGTGGCGACCGTGGGCTTGGCTCTCATCAAGCTCGTCAACCTGTGAGTAGTGAAATAAGAATGAAATTCGTCCCAGAAAATATTTCGAAAGAGGAGGGTATCACGCACCTTGGTCGGCCGGCTGTAATTGTTATCCATAGCGTATGGCGACGTCAAGCTGTTGCAGTCGATGATTGTTTGTAGCTTCGCTCAGATATCTAAATGTGTCAAGGTATGCTCATGTGTTGAATACGGTGAAAGAAACGCACCTGGCTGAACGGTGAGGGGTGCTGCTCGAAGAGGCGATCAGGACATCAATGTCGCAGGGCAGACAACAACGTCAACAGGGTCCTTGAAGCACGTCAGAGATCGAGCTGCCAACGAACGGTAGTAAGAGGAAGGTGGGGAAGGCGCTCGTGGAGAAGGCGCGGTTGCAATAGCAGTGTCGAAGACAGCGGTAATACAACGCACAGCTTCGTAACGAGATCAAGCGCACAGGAGGTGTAATGGGAGGGATGGGTGTGTAGGTATCGGGTTTGACCCAACAGCTACTCACGGTCGATCTTGTAATATAACCAGTTTTGTTTGAGGGAGGCGGCGGGTAGATTGGTGGAGATGTTGAGGTTGGTCAACCAGGCAAGGCAGGGAAACGGGGGGAGATCAGCCTCTGCCGTGCGTATATATATAACCCCGGCAGCAGGAGCGCGTCTGCAGATCGAGTTGTAGCGCCGATAATTGGTCGAGGGATTGCTACCGTTGAAGATGCGAGCGTGAAGGAGAATAATAGTAAAAGACGGGGTGGTGATTGTTGGCTGCGACAATAAGACGCGGAGCCACAATAAGAGACCCAGCGACAAGCGGGGTACAGCTGTCTCGCAAACCCCACAAAGTAATATTGTGTGGCTTACCAGAATCCCTATTGTCAATGGGGATTTGAAAAGAAGTAGCTGTCGCAGGTTGGAATCCACAGCGTAAATACAGTAGTGAATGGGGGCGTCGTTAGAGTGGGAAGGGTCGACAAATACCAATTAGGCTGAAATTAGTCGAGTTGATGCCTCTGGCTCTGGATTGTAAGCGTACGAACCGGCGATCTAGATGCTTCAAATACCTTATGTCCAAATGGCGATATAGTAAGAATGTTAATTCAAATACGTTGCCCGGTGTAGTGCATGACCTTTGATGTAAAATTGGATCCAACCTTTTGTGAATTTTCTCCTAGGCTTTCAGAGATGAAAAGACGCCGCGATCGGATCCTATGATATTGTTTTCGCTGATTTTCTCATGATGCTCAAGATGCGAGCGGTGACGAAATCCCAGTAGGGCGTGATTCAAAGCTCCACTTTGGAGAACGCAATGTTGACAGACTGGCTGATAAGCTTTTTACATCAGGAACTGGTATTGCGGTGAGCTTTAGTACGTCTAACCCAGCCAAGTTGCTCAGACAGGCAGGTACCTACCGACCCAAAGTACGAAAAAAGTGATGGCGTATGGAGCATTCACCACAAACATTTTAATCATCTCGGCTGGATGTTGGTAGGCCCTGTTTTGCGAGGGTGCATGCTTCTCGGCTGATCTTCCAGCTTAAGTGATGTTCGGTCGCGACGGAAGTATGAGATAAACGTATCGATCCAAGATGCTGGAGGCAGTGATAATCGTATAGTGTTTTGACTCTGGGGACAAAATTAAGCTCGTCCGAATGACAGGTAATTCGACCGTGAAGGCTCATTGAGTTTTCGTCTCATCTTAGGCCACCTGTTGAAACCTTAGTGCGGGTATCGAAGAGGAAAGCGAGCCTAAAGTAACAGTAAGCAAAGCCATAATACATGTTTGAAGGGAGTGAGTTTCAATCAATGCTCACTAATTGGAATTGGGCTATATTCCATAACAAATATGAAAGACAGAACCAATGTGAGAATGTTGGGAAGGAAGAGCTAGTTATAAGCAGTACAGCTTGATGACAAACGAGCAAGAAATCAATCGATGACATGAAATAACAGCATGGATAACTCTGACAAGCAGTACACCAAGACTCGCTCGGTACCTTGCATGGAGGGACTAAATCGTTCGGCAGGAATGCAAGCTACGTGCAATAATTGCCAGAGGATAGAGCGGACAAACCAAGCAGAGATATGGATTTTCCTAGTTTATCAGCCATCAGCCTTTCCCGTAACCAGATTGAATGTAAATGAACAGAAGTAGGCCCCAGGGATAGGGCGGTGAGCCGAAACTGCTGTGCCTCCCACTGCATCAGTTCTGTCTCCCAAGATCTTGAAATGACGACACGTCCAGGCATCGGCTCAAACTTATAGTTAGATGAAGTCCATCAATAGTCCACGACGACTTCATCATCGACCTCTTCTTTGAAAATTTGATGGGTAGAATCAACCATGAGAGTGAGTATGCACAGATGTGGAGATGCAGCAATCGACGTGTTCAGCCCCCAGATGCAATACACGTTCGAATCCTAAGAAAAATCCGGTGTTCGATGATTGGCCGCGACGAGAACGATGTCTTGCCTGCAGGGCGGAGTGGTATGATGGCGGATTCCGACGAAGGATCCTGAATCCAAGGCTGTGAGGACTGACGGTTGCTCATGTATAGACATGGAGTCTATGAGGATGGCCTTGAAGTGGTATAATCCGGGGATATGATGTTGGTGGATGTGGCGTCTGGGGAGACGGCACCCGGGCGCTGGCTTGAGCTCCATGTCCCATGAAGTTGACCTGGAGGAATAGGGTCATCGCTGATTGCTGCAGAGCAGCACAGATGAAGTTCTGGGTACGGTTAATCTCGTTTGGAAGCAAAATTCTGCGTAAGGGCCAGCCCAGAGATGTGACATGGGATACGAATTGAGGAGGCGCAGGTGAGGAGAGGGTAGGATGGAGAGGGTAGGATGGAGAGGGTGGGATGGAGAGGGTAAGATGGAGAAAATGGAGGTAGATAACCCCATAACGCTAGTGGTAATGCCGTGTGCAAGAAGTGAATGAAAAAAGAAGAGAGAGATGTACAGGGTGCTAAAAGGACACCAGGCAAAGGGTGTAGATGATTTGCGCAGTGAATCCACTTAACTAACCTTTCTTGTTTTGTGGGCGGTAAAGAGGGCGGTCCGCCACAAGACCGAGTCTCTGGTACGAGGTCCATCGCAGATAGGACAGGGGGGTGACTTTGAAGGCGGTAAAGCCGAGAGATGGTGTAAGGCGGTTGCTGGTGAGGGGAGCGACAATGCTTCGGAGGGGTTCCGGTGAAGGTTAGCGGAAATGTAAGGAGGTGGGGAACGAATGGACCAAATGTTGGCAAGACCTATGTAAGTGATGAAGCAGCTAACGGGGGTTCGTGTTTGTAGAAAGCATCAAACAACGCCGGCTGTTTTGTTATTGCGTACGAGATTGGCTGTAAGGTAAAAAATTTCATTGTGCGGTCACATAAGCTACCTACTAGATTGTGTGACTCCATGTCTATTTCGAGGTGTTTAAGAAGCGGCGTATAAGATGGAAAGCCTCTTTGCAGCTACTACGGCGCTGGATCTTGATCGTCTGCTTGATGAGGCCGTCGTGGCTCTATGCAATTGATGAACAGGGCTCACCCGCCGACGTGGCGCGATGCGTTCGACATGCTGTGACCCCTTTTCAAGCTGAGAGAGATAGTTGCCACGATGACCGTTGGTTGAAGAAATCGAGAGATGTGGCCAAGATTCTCCCGATGATGGAGAAGATGTGGGTACTCATGTACGGGTCAATGTTGATGAGAAACCCTGGATGAATCATGCGTGATGCCATCATCGGTGGGGGCCACTAGGTGGCGCCTTCCCTAGATCCTTCGGATCCTTCTGCCCTTGCAGCGGAAGCTACTTTGACCATAGCTTAATGCAACATCGTCACGACAGCTGTGCAGCTGCTCGAGGACGTTGTCATGGCCACCCTCGACGTCCTCGATGCTCGGAAACGTGTCTCTGCTGACCCCTCTGCTGTATTGGTGCGTCCAAAATGCTTGGGGGCATGGCAACATGGTCCGTGTGTTGGTGGAAGTTTGTCGCGCTCAAGTCCAACCCCTCCCTCCTCCCTCTCTTTCACGCCCTTCCTCCACAACAGCCAGCACCACAGCAACCAACACCACAGCATGACCGACGCTCAAGTAGCTGCTGCTTGGAGTCTGCTTCTCTTCTCGTCCTTCAGCTCGAGTTTGTGCTGGTTTCACTCCCCCACTCGCGCGTGGTGGTGTGTCAGCCCCCAATGCAAAAGGTAAATATGCTCCTGCCAATCCCCAAGCCAATCCCCTCCCCCTCCCCCTCCCCCACCCTCACCACGGCAAGCTCTTGCTGTGCAAAGGTTCCTTTGTTACAACAGCAGAGAATCTTCCGATGATGGCCTGAGGGATGCCTTGGGTCTCTCGACTGGTTGCATAGTGTGACCGCCTTGCGTCGCTCGCAAACCCCCACAAACCCTGGCCGAGCTTCCTGCTGCAAGACCGGACAGCGTCATGATTTGTACTCTTGGAGCAGCGTATCCACCGAGAAAGGCTGGGAAACATTTCCTGCATGCCGGCCTTGCATGAAAAGACCGTGCGATCCTTGGGCAGCTCTCGGCAAGCCTTTTCTGCGGGCGAACACCAGAGGATGTCATTTGCAACGACAGCGACGACGAGTTTGCAATAAAGTATTCCTAACGAGAACAGATCCCGTACGTTCGTGAATCCTATGCATTCTGTAAGACTTCTTACGATGACATCGGAAGCGGTGTTCGGCAGTACACCCCGCGATCGTTCACCCCGCCTTTCCATTCCAGCTGTGGATTGTAGCCCAATTTATGCGAAGTTTCATAGCAGCACATGATCCGGAAACGCAGGTGTCTACACTCTTGTTGATATTCAACTTGAGTTGCATACGCATACGAGGTCCCGGCATTATACTTTGCAACGCCGACGCGATCGTTGTGTATCAGCCACAATATAATGCGCCGAGAATCCTGGGATCTCCCGAAGAGCATACATCGATCGATGCCGGTACAACACCACGACATCATCGTATCTCAATAACGATTTCGAGACAAGTCGACAGTTGCCCGACACAGGCTGTGACCTAACGTGTTGACAAGATTTAAAATTGCCATTGCAGTACGCTGGGCGGGTCGCAGTACTGTGTTGAAGTATGACCTCCAATGTCTGCGCTGGCTCTTAATATGTGCACAGCCATCGGACTATTTATCTCTCGATCGGGATTTACTGTTCGCTCCGCAGGATCCACGAAAACAGTTTGATGAGTCGACATTTGTTTGCCAATCCAAATAGTTCCGATGCAGGCAGATGCATTCACTGGCCATGGACCACTCCGTGAGATATTTGGACAAGAGACCTATTGTTGAGCATGGTACCTCGCTCAGCATGATGCTTCGCTGCGAACGAACTCTTGGGAGGCCACGAAATCACTACTCTGCTCCGCGTGGACATCAATAACGAGCATCTCCTGCATCAAGTCCCACCTCACGTCGGTTCTTATGTACCTTCCGATGCTTGACGATCCGTATTCACTTTAGACTTCTATCTCATCTCTGAGCCATGCAATTCTAGGTACGGCGAGACTGATGGATGTGGTCTTACGGGCTCAGTCCAGCTCTTTGATACTCGCCCTGGGATGGGACAACTCGACTTTGCTGCTTCATTCCAGCAAACAGTTTGAGCCTGGTGCGCTCAAGACTGCATTATCCGCCCGCGCGTTATCCAGATTTGTATTCATCGATTAGGGCTCCACTGGTCCCTTCTTCCCTCAACTCATCCTGTTTATGGAAGGAGACTAAGTTGTCTCAAATTCTCCGTATTCCGTTGGCTGCGATCGGCTGGCCACTATACGTACATGTGTGTTCCAAAAACGCCAACAGCGAATCTGAAGGTTAGCCCAGCAATAGTAAGTAGGCCACGCGCATTGGTTTTCTTGCCCCTTTTCTCGGCAATGATGACAAGACAACGGTTTCGGCCTTGTCAAACAGATACTGCGTAATAGTACCCTAGGATGCTTGCGGGTGCCTGCGGGTTCAATGTACGACAAATGCACGTTAATGTCTGAGCCATCTGGTTGAATCTTTTTCGCGCCAATTGTGTTTCAGAATATGTCGCTGATACACATTACAGATATGAAGGCAGCTCGAATCTATTCGCTATTGCCGTGAGTCACGGACTCCACGTAGTCGTGTAATTCAGCTCCTAGGTCGCCTTCTTCTAGTGGGCGTCGAAGCGCTTGCTTCTAAGAGACAAGGAAGTTTGCCCACCACGTATCTTAGCAAGAGGCAGTATGGAACCTGGTGGCGCCCGAATGATCGAGTGTGGGATCTATAACTGCAAATCCATTGCTATCGACGCCGTCTGCCTCCTCGGAGTTGATTGATATGGCCCTGGAAAGATGAAAAAGGTTCCAGGTCAATTGGAAGAGCCTGACTTGATGTTAAGCACATCGTTATCCCCGCCGATGTCTGCAGGAAGCCACAGCGCCCAGCGACTCAGCAGGAGATAACACCCGTAAGGGGAGAATGTTACTGTCCACGACTTGGATGCTTTGAAGAAGGAGAACATCCAGGAGGAGTGCTGGCTCGTACTACCGAGCTTGATCAAGCATATTCCGAATTGGGTGTGGTCTTTATTGGATTTTCGGAAAGCATCTGCCTTCGATTTTTTTTCGATCCGTCCTTCGTTGCCTAGTGTCGCCTTTTATCAAGCTCCAGCGGATAAGGATGATGTCTAGGACTCCCTGGAGGATAGGCGACCATCTGTCCTCGCCATGGGCTCTTCCAACTGTATATGGCCCTGTCATGAGCTACGAGCTTCGACAGGACTTTGGCTAATCCGCATAAATGGCGGCATTCCTGGTTCGGCTACAATGCGGATGCTTTCGCGATTCCAGTAGAAGCATTGGCTGTGCGCATACATATCTACGATGCCGACTTCTGCTAAATGGTGTATTTCATGCAGATGATCCTCTCGCTGCTGTCGTATACACACTAGAACATGGGATATACATTGCTCTGGTTGGACTTTTCTTCTCCGTGTTCTGGGATGCATTGTCGCAAAGATCCCCCATTCCGGTATAGGTGCTGTCATACACATCGTCGGTTGTTCGGTGAATCGCGTACATTCCAAGATATCCGATTTGTTTGGTTCGCTGAAGCCCCGCCCTTTGAATGTATGGGTGCCCTCTGGAAAGTTCGTCGCTTGGAGATCATGGATCGCGGCTTGTCTCATTCAGTTGCCTGGGTTCAAATCATTAGGAAGTCATGCACTGCAGTTCTTCTGGGGATGCTGTCGCGGCAGCGGAGTACTTATTCGCAGCCCGCATCGGATGTCGCGTCCCCCACGTAATGGAGATGCCCCTGCCCCATGCCACAAGGATTCCAATGGTCCACAAATGCTTCTCGCTATGATCTGCCATCCTGCGCTTTGTACAGCGATGACAGCATTGTAGGTCTCGATATGATGTCGCCCGTGTCGTGATCGAGCTCGCTAGGCGGCGGCTGGCGCTTGAAAGCATCATCTGCAAGGGACCTTGTGCTGCAGCCCATCGTAGGCATTTCTGCTGGTGAGCTCGTCAATGTAAGGAGAAACGCACCTCGCAGACGAGAATTCTTGGGGCTTGATGCAGGCAGACATCTGGAGGTTTCGCCAACTGCCTGACACATGGATTGGTGTTGAGCTTTGCGGGGGTGTCCCCCCCTCCCAACGGCGGCAAGCAAGGCATTAGCAACCAAAGGCTCTCGCCGCGCCCTGAAGACCTTGCAGCCATTATGCGCACAGCAACCTCTGAGATATGCCCTGCTGTTGCAAAGCCTGGAGCGTGAAGGGGTGGCGGTCTTGGGGTGGTGGTGTGGAGTTGGGTGCGGGCACTCTCACCGCAAACAACGCCTTTCTCACCTCATGGTCCGTGACACACGACGTATACGACTGTGTAGACTTTGACATGATGCGGGGCTGCACCGGAAAACTGTACTCCTGCAAAGCTCTCTCGACCTGCATTCCAGTGTGCATATTCCATTTCTGTCAGGGACAGTGGTTATGGACGTAAAATATCGCTGTGCCCTTGCCAATTATGGTCTGTTTGCAGCATCGTAGCAAGCGCATCACGTCAAGCCCACGCGAAGTCACATAACATAGTCCATTGTGTGCACGTAAATTCTCGTAAAGTGCATATCTACAAGAAAAGGAGTCTACTCGATGGTATCATAGTCAGGGGCTCGAGTTGCATCTCTGATACAAAGTATCGATATGGCTATGGTATGCAAATCTTGCCTCTACATCTGGAGTTGTGGTTTATGGACCTCTGAATTCGGTCATCATAAAGAATCAGTGGATGCACTTGTAGTATTTTTGCGGCATCATTCTGGTCACGAGAAGTCTATTGGTCTGATGGATATGCTTGTGCTCTCTGGCTCATCACTTAGTGTAGATGCGGAAGCTCACAAGTGTTCACACTGGTGTTTTCGGTGGCGTGTTCCGACCGTTCCTACTCCTGTGCACAATGACGGATCGCCCGATGCGGGTTTATTCTTGCCACGATGCAGATGTACGAGATGGGTGTTGATTTGAAGGCCAATTTTTGCTAGGGATACGACGCCTCGCCGCAAAGAACCTCATAGTCAACACAACCCATCCTGATACGACGGAGACGTATGAAAATGATGTACGTTCGTGGGATTGTAGAAGTGTGGGCCGAAAGGAGCTCTCGTAGAGCGCGTCGGTGTTGGTGATGATGTGGGAGGAGGTGTTTGCAGTGGTGTTATGTGTGGTGGTGGCGATGAGGGTGTTTTGTTGTGTGTGCGGCTTTGGCGTGGGCAACAACTCACCTCGACCTACTGTCTGGCCAAGAGCCCAGAGACACACGGACTTCGTCTCAACTCTGCCCTACACGACCAGCTTCTAGAGAGGATCTCGTTTCCAAAGGTACTATATGACTTGGATTGGCGGGGATTACTCCCATCACTTTGGCACAGTGGTGCTTGATCGAACATTTGCTAATTCTTCTGTAGGTCTGAAGTTCGAGCCACCGGGCGCGCGATTTTTTTGCCCTTTTTTGGAGACTTTTTTTCTGTCTTTGATGGGATTCTGCCTTTTTAGCTGAACGGTACGTATCTTATGCCAGATCCCCTTGCCAATTGCCCTATATTTGGTCTTTTCGAGCGTTTCTGGAGGTATAAGCAAGGAGAAAAAAGAGGACGTTGTTGTCCGAAGGTGTTGCGAAGGAAAAAGATGGAATGCAAGAAATCATGTGCAGCTGGAGCCGTCCATTCGAAGAGTTGAAAATCCAACAACTGTAAGTCAGCAAATGGTTATGTCGACTAATTGTCAACGCTTGACTACCCCTGGATCTGGATTCTGGGAACTCTGGAAGAAAAACTGGTGGGAAGACTCGCCAATTTGCCTTATGGAATTTTCATCCACTGGAAACATCGGATTTGGACGACTAAGAGGGAATGCACCCGTCAAGATGCTGACCTTTTGCAATTCAATTGGAGACCCTTGAGTTAAGATGCGAGATAACTGACATGGGTGATTTCGCGGATTCCATGTTCCGGATGGAATACCACTAGACCCGGGATTTTTTCACTACAGATTAAATTGAAGTAGAACTTGCTTTTTCCTCGAAAAAAAAAATCTCTTACTGGTTGGAAGGGCAAAGAACCGCATCTCTGAACGAGGGGATCATGCACAGGGACGCGGAGACGTCGCAACAATGTCGAGATTTTCTCAAATTCGACGTGATAGAGACTTTTCGATTCTTTGGATTCGTTCCCATTCGCTGAACGCTCACAACAGTGGGAAGAGCAAGTGGGTGACTTTGGCTGCTTCTCGTGTTTTTCGAATTTCATTCAAAAAAAAACGCGGAAATGGCCAGAGATGATGGATAGCACAATGCTAGAACTTCCGCGTGAGACGGCTCCCTCGTCCTCGGAGGACACTATCGATTTTCGAGTTTGGATTGTCCTCAGAGAAATGTACCTTTGTGGCAAACACCCCGTCTGGTCGTCTGGTTCCCCATATCGACTATGACTGAGACACATCATCTACGACCATCAATTTCTACGAATGAACACGGTATGACTAGCTATCATCTTCTGGCCTTTTTCCCGGAGATGTGGGGACTTCCTATCGCTATTTCACTATCTGGATGAATCCTCTGCATGGCACATATAGTCATCCCTCTGCGAAGACTTGAGTTGCTGGCATTCTGGACGTGTGTAAAATGTGTTCAATCAGGTTGTCAGATGCCGATTCCATCCTGAACAACGTAATTACCAAAGCAGATCACGCACACATGTGCTTGGTCGAACTCACTGTTCCAAAGATCAGATCACGAGTGCGGTGCAACTTCGTCAAGTCCGTCAAGTCAATTGTCTGATTATCTACGCCTTTTTTGTTGATATTCAGTTGAAAAAGGGGTCGTTTCCTTGGGCGGTGTGCCCTTTAGTTGACTAAGAGAATTTCGCTTGGGTCGGCAGACAATTCGCGCAACACTTAGCAATTTTCAGCACTTGGACGAATTCGCAACAACCACCGGAACCGTCATAACAGCTTTTCGCATTTACAGTCATCCTCAAACAAGATATGCGTATTTAAACCTGTCGTATCTCCTAAAACATAGATTTTCAAAAAGATTGGGAAATACAGCATCGTCGCTGCCAGAATGGTAGTTGCATGCACTGATGGAGAAGGTGCTATGCACTATGGCGCCATGCGCTACATTCCAACCTCCTTCAGCCGCTCGACCACCATCACCACTCCCTAAGGTAACATTTGAAGGTGCATTTATACATACCTAGGTAGCGTATGCACCTGTACGCATGTGCTGCTGGATGTACCTGGATATCTCAATATCAGTCTCGAACCGGAGCCTTCCCAAATCTGTCCCTGGTAATGCATTTTGGCATCTCAGCAACACGAAGAATGCAAATACCACGAGCAGCGATTGCTCACTCCATGGAAGATAGTCGCTGTTGATCTTCTGCTGGTAGTGTGCATACAATTACGACAATCTCATCCCAAGTCTGCCAGAATCCGCGCTTTCCCACGCACGCATGCCAATATCTACCTGATTCTCAGCAATAAGCTGAGGACGTTCACTTCAACAGAACCGCCTTGGGAGCGACTAGCTTATCGGGCAAGCCTAAGATCTCCGTCTGAAGTCGTACATCAACAACAACAACCTCGAGAGCCACGTGCGTCGAAAGGGTCTCGCCTATCTTCTATCACCAATTGACCTTATTCTTATGGTGAGTTGCTTCCTACTATTTCCTACTCCTGGTTATAGAAGCAAAGACATTTCTGGTTTCTATATATACGCTTTTGCGAGGATTCTTATTATCACTAAACTAGGATTGGCACCCATAGTGAGGTGGTCATTGAGAAGCATTTGCTAACTTATGTGCTCAGGTTCAAACCCGCGCGATTTCTTTTTGGCATTTTTTTGGCCCATGGCTTTTTGCTACCTATGCATTGGATGCAAGGCTTTAACGGAAAAACCACGCGGATTCCCGGTCTGCCTGACCTGGAGATTTGAATGCTTTTCTTTTTAGAGCATCAAAGACTATGTCTTCCGGAAGATTGAGGTTTTGGGCATCTATGAGTGACTATTGTGGTTCCAAATGCCGCAGCTGACTACCCAGAAAAGAGTTACGACCTCATAGCATGTGAAGTGCAGATAACGGGGTATTTTGCACCTACACACTTGACAGTTCGACTTCCCCATGCATTTTGGATGTGGCGCGCAGTCCCGAAAGACGAGAGAGCTTGAGCCAAAGTACTCGATGAAGGAAGTGCCCTATACGAATTCACGCCAGGACAATGGAAACTAAATCACACGCATTCCCCCGTAAATGTGACTACATGGTGCTATGCGCTACCAACTTGAAGTCCTACCAACGCCTTGAAAGCTCAATCTATGGAACGCCAATGTACTAAGCGATACATGTTTTCGAGCGTGCTGCACAACTGGGAACGATTATGGAATTCGCAAATACCAGCAAGCATCAACTAAATGGAAATGACCAAAAAATGACGGGCCGGGATTGAGCTTAGGAAATTTTGGAAGCATATCCAAACGACAACTCATTTTCTGGATTTTGGGTGTGCTCTGTGGCGGAATGCAACGTGCCATCCACCAGAAATGGGCGACCCTGCATAGCAATTGAGAATCAACGAATATATTCGTAAAAACGATATATACCAACTTCTGACGGGCATTAACAAGAAGATCACTGGACTGGATCCGAGGGGTTTGAATGTGCAGAACGGGCTGCCTTGCGCTGTCCAGGCTCTTCTACATGAAGATGGAATGTTATGTGCGAGTTGAAAATCAACACAGCTGTGGTAAAAGTTCACCTGAATTTCGATATACCCAGGCAAAGACTTGCTGAAAGGCGATCCAGAAGGAGCAGGATATGCCCCAATGCCCACTGTTCAGTAGAAGCATGCCAGAGATAAGCGGAGATTTCGGGACTCGCAGGCGCTCTGGCTGGCGTCTGGCGGCATTCTGGATACTCGAGCACATAATCGCGCCGGCCTGCAACTCAATCACCGCGGGAGCGGCTCGTCAAATTATCGCCGGAAATTGGAGATCGATACCATGCGACATAGGAATCGAAGAAAATGAACCTCGAGAGGCATCGCTTGGGGACGACTTCGCGGATGTTGTTGAGGTTGTCGTATCTGAGTCTCCGAGCATGGCCAACACCAGATCGCCTAAGGGGTAGAAATCCACCAACACCACCACGCCAGATTGACAGCATGGGCACCAACAATAACTAAAAAACCGGCAGCCGGGGAATTTTATGCTACGATCTTTCGCATCCTTTAGTTACATGTCAATACGAACGTTGAGATGGGTTTCCTTTTCCATTTAGGTCATCGTGGCCTGCGGGGACACAAAATGGCGAGTGGGCGAGAAAGCCGCTGCCTCCGCCACACCAAATCAACAGCATGAGCAGTACGGTCTGCCACAGAAGCAGTGCAATGTCTCGATGAGCTTACCATCATCCTCTGTGGAATCCTCTCACGATTGGTCGTCTCCTTCAAGGGGCAGAGAATCCCTCGAGGTCGCTATATGTTGCAGAAAGTATGAGCAAAAGTAACGTCGATG
The DNA here is from genome assembly GCA_948474695.1 of Periconia digitata. Classification (NCBI taxonomy): domain Eukaryota; kingdom Fungi; phylum Ascomycota; class Dothideomycetes; order Pleosporales; family Periconiaceae; genus Periconia; species Periconia digitata. The sequence continues at coordinate 1,884,342 of CAOQHR010000004.1, read as the reverse complement.
CTTCTATGGCTGTATATGGCTTTAGTATGGCATTTGCACATATTTATGTCATTCTCAGCGATGGCAATTGCTGGTGTTCCCGCTGCCTCTCCCAATATCTCTTAGCCTAGTTGCTGCAGCCCACCAGCTTCGTCTCATCTCGATTACTACCACGACTGCTGTCTAGGTAAAAGCCTTCTGCGCCAGCGTCGTACACTCGCTTGATAGAGACCAAAGTCTTCACCACCTTTACCAGGAGAGATGACCTCGACATCTTTTGGGCTATATATACAATTAAAGCGAGCATTACTCCCATCACTCTATCACGGCGTGGCATCCGTGGTAGAGTGGTTTTAGGAAGCAGCTTGCTAACTTCTGGTGTAGGGACCCGCGTTCGAACCGCGAGATCGATCTTTTTGCCAAAATTTTGCACTTTTTGCATAATCGTTTTTCTTTAGCAGGGAGGCAGAGGTAGCTGTAGAAGTCTCTATGTACTATGAGATACCAGCTGCTGGAAAGTCCCAAGATTAAGAAGATATAGGCGCATTTTGGATCTGCCAGCTACTTCCTCCCCCCCTTCGGTATTGCCTTGGGGGAGGTGCCATTGAGTCTAAAGACGTGCACATGATGCATTTCGACACGTCCACGGATTGCGGGGGTGACTAGCTGACTCACTATCCTTTCAATGTTTATTCTCGCAAGAAACCCGCTAAGGACACGAGCATGAAGGCACATACGTAGCGTTGTGCAACTACAGAGCGATTTTATCGAAATTTCCACATGAGGAAATATGCACATTAGGCGCCTACCATCGTTCCCGGGAACATCGGCCATAAATCTTCTTTTCGAGAATCACTCGATGAAAGGTCTCCTGAATGCTGGAAATATGCCGCCGATAAGGTTCTGCAATCACACGTGTACGGATTTCGCTGAGATTTTTATGCCGTGAGGATCTCTACGTTGCCAGAATTCCTATGGAAATGATACTGCATTTGCGACATGCTTTGCCGGAAAAAATAGAAAAAAAAAACCATTACAGTAAAAGCCGAATTCATGCAGCGACAACTCATGGTCCGAAATTCAAATGCACTAGGACGTGGAAAGATTGAACAGTCAGCCTGCTGAAGGATTCATATTTGAGACTTAAGTCCTGTCACGGCAAAGGATGTCGGGATAGGGTGTGGAGTAAGCCATGTCAGCGGCCCGTTCCGAGCCCGTGAACTTTGGTGCAGAATACCAACATCAACCAACATTGAGGACCGGTAACAAAGACATTCAGGGGCAGTGGGATCTTGAATTCTATCCCCCACAAGAATTATCCTGAAACGACATCTATCAACTCTCTTTTTCCCTGGTCAGCACATATTGCAAGCGTGGAAGCCCCTGCATCGGACCGTCCCATGTATGTTCAACATGTCAATTCGAACTTGGAGAACGAGGGCAAGTGTATACTTACACAATCCGGAAACAACAACCTTCTTGCACGCGGCAAATGGCCACAATAATTTCGCAAGTCGAGCCTCACTCCTAGCATACCCTTGGATGTACATGCCGGTGTACAACTATCTGTCGAAAAGTAATGTTGCAGACGGTGCAAGGGCCTAGTATTACAGCCGTAGGCTCGCAACGTGAACAAGAACATGGCGAAGAAGACCACGTCGAAAGGAATCCTCCATACCCCTGGAAATGCACCAATATCATGCGATCTGCCACGAAACGCAAATCAATTTGGTATTCTCAGGTCATTGTTGACTGCCATGCTCTCCTTGTGGGAGTGCAGATGGTGGAGAGGGCTAAGCATCCTACGCGCGGATCGCTAAAATTGTGAGGAATAAGGACGAAGTCACCAGCGAGACCAACATGGCCAATCCAGCCGACCACATACCCTGCACGTATCTGGTTCTTCTGCTGTATGTCATTTACTTCGGAAGGATCATTTATACCTGGGTCAATGCTAGCTTCCCCGTCGGAGAGCAGATGTCGGCGGCTGGCGGTCTCAGCGTTCTGCCCGCAGGCTACCCAAGGAAACGCAGAGCACGGTGTTGATGGGCCACAACGCCCCCAGCTCGTGTCTCATTCTCCCCCCAGCCCCTGATAATTGCCAGGAGCATCTGTAGACGCCGGTCCACATCGAATTCCATGTAGAGACAACTATGCAGAGGGCAGACAGGCCCGCATCCTCCCCGTAGGCCATCACCGTGGCGGGGCAGCCGACAGAGAAGGCAGCCCACCCGCTCCCAAAACCTAAGCCCAGAGTCAAAGGGCCCTCATAGTCAAGCAGCTGCTCGCAGCAAGGACCCCGCCGCCCGTAGTCGCCCTCGCTCACATGCGTTGGCAGCACCGCCCTGACGCCACTCACTTGAGCCTCCCTTCACGTAGCCACCTCGCTTATGACGGCATCAACACCACTGCCATTTACTCCATATAGTATCAATATGAGGATTTTCGGGGCTCACTATATATACTGTGAGCGGCAGACTCCTACTACCAATCTACTACAGCGGTGGCGCGTTGTAGTAGAGCGGGATTTGTCAGAACTCCGCTAACTTATCTTGTAGGCTTGGGATCGAATCTCGGTCTGACCGCGAATTTTTTGCATTTTTTGCACAATTTCCCCCCCTATGATATGTGGCCTTATTTTGGCTACGGGGGGCATCGGAGGGAGCGTATAAGGAGATTAGGAGGACAAGACAACCCATATCCTTCTTTTTGCCAGCGGGAGATCAGGATTTTGAGGATGAGACGCGTAAAGAGGCTCTTGGGTGGTATAGGGAGCCATTGGCAACGCTCAACGTGGGTTATCCACAGATTTGGAGATTTTGGCGGGGTTCCACTCGCTCATTTCCAATCACCTATGAGTTATAGCCTTATAGGCAATCGCCGCGGATTCCGATATATGCCGCTGCGTGAGATCCTCGCAATTTGCATGAGAAGGGATCTCAGTTGGCACAGGCACCCCAGGAAATATCGGAAACTCACAACATTGAAACTACGGAAAAAGAAGAGACAAGAAGCGGCCAGTACGACTTCCTGGGGTAGAAACTAGGAAAAATCACTGCATTTTGGTATTTGTGGCCTAAGTTCAGCTATCTAAAAACGCCATCGATGCCGAAAACCGTGGAACGCAATATTCCGGTAGGCGCGACATGTCTACTCCATCTTTTTCAACAGATCCAGTTGTTCCCCCCGACTTCGTGTTTGTGCCGGGTCTTATTGATCGCCATGGCCTCACATCATCGAAAACTCGAGCCGGATCTACTCAGGATCCGGCCAAAGAATGCGGATATAGCTGATCCGATTCCCAACTCAATATTTCCCCCTCAGCCGCTTGTAACCTTCAATGTGCCTCGTGCACCTGGTATGTGTTTCCCTCAACAGCCTGCACCGACAGTATGGCATGACTGCACTCGCGGTCTTGACCCAAAGTCTCCATCATATATTTCTTGCAAAGGGATGCGTCGGGATGAACGCGCCGTGGCAGTTCGTATTGTGTGCGTGCAGCGTAGCTCAGGCGAGAGGCGCTTGCCATCGTTTTAAGGAAAGGGTGCTCCCGAACGGCTCGGGCCGCGGCGACGCTACATCGTGTGGATCGATTCGCGGGGATGGGCGGTTCGGGTTTAGATTGTGGGATTTGTCGAGGACGACCTGCAATATTGATCAGACTCTTAGACGTTGGGAATGAGCGTCAAAAATTGCGGTTATTGCGACACTCACCATCAATGTCAGAAGACCAGGAGAAAGATGACGATCCCAGCCCGTCGACCACCCAAGGCAGCGAAACCTTGCACACCCCTGACCTCAATCAAAAGATAGAAGGGCACGCAACGTCAGCAATGAGCAATATGGTTACCGATCCTTGGTTTCTTCCTGGCGGAAAGAATTCTTGCTCTGACCGTTCGTGGTCTTATGATCGCATGTATGGCTGCATCTGTGTCGAACGCGAACGGCCGGCGGATTCGAGATGTCACCCACGCATAGACTCCTTCGCTGCTGAAGTCGTGCGTAATGAAACTCCTGAGTTTGCAGTCTTCTTTCTCTTCCTGGACTTCCTTGGACTATTCTTCCATCCTCCTGGTCGTCGACCTCAGATTTTTCTGTGTCCAATGCCTCCAATGAATGTCAAGGTATGTATTGCCTAGGCAGGATAGGGCTCGTTGGCTTGGAATCTGTCCAGCTATCCCAGCTGTTTGTCTGTAATGTGTCCCAGAATTGAGCATGCTTTGGCCGCACGCTCTTTGTTGTTCTTGTATTGCGACGGCGTTATGGGAGCGCTGAGCCCTAGGGCGGGTCGCTGTGAAGAGTGGGCTAGGGTGTTCATCGTGGACTCGGAGAAGGAAACGAGGTAGGTTCCGCACGCGTTCGACCTGCTAACAAGAACAGAGCGAAGTGATTCTCCGTCGGCGAGATCGCTAGTGTCGAGTTTGCGACCGTGCTGGACGGGATCGGGTCAGCCATGGAGTTTCAGCAGGGAGAATCGCCTTCCTGACAGCCTACTCAACTTACCTCCATGTCCATTACATCGCAGCAAATCTACGACGGACTCCTAGACGACCGTGTCATTCTCCTCCAAGTTCAACTGGCCGGGGTGCTTGCCCTGCCTTTTTTCGACGGGGAAGCTTTCGCATGAACAGCCACCCGCAACAGGACACGGCGAGGGTGGCCGACAACGCGAATGCAGCCAGCTGCCAGCTGTCGAGTATCGAGAAGAGCAAGAGCAAAGTTGCAACGACTATGCAAGGGGCCTGGCCGCTGGTGGGGAATGGTAGGTGATGGTGGGTGGTGGTGGGTGGTTGTAAAAGACGGGGAGAGCGGAGGGGCCGCTTCGGCCTTGTGAGAAAGATTGACGACACTCAGCACATCACTCCAGCGGCTGCCGCTAGGCAAAAGACAGGGACAAATGGGCAATTCACCGCAAGCGGGAAAAGTAACAGGCTTCTTTCCTCTCTCCGGGGTACGAAACCCACCAGAACGCCATTTCGCACGGCTTTGTGGGACCTGCACGCCGTCTTGGATTACCCTTCCTTTACTGATTCTGCTTTTCTCGCTTTAGGGCTGAGGAGCTTGGAGAATACAGCGGAACCCGCGCGCCCATCCCTGCATAGCTGCACGGCTGGGCTCCATGGTGAGGGCGCGGGGCCATAGCCGCATTTACGAGACAGCAGCTTCACGACTACAAGCTCGACGACTGCGACTATTACTAACCTGGTCTTTCCCTCCCTCTCAAATGCCTCTGGCTGCAGCACATGTACCTGCCACTCTTCTTTTACCCCTTCCTCCTTCCAAAGGTAGCCTGCCAACGATTCTCCGAAATATCCAGGTTCAGCCGCCTTTCTGTCCCCTCAGCTTGCTCGACCAGACGCGGGCGGGGAATCAATATCTCCGATCCATTTCCCGTCCTGCCCATATGCCATGATTCTGGCCGCCTTTGGGTGGATATGTTTGCTCTTCTTTTACTCGTCTCCATCAAGCTTTTCAAATGATCTTGGACACATGATACTAGCACTTCCCACTGACCAAAGGAATAATACGGACTCACATGAGCCACCGAGCAGCGTATAGATCTCATTGATAATGAGAACGCACAAAACCTGGTGCCTTCCTGAAGCCCGAAGGCAGACTACAAGCCTTTGTAGCAGTCCAATGTTAGACTACTCTGGAAACTGATGCCAAGTTCCATCGATGAATAGGGTCTTTCAAATCGCCTTTTCTGGAAGGGTAAACAATGTAACCTTTGATGCCAGGCCGGAGGATATGAAACTATCGTGTTCATACATCCCATGTCTAGAAACACAAGGCAATGGTAAATGCGTAGATTGGTAGAATCTATAGCAAAGTTTTTGCATGATTGATTCCATATACTACGACCTTTTCATACAGCCTGTTCTACATATGTATGAGATGATGGTACCATCCTATTGACTATTCTATCGTTCGCAATCACTAAAACTTATATCTAATGCAAAATGGGCCAACAGAGATCGTAGTTGTTTCAATGAGTTGAAGCGTTCCATGTCGCTTTGGCTTAGAGTACCTGATTGTCGTCGTATGCACAAAAGGCGGCGATAAAGATAATATAGATATACAAAGTCACGACGAGCATATTCTAATCCGTACGACGAGTGAGGCTGGTATCACTGGCACAGTATGAATGAATGTCAGTGAAGATGGCGGCGAGAGTGTCGTCCAATCTACTGATCGTGCATAAAAGGGGAGTACTTCGTCAATCTGAAAAGTCAAACCATTGAGTTCGGATTGAACGTAATTGGACAATGAATGAATATAGTCGTCGGAGACCGGAATCAAGAGTCCGGATGCCCACGACGCGGAGTGAAATATAGGTAATCTCCCATATCAAACACACCATACATAGAAACTAAGGAGACATCATTACACGGATAATATATTTTCTATTTACAACTCAACCATTCCAACCTTAATCTACAATTTATGCTTCTTCTCCCCAGCGGCAATCTTCCTAAACTCTTCCTGCGGAATACCCTTCCTAAACCGCTCCAATCCCGCCAACACCTCCTCAACCCCCTGGCGATCCAGCGCATCCATCTCAGGTTTCCGAATCAACTTCTTAATCCCCACCAAACTCTCGCGATTGAGATGCGGGCCAAGCCTGTCTTGTACTTCTTCCAACACTTGTCCAAAGAACACTTCATCCGCACCTTCCTTCTTCGCGTCTACATCGAACACTTTATTCACGAAGCCCGTTTGCACAAGTTCATCACATGTGATCCTCTTACTCATAATCAACGCCTCGTTTGCTTTGCTGATTCCTAACCTCCGGACGAACCCGACGCTTGCGTTTCCTTCTGTGACGAGGCCTAGTGAGGAGAACGGTGTGAGGAGGAAGGTATGTGGTGCGGCGTATATGAAGTCTGAGAAGGCGACAAGGGCGGCTGAAAGTCCGATCGCGGGACCATTAAGCGCTGTGATGAGGATCTTGGGGTGCGTGTAGAAGGCGTGTGTGATGTGGAGATTGTTTGCGACGAAGGATTTGAGCCAGAATTGGCGGGGAGATTCGTCTTCTGGGGCAGACGAGGAGCCGATTCCGACGTTCGCACCGCTAGAAGAGTGTTAGGTAGAGAGAATAGAGAGGTAACCGTGGATGTGGAATGGGAGTTGGAAGTATGGCACGTACGCTGAGAAATAGCGACCTCTGCCCGTTAGGATGGTGATGTAGATATCGTCGCGCTCGGCGATATCGCGTAGTGCTACGGCAAGGTCGAAGTACTGGTGTTGATCCAGCGCATTTAGTTGTTTGGGTTGGTTGAGGGTTATGACTGCGATGCCGTCATTGCGACACTCGACGAGAATGCTGTTGTCTTTGTTTGATGCCATTGCGGAGCTGTGTTCTCTTCCCTGAGGTGGAATGTGAGGTATGGATTGTTAATGTTGTGCAGAGATGAGGGGTTAAGATATCTGCTAGATTGCCAAAGTATGCAGAAGAGTCAATGATTACATGTGTGGGATGTTTATGGGGTAAGGCCATGAATCGAAATGTATTGCGGCCTACACGGAGTTACCGAGGCTAGCTGAGCTGGAGATGTCACCAATGCGGAGTAGGCATGTTGGAAAATCATCCGATTAAAGGTCGCCTAGGTTCAGTGTTCAGCCGTGCGGGATCATCACTGGTATTCTGTGAATCCGCGATAGTATGGAAATTGATGGTCACATCGGAGAGGTTCCATGGTAGACGGAGAGTGGATTTCGTGAACCCTTTATTTGGAGTGGGGAAGCTCTCATTTTAGATCTTAGATCCCGAATTATAGACGATATCTAGCCGAAGCATCACCTTGACGAAATACCATTCTACTAGAACATCACCTCGCTCCACGCGCACCGCGAATCGCGCACCCGAGGCCAACGATCACCCTTCCAAACCCCACCATAATCTTACACACGCTCTCCGCTCCTCACAATGGGCGGCCCCAATCTTGAGGTCTTCAAGGTACGTCTGTCAACTTCCTAATAATCGATCCCCCGCTAACCGCCTCGTCAGTTCGGCATGTACATTCTCTTCCCGATTGGTGTTATGTACTACTTCGGCACAAACCTCGATAATCGCTTCTCTGTCCCCGATTTCTGGCCCAAGGAAGGACAAACGCACAAGATTCCGTTTGAGAGAGAGGAGATTAAGTCAGAGTTGGAGAGGATGAAGAGGCAGCGTGCGGAGGCGAAGACGCGGAGGGAAGACGAGGAACGGAGGATGAGGGAGATGATGATCAGAAGGGAGGAGTAGAGAAAGTGCGGCTGTGCGCACCTTTTCAGAATGTGTGGGGAGTAGCTTCTGGAAGCATTAAAAGGAAAGGATATCTGGATGAAGAGGTTGCATGGAAGGCGTTCAATCTGGGCTATTGATGACTTTTGGGGGACTGCGCAAGAGCAAAAGCTATCATATTCGGGCTGATGTTATATGTATATCTATTATTGTACAATGCTGTATCATACATGTGTGTCTTTACGAGATTTCTGTCTTTTCCGCTGCTCACCGAATGGAATCGAACATCACTCGACACTACCTCACACCTCTTGTTTGCTCTGCAGCTCCGCCCAGAGCTCCTCTTCTATCGCGCCCTTGGTCCAATTCAGGTATACACCCTGCACTCCGGTCACTTCGGCCAGCAAGTCTAGAAACTTGCCAATGTTGACCGCCGCCGCCTTTTTATCCAACGGCACCAGCGTATCTTCATTGGGGTCAAAGAAGATCTCGCTTTCAGCTATTTGCAACCCAGTCTCTTTCGCCACCGCGGTGCCTGCGGAAACAGTCTGCGCAGGGTCTGTATATATCACTACTCCCCCTTCTTCATCCTCCATCACATCCAGCGCGCCAGCTTCCAGCGCGGGCTCCAGAACCTCATCAGCTCCTACCCCCTCCTTCTTCTCGAACCGTATGCGTCCTTTCTTCTCAAACATGTACCCTACCGGGGTGACATTACCGCCGGCATCCTTGATCAGCATCCTGAGTTCGGCAAGGATGCGATTTTTACTCTCGGCTTGTGCCTCGATGACAACGGCTACAGAGGGTGGCAGCATAGCTTCAAGTGTGACATTCTCGAGGGCGGCGCCAGTGGCAGAAAGACCTCTTCCGCGAGCGATAGCGGCTTCAATGGCGGCTTTTGGAACTGCATTCTTTTTTGCGGTCGAGATCGTGAGAGTGAGGCGAGGATTCATGGTTGGGTCGTGTCCACCAATCCTCACGGCATTGGCGATGTCTTTTGTGAGGATCGCGCGTTGCTTGCTTTTGGCGGCATCGGCTTTGCCTTTGTCGTGTTTAATGGAGGCCCATTTTCTAGCAATCCGTCAGCGAATCGATGTGTATGCGCAAAGCAGTCGTTCATGGGACTGGACGTACGAATGGCCTGATTTTACAACTGGCGAGGAGCTGAAGCATCGCGCTGCTTGTCTAAATTGTCTTGTCGGGCGACACGCGCATGGTGTGGAGGAAACGAAGGTGAACAGATGACGGAAAGGCGTCGTCATTTTAGAGTGAATGCAATTGTGCTATAATGATATCAGTATCTCCATTGATGGGATTGTGCATGGTAGAGTGGGATACAGGCAATTCCCAAATTCGGGGCTGGCGCCAAGGAACATCATTCGAGGGGGCTCCAGGTAGCTAACCTCCGAGTGCAACTCCGCAATATACGGTAAGCTGCACTCACGACTCACCCACCACCGCCGTAAGAGTGTTGATAATATACCCCCCGCGCCAACCACCATGGGAACTTGAGGAACCAACAACGCAGGAAAAATCGCAATCTGGAACTCAGCGATATGGCATCGTCACCCCCACACGATCATGAGGCTGCCAATGGGGCCAACGCATCCTCCAACCCCGAACTCGATATCAAGAAGCTGCACGCGCTGCCTACCGAACAACAAGAACTCTACCTCTTAACCTTTTCGTCCGATCTCGCTCGTCACGTTGCCTCGCTCGATGCCGACGGCGCATCAGCCCACCAAATCTATCTAAAAAAGGAGCTCTTCCAGATCATCAATCTCCCCGCCCCGCCCCCGACTCGCGCTATACGCAACAACCTAGGTCGCGCCTTTTCTGGCATTTTTGCGAAAGGCGACCGGAAGCTCCTCTTTGAGTCCATCAACGAGCTCACCCACATTCTTAATTCTGCTGGGAAGACGGAGAAGGACATCAGGGCCAAGCATGCCGCCTCTCATTGTTTGGGTGCTGTCTTCGAGGCTGCTGGTGATAGCGCTATCGGCCTTGCCCCAATTGCCACTACATCTTTACTACATCTTGTAAAGGTTGCTCAGAGCCATACGGGGCTGCGTGCTGCTGTTTTGAAAGCAGCTGGCAATGTGTTTAAAGGTGTGGGCCGCTCTGCTGAAGAAGCGGTGGCCAGAGTTGCCTGGAAACAGGCGCGAACATTATGTGCGGGAGACAAGTCGTTGCTGGTACAGTCCCAGGCTTGCTATCTCTTGGAGCAGCTGGTCCGTCACACCACCTTCTTTGACAACTCGACCGACTTCGATAAGCTACAGAATGCGCTTTGGAAAACCATTGATAACGGCTCCGCCTCAGTCCGTCATGCTGCCGCCTCTTGTCTCAGCGCATCTCTGGTGAAGAATTACTCGGAAGTAGCACCTGTGGAAATTCCTCTGGGCAGATCAAAGACCACCAAGAAGAAAGGCAAGAAGCCTTCAGATCTGGACGGCGATGAAGACATTATCGAGCGACCCGATTCCCCTGCGCCGAAGAAATCAGCTGCCGTATTATCGTTCAACATTGTCTCCCTTATGAAGGTGCTTTCAGCCCAGTACTGCCGACCCGCGACAAGCAATCGATCTAGGGCGGGTATCGCCTTGTGCTACATGAAAACCCTCCGCGGCTTGGGTGAACAAGTGGTAGAATCTAAATACGCGGATATCGCCCGCCATTTCTTCCTCGACCTTCTTAGCCATCCTACCATTGTACAAAATCGATACCGAACTTTGTGTACCAGAAAATATGTTGCCATTATCCTCGAGTTGGTCATTGGGCGTGAAATGCTTGGAGAATCGAGTCAACTCAATGCTGCCCGATTTCTGGTCAACGACATATTGAAAGACTACCCCCAGTTGCTGAAGGAGAGACCTGAACCGTCCAAACAGACCTTGATTGGCGCGCTCAGTACTCTGTCTTCGCTACTCAACAGCCTTGGGTCTGCTGCTAATGTCATCGCCGATGCGTGCAGAGACTCGCTGCTTCAAGTCCTACAGCACCCGAGTTATACTGTTCAGGTCAATGCATCTTCCTGCTTGCGCTCCTTTGTGTTAGCTTGTCCACTTCAGCTTCTTCCCGCAGTTACCATTTGCATGAACAGCGTCAGCCGCGAACTTGGTCTTCTGGGGGGTCCGCGACAGTCTCCACGACGGTGTGTTGGTCTTGCCAACGGTCTATCTGCAGTTCTCAGCACATCCACTTCCCAGCCACTTCATGGTTCCGTGGACGTGAACTCCAGAGTGTTATCACAAGCCACATCGTTGCTGAAATCTGCTAGCAATTCGGACCTTCGCATCTCTTCTACGCAGATTCAGGTCGCGTGGGTGCTCATTGGCGGCTTGATGACACTTGGTCCTAACTTCGTTAAAATTCATCTCTCCCAATTGCTCCTACTTTGGAAAAACGCACTCCCAAAACCTCTAAACAAGGATAACATGATTCAACGAAACGTGTTAGAGCTTAGCTTTCTAGCGCATGTTCGCGAGTGCGCTTTAGGCTCAATACTGACCTTCCTCGAATTCAACAGCCGGCTTCTTACTCTCGATGTAACGAAACGATTAGCTACGATGTTACAGAACACTACTATGTTCCTGAATACACTTCCTGCAAAGAAGACCACGGACGATGTTTCTCAAAGATTATCGCCCGCATTACAACTAAACGACTTTGACCTTATGGTGCGGAGGAGAGTGCTACAATGTTACACAAAGCTGGTAGATCTAAGCCCGGCAGGCAGCAGTGAGGTCCTTTTGCAGACTAATCTGCTCCCATTCGCCGTTTCAGCTTTTGCCGATCCCGACAAGTACACCTCGAGTTCCTTGAGCGTGTCCATTGCAAGCTCTGCAGGAAATTTCGATAGCATATGGGACGTTGCCGACAATTATGGCTTTGGTGTCACAGGTCTGGTTAGAGGTTTCGACATCACACCGCTTCCCGGAGAGCAGGAGAACGAGCACCCGCAACATTGGTCTACACGTCATGGTCCCGAGGCAATGATCGACCGCACGGTATGCTTCACACGGCTCCGCTTTGTGATCACCACTAACAGTGAACAGCTTCTGTCGCCTATCGGGAGCGCCCGTGAACATGACTCAATCTCCCTTTACGTTGGAAAACAGAACGAAGCATTTGACCTCCCCAATCCACCGGCAACTGAAGTTGTCAATTCTGCTCTGCAGCTGTTCGCCAAATGTCTACCTCTCCAGACACCCAAGATCCAGGAGAGTATACTCGAGCAAGTGACTTCTTTTCTTTCAGCCAGTAGTCTGCAGCGCGACGTTAACCGCAAAGCTGCCATGATGGTGAATATTGCCTATGCTCTACTGGGTACCCTCAAAGTAGCTGTTAAAGAGACTCGATCTTCGCCTGGCGATCTCAAGGGTCCTGCTGTAGAGAAGGTTATTCAAGAGTTGTTGCACGTGAGTAACCTCCAGCAAAATCATAGTTGATTCGCTAACATGTATCAGCTGTTCATTGTACTTCCGGATCCGTACGTTCGCAATATAGCCGGTGAGGCCCTTGGACGGCTGTGCAGTAGCTCCGGTAACGCTCTTACCACCACCGAAGTCAATTATCTGGTGGATCAAATCGTCGCCAACCGTGAGCCGAATGCGCGCTCGGGGTATGCTGTTGCTCTGGGTTGCATTCATTCGCAGTTGGGAGGCATGGCGGCAGGCTATCACCTGAAAAACATATTAGGCATATTAATGTCTCTTAGCAACGACCCACATCCTGTCGTACACTTTTGGGCCCTTGACAGTCTTACACGAGTCGCAGACTCCGCGGGCTTGACCTTTTCTGCCTACGTGACCAGCACACTCGGCATGTTGGCGCAGTTGTTTGGTTCGGACACCCACAATGAGGAGTCTGCTTCTCTTGCTTCATCGAATCTGGAGCTGGATCTTCCAACTCCGGCTGTTATTGCGCGATGCATTGACAGTACGATAAACGTCCTTGGACCTGACCTACAGGATGTCACTAAAGCACGGGACATGATCATGACACTCATCGGCTTGTTCAATGTTGAGTCTGACGAGTTGATTCTGATTGAAAGTTTGAAATGCCAGGAGCATCTCTCGCTATATGCTCCGGGTCATATGCATTTTGCACTTTACGTCAAGCAACTGCAACAGGCCATCGAGAGTCCTTCGGAAAAGATTCGAGACATGGCAGTGGACGGCCTGCACAATCTCATGCGTCGAAATACAGAGGAGGTGATTCGCACAGGTGATCCAGGCATGGAGGATCAACTATGGCATGTTCTTGACAGAGACCCAGAGCACGAGGTTGTGCGGAATATTATCCGCACCTGGCTGCAGCAGACCGGGCTTACCGACACAGCATCTTGGGTGCAGCGCTGCCACTCAATCTTAACCAAGACAAAGAAGGTTGCAGAGGCCGAAGAAAAGACGGAGACTAAGCCTAAAGGCGGGCAAACGGATCTGCAGGATGAGGAAGTCGCTGGATTTGCTGCCGCCGCGAACGCCCCGGGAGAAGATGGTGCAGCGGTACAGAAGAGCCAAGAGTTATTAAAGTGGCAAGTAAGAAATTTCGGGATGGAATGTCTCAGTGAACTACTTGCTATGATCACCAAAGAGGCAACCTTTCGAGATGAAGCAGCCTGCGTACTGGCTCTGCAGAAACGGGTGGCTGATGTTGTACGCATTGCCTTTTCCGCTTCCACTGCGGGTGTCGTTCAACTTCGAATTCGGGGTCTTAAGATCATCGATCAGGTTCTTAAGCTGTTTGGCAAGACACCGGATCCAGATTTTCCTGAAGTGACGCTTCTCGAACAATATCAGGCTCAGATTGGGTCTGCATTGACACCCGCCTTTGCTGCTGATTCATCCCCAGAGCTTGCAGCTGAAGCTGTAAATGTCTGCGCTACATTCATCTCTACCGGCATCGTGACCGATGTCGATCGCATGGGTCGAATTCTGAAGCTTCTCGTTTCTGCGCTCGAGAATTTTTCCAATGAAACGGAAGTGGCAGCCATCGGAGACCTAAAAGGACTCAGTTCCAATGCACAGGTTATGGTCAAAATGTCGGTGTTCTCTGCATGGGCTGAATTGCAGATTGCAAGTGCCGAACAAACATACTTACGCGATGTTCTCAAGCCTCACATCGCACGACTCACCCCGCTTTGGTTAGCTTCGCTGCGGGAGTATGCGCGTCTGCGATTTGAACCTGATATCTCATCGATGGGTTCATCATCACTCTCCGGAAGCTTGGATACCATTTATGCAGCGCTTAACCGAGAGACACTGCTCAAAGTATGTATACCACTTTAAGTCCCTAACTCTACTAATCTTTGTTCCCAGTTCTACCAAGAGTCATGGCTGAACCTCGTCGACGCAATTGCAAGTCTGATTGACGAAGATAGCGAGTTCGTGTTTGACGCCCTGGATGGCAAAACTGAATTCGATGAACCATCAACTAGTGATGGAAAGGTGGACCACCATATTAACTATCGTGCGGAGCCAACAGCCTTCTTCTTCGTTCTATTTGGCCTGGCATTCGAAGCTCTGGCTGGCCGCCCGGGCGATTTACAAGCATCAAAGGAGCAGATTCTGGAGATATTGCATGCGCTGAAAAAGATTTTGCGGCCGTCAGTGTCTGGACAGGCTATCTACCAGGAAGTCATTTTTTCCGAGACCATGGATATGCTCGATCGACTTGTATTGACAGAAGGTCTGCAAGTGCAGACAGTCATTGTCCAGATTGCTAGAAATCTCTGCTTAGGGCATCCTTCGGCCAGGAAAGACCACCGGTATGTTAAGACTTCCTGATCTGTTCACTGACGCTGCTGACATATGGAAGTGCGGGAGATGAGAATCTGTCAGATGATATCGAGCAGTTATTCGAGCTCACACGCATTATGGTGCTGGTTTTGACCGGGCTGGTGCCTAGTCTTGATGATAGCAAGAGCGCAGGTATGTCAACTTTATCCACAACATGATTCTGTCTTTAACACATCGTATAGTCCGCCACGAGCTCAGTGAAGAGGCAGTGGCGCTTCTCACCACCGCGCTTTCTGCGCTTGTCGATGCTGCCCAGGTGTTTCCCTCCATCATCAAGACCGATCTCCACGCCTGCATTCTACATATATTCGCGACCATCCTAGGCACCGGACCCTGCCAAGCGAAAGTGATCCCCCAATCCCTTCCGGTCTTTAAGCGGTTCATAACCAGCATCAACTCCCAAACTGAACCATCTGCAGAAACGAGCACGCAACTTCGTGCCACATTAACCCGCTTCCTTCAAATTTTGAGACAATCACAGCAACGCGAGTTTGACGCCGCGTTAGCTTGCGAAAAGAATACTATCCTCACCACCACCATCCTCCTCAGCTCCACCGCCTCTGCCTTTGCACCAAATGATCCTCTCATCACTCGATTCATCCAAGAGCTCTTCGATTGTCTCAACAACCGTCTGACCAGCAAAGTCGCCGCAGGCTGTTGCCGTAGCCTCCTTCTAGCCCCCAAGAAGGGTCCGGTGGAGACATCCATTGCCAAACAACTCCTCCCCCAGATTCTCTCCTTCCTCGTCAATCCTTCCCTTGACCTTGAGGGTCTCGATGAGTCGCGAACGACGCTCGCTACCGCACTCGTAGCGTTCATATCTACATTACCTACCCCAGACCAACGCCTCGTTGCCGCTAAGGTCGTAGTCCCTGCCCTTCTGGCACGCGTGCGCAAGGAAACCAAAGCTAGTGCAGAGACAGCTGCAAGATTAATGGAGCTCGCACAGGCGGATCAGGCTACGTTCCGCAGCGTAGTTGGCGCACTCGAGGCGGATGACAGAACGTTCATGGAGAGCGTTTTGAAGAGCGGGCAAAGTACTGGCCGGAAAGTGGAGAGCGTGGAGAGTGGTGAGCCTAGTATCGCGCTGAAGATGAACTTTGGGTAAGAAGGTTTTTTTGTGATAATCGTTGCATCGATGCCGTGTTGGTAGACTTTGCTGGTTGGGATGTAGATAGTGCGGAAGGGGCGGAGGGAAGTGATCGGATGGTGCAACGTATATACCTGCCTACATAATCTAATGTTAGGAATGCGAAATGAGTTCAAAATTCTCAGAGCGTGGCCTTGCTTTCTTCAATCATATCATGAAGAAACTTTCCTTCAATTCTTCGTGAGTCTACACTTCTTGTTGTACTATGTTTGCTCTCTTCATTTTTCCATTTCGTACGCGGTCTATCACCTGATGTTAAGGTTGATACGTATAAATCTTGTGCTTCCGGTAGAATAGACGACAAATACCATAGTATATCTAAAGCGATCACGGCTATATTCCGAAAGTCGAAATTTCCGTTTATGACCTGAAAGAACACATGAATAAAACGTCATGACGGCTATCCCTTTCATTCAATCCTTCCAACCACGAGCCCTAGCCCTTAAGAGAGGCACGACCACCACCGCATTTCCCACGACCCCATCCCATCAATCCGGCAACACCGCACCGCCCGACTCTCCTCCCCCGCCCCCAGACCCTGTATGCGCAATATCAACCGCGTTGCTAACCTCAATAAAGTCCTCCAACTCCTCACTCGTAGTCTTCAGCTTCTCCTTCACAGCCGTCACGCCCTCAAACCCCACAATATGCCTCGCAGGCGGGTTATCGTGGCCCCCAATCGCAGTCAAAGCATGCACCGTCTCGGCAATTAACGCAGACTTCACAACACTCGGCAGCGGCGCATACAAACTCGTTACGGAATCGCTGTTCAGCAGATCCCCGATCGTGGGTTCATGCGTGGTGGCGAGTGACGGGCTAAGTGTCATGCCTGTGGTCGGGGAAGCGGTGCTGGAGGTTGGGGATTGCGTTTCCCCTGATGCGTTGGCATCGGGATTTGCGTACGATGAGGAGGAGGCAAAGGTAGATGAGGAGTAGGGGTTGTTGACGCGGTCGAATTTGTCGAGGAGGCCTGAGAAGATGTCACGGGCTAAAGGGGCGGGGTTCTCGGCTTGGAGGTATTCGTTCATTGGTGGGGCCGAGGTCATTTTGTTGGTTAGGACGTTTACTTCCATGTTTGCTTGGACTATGGACATTTTTATGTTGAAGGGGGCGACTTCGTAGGCGAGGCTCTGGGTTGTTGTTAGCAGGACGCGATAGAAGGGGCATATGAGGATAAATGGTTGGTTTGGGGGAAGGAGGACTTACGTCGCAGTAGCCTTCAATAGCCCATTGGGAGGAACAGTACATCCCTAATCCCGGGGTGCCCAAGTGTCCCGCTGTTCGTGGATGATTAACTCAGTGTCTGACATCAAATCGCCAAACAATGTCTAAATATGTGGTTCTGAGTTTAGGAAGAGACTTACTAATCCCGGTCAGCATGATTATATGCCCATTCTTCCTCTCGCGCATAACTGGAAGCGCAGCTTTAATGATGTTGACATTGGCGAAGAAGTTTGTTTCGAATGTATCCTGTACGAGCGAGAGGGTTCGACTACTTTGGGATAGCTCTTCGACGGCACCGATGACGGCTGTTGCTTTTAGTAAAAGATGAGCAGAACGAAGTAGGGTTGGAGTTGGTTTACCCTCGCTGGTGCTACCCACTAACACGTCGACTCGACCGTAAGCCTCGACCGCTTCTGCGATAGCAGACTGACATTGACCAATGACCCTGGATGTGATATCGTTCAGCTTTTGTGGGTGACATACAACTAGATGGAGTAAATTCAGAATGACAACGGCACGACAAAAACTTATTTACGGAGATAATGACCAAGCTCATTGAAACCGGTGAATGAGTGAAGTCATCGAGAAAGAAACCTTTTTTTGGGGGGAGAATTTGAATCTCTTGTGGTAGATGGGTAGTAGCAAGGAGGTAATCACTAACCGTCCATCTAATCCAACAACTCTCAGCCTCTCTCTCCATCGCTCTGTTCTCTTCACATCCTCCAAAAATGCCCGGAAGTCTTCACTCTGGCCCTCTCTTCGCTCAAACTCTTGCGGTACCACACCCGCGACAACATAGTCCCCGTGATCCAGAACTTGCTTCGCCAACGCGATCGCGATGGGCGACGACCCAATAGTCATAAACCACACCCGCGGCGCATTGTGTGGGGGAAAATGTGGAGAACGAGGGCGTGCTGGTCTCGCGGCGTTGTTGGCAGCTGTGGAGGCATTGGTGGTGGCATTCGCTGGTTGGGTCATGATGGGCTAAGGGATTGGATGAGAGCGAATGGCGTTTTCATGATCTTTCGGCCGCAATATATATCTCTTTCTTCCCTTGAATAGTTTCTCACGCCCCGCTCCCCTGATTACATGGGATGGACCGGACGTGTGATGAAATGAACGCATTCTGTTTTATATAGTGCATCGGAAACTGTGGGGGAGTACGGAAGGCTCACTGCCTAACGCCGGTTGCGCTAGTCGATATGCGGCTTAGGACGCACGGTAGAAAAAGGCTAAAACATTTGGACGAGGCGAGCAGTCATCCATCTTAAGCTGCCAAGCTTCGGTCACGATTTTCCAACAACTATACCTCAATATACTTGCTATTGGAGGCCTTTGTTCTATAATAGAGTGCGTTTGCATACAGTAAGTCATCTGGCGTAGCTCACTCTTTGATAGCTTTCCATGTTTAATCTGCGTGTCTTTTCAACTCGTCCTCTTGCAATCGGCGACTGCCTTTGTGCAGGCCTTGCAAACTCATGTCTGACATTGCTAACGCTATCAAGTTTTCTATGAGTTACCTCTTCGTTTACCGATTTTAGTAATACGATCAATCTGGTTTTCGGGCATAGTCTAGAGACAACATCCATTCATCAAACGTTCTTTAGGCACATAGCCCTGGTCGAACCAATCTAGAACACGTTCACATCACATATAACGATGGTTATTCCAAGTGCTTCAGTAGCGCATCAGCGCCATGCCATACAACTGATATCTCGAGTTCTTTCGGTGCGTGCTGGCGCTTCACCTTTCACACTGATTCTTGATTCCTTAACTCAACGAGCTACTCCCATCCTGCGAGAGGTCATTCGTCGAGCCACAGGAAGAGGAGTCAAGGTGATCATGGTTTCTTTTGAATCCAAGGCGCCACCTGCATCAATATCGAGGCAAGAAAAAAGCAGAATGCGGTGGGTCAATGCGTGGGCAGAAAAACCAGAGAATCTATTCTCCGTAATCGAAACCGCTTTGAAGGAAGAGAAGGCCCAAACACAAAGTCAATCTACTCCAGCGTCTCCGTCAGTACCGTCAACGCCCGAAGTCTTGGTCGTGATAGACAACATACACGACCTTCTTACATATACCTCCATCCCGCTTCCGCAGCTCTTCACACTTGTTGCTGTCCAACATGCCGCCAGCCTCATCGGCATCTACCACACGGATCTCATCGACGCATCGCCATCCGCCTCACCATATGCTCCCGCACCTCTTTCTCTTCTCAACTTCACAGCCACTACTATATTGACTTTACACTCGTACGCACATATCTTTGCCGCCGCACGTGCAAGGTCTCAAAGTCTACCGGAACCCGTCTACTCCCTTCCTTATGATGGCGCCGAAGGTATCCTGGAGGACCTCTCCGCCAATTCTCCCGAAGGCACTGTACTGGATGCCGAGTTCCGACGAAAGTCTGGCCGATCGGAACGATACACGTATTTCTTGCGGCCAGCTGAAGACTCTGATTATACTCAGACTTCACCAATCGCGCCCCCTACGCTGCGAAAGGAATTTGTGGTCTTGCTTGATCAGGTGCCGTCTTACGCCGCAATCACGAATCCTTCTTCTGCAGCAGCCGCGAACAATGAAGATGAAATGGAAACGAGTTTTAATCTTGGATTAACGGAGAAGCAGCGAGAGAAGAGAGAGAATGTGGTGCTACCTTACTTCGATGCGCAGAAGGGTGAAGGGGCAGGTGAGGGAGGGAGAATTTTGTATGATATGGGAGAGGAGGATGACTTTGATGAAGAGGAAGACGAGATTTAGATTCTCAGGATGAGCAATATAGATACAAGATGTTCTGGAGCCAACATGACGTAATTAAAACTCATGCATCATTGTCGCGACTTTCCCACAGCGCGCGTTTTTCGTCGGAAATCAAGTACCGAGAGCATATTTTCGAACGACACAATTGCTCACATAGTTCAAGACAGGCGTAGATGTCTTTTTCCGTCAGTCGCTCTAGGGTTTGAAAGACATTAATGTCTCCCCGCCCATCATTTCCTGCTATTGTTTCGACTAGGTGTGCATGAGCGTTATATCCACTATCTTCAGTGCAGAGATATCTCAACGACTTGCACTCTGTCAGCCGCTTGAACACAGTTTCCCAAGTCCCATCTACCATCTCGACTTCGCACAAATCTAGCGTCTCAACTCCAGAGTCTAAAACCCCGTCGGAGGCCAAGAATTGCAAAAGCAGATCAGCCGTTAGTTTAACACGCTCCATGAAGATTGTTTTGAGCTTGTTTTGCACTGGTCGCCATTCAAGCGTTCGAAGATCGGCACAATGCGTACCCGAGAGGCCGAGAGACTCGAGATTTTGAAACCGACGGATAAAGTCGCAGAGAGCCTCCATACAGTCCAAATTGGCATACTGGCGCTGAAGAGCCGAGAGAGGGTGGTGTTCGCTCCCGCGAACTGAGCGCCTGTCGCCTTCGTGTACTACAATGTACTCTAGACTTCCGTCAGGGCCAGTCCCATCAATGTATTCCAAATACAGATGCTTGAGCTGGCTTGCGAGTGCGTCTGAGACTTTGATGTTACAGATATCGAACACGCATGGTAGCTTCAGTCGCAAGTATGTGAGGCATTGGAGCTTATTAATGGGATTTTCGAATATTCTCGAAACTGCGATGCGAAGCTTATCAGTCACCTCGAGGTTGGTACTGAGTTCATAGAGCTCTAATAAATTGATGCTCTCCATCGGGTCGTCGGGGTTGCAATACCAGTTTTCGTTTAGTTCGATGACTAGATGTCCAAGAAGCGGCTGAGATCAGAAACAATCGTATCGTGTTGTAGTTCACCTTCATCATCGATGCCATCCCAGCAAATGGTGGTCTTGTAAGGATCACGAATATTCGGGAGCTTTAGCCCGGATGACAAGCTGATGAGATGTCAATGACAGAGGTCATAGAATATTATCTACGCCAGAATACGGGGATCTTACTCGACATAGAGCTTGGTGACATAGGGAGCGATATTAGTCTCCTGTTTGATAATCTTCTCCGCAATAGCGCGGGCAGTGCCCAAATCCGCTACACGCAGAATTAGAGGATCGTGCTTGTAGAAAGTGCGAACAATCTCCTGACTGAAGGTTTTCGAGACTAGTCGCAAGTTCAAAAAGCACATTATCTCATCCCAAGAATTACGTAAGCTGTAAGTAGGCATTCCACGACTGATTGAGCCTTTCGTATTAGGTGAGCGGGTAAAATTTAATCTCCAAGTGTCTGGCTCATGATCATCGAATGGAGTCGCGAGATACGAGAAGATCTTAAGATGCAACCGATTTATGTCAGCATGTGAGGGCATTGAGTAGTTGGCTGGAGAGAATGGGTAACCGACCTCGCTATACAGCTCTGTTGGGAGTGAGTCAAAAGCAGACATCGTATCCTTTGGCGCATACATTTGGCGCATACAAAGCTGTCGATTGCATAAAGGCGTCAGTAGTGAAAGGGAATTTTCCCGTTCATGGGGTGTATTCATGAACATTGAACCGCCGCAATCCCACTAGCCTTGATACAGTAACAGTCTAACCCAATCCAGAACACGCACCGTTGCTTAGACAACGAATAGTATCATATGTTATCAGTGGCGGGTACATAGAAGCACCTGAACTTTTTATTTATTTTTGAGAAAATTTTTAGGTGATCCTACACACAGCAATAGGTAACAACAATTAATATACCAAAAAAACACAAGCAGTAACTATAGAAAATAAACAAACGTTGCCTTTACACAAGCTTATTGCAATAAGCAAAAGCAGAAATTAGGGGGCACCCCTTAGCACTAGTCTAGAGCGGGCTAGTGCCGAGAAACCAGTTCTTTTCCACCCACAGGAGTCCTTTCCAATACCATAACCATCATTCGTACCTCAACAGAGTAACGATAAAAAGAGGTTGACTGAAAATACGAAAAAGAGCTTCAAACTCATTCTGAAACGACAGACAGCTATGACTGCAACGTGCACTTCCAAAACCCGACCGGAAAAAGAAATTATGTACGGAGATAAGAACAACATTTGAACGAACGGACTGAAGTACATTTTGGAGCACGTCTACCAGAATTTGGCAACCGGTGAAACTGGTTGACAAAGTAGATCCTGTTTCACTGAATCTGTTATTCGCGTTATCACCACCACCACCTATCATGATCATGCTTCCACTCCCACCAATCCCACCAGCTCCAACCATCGTCATCGTCGTCATCATCGTCATCGTCGTCGTCGTCGTCGTCGTCATCATCATCATCAGGATCCTGTGTAGGTGTCGGTCTCGGTGGACGCGTGGTACGAGTGGGAATGGTTCCAGATGGGCTAGTTGAGGTACTCGTGATGATGGTGGTAGGTGGCAGTATACCTCCAGTTCCTGTTGGGAATGGTGGTCGTGGTGGTCCGGTTGGAAGAGAGGGAACAGTTGGAGTCGGCATAGCAGTTGTAGAGTTCAAAAATGGCGGCGTAGGTATCGATAGCGACGGAGGCACCGGCGCTGTAGGGAAGGTCAAGGTCAAGCTGGGACCACCGGTTGGAAATGGAGGGAGTGTAAGAGTTGTTGTAGTGTTTGATGATGGGATAGATGTTGTGTTCAGCGTTGGTGGTAGTGTTGTTGGAATGGAAATCGTGGGTATGGTTACTGTGCCATTGACTGAAGGGAGAGGTATGCTGATAGATGGTGGTCCAGTAGCGTTGATTGATAGCGTTGGTATGGTGAATGTAGACACAGTGGTGTTGGCTGAGGGCAACGCAAAGCTAGTAGAAGAACCGGTGGCATTGATTGAAGGGTGAGGGATACTGAGTGAAGGCATGGTAGTGTTTAGTGGTGGCAGTGAAATCGTGGTCGTGATAACGGGCGGAAGTGATACTGATCCAGTAGGAAGAGGGAGAGGAATACTGGGGGAAGGCGTGGTGGTGTTCAGTGGTGGTAGTGAAATCGTGGTCGTGACAATAGGCGGGAGTGACACTGATCCTGTGGGAAGAGGAAGGGGAATGCTTGGAGGCATGGAGCCCGAGGGCGGCTGAATGGTGGTTCCATTGGGAAAGGGAATAAGAGTCGGCGCAATGCCTGAGGGTCGACTCCAGGTGGTATTCTGTGCAGCCGCCATCGTATACACACTGCACGTCAAGCTTAGACTGGAGACCCTCATTTTGAGTTCGCCCTCTAGACGCTACTCAATGAAACTGATAATCAACTTGCTCAGGAAAAGTCTCGCGGAATCTCTACACGCTCCTTTATACTCTTTGAACTAGCTAGGCGAAATGCCGGTGGACCGAATCGTCTTACCTGAGCTGGTTCTTGGGGTTTATAGCAATTATATCCTTATTGTGTAACCCAGTTTAGGCAACGGATTTCCCAGTCCGTACGGGCGAATGGTACGCGAATCTGTTGAAGTTCATCGAGTGAATGGGTAAGAGTGCATGCATGGCTGGCGAAATATCACGTTTTCCTAACCCGTTCCTCTCTTCGAGAACAATCATTTTGATTGTGTGGTCGCAGGGGTCTGCATAGTTTTGATGATGTTGAGATGCACGCATGGTTCCGAAGTCTGAGACCGCCTGCATCTTTCTTCCAGGAGGCAACCATAGACATCTTTTGCCGGCTGAAATTTGTTCATTTGAAGGGGTCTGGAAAGATCGTCAGCGCGACTCTAAAATTGTCTGGCGGAATGGTTTCTAGATTCCAAAAGTAACTGACTGCGCTTCCACGGTAGAGGCAATCAGGTCTTCTTCTGGCGCAACGCAATTTACCAACTACCTTTCCAGATATCCCCAAAACTCTTTAAGAGCATCCGAACAAGGCTACTCATGTAACTCAAATTAAGCTTAAAAGCATCTGTCCGAAAAGCGCAAGGCTCCGATGATCGCACCCCGAACACAGTAATATCATCTTAGCCGGATGTTCAAGCCAAGCCCGACTTGCGGTTGTGCCTTAATTCTGTCAAGGTACCGCAATCTACGAAAAAAGTACGCAAATAATTACGCATCAGTTGAAGACATCGTATTCTCGAAATTCGAGCCCAGCCTCAACTGCCGGGTCATGCAATAGCGCAACAAAGCACCCACAACGTGCGTATCTGTGCCACACATCAAGCATTCCCGGATAATGTGCAATGAACTGGTGTCGCGGGCCGACTGTATAATCGTCATGGGGATTTGCTACCATGAGGTTTTGGACGTTCTGTCATTCCGAAACTGCATCACACACTTGGCATTAGCAATTCGAGACTTTCCGATGCTAATTATCCCTTTTGTGTCAGAAGGAATTGAATTAGACTGTAGAATCTAGAGAGTCTGTGCGGAATACTGCCTATAACAGGAGCCTCCAACAATGCAGGCTGCACCATATTGGGAGAATGCATGGCCTAACCCACTTCTGACGTGTCGCTCCTGTACTCCCAAATATCCCGATGTACAACGACGCGAAATGTCTGTTCAAGCGCCCTCCCAGCTTAAACACAACTTCGTTCGTTGTGTAGAGGGATCGTGCAATTCTCGCCTGTTTCGCGAACCTGGCCGCGGCATGTTGAGGAATGATATATCTCCTCCGTAGACAAACATCAACGGCCCCTGCATTAGCTCATCAATTAAAATGGTGGGAGGAAGAATAATCGAATGCACTTGGTGTTTGGCTGCACAGGTGAGGCGAGATAGCCGGGCATCAGCCCGATACGTCTAGTAGTATAAGAGAAGTGATAGCATACGGTATTCTCAAAAAAGGTGAGCAACGCCATCGCCTTGGCCCTGATGACCGAAAAAAAAAGTTGTAACCGCCTCACGGATGAGTGAGTGCACATGTGACCACTGGTGTGACCTTACGCGCCTTCCGATTGGAGCGGCTTGATTCACGTGGTGATCAGGTGAGAGCGCGAAATCGCGACGCGCACCTTCCTCTACTGCCCACTTACATCACTTCACAATTGAGTGTCCTGACTTCATCCCCCTCCTCCCTGACTTCAGTCCCGTAGGTGATTAATTGCATCTTCTGATGCATGGGGCATTTGCCTAAGACCTCACCTGTGGTCTCGCGCGGCTTCACTTCCGCTTTCACTTCCACTTGGCACCAGCCCAAGTATTAGCTCACGCTACAACCATATACCAGACTTACGTCTACTTCTTGTCGAATCTCTCCTCGAGTACGCGCCATGGCGATACTCCCATTACACCCAGGTCTAGAGGTGACTATTGCCGTTGATGGCAAACAGTCCAAGGAGTACAACGCTGGCTCGGATACAACCGTCAACAAACGATTCATTGAGGCAGAGACCGGCAAGACATTTGGGGTCAACATCCGGTTTTCGCCACCTTTTCCTCTACGCTATGCGGTCGCAGCATACGTAACTGTAGATGACAATCTGCGAGAGAACAAAATCATATGGGCGAAATACCTCTACTCCCCACAGGGATTTTCCATCGATGGGGTAAACTACCATGTCAATTCTCGGGCTTATCTGAAGCCATTCCGCTTCTCGGTTCTCAAGAGCGGTAAGAAGTAGGATTGGATCATACGATGCACATGACTGATAGATTTTAGTGGAGGACAGTGGTGAGCCGCTGACGGAAGATGATGTCCGCAAATTACAGTCAGTAGGCATCATTACTGTTGAACTTCTATTCATTGATCGAGTCGTCCCCAATTCCGCGAAGCCTCAGGATATACTCGTTGAGAAGAAAGCATTGGGAACGTACAACGAGAAAGCTGCAAAGGGAAATGTTATATCGCATGCCGCGAGGTAATTCAATCTTCAAAGTGACAAATGCATCAGTTTTTAACTCAGATAGTCTCAGCGAGGCCCAATCTACCCAGGAATACGATAGGATAAGTGGCATCCAATACGTAGACAGCAACATACCGTTCGCCACCTTCCATTTCCATTATCGCTCCCTGGGTAAGCTTTCTTCAAGGTAAACTTTTAAGTTTTCACATTACTCAACAACGGTATAGAAGCATTGAAGTCACTCGACATCGTTCCCCGAACCCCTGATCCGCCAAACCTGATGGACGTCGACGAAGAACATCTTCAGACACTTGATCGAACTGATCTGCATCGCATGATACATCACTGGCAACGACAAGGCAGGGCTCGATCCTCCACGCAGGATGGCGCTCTACAGGATGAAGGAAGACAACAGAGATCTCAACGGGAGATACAGTCGAAGAAGTCTGCCATCAAGAGCGAGGGATCTGACTCCAACATCAAGACAGAGGATAATAGCGAACAGCCGACCTCTCGACCTTCAAAGCGCCAGAAGATTGGAAAAGAACGGGTCGTGGAAGGACGTATTGTCATCGAGCTGGACTGAATAATGGATGGCTGGAGTGGAGATTCATACATAGGCTTGAGACCGATTTTGCGTGGATAATCGCTCTCATTCCGGGAGCCAATTCATGCATCCAGGAGGTCTTATCTTCTTCCGAACTACATTCTAACGGGTTTTCCTTTACTATCGGCGGGACAACTGAGATCCGCCCAAATTCAGAACAGGTCTATGCCACTTTATTTTCATATTTTCATATATGAATTCACGATGTATGCATATATAAAGGACTCCATAACATCTTTAAAGACATAAGTGAATGACGCGGTCGGTAGCAAAGCACGTCCCCTTGATCCAAGTCGATACATTAAACGCGGTTCCAAGACTACTTACTAATGGACTCCCATTCAAGTGATCAAACACGTATGATCAGTACAAAAAGGTTAGTTCTGACCTTTGGTGGTGATATGTCATCAACTTTTGTGTCAGAAACTGCACTTGTTTTGCACCCGATACATCCTTCAAGTTTCCACCATACCCGATTGGGATATTATGATGCAGGATAGATAACCATGTATAATCTTAGACTCGTAAATCACCACACAGCATTTCCAGAGTGTATTTATTAAACGAGGTGTTTGGCTGCAGTTGAACTCCTCGTGGATCATTGCTCTTGTATCCAATTTCTATCTTGCCTTTCAACAGCCGCGAACATCATAAGCTCAATCAACCAAAAAGAACATTGTTTCATCCGTGACCGTCGACGATAATTATGCCCCCTTCCAAGACTGTCTTCCTACTTGGGCCTGGCTACGTTGGTCTCAATATCATTGACAATCTTCTGGCCACAGACTACACCGTAACAACACTTGTACGCAAACCCGAGCTGGGCGCCAAACTCACTTCGCTCGGCGTCCACACGATCGGAGGAACCCTTGCAGACAGTGATGTAATTACGGCTCAAGTCGCAAAACATGACCTCACTATCAACACGGCTTCCAGCGACGATCTTCCGAGCGTCGAGGCCGTTCTATCAGGTCTCCGACAGCGTGTTAAAGAGGGACTACCCACTAAATTGATCCACACAAGCGGTACCGGAACCTTCCTCGACGACGCCAAAGGCGCATACAAAAGCGATGTTGTGTATCGTGATGACGATCCATCTACGATAAACACTATCCCGGACACGGCACTCCACCGCAACGTTGACCTTGCCATTATCAAGGCCGCGCAAGAGTTCGGCGACAAAGCAAAACTCGTTCTCATGGTTCCTCCAGTCGTCTACGGATTCAATCCAAAACATGAACGCCTTTCATTGGCCTTTCCGCGGTTGATAAACTACGCGTTGAAGCAGGGATATTCGGGGCAAGTGGGCAAAGGCGCAAACGTCTGGCACAAAGTACACGTTTGCGATCTTGCGAGGGCGTACATGACTCTCATCGAATATCTTGATTCACCGGCTTCTACTGAAGCAGTCTTGTCAAATCCATATTTCTTCACCGAAGACCAGTGGGGGGAGTTTACGTGGAATGAGGCAGCCGAACATGTTGCTCGCATCTTGCATAAAATGGGCAAGATTCGCGATACAGAGATCAAACCTTTCGAGAAAGAACATTACGCAGATGCTTTCGGGGAATTTACTGAATTTGCAGCTGGGGGGAACTCGAGGGCCAGAGGGGTCAGACTTAGGGAGTTGGGATGGACGCCTGTCGAAAAAGATGCGTGGGCCTGCTTGGAGGAAGACGAGATCCCATTCATTATTGCATCGCAAAAGTGATTCGTGGAGGTTTTTTTTTTTGGGTTCTGTATGTGCGAATTCGGTGGTCAAGATCATTTTCATCAAATATATTGTCATATAATGTCCGTCTTCACAAATCTAGATGATTATATTTGTGTTGTTCAGTGTGTTGAATAGAGTCGTACCGTAAATCAATGGGTAGAGAATCCGTATGGCATTTCTCACCCAATCTCTCAGTGGTCACTTTAGCCTATATGTTATTCTATCATACAGTGTAAGGCTCTTCGCGTAGCGCTGCACGAAGAATACACCGTTCTACTAGTGAATATGGTAAGATCGAAATTACATATCATTCATCATATACTACCCAGGATTACAGCAGAAAGTCCACATATAATCGTATAGATATTTGAATCGATGAAGAATGATGCAAAGATGCTGAAGATAGCCGGTTGCGAACACAAGTAGGCGATTCAGAATTATACCAGGCAGTAGTACCTGAAAAGGATCAACGGTAACGTCTACTTTCAGGTCCCACCTATCAGTGCGAAATTTGGGTGGATCAGACGGACGCCATCATCTCGAAGCTAAAATTTATTTCGGTCTCTCTTGATTCATGCACTGTTGAAACGATTTCTCGAATCTCAACATGCAAACGCAATTTTGCAAGTACTCGATTTTAGTGCATAGTCATAGTTTTCCACTTGTATATTCGTGATTTCGCCACACATGAAATGCGGTTCTGATGACCATGATCTTAGGGCATATCAAATCACCACATTTTTTTTGACAACCAAGCGTCTTGGATGCTGTTGTACTTCGACCTCATTCTCTGAGAGAGAATCAAACTGCGAAGTGGAGTTACCCCGCAAGGCGAGACGGCGAGGAGACAGGGGCTCCACGAGTTGACAGGGGATCACCACGGAGGACTCTAACCTCAATGGGCAGGTCAAGTACCATCGGGGCCGCTGCGCACGCAATCTATCTACGCCGGGACTTCTGTTTTCTTGATGCGCCGAATGCTAAGAGAAATTGAGGATGTTTGATGATGTTTAATGAAGATGACCAAGACATTTCTTCGCTAGATTTACCAGTTCTAGATGCACATCCGTGCTATTCGAAGCTTGGAAACATGTCTCGAGATCGTTGTGCATGCTTCGCCTTCCTGGTCTAGCTCACCGCCCGATCGTTGGTCTCATTTATATTGCATTGTCTTGATCAAAAGTACGGGGATGTTTGTTGAGTAGTTCCGATCCGATGGTACTGGAATGGACCGAGGCTGTCGCGACGGAGCAAACGACTATACCGATACTATCTGTTAAGCAACCTGCAGACGCACTGCAAGATGGCCTGATCTGATAAGCTGGAATCTTCATTTAGCTGACATATAATCGGAAGATGGCCGGATTGGGAAAGTAGATATCATCGCAATCAGCAAAAGCGATGTTGAATGAATGCATTGATCGAATGCATCTCTTGAACGTGCAGACGTTCTTGCTCCGGGAAGGATGACTGCAAAGGCAGGAGAAGTCGGAGTGAAGCTCAATTCAGCGAAGAAGCCGAAGAATTGACTAAAATTGTCTGTTATGCGGGGGGTCATCGTGATCTTTTAGCTTAATTCTGCAAACCATCAAGCATATAAAATTATTGCGCAACATGTATAAGTACTTGGAGAATTCTACTCCAAAGATGAGATAGCATCCATTCGGGACATCCAGATCATTCACTCACTTTCAAACTACATCAAAAGAAGTATCCAGTCTTTCGTTCACTACAGAAACATCACCATGAAGGCCTCTTTCATCGCCGCGCTCGCAGTAACTGCAAGCCTCACCAGCGCCGCTCCTACTGTCGAAAAACGTCAATACACCGGCAGCACTTACAATCAACTCACTGATGGCTCTGCCTGCCGACCCATCTCAGTCGTACGTCTTCACTCCATACTTCTTCTCCCAATTCCCATCTCTGGATCTAACATCCGCAACCTCAGATCTACGCCCGCGGCACCTCCCAACAAGGAAATGTCGGCGATTCACAAGCCGTAGGACCCCTCTTTTTCAATCAGATCGCTTCACGCGTCGGTGGAACCAGCCAGATCGCTATTCAGGGTGTCACTTATCCCGCCAACGTTGCCGGATTCCTGGCTGGCGGTGATGCCGCTGGCTCCACGACCATGACGAACCTCATCTCGCAGACCGCCTCTAGATGCCCTAACACCAAGATTGTTCTGTCTGGATACAGCCAGGGCGCTCAATTAGTGCACAATGCTGCTCAGAGAACTTCTTCGGCGAATGCAGCCAAGGTCGCTGCCGGTAAGTCGTCTACATTTGCTTAAAAACCTGTGTTAGAGCCCGATGTGCTCTTTCAAATAGCGCGCTAGACGGTACGAACTTTATGCTAACTGTTGATTTCCAGTCGTTGTCTTCGGTGACCCAAAGAGGGGCCAGTCTTTCGGAAGCATCACTTCCTCAAAGGTCTTGACTATCTGCCACTCTGGAGATAACATTTGCGAGGGTGGTGCCAGCATCACGCCTGCCCACTTGAACTACCAACAGGATGCCGGCACTGCCGCTTCGTTCGTTGCCGGAAAGGTCTAGACCATTATTTTATGATTGATCTGAAAGCCCAGTTGGAGCAATTTCTCGATTTCTTCAACATTTTTATTTTATTCACGGGATATGTGGTGGATGAGCTTCAGCATGGTTTCGTTTTCACCCTTCTTCCCCCCATTCATTTTATCTTCTTTTAACACGAAATTGTTGCTCAATGCGTTTCAAGCTTGTGATAAGTCTTTCAGATTTATATCGGTCTCTTTCGACATTTTTATTTTCTGCAGTTTGCTGTACATATTTCTCCTTTTAATGAATCTCTCTCTCTGTTTACCCTAGTTAACACAATCCAAAAGTCGTAACTCCGAGAAAATTATATAGCTAAATGCGAGTTGATCTCTATTGATCCCCTAGGAAAATGAGAAGTTGGATTTTGACTTCACAAAATCAAATCCAAAGCTAAGGTGGATGACGGATTTCCCAGTGCCTAACGATCACCCCTGACTACTTGACTACAATTTCCTATTATGCATAACTTCCTTACCTCATGTTTTGGTATCGTCTGTCTTTTTGTAAAAAGTTTTGAGACGAATTTCGTGCACACAAAAGATTACCAATTTACTGGACATATCATAATAGATTCCACAATCTCCGCCCTTATACAGGTGACCAAAAGACATGATTATCGTCCATCTGCGAATTTCTCTGATTCAAGGAAAGATAATTGAACTGTCGAATTGAATGTATATACAATTCCATCCATCAGGATCCTACCTACAGACAACAACTACTCACTTCTAAGCCGAAAACTGCCACCAATTGAAATTCATCAAGTTATCCGACCCACTCCCCGTGAACTTGAAAAATACATCCTGCGTCCCCGTAGCCCCACTAACGGGGCAAGTAACCGTCGTCCAGGTCTGCCACCCGCCCGTCGCAGCAACCGTGCAAGTCGCTACCGTAGTCCCACTCTGACTACCCAACCTAACCTCAATCTTTCCGCCATTCGTAGCGGAAGACACACGAGCTGTGAAAGTCTTGGGACTCGTGGAGCCAAACGCAACGCCCTTGAGCTTAATGTAATCGTTGTTGTTGATGTAGCCAACGTTGATCCCGCCTTCGCTGCAAACTTCCGTCTTCAGACCCGACGAGAAGGCCATTGTTTCTGCTTCCTGGCGGACGTAGGGATCCAGCGTGCCGAGCTGTGGTGGTCCGGCCGTGGACATGGTGAGGGTTGGAATTGTGCCGTCGGAGTTGTACGTGAAACGTTCGACGGATACAGAGCGCTGGTACCCGCTTCCACCGGGCAACGCGCCGTTGTGGTAGAAGAAGTACGAGTTGTCTTTGTAGTCGATGATCGCGGGGTGGTTGGTGAAACTTGCGCCTGCGCTCGCCATGACGAGGCCGCGGTATGTCCATGGTCCCGTGGCGCTGGTGCCCGTGGAGTAGCGGATATCTTCTGAACAGCAGTTTGCGGCGTAGATCATGTAGTACAGGTTATTGCGTTTGTAGAGCCAGGGACCTTCTTCGTAGGCTGTGGCGCGGGAGTTTGTGCCGCTGCGACGGGGTCCGAAGCTGGAGGTTGAGAGGCCGACTTTTTGGATCCCTCCGCTGTACGAGATCATATCGGCGTTGAGCTTGACGTAGAAGAGATCGGGGTTGCCCCAGTAGAGGTACGCTTGCCCGTCAGTGTCGATGTAGACTGTGGGGTCGATTTGGCCGTTTTCGAGAAGTGGTTTGCCCAGGGCGTCTTTGTAAGGTCCTTCGATGGTGTCGGCGACGCCAATACCGATGGACATGCTGCCTCCGCTGCGGGTCACTGGAACGTAGTAATAAAATTTGTTGTTGCGGGCAATGACTTGGCCTGCCCATGCGTTGGCGCCGGCCCAGCTGAATGTTGTCAAGCCCATGGGAGAGCCGTGGTCGCGCCAGTTGGCCATATCGGTTGTTGAGTATAGACGCCTAATTTTGTGGGTATGGGGTCAGTAAGTCGAAATACTCATATCCCCACTAGGAGTTTTAAGATTGAAACACCACTATGTGATATATCTAGACGTTTGTTTGCAACAAGATATCACTTACCAGTCCTTCATGTTGTACGTGTTTGACCCATCTTCGTCATGTCCAGTGAACATATACACAGTGTTGTTGACGATAACAGGCGCCGGGTCAGCACTGAACAGCGTCTGCACAATGGGATTGTCCGCCCTAACCACACTGACACTGCTCAAAAGCAAGCCACAGAGCAGCGAAGCCTGCGACATCCAAGATCCAGTAAACCCCATCTTGACCAAATCCTTGAAAGCCGAACGTTAGTTTGGCGCACGATAGCAATTGATCTAGTTCCCAACCTCAAAACAGAGATCGACTTTCAGATTCGCGATGGAAAAGTTGAAGAATTGTCTCGACCTATTGCACCGTCGCAATATATCTGGATTCCGCGGTTATCTTAAATAACAAATAAGGCTGTATAGACGTCGCTCCCCGCACTTTACCCTCTATTCATAGTGTATATTTAATTAGGCGGGTGGACCGCTTAATCCCTACAACCTCCAATTTCGCGTCAATTGAAATCCTCGTCATGCCGATCCCCTTAACTGTGGGATTATTACTCTCTATACCGAACAGATGCGGAACGCCACTTTCCTCTACTTCTAATCCTGGTTGAGGTAGTAAGGAAAGAATTACGCCGTATGTGTATACACTTTTACCTGGTTAGATGAACGATGGTGGCGTTGAATATGTGGAGATGTTCCACGAAGGGCGGCGGAAGGTAGGGTCGGAGGTTGTGCATCCTACTTTTCGACAAAACGACGCATAGGGTGATTCGAGAGAAGCTTGTTCTGTAGAATCGATAACATGATGTACCCCGGAATTGTTTATTTCTCGCTCACCTGACTCCTCCCCCCGGCCACCATAGCTCCATGGTTTGCGCGATGAGGAACAGCCACCGGCAAAATCTTTTGCCAGATACTTTACCATGTCCCAGAGAACTGAACATGGTCCGACTGAGAAATAAATCCCCATCGTTCAAATTGCCATTTCTGGCTACTAGGGGAGAAAAGATAAATAAACCCAGTTCACTAAGGATATACGCCACCAAGCTGCGCTAGTGTGATTCGGCAGTGAACGATGAAGCAAATACTGCCTCCTTGATAGTGAAAACAGTAATACCCAAGGTCTAATATTTGCCATCTGTCAATATACTTTACGATCGATAAGATTCCCCCGCTTTCCAAGAGTAGCGCCGCGCCGGCCGCTAACGTCTTCTAGAAGCCCCATTTTCTCGTATCAACCAATCTGTGAAAAATGATCAAAGGCGGTACGAAGAAATATAGAGAGCGGAAGATTTGCCCATCTTGCGCTCTCTCGTTCTGGTAAAAGCTTCGATTTAATGGTCTGTTTCTCCGCGCTTTTAATTGCAAGAGCCAAGGAGGAGGGAGGGGAAAGATGACGTCCTTTTCCTTTTTTTTGTGACGTGGTAACGATGCCCCTTTACACAACAATGTCGACCGGGTCTATGGGGCGCATCTTGTTGATCACGATGATAACTCCAAAGCCAACCAAATTGGAACACATCCCTTACTGGCAGGAGCTTACCGGTGATTTCAGAATTGAGAATGACCAAAAATGATATCCCGTTCACGGTCTTCCTTTGTTTTTTTTTTTCATCTCGTTTCTTGGTATAGCTCTGTGTCCGAGGAGTTTCGAGTGTCTGGATCGCATACCCTGCTATATGAAAAGGAATTCGAAAAACTATAACCCTGCGTCATGTCCCAGGAGGAGGAGTGTTGCTTATACATCGAGCCTGGTCAGTTTCGTGGAAACGACAGAACATGTGTTCTGCTTGGCGCTCGTGGGTAGTTTTACCTCGTGACTTTCTGCGTGCCAAATGCGATAATGATATAAAAGACCTAGTACATCGAGCCCCGAGAGTAGTAAAGTCATTCTTTGTAGTTACAATCTAGGGAGAAAAGAGATGACGGGACATTTATGACATCAAAACGGCTTTCATCAGAAAACCCCAAGTTCCTACATCGAGGAAGTGACTTCATGAATAGTACTACAGATAGAACCAAAACAACATCTTCCCACGCAGTCTAACACCGCCACAAGCAAGTCGGAGTATACTCGACGATTGAAGCATCTAACATTAAACCATATTATCTCTATCTTAATTGCCCCTTAAAATGACAAAGAATCCTTTTACATCCCCCCTGCCTTCTCTCTCTCTATATATATATACACTAGCTGATTAGATTAAAGAAAACTGAGTGGAGTTCCAAAATTCGTGAAACGACTACATCAATTTCCCCGCCATTTTGCGTCCAGCTGAACAAGACCGAGATCGGGTGCGTCCGTTATTTCGGTATCTATCTCCGGTATACGTTCTACGCCGCGATGAACGATGCTATCCAGCTTCGACTATCACCGCACTGACCAGAAGATGCAGCTAAGAACAACAATCTGCTGTTCTTCAGATGGAGGAATTCGGAGTCCTTGTCGTGTCGCCTGGGCGTTCCTGATTATGGGGATATTCCAATTTTCGATTTTTCAACCCAGCGAACTTGTGGGCACTATACTCATCATGACACTCTCCTCAGTGACCCCGAAGACGAAGAAGAGTCTAATGACGAGCAAAATTCTGAGGAGGAATGGTAAGGCCACGATTGACGCGGAGAGCTTCTCGGACTTGACTGCTTACCGGGCACATCACAAGAATAGCATGTGATTTGATGTATCCGGTCAAAAACGTCCTGAGGGACCTCCTTCAGTGAGCAAGTCATGTTTCAAACACAGTCACAGTCACAATCATCATCACAAGATCAAAGTATAACCAAACAATAAAAGCACATCCAAACAAAAACTATATCGAATTTCTCATTTCCAAGCCCCCTTTCCTTCCTCCCTAACAATACTCTCCCTCTCCAATCCAACCTCACCACTTCTTCAACGCAAAACTCTTCAACACAACACTGCCTCCCAAACTCTTGGTAGCATGATTGAAAGCGGCAAATCGGTACCCTGTGAAAAACTGCCACGTATTCGTCATGCCAAACCCGCCACCCAGCTGCGTCCAGCTATTCCCGCCATCAACGCTATACAAAAACGTCGTCGTCCTCGTCGCGCCCCCGCTGAACGCAGGCGTGATATCAGCCTGCACCCTCAACCACACTTCTGCGGTTCCAGAAGGAAGCGTAGGTCCTGTCGCGGCGATGGTGCCGGTGGATTTGGTCGACCAGTCTGAGTTGAGGGAGAGGTTGTTGACCATGACGATGCGCGCGGAGGACCCTTCCTTGTAGATGCCGATGTAGGCCGCGACGTCGCGGAAGAGGGCAGCACCCGCGCGGTCGCCGTCTGCCATTTTCGAGATGTCGAAGCGGAAGGTGCCGTGGGATTTGGGGCCGAGGATGCGGTGGGTTAGTGTGTTTCGCGCTGTGAAGAGGTCGTTTGTGACGGTGGCGGTCGAGAGCTGGATGCCGCCGCCTGAGGCTGGGACGGTGAATTTGGAGGTGTCTGGGTTGTGGTTCCATTCCCATTCGTGGGAAAGCGACGAAGAAGTGAAGGAATCTTCGCGTTCGGGGCCCGGCACGGTTTTTGAGGTTTCGACGGGGGTTGGGTAGGTCTGGCCCCAGCCGTTGTTGACTTTTGTGAGGACCGGGAAGCCGTCTGAACCCCATGTTATTGGAGCGGAAACGGGGATGCGGCCGCCGGGGTAGGCGTCCATGAAGCCCATGTAGTACCATTTGTTGTCTTTTGTGCCGACGATGCCGCCTTGGTGGGCGAAGCCGGCGTTGGATAGGGGTCCGGAGATGCTGGCGACGAGGACGCGTTGGGTGTACGGGCCGAAGGGGCTTGAAGCTTTGAGGACCCATTCTTCGTTTGCAGGCCGCGTGACGAAGATGTAGTAGTTTCCGTTGACCTTGTACATACGGGAGCCCTCGATGGTGACGGAGCCTTTGTAGACGGATTGCGAGCGGACTTCTGAGCGGGCGTCGGAGCTGAGCTGCGCAACCTGAATATCTGTGTTTCCGTACGCGACGTAGACTGTGTCGTTATCGTCGAAGAAGAGGCCGCAGTCGTAGTAGCATTTGTTGAGGGTCGCGCGGAGAGACCAGTTCCAGTTGTTGACTTCGCCGTTGTTGGCTCCAGCACCGGAATTCGTCGACGTGTAGACGTAGGTTTTGCCTTCGATGCATCCGATCCAGTAGAAGGTGTCGTCGGACTTGCGGTACTGCAGACTGCTAGCCCAGATTCCCTTGACGTATGCCCGGTCCGTGGCACTGTTGAGGTTGTACTTGCTCGCGAAGTCGAGTCTAGGCACACTGTGCGAGACTGGCGTCCAGTTGACCAAGTCGTAAGATTTCAAGACCGGAGCTCCGGGGGAGAAGGCGAAAGTCGACGAGGAATAGTAAAACACATCTCCTACACGGAAAACATCGAGATCCGGGTGATCCTGCCAGAGAACAGGGTTGTTAAAGTTGGTAGCCCTCGATTGCAATTCAGGCTGGACAATGGGCGTAGCACTCGCTGTCCAAGCCAGCGAAGCTCCCAACAGCCCCAAGATTGAAAAATGCATCTTCCAAAAAACACAAATATAACTTTGTGTAAAACGGTTCGAAGATAAAGAGTCGCAGCTTTCCGAGTAACCAAACAACCTCAAAAAACATCATGCAACGAGCCACGGCCCCAAAATTTATATGCACGCAAATTCCCCAAATGCCAGGGGTGGCAAACTCACCCCAGGATATAGAGCACATCCTAGCGCTAACTTCTCCGCACGAAAAACATCATATAAACCACCTCTCACGATTGGCGCAGACAAGACCGTAGAATTTCCCCACAGTGGTCTCAGCGGCGGAAATTTCGCCATAGTGCACGTTATTGACCTGGGACCAAGGCTATTAATGTGGTTTTCCAAGGTCGAGTTCGCGATGAATCCACCAATAGGAGGTTTCAAAGTAGGCGGATAAAGTGCTTTAGTGTACAAGTGGTTGTTGTAGTTTAGCCGCGGTGCCTGGCATGCAATTATCTGATCATCTTCTGATGAACGAAGAATGTAGAGCGGGTATCAGTTTCCTGGCATTGTACAGGTTCGCAAGCCTGTCTGTGTCTGCACGATCGAGTGCAAGCTTTTCCTAGGCAGTATTCTCCACGATCGATCAGTTGTTCATGCTCCGTAAATCTTCCGAGGAGATGGTAGTGCTTATTCTGAGATATTTTACTAGGAAGTGTCAAATACTAAAGGTGGCCGTCGTTTTCTGTAAAATGCAGATTTAGTCTCGGACACCATGGAAGACAGAACTTTACGCAGCTAGGCCTTTCTTGTTAAGCGTTATTTCCTACAGTTCTTCTTCGTTGCTTGGGATGGGTTTGACGCTGTGATGAGCCGCGCAATTATATGCTCAAAAGAGAGGAGAGGAGGACGGTATATGCGTTGTCGTATATTGTGCGTATGCTTTCTCCCTTGCTCTTACGGGAGATCGAGGCTGAAGACGCTGATAAACTAGTGTCTTCCTCATCTGATCTGCACTTCACGTACAAATAGCAGAGATATTAAGCTTCTCATATCAAAGAGCGAACTTGTCCATCGTATATTTTTCAACGAATGTGATTAACATATCTTAGTAGGTATTCATGTTTTACATGCTGACGCCATGCTGGCCTGGTGGTGATTAAGAGAGAGAGGTGGAGGGACGTATAACATCCACGACCGCAAATAGTAGAATAACAACATCTATGCCATTAAAGGAAGAAAAGAGGGTTATAAACACAAAACAAAAAGACACCGAACAACATAGCAACCAACCAACCGACCGGGTATCTCGACTTTGAAACTTTTCCTTCCCACCGATGATCTCCGAATCCAATTACATTAACTCGCCATCAGCTACTCCTCGAAAGACACCCTCTATGACTTGAAGTGAGGGGCGTTGAGGATGAGGGCCATGAGGACACCACCAATGGTTCCGGCAACAGGGATGGTCATGATCCAGGAGAAGACAAGGAGACCAACACGCTGGAAGTTGACAGCGCGGATGGTACCGTTGCAAAGACCGACACCGACAGTGGCACCAGTGATGCACATGGAGGTGGAGACGGGAAGGGAGTATTGCGAGAAGACGAGCACAGTGATGGCGGCACCCATCTCCATGGAGGATCCACGGGAAGGAGAGTGGTAGGTGATCTGCAGACTATGTTAGGACTTTCGAAAAAATGTAATACAGAATAGGATGTACGTACCTTGTTACCCATGACTTTCATGATGTTGTAGCCGTAGGTGATGAGACCCGCAGAGATGGTCAGAGCAAGGACGGCAATCTGCCATGTGTCGACAGGAGTGTTCTTGCCGGAGATCTTGCCGGTTTGCCATGTGTAGTAGATGACAGCCCATGGTCCCACAGAGTTTCCGATATCATTAGCACCGTGCGCGAAAGAAGCAGTGCAGGCGGTGATGATCTGGATGAAAGAGTAGGCGAACTCGACCTCGTTGGGATACTTCTCGGCGGCCGAGTAGA
Source organism: Periconia digitata (assembly GCA_948474695.1). Lineage (NCBI taxonomy): Eukaryota > Fungi > Ascomycota > Dothideomycetes > Pleosporales > Periconiaceae > Periconia > Periconia digitata. Next base: position 1,844,909 of record CAOQHR010000004.1, on the reverse strand, counting down.
CACGCTCCATACGGGCACCCTCGGGGGTACCGTGAATACCACTCTGGGCGGCGTGGATATCGTAGTGGAGACCGTAAAGAAGAGCGACGACGCACATGGCAGGGATGCGCCTCAAGAGAGTGAGCATGTTCTTCTTCTCGTAGATTTCACCGGCGCCAATGGGGTTGTTGTGAAGAGTGCGCATGGCCCAGGCAAGAGGGCCGCGGCCCTGGCGAAGCTTAGCATGGAACCTCTCCTGACCCTGTGCCACGAGCTCCTGGTAGGTGAGCTGTTGGTTCTCGGAGTCGTGGACGGTACCCTTCTCGGAAGTGGCGGGTCTAATGGCATCCTGTGCGCCCTTCTTGGGGTCTTCCTCGTCGCTCAACGAAGGAGTGTTGGACTCGGCGGGATCATCGTGCTGAACAACGGCGTAGTTGGGAACGAGAACCTGGCCATCGGCGGGAGCAGGGCGCTTGAAGAGAAGAGGGCCCTGGAAGACATGGTACCACTTGAGGGTGTGGTCGCGGTTGATGACCTTGCAGTAGATGTAAGGGACGAAGAAGAGGGCGGAGAGAAGGGCGAGACCAAAACCAGTACCCAAGCAAACCGAAGCGATGTACCAGGCGGGCTTCTTGTTGAGACCGAGCTTGGGGGAACCCTTGTAGACGACGGAAAGAGTGCAAATGGTTCCGGCGATGAGGAAGAAGAAGGGAGAAGTGTAGATGGACCAGGGAACGGGGTTCTTGCGCATGTGCACAACAACCTTGATGAGCATGAAGATGCAGGCACCGAAGCTGGCGGCGATGGCAGGAGCCATACCGAGACCAGCGAAGATGGCACCGAGACCCTTGCCCTTGTTCCATCCCCACTGAACCCGTTTTGCGCCAACCGTGGCGACACCGACACCAGCAATGGAAGAAATCAGAGAGTAGGTGGAAGAAACGTGAGCAGAGTTGCGTGTGCACCACATGACCCAGGTAGAGGCACCGACGAGAGCGCAAGTAAAGGCCAACATCTGGACACCGGCATCACCCTTGAAGGTGTCGGAGGGAATGATGCCGTTCTTGATGGTCTCGGCAGTTCTAGCACCGACGGCAATAGCACCGACCATTTCGAAGATGGTACCGAGAACCATGGCTTGACGGTAGGTGATGGAGCGGGAGGAGACACTGGTGGCCCAGGCGTTGGCGACGTCGTTGGCACCGTTGTTGTAGGCGTCGAGCATGGCGAACATGGTGCCAATGGCGAAGACGTAGGTATATTGCTCCATGACCATCTTGGAGGCTGTTGCACTCGAAAGTGACTTGTTCTTCTTGTGGGTTGGCTTCTTCTTTCCCGAGGGGATGTGCAAGCAAGAGTCAAGAGGGGGAAGGCTGCTGCACTTGAAGAAGAAGAGGAAGAAGAAGAAAAAGAGATGGCAGCGGGGTTGAGGCAGCTAAAGGAAAGGCTGGTACTGAACAGGAAGAAGAGCAAGCGGTACCAGGGGCCGATGCAGCAGAGTTTATAGTCGGTCGGGAATCTCGTGGTGGAAGAGTGGACGGGACAGGCGATGGCGAGGCCCATGGGCTGGACCCAATGGGAGACTGGAGCGGTAGCATGTGCATATGGTAGCAATTGGGGTGTTTGATGCGGCGGAGCGATTCCCAGCAAAAGGTGGCATTGATATCGCACGGTGGAGCGCGAACCCTGGACGGTTGTCGTCTAGACGGCCGGGGGGGTGTGCGGATTCGAGACCAAGGCGTTCAGCGATGTTGGCGGATATGCTTGGCAGGCTTGGCGGGGAGACAGCAGCGCGGCCAATCAGCGGCTATAATTGGAAAACGTGCAACAGCCAGCGACGCTTATAGCAACGTCAGGCTTCACGACGCTGCCACGCCCACCACGCGCGCGCCGGAGGAGGCGAATGGGCCCTGCTCGAAGCAGTTGCAATGCCGGGCAGTGGGCCGTCTGGCTGCGAATATGACAGGCCCATCGTTCGTGTCCGAGGCGTAGCAGCCCGTCCAAGAATGCTCTCCAGGTAGGAAGGCTGCTTGCTTGCTTGTACGAGGCGCATTGCCTATCTGTCCCGCTGCTTCTGCTGCTACGATGGGCAGCTGTACAGCCTGCGGTTCCGGTGACTCGCTTTCTTATATTGCTTCGAGGCACTGCTGCTGTCAGTACGCGTTGCGTATCTGCGGGGGACTGACGCACTGCTACTTCATGTCGACGATACAAGACAGAGCTCGCGCGATCAACCATCCCTCCCCCGTTCCCGAGCGGTCGCCATAGTATTGTTGGTGCATGTCGGCTAGCCTGGTGGTCGGATACATCCACTACGGTCCCCTGCCCAGTGTTGCTTCCACCCTCACTCCCCACGCTTGACCTCTCAGCACCTTGATCGGCCTCGTCATCCACCCCATCGCCTTCTTCTTTTTTTTTCTTGTGCGTCTCACAAGCACTCGATGCCTGTGCTGTTCGCCACGCTACTCAAATCTCCTTATTGCTTGTCGTTTTCTGGCTGCCCACCCACTTTTGATTGTACATGCCATCTGTGTCGAGTCGTCGCAGGGTACACGGTTCAGCCATCGGGGATTTGCAGCTACCAGTCCGCAACTCGTCTCCATCTCCCATCCTTCTACGCTTTTCCTTTCGCCATGTCCGCCGCCTGTAATACCACTTGGCCGCCCCCACGTGCATGTGCACTCGAGGCCGTGCTCTTTTCTATTCCCCAGACAGGAATACCAATTGCCCATTTTCCGCCATGGTTCGTTTCCGGGGCAGACATGTAAAGACTCTGCGCCGCCAAATGCCTGAGTCCACTTAAACCCGCCCGGTCGGTAATATCTTCGACAAATAAATGTCCTGTGGGTCTGTCGCGCGTCGCGTCGAGCTAGAGTGTCAACCTTGGAACCAGAGTGTCGCCCTCTGTCTTGTCGCTCTTGTCACCTCTCGGCGCTGTCATCCCCCCAAGGCATTCTAAGAAAACATGGTCGACTTGGAACATTGCTTGGTCTTTGAATGTGATGTTGAATTAAGCTTGCCCTCCACATCACCTGTGCAGCCGTTTGGCTTGAACCTGACCTCAACTTTGGGTTGGGAAAACGTCAAAAATTCTGGGGGTGAGTGCGACGCTCAAAACATCCCTCTTGTTGCCTGTAGGGCTGGGTGACGTGGGACATGGCGCCCAGATGCCGCCCTGCTAGCCCAGAATAATTCGCTCAAGCAGAAAAAGAAAAGGCCATACATAAAGGGTCTCGCTCGGTATTACACTCGGTCGGTGCTCGCCGATGCACAAAGTTTCATCTGGGAAACAACCACCCAAAAAAGAAATCAAGGGGACTGTCGCGCCAGGGTGGCCAGCCAGTCAATACACTATTTCCAGATGCATGTGGAAATGTACTATACTCCGTCAGCCAACCACATGTCTCATGCTGCTTGTTTTCTTTGGACCCTCTATTCCCTCTCTCATCCTCCCCCTCGCCCAAGGCCACATTCACACATGATGTTCGTAGAGCATGGGTGGTAAGCTGAACTGCCATCATCGACAGCTTAATCCTTCTTTCTGGCTCGTTCGTCGCAATACAGGCGCGGGAGCCCATGTGAACGCGGTCATCTGCCAAGTCCCATGCTGGCAGATGGCGTGGGTGCTCAGTCCGACTCCTGCTCTTTTTGAGCGAGCGAATCCCGTAAGCGTTCTTCCTGCTTTCGCCAGTGGCTCCCTTCTTCGTAGTCTGCAGAAATGCCAAGCGCCTTTCGAAGGCGTTCACTCTCTTCGATCTTGGCCTGGGCCAGATCGTGCACCTGATGGACTTTGAGGTTGCGAGCATCTGGCCCGCCGCCACCCTTGCCGGCTTTTCTCTCGTCATCGAGCTTTTTGCGCAATGCGTCGCAGCGATCATCGATCTCGTCCTCGTCCACGCTATTATCAATAATGTCAGCCACCAGCGCCTTCTGGAAAAGAAAAAGAAATACAAGAAAAATGTTGAAGGCGTGAATTGCGGGACCATGCCGGTGTCACTCACCCTTCCTCTTCGAGCTGGTCGCGTAGCTCTAGCACCTTGACTTCAATTTCCCGCTTGCGATCGTGTTCTAGAATCTCGGGATCAGGTTGTCGCTGACGGTGTTTTGTCTGCTCCCAGTCCTTGGGATACGGATCGCCCTTGTCGCGGTGCCTCAGCAGCGACCTGTTCTTCTGTACGTAGCCTGATGTTCCGCTTCCACGTGGAGTAGACAGACCCACGTTGGAAGACATGCTGATGGGTTAATTCGGGTTTCGACCGAGTGATGCTTGAGTGTGAATATATTCTTCGTTGATGATGTTAACTGCAAGATGATCAGGGTCTCTGTGCTGGTCAAGATGGCAGTCCTGGTGTGGGTGGATGACGAAGAGTTGAAGATGCGGAGAGTTTTCGGAAGTGCATGTTTAAGGCTTAGCGCGAACCAGCAGTGACGCATAGGCGAAACCCCGCCGCGGTCGCAATGCTCCTCAGCCGACGCCGACTGACAGTCCTGCTACTGAATTTATACCATTCCATTCATTCTGTGGTATGAAAGTGAATACTGTGACTAATCTGCTGTCTTGTAAAAATACGCAATGTTTTGTCTAATGTTTGTCTGACTGAACCACACTTCGGAGGTGGTGGCGGCTCCTCTCGTCGTGACTCATTTTTTACGTCCACCATCAATCACTACAGCTAATGGAATTCCTCACCCAACACCACTACCACCACACCTACTTCTCGCTTTCTAACCCGACGACGACGTCGCTTGAGAAGATCCCGCCATGACTGACCCGCAGGATGCTACCCCTGATCGGCTTCCTTTCCCGCCCGTAACAAAATCACACATCCTCAATTGCTCTTTCCACAGCTGGTACCCCAAGTACATACAACCCCTCTCCACCAAGTACGGCAACCAAATCTGACTCTAATTGGCAGATATCGCTCCATCACACCCAAAGCACGCCTGGTTCCACTTCCGGAAGCCTTCCTATCCTATCTCCGTGAGGATGGCATCATGCTCCCGCCCGAGGACGGAGACAATGCGCAATGGTCAGATTCTGACAGCGGCATTTTTTCGGGCGCCGACAACGAAGCCAATGTTGACCAGGAAGAAGAGTACGACCCTTCTGCCAATTGGCGGGATACTCACGAGGCTATCGAAGCCACCATCGAGGAGCTAGGTGGCAAGGTTGCGCCCAAGCTGAACTGGTCTGCCCCAAAGGATGCGACGTGGATTGCCGTGACAAATAGCATGGAATGTCGTACACCAAATGACATCTATCTGATACTCAAATCGAGTAATTTCATCACCCACGACCTCCAGCATGCCTTCGACGACACCGATGATCAGGGAGACACTCCGAACTCAGACCCTGTGATTCCGTATCATCTCGTCTTGCGCAAGTGGCTCACTCTCAACCCCGCAGTCGAATTCCGTTGCTTTGTCCGTGATCGTCGGATTGTCGCCCTCTGTCAACGGGATTTGAACCACTTCGACTTTCTTTTCAAGATGCAGGATAAGCTCTACCAGGAGGTTCAAGACTTCTTCGACACTAATTTGCGCGATACCTTTCCCGATCCAAATTTCACGTTCGATGTCTACATTCCCCCGCCGCATAACCGCGTTTGGTTGATGGACTTCAATCCCTGGGCGCAAAGGACAGATCCGTTGTTGTTCAGTTGGCTTGAAATCTTGACGCGTCCTGGGCCGGGTGCATCCCAATCAGAGCCAGGAACTGCACAACAAGCCGCAGCCGATGAAGACGACGTCGAGGAGATTTTGAGACCAGAATTCCGCCTGGTTCGGAGAAACGATCCGGAAGCCTACGGTATCTCCTCACCGCAATACAGCGCGCATAAGCTTCCTAAAGACGTGGTGGATGCGAGCAGTGGTGGTGAAGGAAACCTGCGTGAGTTCGTGCGGCAGTGGGAGGAGGCCCAGAAGCTCGCGGAGCAGCAAAAGGCCGAGGACAGTGAGGGTGACTAGTTTTTCTGTTCAATTTCATCCCGTCTGGAGTCACGGGGTTGGTGTGGGTGTGGATTCTTTTGCGTAAACCAATTTGTGTACTTGCTCATACATATGTATCAAAGATAAGTCCTCAGCTTCGTAGCTTCATGCAAACACCTAATTTCATGGTTATATTCAAGAAAATTCACTCTCTCATCTCGATCATAATTCATCTTCTCAATCTGGTGTGCCAATGTCGAAAGTGGGTGGGATGGAGAGGCCAGATGACTAAGCGTGATGGCTTGAACTCCGTGTCAACAGCGATGCTTCAAACCAGCCTTCAGTGCAGCGGGTATGGCTTCTTCCGCAGCGCCTGACCCGCGCACCTTCGAAAGCTGGGAAGATGCTTTTCAGTACCCAATTCCCGTCATCCGGAAGCTGGAGCAGCAACTCCGCTCCAGCGCCAATGAGAATCGTGAGAAGCTGCGGTCGCTCGTGGGGTAAGGGACGCGGCATTCTGGAAATACGTGCAATGCTAATTGTCCGGTAGAGCGAGCTATCGCGATCTCCTCGACACGGCCGAGACAATCATCGATATGGAGGAGAATATGGAGCAGGTCGAAAATAAGCTTGCGAGAATAGGACATAACTGTAACTCGCGCAACATCGAGCGCATCGCAAGCAATGCGGGGACCATGGAAGCACACAAACAGGGTCGCGATTCGGATCATTATACCTTTGCCTCGCAACTGGCAATTTTTCGTAATTGCCCGGTCGTCATGACGAGGTTACTGAAAAGCGACGGTCCATATCTGCTCATTGCCAAAGTCCTCGTCGTTTCGCGTCTATTATACAAGTCGCTATCTCAGTCGAAAAGCAAACCGCCAATCATTGAACAACTATGGGACCGCCTGCTCTCGATTCGTCGCAAGCTATTGAGGAGGATAGACAAGCGTCTTGCAGGCACAGTGGGGGACGTATCGGCCCTGGTGGAAAGCATGAGCGCCTACGCCCTAGTCACAAGCTCGACACCGACCGATGTTTTGCAGCACTTTCATAAGATGCGGTTGGAGAAAATGGTTAGCTTGCTTCAGCGAGGTCATGACGAATTGGCCAAGCACGGGATCAGCGCTCTTCGACTGTGCATTCAGACTTGTCAAGATACGCAAACTGTCTTCCCACGGCGTTTGGCCGACTCTCTTGCACGGCTCAAGGCGCAACCACTTGTTCAAGATCCCCATGTACGGGAGCTGTATGAATTGAATCTGGATATTCACGATCGGTGGATAGGAGACGAGGCACGCAATTATACACCATGGCCTCGTCACGATGAGTTGCAGCGTGCGGATGCTGAACGTATCATGCACCAATGGTCAAAACAAGCCATTTCCATGTTTCTTCAAAACATCAAGAAAGCACTCAAAGAGGAAGGAAGACTGAAGGAAGTCGCGTCGTTGCGCTCGGAACTCATTGAAACATGGATCATGTCTGGCTCTAGAATGGCAGGCGTCAAGTCCGCCAATGTGCTGAACGACCTTCGTGACAGTATGAACAGTCATCTTGAAACCATTATCCGTGCCCGCACTCAGAATCTCAAATCTGTTGTGATGACAATCGCAAAGACACTCGAGTCCTGGCCAGTAGACTCCTCGACCGGGTCAGACGTGTCACTGTGGAGTACAACAGCGACACCTTCGGATCTATCGAATGGTGCAGCAGCCTTCAAATCTACTATATCAAATATCCACCACGGCCGCAACGAATCTGTTGTAGATGTCATTACCAAATTCGACGACTGGATGCAGTCTGTGTTGGAAGTCAAAGGCATCGTGAAGTCGATGAAGGAAGCGCGTTGGGATGATACGTTTGCCGACGACGTTGATGATGAATCGGATGACGAGTTCGGGGATTCGAAACAAACGCTGCTCAGCGATGAAGATCCACGTTTACTTGAGGAAGTCACCCAAGAAGCACTGGGCGGTGCGCTTCAAAACCTCGGCAAGAGCTTGGGCAGCATCGTCGAAGGACTGACCGAAGACGAACAAGACGGCGACATACAGCAGGTCTGTTTCGTAATGAGGGTGATGCGGGAGATCAGTGAACGCATCCCAAAACTGCGATTACAAGACAAAGCAACGCCGCTCAAAACTCCTTTCACATCAGTTCTGCTAAGTCCATTACATTCTGCGCTAGCCAAGCAAGCCGTGCAACCTTCTCTAGCACGGTATGCGAAATCTCTTGCAAAATCGACTCGAGCAAATTCCAAAAGCCAGATCCTCTGGGAAGGCAACCCGCCTTTGCCAGCCCAGCCATCTCCAAGCGCTTTTAGCTATCTGCAAGCCCTCAACCGGACAATGGGCAGCTACGGAAGTGATCTGTGGGCTCCAGCCAGTGTTTCGACCCTCAAACAGACCGCCTCAGATCAGATATCTGCTCTCCTCAACTCCCATATCGACTCGATCGACAAAATAGTCATCAAATCAACCAATACCGATTCAATCTCAAAGACCGATGAAGTAGCACCTTCAGAAGAAGGCCCCTCTGAATCCACAACGGCCCCCGATGGCGAGAAAGATTCACCCGAGTCGACAGCGGCAGCAACAGCAACCGATCCCTCGCAACCCCCTCTCCTCCTCCAGCTCAAAGACCAGAAATTCAAACAAGCCCTCTTCGACGCACTCTACATCCACCGATTCCTCACCCACCCCAACCCTATCGCCTCGGACCCCGCGAACACGCCTTTTGAGAAGTTACTCCGCGATGCGGCGGAGAAGAGCGCGTTAGATGAAGCTGGCGTTGCGAGGATGAGGAGGAGTGCGGCGGAGTACGCGAAGAAGACTTATCTGCTGTTTGCTTTGCTTGCTTGAGGGGTGGATACGTATGGAGATAGTGTAGATGGATATCTATAGAATCATAAACTTTAACGCATGACTTCCCACTATCAAAATTCCAACCCGCTACTTCTTTCCTGCTATGCATCATACAATACTTATATCCATGAACCCCAAGAATCCCCTACACCTATACTACAGCTTTAGTTCGACTTTGCACAACGTATCAACGCTCCTCCTGCTCCCCCTTCCTGCCGCGACCCAAGCGGTGCGTTGATTTCATCGCTATTTTTGTTTCTCCCTCTCTCTTCTTTGGAGTCCTGTACCCCCTTGCTCACTGATCTGCTCTTCCATCTTTTTTTGCGATGAAATGGAATCGAAGAAAACATGTAGAGAAGGTACTCTGGAAGGGACGTCGATCATGATGCATGCGTTGGATGTAAATGGACTGGGAGTGAAAGCGATGTACGTATCTGCGAACTTCAGACCTTTTTCTCATCTTTCGACGGAGTTGATTTGGATCGTTGAATTGTGGTGTTGTCCGCACTTGGCTATTTATAATAATAGCTTATTAGTTTTATAATAACTACAGAACATGTTGTCCTGCGTAGAGCTTAAAGGCAGATTTAATATGTTTTTTAAAACTAAGTGTTTGTGTTGCATAGAAATGCGATGGATCACTACTACGCTTAGTACGTATCTGCGGAAAACAAACCGCCCTCCGTTCGAAGGTATGATTTGTATGATATATTAATAGGATCTAGACAGCCTTGCCGCTTACTTTGATGCTAACGGTAGGCAGTTAGTATTCCGGGATGGGGGGAACGGTATAAATACCCCGCAGTTCTCTCTATTGCCAGCGATACGGCAATACATATTCTACTTCCGACACTTGACGAATACTATGGATCTGACTCCCGAGCAATTATCTGTCGCGCGGAAAACAAAAAATCTTCTTCGGAAAGTCGAAACAGCTGTTCGAGACTGGCCGTCGGTGCATACGGAGCCTTGGGTGCAAGAGTTGTTCAATTCCGCTGCGGTGAGCGATGAGTGCATTGGATGCCCATCGACAAATGATTCGATGAAGAGGTGCGACCTGAAGCAGCTGGCAGTTCTGTTCCTCAATAGAATATGTTTCGGTTGTGCGCAAATTTTTGTGGCTGTGTACGAGATTCTCGTCAACGTGGATAGAGATGACTATTACTATCTCTTCTCGGAGATCTATGCTTACTCAAGGATTTCTGATGATGGATCCTTAAAGATTCTCCCCGCGACTTCTGAGAGAATGCATAGCATGGATGGGACCGAGAATATGGTTTACGAAATCGTTTACATTCAGAATAGGCCAGAAGATGACATGAACGGAAAGTTGAAACTGCGTCATGATGAGTTTACCAAGTATATGGACGTTTCAGCTTTCCAAAGAAAAAAAGCTCTGTCTTGGGATGAGGGAAAAAGAAATGCTCCAAGCTTGTGGTCTGATAGTGCGATGAGATGGCTGCAAGGACGCATAGACACTTGTCTCAACATGCATCCATCCTGCCAGTCGCGTCACGGTACATGTTTGCCAACGAGGATTCTTGATGTGAGCAGAACTGCGGATAGAATCTTTCTCGTAGATGGCGAACTGCCGGTCTCTCGATACATCTGTCTGAGTTATCGTTGGGGCTCTTCAGAAACTAGTCTCCGGACGACAACAACGAACTATGATGAGGACAAGGCAGGAATACCAATCTCTTCGCTATCTTTGATGTTCCAAGATGTTGTGAGGCTGGTTAGGCATCTCCAAGTGCGCTACCTTTGGATAGACTGCCTGTGCATAGTACAAGACTCATTGGATGACTGGGTACAAGAATCTAGCAAGATGAGCGACGTATACGCAAATTCATTCATGACAATTGCTGCGAGCTCTTCTAATGGTGAGAGTAATCGCCAGCTCATGGAAGTAGACCCGGAATACTGCGGTTGGTTTCTGCCATCGGGATCTGACATGCCACACCTCGTTCGCCGTTCAATCGACCACGATCTTTTCAACGCCAGCGATTTCCAAGAACGAAATTTTGATCTCTTTCCCCTACTTGCGCGCGGGTGGGTGTACCAAGAACGGGCTTTGAGCCCTCGATACGTGCACTTTGGGCAAGAGATGGGTTGGGAGTGCAGAGAATGCACTCGGTGTGAATGCGCATTTGCCTTTGATGACAATCGGTGGAAACTGAAAAACCATTCTTCTACTGATGAAGAATATCCAGGGAGTGCAGCTGAGGCATGGCATGCGCGCGTCGAAGGGTACAGTGGTCTGCAACTGACCGTCCCCCAAGACATCTTCCCAGCTATCGGCGGAATCGCCCGGAACTTCCCGCGTAGTCATAAAGGCTTGGGGAGATACGTTGCAGGTATGTGGGAAACCACTATAATCCACAGTCTTTGCTGGCACAGCATTCATCCCGATCAAGCAAAACGAGTAACCCCGTGGCGTGCTCCGACTTGGAGCTGGGCAGCGATGGAAGGCCCCGTTATATTCTTCCTATTATTAAAGACTTCTTATGAGCTTGTTTCCATAGAATTCGAGCTCCTTGGGAAAGACGAGTTTGGTGCATTGAAGAGAGCTTCAATAGCACTACAAGGCTTCGTATATCTCGTTCCGACGGACGGTATCGACGGGAGTGATATGTCACCTTCTTTCGGCTTGAAAGATGTTTGGGGTAGATGGGACTGTGACATGGATCCTGCGAGGACCGAGATGATCACTGCGCATAGTCCGATTATTCTCTTCCTCTTGGGTGAAGGCGGTTTGGGCGGGTGCCAATACTTGATACTCGTCGAGGTCAGAAAAGATGTCTATGAACGCCTTGGCTTTTTACAAGCGGAAGATCCTGACGATATAGAATACTTGGAAGCGCACAGCAAAAAGCAGCAAATCACAATCGAATGAAACCGAGCCTGTTTTGCCAACCTCTTTGGAACTCAGCCCGCTGGATTTCCAGGATACTGCACCTCCCAATTCCAAGCGTTTGCTAAATCAGGTTATATCACACTCTTTGTTTCTTCTTCTTCTTCATCCCTTGATCGAACGTCGTATACAAATGTACTCTCATTAGTCGAAGCAAGTTATCAAGCAAATGATTAAGTTTCTTCAAGGATGAGGATAATGATGATGAGGGTAGTGGGAGAGTTTTGTGAACACGTGCAATTTGTTTCTTCTTATCCATCTATCTAATCATCCTTTCTGGAACTGGAACTGAAGCAGCACAACCCACAACGTCTAACCACTAAATCTCTTTCTCTTTCTTTCTCTTTTTCGCTTTCTAGCTCTAGCTCTAGCTCTAATGCCAACTCTCGTTCTATATGCGCGTATATGATCGATGCTACTATACAACATTCCAATCGTTGGGTTGCTCCCTGGCCCGATGCTGAAAGCAAAGTCCTTTTGTGGACCTTTTTGTCCCTGCCTACCTTTCATCAAATTATTCTTATTGGTATTTTTGAGTGTATGAATCACTGTAACTTCCAATAAAAAGAATACAAGATAAAAACTCAAACATTCTAATCTTTCTATCTCCAAAGGAAAATTTCTCCCGGTATGTGGACTAGATATAACAAGGTTTGATGTTGATAGTTGGGGTATAGTATTTCTTCTCTTGAATCCTTTTCCGTCTTTCCGTGATTCGTTCTTGATGCTCTGTGGGGGAGGGTCGAAGGGTAGTATCCTTTCCCGACCGGTTCGGTAAGACTCCCGCTTCTCTAGTAGAAGAAACAATATAAAGAAAAAGACCTAGAAATCTATATAGAAAGACAAAGCGATGAGCGTGTGGAGGTTGTGCGCTTGGGATAACTGCGGGAAAAGACGATTGCAGAATAATCCCCCTTCACACTTTCTACAGGGAAGACGCCTCGATGCTTGATAACCGACCCCTAAGGGAAAAGAAGAACAAAAAGTAGACACTGCCTTGAACGCCAAAAATTCCCAACAAAGTAGAGAAAAAGAAAAGAAAATCCGATCCTACGTTCTTCCCAAAGCCGCCGCCCTATTCTCCTCAACAGCCCTTAGCTGCCTCTGCAAGCGATCAAGCATAACAAGCAACGAGCCACTCTCCTCAAGCAGCTCATCAGCCCTCCTCCTCTCATCCTCGCTCGCGCCCTCCCTCTCCACACCGGCCCGCCCATCCGCATCTCCATCCCTCAGCGTCTCGGCAACAAGCCGGTTGAACCTTTTCACGGGATCGTCTTCGTCGTCGTCGTCGGCCCCTGCGCGCTTGGTCCCGCGCTGTGCCGCGATCTCGGCACATGGCGAGAAGGCTTGCGCGGTGCTCTGGAATTTGGTGAGCATTTCGTCGTACTCGGCGGACGGGTCGCTTTGGGCAGTTATGGCGCCGCCGGCGCCGATGAGCCAGGTGTCTTCTAGTGAGGAAGCGGATGAGGGAGAGGGCGTGGGGTCGATTTTGACGGCGGTGCGGATGATGACTGAGAAGTCGCCGGCGCCGCCGATGTCGAGGTAGCCGAGGACGCCGGAGTAGATGCCGCGACGCTGGTGTTGCTGCTGGGGGCGTTGTTCTTGTGTGGCGAGGAGTTCGCAGGAACGTTTTTTGGGCGCGCCCGTCATGCTTCCTGGTGGGAGGGACTGCACGAATGCGTCGTAGCCGAGGTATTCGGTGGGTTGTTGGGGAGTTTTGGAGGCGGCGATGTAATCGGTCGGCTCTTGCCATTCGTCTGGAGTCTGGGGTTTTTGAACAGAGGGGGGGATGGCATCGATGACTGAGACGAGCTGCCAGAGAGTTTCGTATTCCTCGACCTGCATGAGTTTGGGGACGTGGACGTTGCCAGAGCCGTAGACGCCGTGGAGTTGGTGGCGGACCAGATCGACGATCATGAGGTTTTCGGCGCGTTCTTTGGAAGAAGACAGAATGTTATGGGCGATTTCAGTGGTAATGTCGGGCTTTTTGGCGACGGTGCCTTTGATGGGTCGACATTGTGCGCTCTGAGACCGATCCCAGCTGATGAATCGTTCAGGGGACGAACTTAGGATGTGGACGTTGTCCATGCGCATGAATGCTGAAAACGGGGCAGGATTCTGCAGTGTCAAGCGTTTGTATAGATTCCACGAAAGACCATTATCTTCTGCTGTAGAGAGTCTACATATGCGAGGTTTCCGGGCCCGGATTTGGTTCGTTGCTGTGAGGCACAGTTCGTAGCTTTGGCCATCTGCGATGACTTCTTGACAAGAGGCGACTTTGCCCAAATATTCTTTCTGGTCCACCACAAACTCTTCACAGCTAGAAATGTACGTGTTGAGTGTGTCGTCTCTCTCAAACGGGTTCGGTTTTGGCACAGGCGTTGAGCTTGGTGTCGATTCAAGACTCTTCCTGGCGCTAGCTTCGTATATCTGATCCCATGTTTCGCCTACCCATTCATGGTCATCCTCACCTCGAATACTCTGTACGTATGCCTTCTTCAGCTGATGATCTACTACGATACTACGGGTGACATAGGCGAAGCAAGCGTCTGGGTATGCTGCGTCCGGTCCGGATTCCACGCCTATTGTTTGCAGTCCAGCCTCGTAAGATGCATACCCCATCAAACCTCCCCAGAAGGGAGCCCAGGTGGGTGAATTGGGACGATGCTGAAGCTTCAGGCGCAATGAAGTCATGAATTCCTTTATCCATTGCCAGAAATCTGTCGTCTGCCACTCGCGATATACTTCTCCGCATCCGTCCAAGACTTGCATCGTACGCGATCCAGAGTAGTAATGTATTTTCAAGGTTTCTTTTGGGATAACCAAGCCGATGATGCTGTATCGGCCTGTGTCAGGATGCATCGGTCTGAGATCATGTAGACCCGACTCCAAAACTATAGACTCGTTACGTGAAATGCCGAAATGCTCGACAATGTCTGAAATAGTCAACCGTCCGCTCCCAATAGTTTGGCAATGAACGGTGGTAGGCGGTAAGCCTGGTATCGATTCCCCATCACCGTTCTCTATAAGTGAGACCATTTCGTCGGGAGAAAGGCCAACATTCTGGTGGTAGATATTGGCAGTAGCACCAGCTCCAGATTTCGTAGGTAAGGCAGCCACATGTAGTTTTCGTGGAGATACATTCACCGTTTGGTTGGCGGCTCGCTCCCTCTTCCAAACTTGCGCTTCCCTCCACCAATTTTGAACAAGTCGCGTCCCTTCCTCATTGGTACATATAGATTCGGGATGAAACTGCACTCCCCAAAATGGCTTGTTGATATGTTTAGCTGCCATCAAGACTGCACCGTTGCGTTTACTGTCAAAGTCCCAAGCCAACGGCTTTATTTGCGGGCACGCCTCGGTGGATTCCCATAGTTCGGCCGGGTATCGGACCGCTTTTTTTGTTTGCATGCGATGCTCGATTAAAACCTGCAACGAGTGGTATTGAGTCGTAGACAGTTGCTGCACCCCTTGAAAAATGGACTCTTGATTGTGCAAGATGTCGGCGACAAGTCCATGTCGAGGCTCGTTGAGTCGTTGGATATCTGCGCCGAACGCGAGACACATGGATTGGAAGCCGAGACAGACACCGAGAACCGGAAGCAGATCCTCATCTTGGAGCCTCCACAGTTCTCCCATCAATCCAACATCTTTTTCACATTTTGCCCAACCAGGACCCGGACCAGCAACCACACCGTCAAAGGCTTTCAGATAGCGTAAGAATTCCGGAGAAACGCAATCTTGGGATACAGTTTCGATAGCATCGATAGGGCACTTGATGACTTCAGCATCAAGACACTGTTCGATTTGAGCGACAATGTTATTCGAGAAAGAATCGTAGGCGTCCAGGTAGAGGACTCTTGGTCGTCTACCAGGGATACAACCAGCGGGTGCCATGTCGAAGCGCACGTGACAGTGTTTGGCGGTACTGATCCTCGTAGTTGGTATAGAGTAAAGGCATAAATATGCGCCGATTGTGTAGTCTTTGCTGCGTGTCGCAGGCGGCCAGCGGTCGTTAGTTATTTAACCGATTGTGGTTCTCGATATAGACGTAGGCAGGTATGAATGACGGAGCCAATATTTGGAAAGGCCGCGGAGCACTTGAAGGAGTGTTTGAGTGTTGAGAAGGTGAAAAGA
Source organism: Periconia digitata (assembly GCA_948474695.1). NCBI lineage: Eukaryota > Fungi > Ascomycota > Dothideomycetes > Pleosporales > Periconiaceae > Periconia > Periconia digitata. The sequence continues at coordinate 1,829,084 of CAOQHR010000004.1, read as the reverse complement.
TGGAGACAGTCTGAAAATTCGAGCACAACAGGACAGTATATGAGAGTTTACAAGGAGTGTAGGTAGTGAGAAGATAGTTCAAGGAGAGATGACTGTTTCTTTGAAGAGTGAGGAGGAAACAATAGAAATGCAGCTTTCGGCTTGTCTTATCGCCATTCCGACCGAACGGCAATCTTACATTTCAGGGTCCACACTAGTCCATTAGTAGACTAGCTGGAGATCCGGTCCAGCTCACCTCATCTTTCTCTCCGTGGGCACAAGCATGAGACATTCTATGAAGATTCGCCGTTTTCCCTTCATTAAAAAGGTGCTAGACATGGCTGTTACTCTCTAAAACCTCTATATCTCTTTGAAACTACTATACTGCACAGCTGCATTGATGTTATTCCCGATGGTACAGCAATGTGTGGTGTCTGCAGCGTGTCGACCGTTCAGGGGTTGCAGACGTAAGCGAGGATCTGTAATCTTCTATCAATGCTCCGAGCTGGACCCTGAGTTCGAAAGGGATTTTGCCACCGCTCGACTGTTACCATAAGAGTTTGGACTTGCCGAGCGCGCAGCAAGGATCTTCGAGGGGAGCACGCCCCGTTCATCCGATTCGTGTCTTCGGCTTGTTTCATCGTCGGGCCTTCCCCCTTCTTCTTCATCTTCACGTTCCACGTGCTCGACTCCTTCCGCATGGGGAATCGTCGCTGTAGTAGCGCTCTCGTCCTCGTGCCTCTCAGCCTCGGGTTTGCGTACTCGGCCAGCGAATAGGAGCAGCAGAAGAAGATCGTATGCGCCCTTGAGAGAGCCTGCGACCACGAAAGCTACCCAAAAGAGTTTTCGGTCGGCCAGCAGTCCGGTGATCCAAGGCCCGCCGCTCTGACTCAGTATCTTGAGAATGTTGATCACGCCCATGACCGCTGTTAACTCTTCTGGCTTGACCACCATAGAGATGAACGCTGATCGTGGCGCCTGATCCATACTGTTCAGGACGGCTCGCGCAACCAGGAGGCATATGGTCCAAGGCAAGCCAGCAGGAGCAGGCAACAGAGCGAGGAAGATGGAACTGGGGAGGTGTGTGACTACCATTGCTGGAATGAGACCGAGCCGTTTGGCTACCGAAGATGCAAAGACGTTGCCTACCGTAGATATGGTCCTGCAGCAAGAGTAATTAGATCGTATATTGCGGAGTGATCGGATGGAACTATTTCTGCCACATACCAGGTAGCCGACATGATGCCACCGAGTTTCCCCTTCTCGAGCTGAAACTTGCGCTCTAGATAGAAGTTGATTAGAGAGAAGGGCACCATTCCACTACCAAGCGAGTCGAGGAAGAAGAGACTGCATAGCTTTATCAGAATCCACCATGTAGGCTTCGATATGGTGCTGAGAGGATTTCGGGATCGCATTTTTGGACTTTTTTGAATCGTCCGAGTTGTATCCGTGGAAGTAGTCTCTTGATCGGCTCCGTTCAAGAGCGAGTCCGACTCTTCGTGCCCACCCAACAAAGGTTCCGTTTCGTCGACATTTGGCTCTTCATCTTGCCGCTCACACTTGTGACTCAAGCACAAAGTTAAAAGAGCTTTGCCACAACCAATTCCCGTGTACACCCAGAAAATGGCTCGATAAGCATCGGCTGTGGTCCAACCCTCCAACTCCAATAGTCTATCCACAACCTGACCACCCGCCACCAACCCACTCGAAGTCCCCAACACAGCCATGACTACATACCAAGTGAAAACATCGGCCCGCTTCTCTGCAGGAACCAAATGCGCCAGCGTCGATTCTTCGACGGCCTTAAACGGACCGATCTCATTCCCTGTTGGGCTGATAACGCCTAGAATCGCCGCAGCAAGCAGCGCAGCATAATGGCTCGTTAGGGCGAACACGGAGCCAGATACCGCCATGGCAATCGCGCCCATGAACATGGTGACACGTCGTCCGAGCGCATCCGCGACAAGCGTTAATAGCAGGCTGATGAGAACATCGCCGAAGAGAGTGAGCGTCATAAAGAGGCCTATCGACGTGTCTGAAAATCCCAGCTCTTCAAAGTAGAGGGCGAGAATGAGCGCGACGGCGCTGTAGCCAAAGAGTCGCAGGAAGCGGGCGAGGATGATAATGTAAACGTCCTTGCCTGCCGTTAACATTGTCTTGACGCCTGTCTCGTCAGATAACCAGAATAACGCTTTCGAGATGCCATGTTGGGATCCCATGGTGAAATTAGGTGTAGGTGTGGTGCTTCCTCTCTCCCGAAGAATGAATGAAAAGGCCGTGAAAAAGCAATGCCGATGTGAAAATGCTGTGCATGTCAGATGTAGGATGCAGTATTCAAAGAAGCGAGAGTCATTGGATGAATTACACAAGTAAAAAGGTTGTTACTGGTAACGAATGGGCGGAAAGTGTAGGGACAATGATCGCCCATCATCACGGTAGACGTCGTGTTGTTGCCTGTTCGATGTTCGATGCTTAGACGACTGCATCGGGAAGGTGCCTAATTTAAACTCAGCGATTCCGATCACCATTCCGACATGTCTGAGAATTGAAAGTCGATGATTAATATCGTGGTTCTCGAGATTTCATTGTGGCATCATGGGTTACGGATCTCGGTAAGTAGAAGAGATAGATATATTCACTAATGAAGAGCCCAAATGAAACAAAGAGATATGGCAAGGAAAAGCCAACAATCGACACAATAGAGCCATGATGGCAGTCTCTTCTACTCTGTCCAATTTCACGACTGCCAGGCCTTGCCGTGTGCCCATATTGTTCCCTCCCAGAATGCACAGAAAAGATCACTACCGAAGCCCCGAAATGGCCAACCATGAAATGGCAAAACAACCCGTCTACGGCATGCAGGGGAGTGGAACGGCGGAGGTGGACTGCGTATCGCTGTCACGGAGAGCAACTATAACCATGGCCATTAGGTACCGGATCTGTGCTATAACACCCACGCCTTAAAACGACAAGATGACTCTCTCCCGCACATCTTCTAGCAGCAGCCGCCACCGGAACCGTTGTTGACACCCTGGCCAGGGCCGATGGGCACTGTGGGCTTGTTGTTCGCAGTTGTGGTACCCATGCGCTCCTTGATTTGGCGAGCCATGGTCAAGAAAGCCTGCTCGACGTTGGTAGCGCTCTTTGCCGAAGTCTCGAGGAAGGGAATGCCGAGGCTGTCCGCGAATTCCTGTTACAAACAATCAGTCATCTTGTATGTCGTATCTGATCAGTCTGGTGTAAACGGACCTTGGCAACGGTGTACTCGACGACCTTCTTGTCCGCCATATCGGACTTGTTTCCGACAAGAAGCTTGTTCACACCCTCGGTGGCATAACGGTCGATCTCCTGCAGCCACTGCTTGACGTTGTTGAACGAGTCCATGTCGGTGACATCGTAGACAACGCAGATGCCGTGGGCACCACGGTAGTACGAGGAAGTGATGGTACGGAAACGCTCTTGGCCGGCGGTGTCCCACTGTCGTTCGGTCAGCACATCATGTTCGTGAGGCTTGCGAATAGAATACATACGATTTGTAGCTTCACAGTCTTTCCGTCCAACTCAATGGTTCGGATTTTCTGTACCCAGGTCAGCGGCTGTCCAAGAATAGGCTGAGCAACAAGGTAAATCTAGAAAAGCACGCACGAAGTCGACACCGATAGTAGAGATATAGCTCTCGGTGTATGTGTCATCGGCGAAACGGAGCAACAAGCACGACTTTCCAACACCAGAGTCACCGATGAGGAGAAGCTTGAAGAGGTAATCGTATCTGTGTAAAACAAAGGTCAGCGGGGGTCACCATAGGGCACAAGAAAAGGGAGATGTTGGTCGTGAAGGGTCCGGAAGCGGTGGAGCATATAGAGGTAACTCTGTTGAACATGTGTTAGCAATGTCATGTATAGATAACACTCCCCCACAACGCAGCAGCCCTCTTTCTACTCCGTGGGCCCTGTGGCGCTGCGAGCTGGACCGAGGAGGCGGTTACGTACCACTCAGGGTTCATGATGGCGGTGGCTACCCTGTCGGCGTGGATGTGGTGATGGTGGTATGAAGGTGAGTACGGTTGGAGTGCGCGATGTATATGAGTTGTGGCAGCGGCGGTGAGGTCGGCGTTTGGGTTGGTTGCGCAGTAAGTTGAGGCGATGTGCGAGAGTTGGTCAAGGCGGCCAGTAAGCCGCAATTTCTTGGCAGCAATGGGGGGTCACAAGCACAAGCTTCAAAGGTCGTCCGGCTGGTCTGGATGTACGTACTTCACACACATCATCAACACACTGTCTGGCCTGTACTTGCATCACGTTGCCCGCTTACTCTTGCTGCCTTGCCCATTCCCATCGATAATAATGACTTTTCTTTTATCTCGGCTGTGACTGCCTATCAGCTTTCAAACGAGCACCTGCCATTCAATGCGCCGCACGTGATACGTAAACGCACTCAAGCACTGTGCTAGTCTACTGACCAGCACTTACATGTATTTTTTCAACGAGTGTCATCCAGACTCTCACTATCAGCAGTCTGTAGCTCGAAATCATGTGTGGACTACTAGGCTTTGAATTTGGATTTATTACAGGTACTGGAATGCTAAGATATTTGAAGTAATCTAGATATCGATAGTGGATTTGAACAGTTCGAATATACCTAGGTATGCACACCTGGGCATGTGTACATAATTCACTGAAATATGACGTGATTCGATCCCTGCGTGCACACATACCTACCCAGGTAACTATCAAGGTACCAATCAGTGTACGTATTTGGAATCGAAAGGGTTCAGATGTGTACGTACATATGTACTCTTGGGAATCCCACCTGACTAAGTAGTCAGTCATGTCGAGCCCCTACATGTATCCATGTCCGTCCGAATTCACACGGGTGTACCTGTACGGTATCCACACGTATTGTTGCATGGCTGCTCCACAAGTAGCATATTGCGGAAGATGAGGTGAAATGAAGGGAGAGATGATTTGGTTATTACATTGCTATTTTAAAGATCCAGCCCGCAGTATAATGAAAAGGCAACGCAGCCCGGTGATGTTCCGTCGAGCCCCCCGTTGGCGCCTGTGTCCAAAAGCCCTACTATTGTACATCGTGAAAAGTCTACTCATAGACAAACGCGTTTACATCATCTTGTTGAATGCGGGAATGAGCGTCTGTGCCAGCCAGAAAGAGAACACCAGCTTGGGTCCCGTCATAAGGAGCTTGGGGGTCAGTCCCTTGAAGAACGAGGAAAAGCCCTCATTGCGCATCATCTTGGAAACGATCTTGAAGCCACTCTCGGGGTTGTCGAAGTTCCTGTTCTGAATCCTGGTCTTGATGACGTCTAGGGGAGCGGAAACGATGAGGGAGGCACTGGCACCGGCGATGGAAGCAACGAAGTTCTGTCCCCAGGAAGCGGCATTGTAGTCCTCCAGCTTGTAGAGGTACTCCTTAGCGGCGGCGGAACCACCAAACAGCTATTGTGTATGTTAGATAATGTCGCAATCATGCATTGTCCATGTGTTTTGTAACATACCGCGAACGACCCAGGCGCGTTACGTGCAGCAGTCCAGCCCCATCCTCGGTACAATCCAAATCCCTCGTCTGCAATAATCTTGAAGAGCCCGCGGCCCCTAAACGCCTCGGGGTTAGTCTGGCGCTTGATCTTGAGCACATCCAATGGCAGAATAACGATCTCGCCGATTCCGATAAGACTTCCGGCAGTCGCGTGCATTATCGCCTTGCCATTGCCCTTGCCAAATGTACGATCGAAGCTGTCGCCGTGGTTCTTCGCGAGATAGTCCCTAGCAAAAGGTTGACCTCCGTACTTGTAAACACGTTGAAGAATCTGAGGTTTGTCAGTGCAATGCTCAGACCGTTCCAGGTGGATCTGGTACCTTGTAAGCCGCGGCGTATCCTAGACCAGGGAACAAAGACAGGAAACGACCTCCCACCGACGCACCCGCCTTGTCCTTGAAAACGACGGTATTGAGTTGGGAGGCGGTGGTGATCTAGAAACGATGGGGTCAGCGATGGGGTGGAGAACCATCCGGAACCAAGCAGCAGTACCTTGCCGTAGTTGCTCATCAACCGCTTTGCGGTGGTGTCGACGGGATGGAAAACCATAAGTTCCGCGATACCAGCACAACCTGTACTTGATCAGTATGTTTGGTAGATTGCCGGCAGCCATTGCGGATGAACATACCGGCGCCCAGCATACGTGCTGTCGTGGATTCCTTCTTGTAGTCTTTGGCCGATGACTTGGGGTTGGCGACATCTGCGACTTTGGCCGCAGCATCTGATACTGAGGGAGCCATTGTGAAGGTGTGGATGCGGGAACAGACAAAAAGAGTGGCTCAATACAACGGGATGGAAAGGATGAACGACGAAGAAGACTCGAGGGTATCAAACAGGCACAGCACGAGAGCAAGGTTCTGGAGCAACAAAAAAAGTTCAGCGAAGCTCACTCGCGAACATCGGAGGGGGTGCGTGCGTATCCGCTAAGCCTACTCGAGCTAGAATGACAACATTTGAAGATAGATGATGAGTTCGAATAAGTACGAGCACTCCAACTACAACACGGTACAATCTGGTGTTTTCCAAGACAATATTCTATTGTATCCGACGGAGCGAGCCGGTTCTCTCGAAACGCCCGCCCTACTGTTCTGGGTTGTAGTACTTTCTCCAGTTATGATTTTCCTTGAATCCCAGCACATCGCGAATCTTCTTGTTGCTCAACGGCGCCTCCCACTCGCCCAAATCCCTCGTGATCGGGGTATTTGGACACCATTTTTCAAGGAACTGACGAGTCGGAACCGTTGCGGTGATGGTATCGTTGGTTGCATTGAAAACCTGGAAGCCAAGTCCATCCTTTTGGATGCCCAAATCGCAAATTTGGCCTAGATCTCGAGCGTCTATATACGACCAGGCATTTCTCTTGCGCAACTTGGGATCAGCAATATACTTTGGAAAGTCTCGCTCGTACTCGTGAGGTTCTACGACGTTTCCGATTCGAAGAGCATATATATCGGCATCAAAACGGCGGGCAAAACCTCGGGCACATCTTTCGCCAACGAGTTTCGAGATGGCATATGTGTCCATGGGATTGACATCGGCATCTTCGTCCAGCGGAAAAGAAGTGTAGTCCAGGTCGCCCTGGCCAAAACACACCTCATATGTGGTCTCGGACGACGCTATGATGATTTTCTTGACCCCGAGTTTGCAGGCCGCTTCAATCACATTGTAGGTCGACGTTACATTGCCTCGAAAGCACTCGTTGTCTGGAACCAGCATGTTTCTTGCATAGGCGGCAAAGTGTACGACAGCATCAGGAGGGCCTGCATTGTGAGGACCTTCGTAATCCGCGAAACCATAGTGCGATGTCAAGGCGTTGAAGCATTGCCCGGAATCCGTCAGATCGGCCTTGAGGGTGAAAACACCTGCATCCGGGTCGGGAAAGGGCGTCAAATCGATGTTGAGAACTTCATACCCCTGTTGTATGAGGTAAGGTATGGCCGACCTGCCGGCTTTGCCACTACCCCCAGTAAAGGCTATGCGTTTCCCAGACATTATGTATGGCTGACTGGTATGTACTGAGGCAATTTTCAAAGGTGGAACAAAGTCGGTTGATTGCAATTGGGTCCAGACCTGTTGGATACAAATATTCGACGCGATCGCAATCTTGGTGACTGAACTTGTTTATATGTTCTGCGTAGGATACACATGTGTACAAGTTTATAATTCGTGACGTACTCGTGGGAGGGGAACGGGTTACTGGGGCGGGGTGCACGCCGGGGTATCTACCGCATTCCTGTACAGAGAAAAGAGCAGCCAACCCAGACCCGGGTAGTGTAATGCTTGTCGTCATAATGTTCGGTGGGACGAACGGGTTATTCCTGGGGGTTGATTATTCCAAGGGCTGATCCACTGGCAGCAACGTGATTGCTCCGCTGTTGCTCCGCTGTGCTGTGCATGCTTGTACAAAACTTCCACTCCACCCCGGCAAATGCTTCTCCACCTTTCCACCACCTACAACTACCAACTACCTGCAGCACTAACATCTGCTCACTAACCCAACCGACCTACAACCACCTGTATGCACGCTCGCCTCTCTATGATCGCACATTCTTACTCATGACCTACGGTCCCATGCGAAGGCTATTTTCCTCGTCCAGTCGCGCTCAACTCTCTCCACGATTCGCATCCACCTCCCATCTCGCCGCGCCCAGGCTGCTTGGCCTCAAGCAGTACCTGAACCAGCGCACCATCACCGACATCCGACCGCGACAGGCCTCAGTAGCGCGGAACTGGTTTACGAGCTCTTCAACATGTCTTTCTCCTCAGGAAGGCAGTGATCACCCGCCACCGAATGAGCGCAACGTCAAGCTGGGGAAAAGTAGGTCTCTTCCGCACATGTTCCAGTCCCAGTTGGATGATCACTACTGACACTACTATTTTCCAGCCATCAGAATTCTCCACGAACGTCTTCCGACGCTGCTAGTATCTCCACTTCCGCAAGATATCCTATCACCGCAAATAAGCCTCGCGCTGTTCCCGTCGACACATCCCAGCCTCCCATCCGTCAGCGGAAAGCTTGCCTACACAGCCGCATTATGGACAGCACCAGTGGCGTGGGGACGGGTGCCAGTACTAGGCGATGTCAAGTTGAAGATTCTGTCTGAGCGCATGGTGAAAAACGGGGCATGTGATGGCGGGGAAGGTGGCCAAGCAAAACTCATTGTGAAATGGGAAACATGCGGGAAATCAGACAGAAAAGATAACGGTCCTGTGAGCGAAGCGGTGGAGAAGATGATGAGCATAGTAGGCAGAGGAGACCGGCAGGCTCACGACAAATTCTCGGGCTTATTTTTGTTCGAATTCGACGAAGAAGGAAGGGTCGTCAAGCACACAATCGAGCATGTGGAAGAGAACGGCGAGTGGGAGAAGCACACAGCCAAGGTGGTCAGCGTAACGGACTGGCTGCTGGGTCGCGCATGGGGCCGGCGAGAGGAAGGGAATCCGAGTCTGGCCTTCTGCAAAGCGCAATGTACAAGGGCGAGACCTGAAGGCATAGGCCGGCCCCGAAAAGATGCATAGCGCAAGGGAAGTGGCAACGCGAGATGGGATGGATGGGTGGATGCCTCAGTGACGTGACACGAGACGACGACGACGACGAATGCTTTCCTTGGACGTCGAAGCAACTTGAATAGACGTATACTACTGTACTATACCATGTAAACTCCCCTGTAGAAACAAACAATCAAGCAATACACAGATTCATGCACTCGCTCCGAATCAGTACACACATGCATAGGACGATGGAGCTGAGAAGAGGAGCACAGTGTGGGGGTGCAGTCCAACGAAAAAGGCCCACGAAGCCCTCTCTCCCCACAGCATCGGGAGTGCGTGGATTACGCATGCCCCCGTCGTCCCCCTCTCGAATCATCCATCCACACATCCCAGTGGGGATGTCTTGTATGTATGCACGCCCATGCACAGGCAGAGCGCGCAGCCACCCAATGATGCGCGTGGTGAGCTAGCCTTGTCAACCGTCCCAGCCATCTCATCGGTCCAGGTAGCGGCGACATTGAGCAATGGGAGCGGAGAGAATCATGGTCGCTTGCCTGCCACCCTTGAGTCGCTGCACTCCAAGTAGCTAGCCAGAAGAGATTCAAAGAGGGAGAGAGGAGAGAGAGAGAGAGAGCAAACGGAGGAGGGCGCTGTTCTTTCTCGTGTGCACTTGCTGTACATATTGCTTAGCACTCACTAGCAGCGGACTTGCTGGTGCGTGCTCCTCTTCACTGCCTGGGTATTCCCTACCTGCCGCTGCTACTCCTTCCGGGACATCATCATCACCACCTTTCAACACCACTCTCCGCCCTCATCCCTCCAAAACACCCTCTCTCTCCCCCATCGCCGCCGCATCGCTTCATCAGCCGACTTGCTTGTTGGGCTGCATACTCCTCGCTGCCTGCGCCAGCTCGGCCCCCTCGAGTTTCCGGCCTTGCTCCCCCTCCCCGCCCCAAGCAAGCTCCCCGGCTGCGTCCATCGCTAGCTGCCAGCCTCCTCTCGACCTCCATTGCCTCTTGCTGCCACCACCATCACAACTATTGCCACCACCATGGCCGATTTTGCGCCAGGCGGAGACTCCGGTACGTTGCACACACACACACACCGCCGGCACCCCAGCTGCGCCCCTCCTCGAAATGGGAGCCAGATGCATACGCGCCGCAGCAGCTCTCTACACTTTGGTACTACCAGCCAGCTAACCTCGCTCCACCAGTCCTCAACCTCAGCCCCGAGGAGAAACGAGCATATCAGTACCTCTTCCAGGCTGCCGACACCGAGAAGCTTGGAGTCATAACGGGCGAGGTAGCCGTCAAGTTTTTCGAGCGCACAAAGCTAGCACCCGCCGTGCTGGGCGAAATATGGCAGATCGCGGACACCGAGAACCGTGGTCTTTTGACGTCGTCAGGCTTCTGCCAGGTCCTGCGACTCATTGGCCACTACCAGGCCGGCAGAGATCCCACCCCGGATCTTGCCTTCAAGCGTACGTGCCGAATGAATCCATCTGTCCTTGCAAAAGCTTATCTGACTTGCTGTTGTAGCTGCCCCCATCCCCAAGTTTGAAGGCTTGCCTCTTCCCATCTCCCCAGCTGGCACCGCCGGGCCTAGTTTCTCACAACCTCCTGCTGGTCCTCTACAGCCCCAACTGAGTGGCCTGCAACCCCAGCTCAGCGGGAACGGTCCTATTCGCGTGCCTCCGCTGAACCCGGTCAAAGCTGCCGAGTATGCCGGCCTTTTCGAAAAATCGGGTGCCGTCAATGGCCTGCTATCTGGTAAGTCTTCGTGGAAGTTCTTAGCCTTCGTTGTGTCTCTCTAATGCCTCTCTGTAGGAGAGAATGCCAAGCAAATCTTCGAAAAAGCACGCCTACCGAACGAGACTCTTGGTCGCATATGGAATCTGGCCGATACTGAGCAACGAGGTGCTCTGATTGTCACTGAATTTATTATTGCGATGCACTTGCTAGCATCCTTCAGGACGGGCGCTATGAAACAGGTGCCTAATACACTTCCCGCCGGTCTGTACGAGGCAGCCGCACGAAGGGGTGCTGGTGGACCCAATGCCCCAATTCCTCGACAATTCAGCGGGCAAGGCCCGGCGCAAAGTCCGCTTCGCTCCGCATTTCCCCAGTCCGCGCAGACTACCGGCAGTGACTGGGTCATCAGTCCCCAAGAAAAACAGTCTTATGATAATTTGTTTTCCAAAGTCGACACTACTGGACGTGGCTTCATCACTGGAGATCAAGCGGTGCAATTCTTCAGTGACTCTGGTCTCCCCGAAGATGTTCTAGCTGGCATCTGGGATCTGGCTGATATCAATTCCGAAGGACAGCTTTCGAGAGATGAGTTTGCTGTATCTATGTATCTAATCCGTCAACAGCGCAAACCAGACCGTACGCCTCTTCCGGCATCTCTGCCTCCCAATTTGATTCCTCCGAGCATGCGCAACCAGATCCGAGCGCCGCAGCCACCCGGTCCGCCAGAACCGCAGCCCATGAGCCTTAATCCCAAATCGGCAGCAGACGATCTCTTCGGTTTGGATGCATTCTCTACGTCCGCGCCTGCGCCTGCGCCTCCCCAGCTTCAGCAAACCACAGGCGGGTCGAATTCTTTCCCCAAGCCTTTCGACAATGACCCTTTTGCGAGCAAGACTGCCTCACCAACCTCGCCCCATCCGTTCCAGCCGTCGCCGCGTAACCCCGCCTCTACCTTCAAACCTTTCATGCCCACATCTTCATTCGGTCAAAATCTCACTTCCCAGTCAACAGGTGCGTCCACAGGTTCTGGAACGCAGCAGCGCGCTCCACCATCTGCCATGGACGACCTTTTGGGTGAGAGTGATCCTGAGATCAACAAGAAGCTAACTCAAGACTCCACCGAGCTAGCCAATATGTCTAACCAGATGACCACATTGCGCACTCAAATGCAAGAAGTGCAGAACAAGAAAGGGGCGACAGAGGGCGAGTTGAACAATGTGACAAATCAGAAGCGAGAATTGGAGGTGCGATTGGCGCAGTTCAAATCGGCATACGAGAAAGAAGCGAAGGACGTTAAGGCGGTCGAGGATCGTTTGGCTCTTTCACGGAACGAGACTCGCAAACTCCAGCAGGATCTTGCCGTGATTGAAGCAACCCTTCAGGATCTTCAGAATCAACATCGTCAAGTTGGAAGTGCTTTGGAAGCAGATCAACGCGAGAATATCAGTCTCAAAGAGCGCATACGTCAAGCTAATGCTGAAGTTGCTGCTCTTCGTCCACAACTCGACAAGATGAGGAGCGATGCACGACAACAGAAGGGCATGGTAGCTATCAACAAAAAACAACTCGCTACCAACGAAGGCGAAAGGGACAAGATCAAGAGCGAGATGCATGATTTGAGCAAATCTGCTGAAGAAGCTCGCAGTCCACCCGCCGCTAACCCTGCTGTTGCCAGTCCAGCGGGTTCTACTGCCAGCCATAACACCAACCCCTTCTTCCGTAAATCGCCTCAACCACAGAACGAGAACACAATGTCTCCCTCCGGTTTCGCTCGTGAAAGTAGTCCCCACAAGGACTTCGATAGCTTGTTCGGATCTTTCCCCGCTCCAGCAACCAGCGCTCCTCCGGTCCAGTTCCGCTCAGATAGTCAGAACCAAGTCCCCAACTTCTCTGCACCCTCTGGGCAGTCCGTTCGCTCTAGTGAAGGTCCCGATGTGCCTACCCCATCCACGTCTCCACCTTTGTCTTCCTATCAAGAATCTCCACGCACGGGTGAGCCACCTGCGCCGCCGGAGTCGCGTCAGTTTGGCTCTGCGTTTTTGCCTTTGAGAGACACGGTTCCTCGCTCCGACTCTTTTAGTTCATCTGTCAAAGTATCAGCACCGGCTAGCAGATACGGTGGACCCGGTGGCCCAGGCAATGAAACTCCGACCATCTCGAAAGCTTCGCCTGCCGGCACTCCCGTACCAGAGAAGCCTGTCCCTGAGCGCACTGACACCGAACGCACTGACTTCGATAACTTCTCATCCTCTGCTTTCGACCGGAATGTGACGGCTTCTCCTGTGGCCAGCGTTACTAGTGACGCAAAATCTGCCTCCAAGGGCGAAGATCGCAAAGATACCTTCTCCGCCTTCGGAGGACCTCTGCCGGGCAAAGAGCTCCCTGGAGCTTTCCCGAGAGATACTAACTCCCCACTACAACAAATGCCCACTGGTGGAAGCAGTTTGAGCGAACAGAACAAGGCTAATGGTCGTGCGGATCCGTTTTCCAGCTCCACAGACCAGCCCCGCCCGGGCCAGAAAGTTGACTTTGATGCTGCATTTGCCGGCTTCGGTCCTTCCCGACAGAACACTGCCGATACTAATGGCACAGGCGGACCGTCCCGAGTTGCTGCGAACAAGTTCAACAAAGAGTTCCCCCCCATCGAAGATCTTGCCCATGACGACGATAGTGATAGCAACAGTGAACAAGGCTTTGCTGATAACTTCACTTCAGCATCTCCTCAGCAGCACCGATCTAGCGTTGGTCAGAGCCAAGCTCCCCAGGCGAGTGTTGTGGCCGACAAAGATGATGACGATCTCTATGCCGCGCCGCCAGCAGCTCCCTCACGTCTAGAGTCTACAACCAGCGTCTTGCCTTCTCCAGGAGCAGCCAAATCCCCACCGAGCTATGAAGCTTCGGTTCCTCCTAAATCTGGCTCCAACCAATTCCCACCAGAGTTTGGAGGCCTCTTGCCATCCCGCACCGATCCCATCTCTCCTCCCACGTCGCAATCGCCCGAGAAACCTTTCAATGCTTCTTCTGGGGGACAAGGCGCTGCGCTCTTCGGCGGACCATCTTCCACTAAGCCATCAACTGCGTCACCTCCACCTACCGATACACCAACATCTACAGTCCCGTCAGATGCGTATCACTCTGCTGTGTCCCACCCGCCAAGTGACGCGAAAACGCAGTCCAAGTCTGCGTTCAATGATGATTTTGATGCAGGCTTCGATGACTTGACGGATGCCAAAGAAGCGGATGACAAGGAAGCGGATGATCTCTTCTCGTCGCAACACCGTGACGCATATGAAAGTTTTGACCCTGTTTTCGACTCTCCTGCGGCTTCTAAATCCAACACTATGGCCTCCTCTCAGCAGACACATACCGGTACGGGTCTTGGTGATGATAGCTTCGGCGATTTCGAACATTTGTCCAAGAGCTTCGGTCAACCCGCCGCCCCTCAGCCTACCGCCTCTAGCCAGGACTGGGATGCTATCTTCTCGAACATGGAATCGTCTCAAGACAAGAACCCGCAACAGCCGTCTGGAGATCTCGGGAAGTCGGTTTTTGATACTCTTGATCGCGAAGAGGCTGCTGCTTCTTCTTCCAAATCGCCAACATTGCAGTCGCCAACCATGCCACATCTCGGCCGTGCCATTAGCACCGGGACCGAACACGATGATCCAATTCTCAAGAAGTTGACGGGAATGGGATACTCACGCAACGATGCTTTGGGCGCCTTGGAGAAATTCGACTATGACATCAACAAGGTATGATATTGAAGGCTTGATCTCACAACGCAATCAGATGATCTAACATATCGTAGGCTGCGGACTACCTGTCGTCACAGTAATTGCACCTTGTCCTATAATTCTACATTCGTCTTACAGTAACACGATGATGTATTCGTTGTAATAGTTGATTTGCAGTGCCAAATATTGTACGACTATTGATCGCTTTCTGCATAGCCTGTTTCGCTCGTTGCAAGCAATCGTGACGACTCCCCTTCAATCAACTTTAACTGTCAGCGTTGGGTTTTCTTCCTTTCAAGGCAAATATAGCGCGCATCCCCAGACATAACAAACTTGGCTTTTTTATTCATTGTCGCAGGACGCGGTACGGCATGACATGGAATGGCATTCGTTATTTGAAGGAAATGTTTGCGTGTCGTCTTCACGATACCGCTTTGGTGTGTGTAGTGCATTGCTTTTGATGCACATAATTCATAGTAATACTTCATAGTGAGCTTGCTATGAAAAATTTCATTCTCTGTATTCTCTTGTCAAGAAGCATTTTCCTTCTAGCTCGGCTCCTAAACGTCCCAGTGAGATCTCATTCAGCGCGTTTTCCTACTGCTGACTGATCTACTGAGGCACAATGCATGACGCGCAAGCGTCTTTCAAAACCCGCGCACGTGGATGGCGAAAATGATCGAGAACATGACGTTCCTCTCCGCGCGTTTGCCCGGCCTGTTCTCGGGTTTGTTTTGCTGCGACTCCATTGTTCGCCATGCGCGCCCGGAATCTCGGATCCCTAGTGTGCCTAGCGTTTAGCTACTTATGACGTCTGCTCAATGGGGGACTTGAGCTTAGAACCTGATCACTCTTTGATTCGCCTTGCTCTCTCGCGACTGACTTTACAGGTCTTCAGTTGTTCTCTTACAATATCATCGTAACAGAGTTCCGAAAGATTCCGTCTCGACAAAAGGGTATTTGACCGAACAAAGAGTCCACGGGACATCCATCCAAGCATCGAATCATTATTGGCATAGAAGTGTCTCGGAAAGAAAGAAGACTTCCTATTTCTTGGGAAGCCAAGAGACCTTTGATTCGAATCGAAAGCCTCGTGGGAAAGCGAGGGAAAAAGCGACACAAGGCTACTTGATTATCTCCAAAGGACTCTCAATATGGCGGACTACGCTCCTCCACCGGTAAGGACTACTGGATGCTCCTACCTCATCTTTCTCTCAACTTGGGAGGGAATCCAACCGCGCGAACATCTCATGCTAACTTTCTTATTAATTCCCAGGGCCCACCCCCACCAAAAGTCCCTGAAGGCTGGAAAGCCGTGTGGAACTCGCAATACTCAGAATGGTTCTTCGTCAACATACATACCAAGCAGTCTCAATGGGACAAGCCCACCGAGCCAGCGTACCCTCCTGGTGAAGCGCCGCCCGACGGCCCACCTCCCTACCGCGGATCTTCTCCAGGAGTCTCCGACACAAAGAAAACCGAGTCTACTCTCGGTTCCAACAACCCATACGGCGCATCAGCAGCTGGCAAAAGCGACTTCATAAGCTCTGACGAGCGCCTAGCCCGAAAGCTTCAGGAGGAAGAAGAAGCGCGCGCCAGGGGAGGCGGCGAATCCAGCTCGTACTACAACCATAACTCCAACAACGACCCGTCCAGCTACTACGGCGCACCACCAGGCGGTTCGTCTTCTCTATACCCTCAAGCCGCTCAGCCACAACATGAAGATCGCGGTAGCGGAGGGCGTTCCAAGTCAGGGTTTTTGAGTAAGATCTTGGGAGGTGGGTCTAAGCACTCTTCCTCTTCTCAAGCGTATCCGCCACAGCAGCAGTACCCGCCTCAGCAACAGTATTACCCCCCGCAACAAAACTATCCTCCACAACAGCCGTATTATGGTGGTGGAGGGTACCCTCCTCAACGCCCTATGATGGGCGGCGGCGGGATGGGCGGAGGGAGACGTCCCGGTGGAGGCGGAATGGGTATGGCGGGCGCTGGTGCGCTTGGGTTAGGCGGTGGGCTGTTGGCTGGTGGGCTGATGGGTTCCGCTATGGGAGATCATGGCGATACTTATATTGAGAATAACGATTATGGGGATGACGGCGGGGACTACGGTGGAGATGACGGGGGTGACTTTGGAGGCGATGACGGTGGTGGAGATTTTTAGGTGAAGATTTATCTTTGGTTTCTCTATTCGTGTTATTTGCTTTGGCCTTCTATTCCTCTTGTATTGTTAGCTTGATTGTCTCGTTTCAGGACAGAAGTATCCATATGCCTATCACTATGTAATCTTTCCATCTCTCTCCAATCCTGACCGATTCTCGTATACAAATTGGCATTGATCGTAGCACATGAAAGAGAGTCTGCAAATAACAATTGCCCCTTTCTTATGTCCAGTAATCAGTAGGACATAAAAGATGCACCGTCCTATTAACTCAATACCTCTTTGCACATATTGCCGCATAATTATAGGTTTTCTTGAAAAAATAAATATATATATATTGTTTTAGGATTACTAAAGCATCTACGTTGTAGTATATATACGTGTGTAGGTGTTTATTGCAGTACTTGCGTCGTATTTGAGTTGCTTATGTTCCCCGACGTGCCCCTCTCTTCCGCGAATCTGAGCAGAACTCTAACAGAGTTCAACATCTGACCTTCAAACCCTCTTCTCGACACACCATTCGCTGCCTACGTTCTCACCTTGCAGGTGCGACTGCATACAACATGGATAAGGCTTTCCTGGCTAGCCCCTTATCATCCAACTCACCCACATGCCTCAATAATGTTAGGCAATGTCCCCTGGCACACACCTCCTCCATCCCAACATCTTCAGAGCACCAACTTCCAACCACCCAAGAGAATAATAAGGCAAGACACTTTACAAACCCAGCAACTGGAGTACTCTTCACTGAAAGAAAGAAAGAAAAAAACCTGACAATGCCCTACAACAACGACGAGCATGTGTTGAGGTTGGTCACTGAGAGTTTGTTCAAAGATGAACCAGCACCATCGAAGCCCGAACAACAAAAGCAAGGCATGTCGATGAAGGTACAAGTTTTGATACACATTGCACTCTTCACAACTCTTGCATTTCTCTTCTCTCCGCTTGATCTAGTGGTCAATCCTGATGCTTGCTCATGTGAGTTTATCTTCTGTTCACTCGGATTTCTTTTTCCCCGTGTGAACGGGATACGCATACTGAATACAATCAATGCAGGCCAAACCCCCAAACCCGATACACATCTCCACCGCTTCGATGGTACTTTCGATCGCTCTTCTCCGTTCAAGGGCCCGCCTTCGCCTGAGGTGATTGCGGAATGGGATAAGATTATTCCTTGTAAGACTTCTTCCCTTCACCTCCTCTTCCTCCCCTCCCGCAAATCCTCTCTATCTTCTATTCCCGGAATATATTGATGTTTTATGTTGACGTGTCCGTACACAGTGAACATGATGCGCATCCCCGAAAGCGAATTCGCCACATTAAACGCCTCGCCCCACGCCGTGAAGATACCCGAGAAAAACGGTGGAGGAAGAGTAGTCATGTTTGAAGCGATTCATATGCTGCACTGCGTCGTACGTCTCCCTCTCTTTCTCCTCCCTTTCCTTCGCCACATCTACACCCAAACTCCAACTAACCCGTTACCCCAGAAATCCCTATACCAATCTACGTACCCGTCATATTTTTCTTCTAACCCAGCTTACTACACTCCTACCCCTTCGTCGACCGAGGAAGAAGCACAGCGCGCGTACATCGATCACTGCGCCGATATGCTTCGTCAGAAACTAATGTGCGATGCGGATCGCACGTTGATTACTTTCAAGTGGGTTGACGGGCTTGAGAGGCCGCAGCCGGACTTTGATGTTTTGCATAAGTGTAGGGATTTTGGGGGGTTGGTTGAGGAGGTTGGACGGAGGAGTATTGACGTGCCTTTGAGGGGGGAGGTGGAGGGAAATGAGTAAAGGGTTGGCGGGATTAGGGGGCATCGTGTGAAGGGAATTGCAGAGCAAGGAGTGAGAAAAAGGACGAAACTACGTCCCAAACTCTTCTCTTGAGTTTCCAAGCAGCGTCTAGATTTTGCTCCTATAAGGTTTACTATGTCAATTCAGATGGGAGAACGTTGCTAATGCCAATTTGAAGCGCATCTGTCATTCATAAGGAAAGATTATTCAAATTTCTCAGGTACTATAAAGTCAAGTCAGGGCAATCTCCAGATAGTATCTCTATGGTACTTTATAAGTGAATAGCTGTTTATCTGGTCGATTTCATAATGAAGCATCTCGCCCCACCCTTCTTTCATCGCTCGCCCCCACCACACCACCCCAATGACGTAACTTTTTTTTAAACCCGCTAGATAGTGTAACTTCACTGAAGACCCTTCAGACAACTACGAACAGAAAACAATAACCGGAAAATTCTCATCGTGCATTATTATACTCGAGTGAACCATCAAATCATCTCCGGATACCTCGATCCGCCAAGATTCTTCGTGGCAAATTGAAAGAGCAGGGCAGCCGAGCAGTGGCGAAACTCGCAACGACAACAACGATCAAAAGCTTCGGCACCAAATTGCAGGGACCAAGACAAGATATCAGAAAATCGAGTATTTGGGGTTTGACAGCTGGATTTCCCGGGAAGCAAATCATGGGTTCTACACAAGACGACACTCAGCAAGGGGCGAAGAAGATTGTTATCGTCGGTGAGCTCACTATCTCCTTGATTGTCCTCTCACTATCTCCTTGATTATCCTCTCCCGTTATTCTACATTTAGTCCCACTTCAGAATATGAGTACTGACAGACTCTTGATCAGGTGGTGGTATCATCGGTAGCACAACGGCTTACTATCTCTCGCACCACCCCTCATTCAACCCGTCTAGAGGCGACAGCATCACGCTCTTGGAAGCGACTAAGATTGCAGGTGGCGCGAGTGGAAAGGCTGGTGGTCTTTTGGCGCTCTGGGCGTATCCGAGATGTATTGTTGGTTTGAGTTATCGGTTACACAAAGAGGTAAGTTTGATTTCCCTGTTTCGTTCCGAATGTGTCTTTGCCTGCAGAAAAAGTTGCACTTGAGAAGTGAATTACAACTTCTTAGTGTCATCACTCTACTGTCGGTACCTATTATTTGTCTTTGTGTTGTTCATGTACATTATTCAATAGAAATTCGCTAACATAACCTTTTCAGCTTGCGGAGAAGCACAACGGCTCTGAGCGATGGGGCTATCGCGGAGTGAACTGTGGCCAACTTGATATGCGTGGCGTTTTGTCACCTCCACAATCATCATCAGGGAACACCAAAGCCGAGACCGATGACTCAGCTGCCTCCAATGTTTCCCTTCAAAAGCGCTCAGACAAGGCTCTTGCGCTTCTCCACGCCGCAGGCATACCCAAGGATCTCGATTGGGTTGCCCCCGAAGGAGTCCAAGGCTACGAATCCATGGGCGATCCCAGCACAACCGCACAAGTGCACCCCTACAACTTCACGACGAGCATGGCGCAGCTAGCGGAAGAGAAAGGCGTCCGCATCGTCTACGGAAGCGCAACGAAGATCGAAAAAGCCGGAGGCAAAGTGACAGGCATCTCTTACCGTCCCAAAACCTCATCTTCAGAAGACCAAACAGTAGCACCAGAAGAAAAGCTAGAAGCAAACGCTGTAATTCTGACCGCCGGTCCATGGACTCCGACAGTCTACCCTTCCGTCCCCATCTCTGCCTTACGCGCCCACTCCGTCACCATCCGCCCCTCCCGTCCCGTCTCAGCATACTGCCTCTTCACCTCCATCTCTCTTCCTAAACCCAACTCCAAGCGCACTACAACAGCAACCCCAGAAATATATGCCCGCCCTACAAATGAAATCTACGCTTGCGGCGAAGGCGACACACTCGTCCCCTTACCTTCCTCGTCATCCGAGGTCGAAACAGACATCTCCCGCTGCAACGACATCGTCACGCAAGTACAAGCCATCAGCCCCGAGTTGCGCGATGGCGAAGTGTTGGTGCGGCAAGCGTGTTATCTACCAAACGTGGATAGCAGGAAAGGCGAGGGACCGATCATCGGGGAGTCTTCGAAGGTGAAGGGGCTGTTCATTGGGGCTGGACATACGTGTTGGGGGATTCAGAATGGGCCGGGGACGGGGTTGTGTTTGAGTGAGTTGGTGTGGGAGGGCAAAGTTAAGAGCGCGAGGATTGAGGAGTTGGGATGTAAGCAGTTGGGCGTGTGAGAGTGATGCGGTATGGTATCTGATGTGGATAGACGAAAGGTGAGCGGTTGGAGGTTGGGTATTCTTGGGAGCGGATTGGGGGGCAAAACGGCACGATATTGATTTACATGGCTGTATATACTGAACAACCAATTTTGTAAGATTCCTTTCGCACTACTCATCTATAAGTTGACCCTCTCGGTCTCAATACCATGGAGAATTTAAACTCAACATTGAAATCCAAACCTCAACTTCTGCCCTGGCCATTCCAGGATTTAAAAAGCAGAAACACTTCTTGTCAATCAACCATCAACACACAATGCATCCCCACTCCATCCCCCTAAACCCCCTCGAATCAATCTCAATCGAGAAAAAAAGAAACAAAATACCCCCAAAACCACCAACCCATAAAGAGTAAATAAAACACCGCTCATGCCTACAGCTCATCCATAATCCAACTCCCTTGCCTCCCTTCACCGTTCGTTCCCACCCCTCACCACCCCCACCAAGAAAACGATAACAACCCCCTCCCCCATCCCCAGCCAACAACTCCATCGATAATTGGCCCTCACCCCTCCATCCCCCCTCATGTACTCAGATACAGTAAGCAACATATACCGCGTACCTCGGAATTTTCGGTCATTGGCGATAAACCCAGGATCCGAAGCGGGGGTTGTATGAGTTGGTGGGTGCGCGGGGAGCCGTCAGATGTTACGGCCCAAGGCCAAGCTTGATTTTTATTGACTGGATGTTTGATTGATTGATTGACAGAGTGACAGATGGCACGGCCCGCGCGGGTGTTCCGGGTGGGGCTTTTGAATGTTTCTGCTTATAAGGGTCTGTTGGGGAGTTCTTTTTGTTTTGGTTGGACTTCTTTTTGATTCTGGACTTTCAGTAATTGAATGGAATTGAATAGGACTGGATTTGTGATAAGTTTTGGATTTGAATTGTAAGTCGATGTAATGCTACGACGTAGGAGGGAAGTCACATTTGGGTATATTTTTCCAAGGAAGCTGCTAATTCGGAAGTCTAAAAAGAAGATTCTATAAAAGACATCTCGACTTTCACTTCTCCATCCATCCTGTAGTTCACAGAACCCAGTCGTACCCACAACCGCCTCAAAACGAATAGAGAAGAATATCATCACAACAACCATACAACAGTTCCGAAATCAATCATCCACCATACTACGAAAAAAAAATGACTATCCAACCCCCGACAACCACGCCCTCCTGGCAGACCCTCTCCACCAAAAAACGCACAACCCTCCACTCGCTCCTCCCTCCCTCAACCATCCTCCCAAACACCCTAATCTCAACGCTCCCATCTACATCCCCCACCGCCCCCGCTCCACCACCCTTACCAGTCCACTCCGCGCTCTCTATCCCCGCGACCTCCGATATCCTCACGCCGCACGAGCTCGAAATCACATCCGCGTACGATGCGACGGCGCTCGTGGAGATGATGAGCACGGGGAAGCTGAAGAGCGTGGATGTGGTGGGTGCGTTTATCAAGCGGGCGAGTATTGCGCAGCAGGTTGTGAATTGCTTGACCGAAGTTATGTTCGAGGAGGCGATGGAGAGGGCGAAGGAGTGTGATAAGTTTTTCGAGAGGGAGGGACGGGGAATGGGGATGCTGCATGGGTTGCCTATTAGTCTGAAGGTATGTCTTTTTGTTTCTTTGTCGTTTTTTCTCTTCTGTATGCCTTTTTGCATGGAGATTGTTGGGGCGGAAGAGCTTGAATGGTTTGGCAAAGAGGATAGTTGGGCTTCTTTTCGTCATGTTTCTACGCATTTCGGGATTTAGAAAACGGTTGTCATTTTTGATTTGGAAGTGTCTTATGTTTGGATCCAGCTGACCGTGAAAACAGGACTCCTTCAATGTCGTCGGCACACACACCACAATCGGCTACATCGACTATCTCAGCCGACCCCCCGCTACGACAGATAGTACGCTGATCACGCTCCTACGCGCTGAAGGTGCAGTCTTCTATTGCAAAACGAATCTCCCCCAGACCATGATGACAGCAGACACGCACAACAACGTCTTTGGACGCACACTGAACCCGTATAACCTCGGCTTCACAGCTGGAGGCAGCACTGGCGGCGAGGGAGCCCTCATCGCCATGGGTGGTAGCATCTTGGGACTCGCGACGGATATCGCGGGAAGCTGTCGAATTCCTGCGCTATGTTGTGGGCTGTTTAGTTTCAAGCCGACCGCTGGGAGAGTTCCATTTGGGGGGAAAGTGGCGCCGGGTCGGCTGGGAAGTCCTTGTCCAATCATGCCGGTTATTGGACCTATGGGACGGAGTGTAAGGGACGCGGAGCTCATCTTGCGGACGATGATCACAGACAAGACGTGGGAATTCGATGCGGGTGTTTTGGGGGTGCCTTGGAGAACGGTTCAGCCTGTGGCACGAACGTTGCGGTTTGGATTGATCAGAGGACATGAGAAAAGGCCTTTACATCCACCAATTGCGAAGACATTGCATACAGCGGCCACGCTGTTGAAGGCTCGCGGACATGAGGTCGTGCTGTTGGACCATTTGATTCCGGATTTGTGGGATATGTGGACTCTAGCGTGTAAGTTCTTCTCGTTGGATCCGAAGAATACGCCAATGGAGATTTTAAAGACTGGAAACGAGCCGAAGGTACCTTCTGTGGCGAACGCTCCTATGGAAGATACGTCGGATGGGTGGAAACCGACCTTGGATGAACTCTTCGACTTGAATGTGGAGAGGTTCCAGGTGTTGAAAAAATTCCACGACCTCATAGTAGAGCATGGACTAGATGCGATACTTCTACCGGGCTATCAGGCCACCGCTGTCCCCCATGATCAGTTTGGCGAAGCTATTTACACTGCACTCGTGAATATGCTTAATGTAAGTTGCCAGAAAGTCCCGTCTCAAATCTGGGCTGACAGAATCGAGTATCCGTCGGCCATATTTCCTTTCTTGAAAGCCGACAAGGCTGTCGATGCATCGTTCGCCAAGGCTGACGTGACTTATGAGCCTCCTTGTAAGTGCTCTTGACCCCCGAGAACCCAATGTAATGAACTGAACAAGCACAGATGAGCCCGAAATCTTTGAAGGAATGCCAACCCATATACAAGTCATGGGAAAGCCTATGCAAGATGAAGAGCTTATAGAAATACTCAAAGTTGTTGAGAAGGTTCTGGCCGACGTTCCCCTAAAATGATGTACGGGTCAACAATAGTAGACTCAGGACAGATTATTTCGATTGTGTACCTGAAGAAATTCTCTACATGAATTTGAACGCTGACGGCGTCCATGTGTTTCGATTACAGTTAGGAATAATGAGCCAACTCAAGTGCAAGCTCCTCTGCGTGAGCCGCCCTCATTTTGAATGAGATTTGATCCCTCAATCTTATGATTGTCTCCTTTCGCGCTTTTGATATGGTGACATGCTACGGCGTCTTCGGTCGTAGTCTCTCGAACGCGAGCGTGAGCGGCGGCGGTCATCTCGTCTTGATCGGTCGTAACGGTCGTCTCGACGCTTGTACTCACGACTTCTCGATCTCCGTCTATGTCGCTCGCGATCGTCATCCCTTCCCCTGTCCCTCCTTCTCTCACGCGAACGAGATCTATCCCGATACCTCTCACGGCGGTCTCTTGATCGACTTCTCGACCTATGTCGTCTCCTCCGGCTCTTATCGTCATAGTCTCTGTGTCTTCGCGATCGCTCTTTCTTCTCTGTAACCCGCTCTTCCTTGTCGCCATCCTCTGCCTTTCCTTCTAGCGCTTTCTCGACCTCGGCGTCGTGTGCTTTTGCGCCCAAGGGGGTCAGATTGGCGTTGGTGGAAGCCCTATCAGGGACCGGTAGACCCATGGCGCGCAGCATGGCGTCTTCTTCGGCTTCTTTGATTTTTCGTTTCTCTTCGGCGAGCTTCTCCGCCGCGGATTTTTCCGTTTCGCCATCAGCATCGCCTTTGGCGTACCAGTTTAGATCACGGCCTTGCTGCCAGCGACCAACCGCTATACGGTGTCAGTATTAAGTAGATTTGGTTAGGTAGGGACGTGGGTGACTTACGCGCCATCAGGGAATGGCCGAGATAGTTTTCGCGCTGAGTATCCTGCTTGACATCTTCCCATTTGAACTCGGCGCGTCCACCGCTGTTGCGCTGTTAGACTTGCGAACTTTGTTGATTCAGTTGTGCCAGACTTACCGACTTCCTTCCTTGCGCACTGTTTGTAAGAGATCCATAGCGTGTAGATTTGAGTTGTGAGGTGAAGGGGTGAATGTTTCGCGGGCGAGGCTACGACTGCGGAGTAAAGGCGGAGGTGGTGGTATCGATAGCCAGCCACCACTCGGGGGAGCTTGGGCCCAGGCCACTCTTGCTTCCTCAACGCCCCGCAACATCTTTCACCATTCCTCTCGACAGTGTCCACACAACATCTCTCATAGCACGTCAAAATGGCACCCGCGGTCCCACCTCTCGATGAACAAATATTCCAAAGCCCCGAAATTCTCGCTGGCCTCCCAGGCGGGAGCATCAATTCCGACTCGATCCTCTGGTATTTCATGAACAGTCCCTTCTACGACCCAACCTCGAACAACAGCGCCCTGTTCAATCAGCTTCGCAACGACCCCAATGGCATGGCTATATTGCAGGACCGCCGTGCGCTCGAGGAGCGTCTTCGTGCTGGCTTCCCAACCGGCATTTCGTACGTCGTGGCCTCGGAGCCCTCCACGCCCGCGGAGCCGTGGATCATCCAGCGACAGTTCGTTGCTGAGAAGGGCGGCCCTGTGCAGATCCAGGGCACATACTATACAGCAGGAATCCAGATCTTAATGGCACCCAGCCTTCTGGATGTCATAAACAGCCGCTTGCTCAGCGTGAGCACGCACATGGCCGAGGTATTCGAGGAGAGCGAGAAAATGAACCAATTCGCCCCGGGGACCGCTCATTCCTACTTCCCGGCGCGATACGATGCGACCGGTCGAGCAGCGACAGCGAGTCGTATAGGAAGTCGGGTTGGAAGCCCGACGCTCGCGGCCACAGATCCCGGCACCGCCGTGCCTTCACTCTCCCAATCCCAATCCCAATCCCAGCCCACGACGACTGCCTTCTCCGACGCACAGTTCCTGTCTTCCCTGCAGCTCACCAGCAGCTACTACCACGAGTTCATGGACGAAAACCCGCTCACGGGCGAACCAGGCGCCTTCATCTACAATAAAACCTACGACGCGGTGCTCGCCGAACAAGCCCAGGAGCGCCAAAAGCAAGAGCAGAAACAGCAGAAACAGCAACAGTTGGCAGATGCGGCCGCCGCCGCCGCTGTCGTAGCCACAGCATCCGCGAATACCACCACCAACGCCGCGTCTGCCGCAATGAAGACGGAGCCGCATAGCACGACCAACTCGGCTGCTGCGACCCCCAAGACAGGCCCAGTGGGTACCCCTGCTGCCCTCGTCGCTGAAGCGCATAGTCGCAAGGGGAGTATCTCAGGCACCAAGAAGGAGAAGCGGAGGAAGAGCAAGGGGCTTGGAAGTCCTGTCACCCCGACCGCGGGGAGCCTCCCGCCGAATCTTTGAAGAGAGAAAAAAAAGACTTTTCAACTCATCGACAAATTCCACTGTCCTGCCCTGTCCTGTCCTATCCTATCTTCTTCTTACTACGCCCCCCCTTCTTTTTTTTCCAGGCTCATCGGCGCGCGCTTGGGTCAAATTCTGGGAGGCGTTTTTTGTTCGTCTTTTTATTTCCACGGTAGAGTATGTGTGTAAAAACTATGATACCCCATCCCCACAGACTAGTCTGATTAATCCCATCCTTGATTTACGATGTTTTTTTATTCTATTTCTTAAACTAGTCGTGTGTGCACACGCATGTGTCTCTTTGTCTATGAACAAGTTCGGTTTGATGATGTGTGATTTGTGTGATTTGCGTGATGTGAGTATCGCGATCAAAATGCGTGCGGGCAAAACTGACTTGGGATTTTGACATGTAAATAGAATGAATGGCACGAAGAGCAAGAGGGTGATTGAGATGGCTTTGAAAATATTACAATATGTTTATTGAGAAAGGTGAGCAGCTCACCAGTCTATTTTTTGACATGTACTTATATACAAACACTTAAAGAGTAAGATTGACCCATTCTACTGTCTCCGTCTGCTCCCCCCATACAGTCAGTCAGTCAGTCAAATCCCCCAAACAACTCAAAGCACAGACATCACCATCACATCTCAATGCACAAGAATAAAGGTTAAGTGGGTAAATCCCGGAGCTGTCCTTCCCTTCCTGCCCAATCCCAAAGGAAAGAGCAGAAGAAAGAGGAAGGAAGATCCCGACGGATACGAGTCTTGACTAGCTAATCATCCCTCCCTTGCCTAAGAGGAGAAGAAAAGAGGTAAAAGTTATAAAGTGAAAGCAGCCTGGTGATCGAAAAGGAAAAAGAGAATAAGGAAAAAATATGCCACACATGATATCGAGTTTTTTTCCTCCCATCCACCAATCTTTTCTTCTCGGTTTGCGCCTTCCAAATGTGATCGTGGTCTGGCAGAAGGAGAAGAAGTAAATGCCAGACACACAGAGAAGAACGCCCGCTTTCCATCCATCCGAGCCCTTCGAGGTGTAGAAAGTGGTTCCAGTTTGATCATTGCGCTGCGTCCCCAGCCCAACCAGCCCAGGTGGGAGAAGTTCCATTCTGATGCATCCGGTAACAAAGGAGAAGATACCAAAAATGTGAGAGAAGTATAGTTGTGAAAAGTACAGGTAGGGGTTGAATGCAAGTATATGGGGGGTATCGTATCGATTTGAGGAGAGGAGAGTTGAGAGTAGGAAAATGGTATCTCTAGCGCTACAAACTGTGTGGATGTATGTTGGATGGAGGAGGGCGGGCGGGAGGGGTAATTCTATCGTTTTCTCCGAATAAAGTTCTGTTGATGAAGTTGAAAAAGGAAAAGGAAACTAGGCAAGGGATGAAAAGTGTCAAGACTACAAGTGGAGGTCATTCCAACCTCCAACCCACTCCAAATCACCAATGTCATCCGGAGATGACTCTCGGTGTTGGCGCCAGTCTTTGTTGATGTTCCAAGGATAACCCTTGGGCTTCTCGCGAATACCGGCATTTTCATGTTGAGTCGGACCCCAGTGGATCGGACGTCGCCAGCTGCCAGTCCTGCTGCGCTTGCGAGCAGAGGCAGGCGTTGGCTGCGGCTGCGACTGCGATGGCTTATTGGGCGATGGGAAAGGCTTCTGCGGTTTCTGAGGCGTCTGCGGCTGACGACGGCGGTCGCCAAGGGCAGCCCATTTATCAGCAGCAGAACGCTTCGGGGGAGGAGAGTACCGCGCGGCGGCCGGAGTGTGCTCTTCAAAGATGAAGCCAGTGTGCTCGCTAACGTGGTTCTCGACGCTACGGACTTGCTTGGGCGATCGGCTCCTGCTGTTGTTGACAATGGCAGGGTTCTTCATCTCGGATAGACCGCCACGAGGAGTGGAGACACCGGAGCCGCTCTCAGAGAGAACGGTGGGCTCCTCGAGCTTGAAGCTGTCGGGTAGGTAGATGTTCTCAACCTCGGCGAGAGCCTCCTCCTCCTCCTCGTCCCAAAGGTCACTCCAGCTCTTGGAGATCATGTCACGCTTCTTGCCGAAGACCGATGCCATGCTGGAGAACGGGCGGCCACCGTTGACGGGGAGCGAGCCGGAGATGGGCATGGGCTTGGAGCGAGCCATGGAGATGGGCTCCGAAGACTTGTCATCGATGGACTTGAAGGACAATCCTAGACCAGAGTCGACGAAGGAGACCATCGAGGCATTGTCAGGCTTGACAGCGTACCACTCACGATCAGTACGGGAAGTAGCATAAAGGTCGTCATCGTAGATCTCAGTATCCGGGATAGCTGAGAGCTGACGGTAAGGCTGGGGTGGAGACATGGCGAGAGCCTTGGCCCAGGGGAACGAACCTCCATTGTCGAGCTGGGGAGTAGAGATGGAAGGAGTGCGGAGAGGCTCGCGGTTCGCGCTGGCGATGATGGGATCGTCGTGGTCCTCATTGCAGAAGTCGTCGAGGCTCTCGTCATCGGTGGTGAAGCTGATGACGCGAGCAAGAGCCTCCTTGACAAGAGACAGGTCGCGCTTCTCAGGATCGACAGCGAGGCAGTGGACCAGAACCTCGAAGGTGTCTTGAGACATGTTGGGGAAGACATCGAAGAGGCTCTGACGGTCGAGAGCGAAGTCGGCGTAGAGGGGGTCAGAGGTGGAGGGGACAGCAAACGGGTTGCGAGAGAAGAGCACATTGAGCAGGCAGATACCAAGAGCCCAGATGTCGGCTTTGGCGGTCGAGTAGCCAGCACTGGTGGGGTCGTACTGCTCAGGAGCCATGTAGCGGTCGCTGCCAACGGCTACCTCATAGGACCAGTTGTCGGTAGTGGCAAGGCCAAAGTCGCCAAGTTTCATGGTACCGGACTGAGTGAGAAAGATGTTCTCTGGCTTGATGTCGCGGTGGTAGATACCCTTGCTGTGCATGAACTCGACAGCACTGACCAGCTGAAACATGAAGTCGCGGACATGCTCCGTCTCCAGGGGACCCTTGCCCAGGCGAATGGCTTCGTAAAGGTCGCCATTCGGGCAGAACTCGAGAACCATGTAAATGTGGTTCTCGGTTTCGAAGGACTGGAGCAAGTTGACAACATTGGGGTGAGAGCTGATGCGGAGATGAATGCCGAGCTCCTCGGAGCGTTCGTCGACAGCGAAAGCGGAAGGGCAATCGATGGCGGCAGTACTCTTGGTGACGACCTTGATGGCAACCGGTTCGCCGGTTACCAGGTCCTTGGCCTGGAAGACCATGCCGAAAGAGCCATGGTTGAGGGGAGAGATGGTTTCATACCGTCCATTGAGCACAACGCCATCGTGAAGTTGATTTCGCATGCACTCCATAGGTATTGATTTCGAGGAGGGTAATGGACAGCTAGCCAGGAGACTCAAAGAGAATACCCGATGGCGTGAGGCTGCAGCGAGGAGAAGCGAAGCTCAAGAAGCGAGAAGAGGAAACTCAGGAAATGGGGTCGTAATCAAACAGGGGGGGATGACAGCCGTCAACCCAAGAAGCAGTGTAAAATGGATAACAATGAAATGGCTGATGATGGTCCGATCCGGGATGGGATAAAAGTAAGATCAAAAAACAGAGGAAACGTCGTCAAGTAAAACAGGCAGCAGGTTGCAAGTGAGCCGCTCCAGAAGAACCGTGATCAAGGAAAGCGAAGCCGTTGGTGATATGCACAGGGGGGGTTCCGTCGGCTGGAAAAAACAAAGAAATGTTCAAGAGAATGTGATGCTCATTTGTTGCGAATTAGTAGTTTGTTTATATGGATAGAGACCCGGATCAACGAGCGGTCAGAAGAGGGAGCGATGCGGATGGCGGAGGTCCTGGACCGTCCTAAGACAAAGAACGAGAGGGGTCGCTGCGTGAAAGAGTGGGAGATTCGTTAAGACGTGGAGATGCTACAAGGAAGACAGGATGACTGTCCCCGAAGGCAGGTGGGTCGGTCCGAGGTGTGAGTCGTCGATGGTTGTGAGTCAGCGACGGCTCGCACAGCTAGCAGGGGGCGATGATGCTAGAGTTGGCAGGAGAGAGGTAAACAGACGATGGCTGACGCGGGTGCCGTCGAACGTTGTTGTTTACGGAGGGTATCGAGGAGGAGCTGTTGAGTGGGCGTGACGCAGAGCGGGCAAGCAAGACGGATGTTGTCGTTGCTGTTGTTTGTCTTTGTCCGTTGGGGGCCCTGATGGGACGTCACATCAACAAATAGCCGAGGTGGAGGTGGTGAAGTCGAGAGAGCAGAGTGTGGATGGACTGTGAATGAAGCAGTCGATGTAGGAGTTGTCGAGAGATGGATGGAGCAGTCGAAGTCGTGTGAAGCTTTCGAAACAAGGCAGCAAGAGCGATGGCGGAGGTGTCGAGTAGGTAGGTAGGTAGGCAGGTGAGGTTGCGTGGCCAACGAGGAATGCAGGAAGGCACGAGAGGGAGGGAGGGAGGAGGTTATTATGGTAGATGGATGGATGGATAGATGGAGTAAGAGATTGATGAGTAGGTGGGTACGAAGAAGGAAGAGGTGCTGAGGTGCTGCGAAAGCAAAAACGACGACTTGGAAGGCGACAATACAGGAACTACATAAGGCTTGGATGTGAGGTAGGTAGGGTGGAGAAGGGCAGGAGACAGCGAAGCGGGACGAGGAGGGCTTTCAAGGTAGAGCCAACATGGTCAGCAGCGCTACGCCGGGAGAGGCATGGCGGGCGATTGATGCAAATTCACCGCCTTCTAAGCATCTATTGGGAGTAGCGCTGGGGGCAGGGACAAGGGGGCAGAGGGCGGCAGGGGTGGCTGCATGACCTTCTCGCTTTGCGACTTGACTTGAATAGAGCGAGAGACTGGACAGAGTGGCACCTCTCGGGTCGAGTCGCTCTCTTTCCACTGCATTCCGTCCTGTTCCACTGTATTACCGCGGTTTGCTGTTGATTATTAACACCTGCCGAGTCTCCCGTCTGCCTGCCTTGGATTGACGACCCATCGATCCATCCAGTACATTCGTTGATTCAAATCATTCATTCATTCATCCGCCGTTGTTCGCGACGACGACGACGCATTCATCCATGATCCATCGCGTGCTGCCGGGCAAAGTCTTACCTGATGCTGCTGGGCGCTTGTTTGGGTTTGGGGAGGGCGTCAATGTTCTTTGTTTGGGCCAATTCGCAGGCAAAGTCAGCCTGTTCCAACTTTAGAGCACCTGCGCCGCATCGCTAGCATACATACATACACTCGTATGTAACGTATTGTACAGTATCTGTGTACTACTGCACTGCACAAGCAGTGTGTCCATAGGCTGTTGGATAAGTAGGCACATAACAGTGTCTGTGTAGAGTGTGCATGGTACTGTCATAACTGGACACGCATACATAATAGTACTCATACATGGACGTGTATGAATCGTGCATAGTGCAATCGAGTGCGTGAGAGCACGCCACTCCCAACAGCAGCCAAACATTTTGCGAGCAGTCTCCCCATAGTCTGCTCACTCTGCCTCCGTCGCTCTATCGGCCACGACACTCTTGCTCAATTCCAAACGTTGCCGCTGAAACGTTCGCCGCGTGCAGCATAGCACAGCGCAGCACACCATCCCTTGCAACCATCGCACAATAGCCCCGTTGTAACGGAAACCGGGTAATGTAATACCACCACCACCGCCTTGCATCATTCCCGCTTACATAACTGGCTGGCAGGGCGGATGGAAAAGGCCGAGGGGCGGAGTCTGGTTCGCGGTCTGGCGCGAGGCCGCGCAGCTCTCCAGTGGCAAGCCGTCAGTCTCAATGAGACGATGACACATGTCACTCGCGGAGAGGAGGATGAGTAACTGGTAATAGAGCAGACATGACGACGCAGCGGCCATGGTCACAACATGAATGAATGAATCCATTTTCATCAAGCAAGCAATCAATCGTCCGTCCGGTCGTTGGCCTTGGAACAGCATCATCATCATCATCATCATGGAGCGAGAGCGGCAACGGAGCGCGACAGGTGTCCGTCCGAAACGAGGCCGAGCGGATTACATCATATCTCCTCCTTCTTCCGCCCATGCTCATCATGCTCATCATCATAACCTTCATTTCCTGCTATTCTGCCGCAGTGACTGAGCAGTAACAAGGCGCTGATGGCGGTTCGTTCGTCGCCGTCATTTCTCTTCGTCCGTCCGTCTGCCCGTCCTTGCTCGTTCTTATTTCAATTGTTTTGTTCTGCTGTATCGTAATAATAAACATGCAAATAACTTACGCATAGATAACAAACAACTACCCGCTTGTCGTTAGCGTTTCAAGTGGTGGCTTGGACGGGCTTAGCGCTCGGAAAATGAATGTTGGCAGCCTGCAGGTGGTCGTCCCCGCGAGTTCCATTCTGGGCCAGCCAGTCCATCCAGCCAGTGTGTGGTCGAGGGCATTCATCCATCCACTCTCCATCCCCCACTTTGTTGTTGTTGTTACATATACACACACCCACGATGCCTGAACCCCATCTGCCGCATCTGCTACTACACATGATACACATGCTACTCCACACTTCTTGCAGCCCATAACGCCATCGTCATGCTATGGCCTCGCCATGCCATTACTTATCAACACGCCGCCCATGTTTCCCACTCTGCTCCCTCCACGTATCTTTCATCTTTACCTGCGACCAAGTGGTGTACTTGGTCGTTGACGTGCATCGTGGCCACCGTACACTGGAGGAGGCGGCGGAAGCAGGGACGGAGATGAAACAAAGTCGGTGTGGAGGGCCATTGTGCGAATCACTGGGCAGAGCGACCCTTCTCTCTGGCCCTCTGGCCTCGCCGTTGAGGTTGCGTGTGTCTTGTCCGTCCCGCTTCGGACCTCGCAGCCAGTCGCCTGCCTCGACGCTCCGTCAGCACTCTACTTGATCCCTCCTTGGCAAGGGACGCTGCTGCTGGCTGCATCCTGCACTGCATGCATGCGCGATGCTGCTGCTACTGACTGCTGCCAGCAAGTGCAAGCGGTACACGCAGCCAGTGGATCGATGGGCACGGGGTGGTGATGGGTCTGCGGTCCGCCATGGATGCACCTCCAGGCTCAAGCAGGTACAGACTGGCTGCTTGACATGGCCGCGGTACCTGAGTACATGTACCCGCGTGGAGACGATGCCCACTTGCCTACATCCCCCCTCTCCTGCCATGGCTGGCTCCATGGCTCCGTTGTTTGTTTGTTGTCAGTACATACACACTGCAGGAGACGCGATGCTTTGTTATTCCCGTTGAGCTGCGCGTGCATCAACAACCCATCTTCTTTCAAACCGCAGTAATGTTGATCTGCGCCTGTATGCATGTGTGTGTGTGTGTGTGTAATAGTAGCTGTGCATTCAAGGGTAGAGCAACAACGGTAAGCAGTGCGGCAGCTTGCCTCAGCGCAACCACAGGTCCACTCGCCCAACCATCTGCCACCTTCTCTGCACGTTGAATCGAGATAACTGAACACGGAGAGAGAGAGAGAGAAAAAAAATTCAAAATATCATTATCATTCCTATAACAAGGCCCCCATAGCAGAATCGATCCCGTTTCGGCCATTGGCATGTCTGCGTAGGTGGTCGCTTGACCGCCTATCTCGACTATCGCGAAACTGGACCAACCAGCGCGCGGTTCGGCACACCCATTCCCCCCTCCCAAAGGCAGCCAATGTTGAAAATTGGCGAAAATTTTCCCTTCCTTCACCATCACCACAGATTGCAATCAACCACTTCCACACCGCTACCTCCAACATCTCGATCTTCCCGTCTGAGAATCCAAACAGGAATATGGCAGCTCGCATGCCCGTCGACGGCGCGCGCTGGAAGGGGTCTCGCGTTGCCCTCCTTGATATCGGTAGGTCATGTCCGTCGTCCGTCGTCGTCGTCGTCCAGATTCCTTCGCCTGGATCCACGGTCGGTGCCAGGTCACGAAGACGGCTGCTCGCTCGCTGGCCGGGCACTTGGCCATCACGCGCGCGCGGTACCTTTTTCTTTGTACACATGTTCAGTCCGGTACATGCTGTCACAGGAACATTTGCGCACGGACGCAGGAGCGAGCGAGTACGAGACTACGAGTACGACTCCATCATTCCAACTCTCCAGTTCTCTCGAGCGGCGTAAAGAAAACAACCCACGCCATGGAATACGGTACACCAAGGCTGCACCCAAGAACCACCCTATGCCGTCCGTTACGTCCGCTGCGCCGCCATGCATTGCATTTCCCCAGAAACCAAAATACTCTCCAACCGGGTTCTGGCCAGCAGCCTCAGCCAGCCTTTGCGCCACCAATGCACCCAAACCTTCTTGCTGAGCGAACTAGTTCGTACCGTTCCAACCTTGACTGACTGAAATCCCCACCACCACACAGAAGGCACAATCTCCAGCATCTCCTTCGTCAAGGACGTCTTGGTGAGCTTTTCCTTTCTCCCTTCTTAATCTCCTTATCTTTCAGCTACAGCGCCCTGCATCTGTCCGTCTATCGCTAGTCTGTCTCCGCCGTCTGCCGACTTTTCTTTGTTTGTTGCTGCTGCTGCTGCTGCTGCTGCTGCTTTTCCTTTTGTTCCCGCCATTGGTTGTCCTTATCCCCCCTCCAACGGGCCTTTTCGGACTCCTTTTCCCCGCATTTGAGCGCATGCGTGCGTGTGACTAAAAGATCATCACCCACCAACACCCCTCGAGTCGACGCAAACCTGATCCGGCACTGCTTTGCCTAGTCCCTCCGGCTCTTCTTGTCAAACCACCTGCATCCGACGCCGTTTTCGCTCGTTATCGTCCTGGTTCTGTCTCTTGCATCCAATTTCCACTGCATTCCCCGGCCCCCTTTTCTGCCTTTGTCACACGCCACCAATGGATTCCCTATGCTGTGTGACCTCTCCGGCTTCTGTAGCTCACCTATCGTCTGTAGTATCCCTATGCGCTCAACCGCCTCAGCGCTTTGGCACGCGACTCGTGGAACGACCCAACCTTCCAAGACCTTCTCGTGAGCGCGGGGTTCCCACAAGAGACGAGGCCGGATCCTGAGACGCTGCTCGCTCACGTGCAAGATCTGACGCGTAGAGATGTCAAGGCCACGTATCTGAAGCAGCTACAAGGTGGGTTCTGGGTCCTACTTTCCTTGACTGTCCGTTTCCTATATCAGTCTTGTTGTTCCAGCATCTTCCTTCTCTTCACCACTTGTCCACGCGCACACAAGGTCGATCCCCGGTCGATCACCAACACGTCGAATCGCGTGGATGCTTTCCCCACAATTCGCGCTACTCTCTCTCTAGTATCTCCCCTCTTTAGTGGGGATTGGCCTCACCTGGGCTGGGTCGGGAAGTGTCACCGAAGACTGTACTCCCGCGATACTCGCCCCCTCCATCATCGCATACGTTCACCTTGTGCGCTGTCTATCGTTAGCACCGTTACTATTGCTATCTATACCTGCTTACGCAGTCCTTATCTCCCCACATGCTTCGCTCTTTCCCCCTGTGATCTGCTATCTTTGCTATGCTTCAAGTTTATCAACCCGCGCTGTTTTGTCCTCAGCCCCACTAATGAGTAACCAAATCGATTAGGCAAGCTCTGGAAGACTGGTTACGAGAATGGCGAGCTCAAAACTCCACTGTTCGAAGACGTGATTCCCGCCTTGCAAGCCTGGAAGGAAGCCGGTAGAACGCTGTCCATCTTTTCCTCTGGCAGTGTTCAGGCCCAGCTGCAGTTCTTCTCCGTCGTGCAAGATGGGTCCTCGACACGCGATCTGAGACCCCTATTTGCGTCCCACTTTGACCCAACAATAGCTGGTTCCAAGCTGGAGGAAGCGTCGTACACCAAGATCTGCAAAGAATTAAGTCAAGACGCTGCCAGCGTGACCTTCCTCACGGACAATGTGAAAGGTACGTCTTATCATCTCGGCGGCTTTGCTCGCTCTCTCGTCGGCGATTTCATCATCAATCCACTCTCTCGTTCTCTGTTGTCGAATACCTGCCACGCGTTTCAAAACTCAGGGCCACATTCCCCCCCTCCAAAACAGTCCCCCCTCTCTTCTTTTACTTGAAACACCACATCACCCCAAAACCATCGCCTCGCTTTTTGCGCCTTATGTTCTTCATATAGAAGGCACGGCCGTGTTTTTTGCCTAGGAGCATGCCTGGCGAACGACCCTCTTGGTCCCGCACATCCCAACACCCAAAACGTCGCAACCCGCTCGGGCATTTTAAAGATCCTCGCACACGGGGTCCGCGCGCATCCATCTATTCTGTCGTCATCGCGCACCGCCCAATTTATCTTCCACACATTCACACACATAGACATGCACGCAAAGCTCCAACGCAGCAGCATCAGGACGCCAAGTCCGTGTCTGCAGAACAAAATCCGCCGATCCCCCTCCTTCACGCACATACACCTCAGAAACCCCGTCGCATAATCTCCGATCTTTTGCCTTTGTCTCATCTATAACCCCAATCAAACTTACCTAATCCCTCCCCCCACCACCGTCATCCTACGTCTTTTCATATCCGCTCGTTCTTGTCAATGTTGATCTATCTGCATCGGTCATCATCATCATGATGGCAATGATGTCCCCAATGTCCATGCGCTTACATCTTTGGCGAACAAACAGAAGCGGAAGCTGCGCATCTTGCGGGCGTGTATGCCGTTCTTGTCGAGCGACCGGGTAACGCGCCATTGTCCGATTCGGATAGGGAGAAGTTTGCTGTCATCAGCAGCTTGGATGAACTTGTTTTGTAGGGGGTGCGTGCGTGCAAATCATGAATGAGTTTGGAAATTCGACTCGAGCATGGCAAGGCAGAGTGGCAGATTACATTCACGCTCTCCCCCTCCCGAGGAGAGAGGAGCGAGGGGGTTTTAGCTTTGGGTAGTTGCAACATAGTAACCCCAATCAAAAAAAATACATAAGAAGACAAACCTTCTCCAGCCCCCTCACATTTCCAGATCTACTTTCCATCTTTCCATCTTTCCATCTATTTATCTATTTATCTGTTTATCTATATATACGCTTGTTCACTTCCCACTCCCCTTTGATCCCATTCTTCTTCTCGTAACGCGTGAGGCCGTACCAGAGTAGGCGCAGGATTATTAAAGCTATCCAGTATTCCTTGCCCTATAACGGTTCTACTAGAAGCCATACCATCATGTCATCAATCTCGTATCACGGCGAACCTATATTGAAGCGTGATGATGAACTTTCGTTCTTCCTCGTCCATCCGATTCCTCTACATGTACTTTTAGCAACATATATATACAACCTTCTTATTACCCCCTTTTAACTTTGATTCTTTTCTCCCCCTTACTACTGACTATCCAAAAGGGAGACGAGAGAAACATGATGACCAAACAACTACACGAAATCCCGTGTTGAAATGTAAAAAGATGGGAGAAAAAAAGAGTTGAAGGAAAGAAGGAGGAGGAAAAGGGACAAGAGGAGAAGGAGGGGCTTGAGTACTAGTACCAGCAATATAGAATAGAATATAGATTCATTTATAGGAATAGCCATGTATGTTGAGGAATAATGTGTGTGTGTGTGTATCTAACATTTTTATATAGTAGTCTTCTTTTAAAAACAAAAGTTCTAAAATCAAGAGAAGGAACATGTCTTTTTTTTTGGGGCTGTACATTTAGGTCAAGAGCACACATTTTCCAAAGAGAGATGAAAGAAGCAAAAAAAGAAGACAAAAAATCAATTTCATAGATTTCTGATTTACAGTATATATGTAGGAGAGATTGAATGATGGGATTTAGCTCTTTCTTGCTAGCCTAGCTCAGGAGGGATACACAGAAGAACTTGAACTCAGCTAGGATATATTACTTGTAGGTTATTTCTTTTCTTGTGTGTGCGGGGGGGTTTATTGTTGAGGGTTGGGTTGGAGGTATAATTATAGAGAGAGAGAGAGTGAGTGAGTAGGTAGTCATAGCTTTGCAGGTTACATGTGGGGATTTAATTTATAAAAGGGGAAGAAGGGCTAAGTCTTGAGATTTATATTGCTTGTATTGTTGTTGGATGTAGGTTGTTTTTGATATATACAAGTGTACTAGCACGCAAAAGAGAGAGAGAGAGAGAGAGAGAGAGAGAGAGAGAGGTGTTAGGGTATTATTTTCTCATTGTTATTAATTTTTTTTTCTTTCGATTCTGAAATACACAACATGTCCAATCTATCTAGCAATATCGCGCCGATGGGGGTCGATTCGATTAATTGAGACAAGGGCTAGTATGCTGTACTGTACCCCATATGCCGCCTCAGTCGCACTATAAAGAGAAGAAGAAAAAATAGAAGACGTAGTTGGTTGGCCCAATGTATCTATCCTCCACAACGCCGGCTAATTAACCTCCCTACCCCCAAGAAAAAAAAATCCCGCTTGGAAGGAGAGAGACAGAGAGAAGAGAAGAGGTCTGTCGAAAGAAAGCAGCGTATGTACACAACTTGATCAGAAGAAACGCCACCAGATGAAGACGATGATGATGAAGGCTAAACCGCCAATAGGGCCATACTATTGCATGGAAAGTCAGCCATGGTCCAACACAAAACGATGACAATGCAAATGTGTGTTCTAAGCGACGCATGGATGGATGTGTGTGTGTATGCTTACCTGCTTGAGCAGCAACTCCCAATTGATCCGCACAGCAGCCTTTTTATACTTCCTACTATCCTCCCTCAAGCGACTCGATATATCGCCCATGCGCTCCAGACTATCCCCGCGATACAGCAAATCCTCGATATTCTTCGTCATGACCTTGGTAACGTCCTTCAACTCATCGTTCAGCTTATCCAGATTCTGCGTCGCGCGCGAATCCTGATACGTAGCTTTGGTCTGCTGGATGTAATTGTCGAATCCCGCGAAGGCGTACGGGCGGAGGCCCGGCGCCAAGTACTTGTCCTGGGAGTAGACCTGCGTGAACTCCTTGTCGAGGTCCGACAGGTATGTGAAGGCGAGCTTGCGCGGGTACGAGCGGTCGCATATGCAGAGGAACACGAGCTCGGAGCTGATGAGGTAGTGGTACGTGTATGATCCGGATTCTATGCTTGCTTGGGGTTCGGCGTTGCGGTTTAGGCGGCGCTGCACGAGCTTGACTTTGTTCTTGACTTCGTTGAGTTCCGGGTCGACTTCGCCTGAGTCGACCGAGGCGACGAGGATGATGCCTAGGAATGTGTTAGGGAAGGTCTGGAGGGTGGGGATGGCGGGGATTGGAACTTGCCGTCTAGGCGCGAGATTGTCGTGTGTCGGATCATGGTTGTGGTGTTGTGGTGTTGATGCGGTGCTGCGGTGCTGCGCGCGGGGGGGGGCGATGTGTCTTGTCCTGGGATTTTTGCAAATATAATCTTCAAGGGGGAAGCTTTCAGAACTGCGATCAAGTGGTTTTGAGAAGAGCCGGGGATATTTCGAGAAGTGGAAGAAAGGATACGTGTTCGAGCGTAGAGAGGCCATTACATGGCTTCCGCGAGCTGTGCTGAATGAAGTGGTGAGCTCGGGCCACTTTCGGAACTGCAGGTCATACCAATGCAGAAGCAGAAACATCTGTATCACCACAATCCCGCCTTTAAATATTAAAAAGAGAAGGATCAAATAGGGCGCTCTCGTCGTCGCAAGCTGCTGGATACTCTGATTCGATCACTCTACAAGCCGGCTCCCGCTTGAATGTTGTAGCACTGGGTTTGTTTCCCGCCTGAGCCTATGCCTGAGGTCGTCATACCGTTCCACGACCACCCCTCATATCTTGCGCATGGATCAATATGCTGAGAGAGCCCTCCACCAGATCTCTACTCCTTTCCTTTTCGATTCGGGGTTATAATTGAGTCAGCGCAAGATATCGAGCCAAACAAAGATTTTCAGTAGTTCTACTGAGGGTCACAACCGACCATTATCGTGGCCATCGGGACCGGCTGCAGCCTGGATTAGAGACCTCACTCGAGTCGAGACGCCATCTCCCACCTCTGGTCCGGACGCTTGCCTTCTCTAATTGGGAGGGGGACATTTGTTTGTGCCGCCGTTCGCTCTTTGCTCGCGGTCAAAGCGTTCACTCAACTCTTCTCTGCTGTCAGTTGATCACCTGACATGGCTCTCCCCGTACGGTATGTTTTCTAGTCCCCCCTCAACATCTGCCATTCAACTTGTCCCTTCCCACCTACTCAATCCTTTCCGTGTGACCACAACTACACCGTGCACAAGACATCGCAATCTGTGTAGGAACCCCGTCACTTCACCTCTACTCTTGTCTTCCAGCAACCTATTGTACTTTGCTATTGTACGTTGCCTTGAAGGGTTATTCACCCAATCACAATTCGGTAAATTTGTTTGCTCTGACCAGCGGCAACTCATAAGCGGTTCGCTCTTATTGTGCGCGGGCTAAGAAGACGTCCTGCGCTATTCAGACAATACGATGGTCACAACGTGAAGCCGGCCGCAACCTGCGTGCTGACTCTGTATAAACAGGTCTCCCCCGCCTTCCCATCTCTTCCTTTCTGACTCTCAACCTTCTTCTTCTTCTATACCAACAACCAGCACATCAAAAGAAACTTCTTCCCATTCAATTCTCCCGTCGCAATCGCGACCAGAATCCCATTACCAACGCACTACGAAAGCTCCAAGAACACCCGCCAATACCAAGTTCGCCATCATGAGTTCTGTTCAAGGCGAGAATTCAGAGACTTCTCCTCTGTCCTCTCCCGCCACTTCTCTCGATACACCTCCCAGCGCATGGTACGGCAAGAAGCTTGCTGAGGCAACCGCCGAGACTGCCACTGTCAACGCCATCGCTCAGGTCGACACCCCCTCCGGCAAGGGCAACAACAAGAAGCGCCGTCTTTCATCTCCCGTCAAATCTAATACCACCCGCACCAAGAAGCCAAAGGTGACTCCACCAACCCCAGTCTCATCCCGACCTTCCCGCGTGCGCAAAGCTCCTGTCCGCTTCGCCGAAGAATCTGTCTCTACTCCACCCAAGAAGTCCCGTGGAACTGCAGTACCCCGGAAGCCGCGGTCCAAGGTCTTCGATCCCGAGTACGTGACTACAAACCCCAAATCACGCATCACCAAGACGGATCTTTACCACCTTCTCATGGAACCCTCCGCCTGGAACAACCTGACTGCTCCCCAGCATCAGCGCGTCATGTCTCTGCTACCTCCCTCGGCTTCTTTCCACCCTGTTTCATCTTCCAGCTCTGCCTCCGGCTCTGGCGACACCCCTCTGTTCCCGCGCCCTGAAATCCTCGGCTCATGCTCTGACATGTTCCGCACCGATGTGGCCAAGTTCCAGGAAGAGCTTGAGGCTGGCCAGCTTACCAAGACCTGGCAGGCTAGCGCCACACAGGCTATTCTTGACCGAGCTGAGGGCAAGTTCGATGTCTGGAAGGCCGCTGAGGCTGAGTTGTGGTGGGGTCAGAAATGAGATTTAAATCTGGCTCTGTCAGACTTGTCTCCCTCTTATATGTGCTTGTTGTCTGCGCTTGATATCAGTTGCAAGAGAACATGAAGCACGTTCAGTAACATGGTGGTATGCGATTTGCATGAGGTCTCATTTCCTTTTTCTTTTTTCTTTTTCTTTACTCATCGAAGATCGACTACGAGGTTTTTCTCTCAATTGTCGAATGCATCACAGGCGAGGAACAATAGATCCCCTGCATCTTTCTGTCTTGTCTGCTTTTCCTTTCATCATCAATACACATACACATCTGCGTCGGTTCTCGGCCTTTTGAGCCCCCATTCTCACATGGAGAATATCTACCGGCTCACATCCACATACACATGGTTTTTCTTTTTTCACATCATAGCTGAAGCGAATCTTCAGCACAGCGGTTTCAGAAGTCCGTTTGCTCTCTTGCTTGTTACGATTACGGAATTCTCAGCAGATGGGATCGCAAGTGGGCTGGACCTGAACATGGCGCTTCTCCTCATTCCTTGATATATGGAAAGGAGAGTTTGTTTGATTGTTTTTCTTTTTCTTCCCCACTCGAGGATGGATGGATGGATGAGTGGCGAGGAAGGTAGCTAGGCTGACTGGCTATGCAATTATGAGTCGACTTTGTTCACGATATTTTGTTGTTTGTTGTGACGTGATAATTATGTCTTCGTGTGCAGTCTTGTGATGTGTATGCTGAGGATGTACCTGTGCTAGTGCAATTGTCTGTGTAGGGATCAAGTAGATGCTTGAAGGGTGTCATGGTGATTTGGTGTCTGTGAATAGATATTTATTGGAGGCATATATATGTACGTGAGTACTTGCGCTGTACATGAAAGATGACCAGACAAAAAAGCAAAGAAACACACCCGCAAAATCCTCAAATCGACGGCTAATCTCCATTACTCCATTGTTTTCCGTTTTATCCTCCCTCTCACCAAATCCGACCCTCCGTATCCGAAAGACAAAATGCTCAAAGTTCAACTCTCTCCTCCTCATCCTCAAACTCCGTCCGATCCTTGATAGGATCCTTCTCAGCATCCCTAACCGACTCCAAAAACTTCTCGGCAGCCTTGGGACTCGTCGCGAAAAGGTGATCGACAACCAACTTCCGCGGTGTCTCCCCGAGCCACTGAAACAGGGAGAAATCCTGAAACTTATCCGCGCGGAACAGCTCCAGCATCTCCAAGGGCTCGTCGTCGCTGAGGTTTTCGATGAAATGGCCCATGTTGCGGGGCACGATGCCGACGTCGCCGGCCTGGTAGTCGAACGTGCGGGCGTTTCCTTTGCCGCCGAAGATGGTGACGCGGGCGCGGCCGCTGATGACGAAGCTCCACTCATCGGCGTTGGGGTGCCAGTGCATTTCGCGCATGGCGCCGGGCTCAATGTCCAAGTGCGCGGCGGCGATTGTCTTTGAAATGGGGAAGTTCGTCGAGTCGGTGATGCGGACGTGGCCGCCCGTTGTGTTGACGGGTTCCTGCTCCAGCATGCGGTGGGTGAATTGCAGCTTCGACTTCTTGTACCCTTTGCTGTCGCTGGGGACTTCGTCGTCGATGGCATGCGGCTCGCGGCCTTTGAAGATGTATTTTTCGGATTGCGGCGTCGCGTCCCAGACTTCTGGGGCGATGCGGAAGTTTTCTGCCAGCACGGATTTGGGCGTGTGTGCGATCCAGTCTGTGAGGAGGAAGGTCGAGTCTTCGGAGAAGTGGCCGTCGTCGAAGATGAGGAGGAATTCGGTGCCGTTTGGGCTGAGGCCTTGGAGAGAGTGAGGGTGGCCTGAGGGGAAGTACCAGAGGTCGCCTTTGTTGAGGTCGTCGACGAAGCTGCCGCCTTCGGTGTCGAGAGCGGTGATGCGAACGGATCCTTCGAGGACGTAGGCCCATTCGGCTTCCTTGTGCCAGTGGAGTTCGCGGATCACGCCTTCTTCGAGGCGCATGTTGACGCCGGCTAGCTCTTTGCTGGTGGGGAGCTCGCGGATTGTGGTTTCGCGTGTCCATCCGCCTTCTTCGATGCGAATGTGCGAGTCCGAGAAGGACCAGCGCATGTTGTCCATGGTTCCATGGTCGGTGGTGGGTGGGCGGATGATGTCTGGGTTTTGGCGTTCACGAGGTTTGTTCCTCGGGCCTAGGACACTGGCACCTTTGCCATTTCTCTATACATGAAGTAATTAGTGAATGGACGTGATGATGTATTAATGAAAGCATCAGCATTCGATCTGAGTGAAGATGAAAGCAGGGAATAACGACTTGAATCCGTCGATACTCGTTCAGAACTGACTTACCCATGGCAAAGGTTGAAGTTTATCTCCCGTCGAATCGATCTTCTTGTCATAAGGATCACGATGATCCGGGGTATAAGGCTTCCGGTGCGATGCGCGATGCTCTCTGCTCCCGGCTAGCGGCTGCTGGTCATCGACAGTCAACGGCGCAGCCAAGGACGGGCCGCAGGTGCCCAGCAAAACAAGAAGCGACAAGAGCTGCATCGTGTATACAACCACAACAACGGCGATGGACTTTGAATCTCTTCGAGGAGTTCTGGATTCCGGCAACAATTGATGCGGATAGCCGAGCCTTTTATATCAATTTTCGCCCATCTCGAATCGTTCTACGGATCTGACGGGATTTAGCCCTCAATCTGCAAGCCGACTTCCCGAATGACGACACGCGCTGGCCTGCTATCCCATCCGCCTCTTTTCACTCGTGGAATCCTTTCTTCGTCATTCATGTACCTGGCCTTCTCCTCCCCTCGAAACGTCCTACTACACACATGCAGCTGCTGATGCATCGGTGACTGGCTGCAACCAACAACCCTCCGCCTCTATCCTACAATTGCCGCCTCTTGTTTTGCACCCTGCACGCGCCGGCTCCATCTCGA
The DNA here is from genome assembly GCA_948474695.1 of Periconia digitata. Classification (NCBI taxonomy): domain Eukaryota; kingdom Fungi; phylum Ascomycota; class Dothideomycetes; order Pleosporales; family Periconiaceae; genus Periconia; species Periconia digitata. The sequence goes on along the minus strand of CAOQHR010000004.1, from coordinate 1,784,600 downwards.
CCTCTAGTATTTGATACCTCACCACTCCCCTCGTTCCTTTGACGCAATCAACGCGCATCTGCATATTGAATCCATCATGAACAACATCAATTCGCGTCAGATCCGAAGCTCGGACGAAGAAGCTCCGCTTCTCGGTGGTAGCGCGGGACGGCGCTCGGATTCCTCTCGGCTGGGGTCACGCCTGTCCACCCACCTGAACGCGAATGTGAGCAAGAACTGGGCGGACCTGGTCCTGCTTGGGTGCTACGTTATCACGGGTCTACTCGATAGTTCCGCGGTATCTATCTGGGGCTCCTTTGTGAGCATGCAAACTGGTGAGTACCATGACGCGACGTCGCCAATCAACGCAATTCATCGATTAATGCCCGATTAGGAAACACTGTTTATCTCGGACTGGGATTGATTGCACCAAACGAGAGTGTTCGCTGGATTAAGGCTTTGACCTCCATAGCATTTTTCTGTCTGGGGTCTTTCTTCTTTGCTCGATTTCACCGGTATTTTGGGTCCGCCAAACGCTGGGTCCTCGTTGCTTCATACGGCCTTCAACTTGCCTGCATAGTACTTGCTGCCATCATCGTCACGGTTGATGCTAAGACCGAAGGGCTCCACTGGCAAGTACTTGTGCCACTCGGCGCTGTCGCTTTCCAGTCCAGTGGACAGGCCGTCACGTCCAGAGTTTTGAAATACAACGGGTTGACGAGTGTGGTCTTGACGAGCAACTACTGCGACCTTTTTTCGGATCCCAAGATCTGGAGCCTTTCCAATATCGAAAGAAATCGACGAGTAGCGGCACCAGTATTGCTCTTGGTTGGAGCAATGGGAGGTGGGCTGTTTGCGCATAGCAATATTGGCATGGAAGGTGCGCTTTGGACGGCTGCCGGGTTAAAAGCGGTGGCAGTGGCTGCTTGGATATTATGGAAGCCTGAGGGCCAAGGGGAGTGAGTTTTTATCCGTCGCGCATAGACGACTATTTGATGAAACGGGGTGCGTTGCATCCAGAACAGCAGCATTAAAGTGCTACTGCTCGGCAGCCTCGACTCATCACTTGCCCCTTAAAACCCTTCACGCGCTATAAATTCGCAAATTCCAATTTCGGTTTCAAAAAACAACACGATTCGTCGCTATAGTGTATGATTTCAGTTCTAGTAATAGGGTTGCCAAGCATAGATGCCAACGTAACCCTGTGTATACCGAGTCAGCGACTTATCAAGTCGCAATTCTCAACTACAATGCAACAACATTCTCCAACCATCCCCGTAGAAGACCAAGAGCTTCTTTTGACCTTCCCTCGCCCGCCACCAGGACCACCCTCTCCGTACAGAAATATGCCCAATAGTCCCGGGCCGATTCGAGCAGCCGATTTTGGCTTTATAGCTGTTGCACTCTCTCGCGATGATGCTAGCGATTCGCTTTACGACTATCCAGAAGAGCCGTACTATGGTAACGAGAGGCCGAGTACAGAGCCAGATTCAACAATGACGAGCGGCGAATTCCAACTTGTTCTTGATCACCCTTCGAGAATATTTGCACCCAGAGATGTGATATCTGGGTACGTTTGATCTCGCTTACCAGGCAGCGATCTTCATCGACACTCATTTGATCACGAAATATTAATGTCCGGTTTATGTATAGATATATTCTGGGTTGGGACCCATCTTTCCCACACCTCACAATTATCTTAGAAGGTCTTATCGAAACCGCACTGTATCGGGACAAACTCCACTATCACGACCGCACGCCTCTTTTACGCCATGTCACCCACTTGAAGCACAGACAGAACGGCCAAGTCCAACAATTTGCAATCACCATCCCAGAGAGAGTGCAAGAAGGCCTTTCTCTCCTCAACAGATATTCACACTCCAACAACTGGACACACGACTGGTCCTTGCAACCCCCCTTCGAGCACACACCGAACCACCCTCTCCCACCAAGCATTACCGTACCACGCCTAACCTCTACAAAACTGGCCACATCATACTCCAAAGCCTCATACAAGATAACATACACCCTGACCGCTGTGCTATCTCCAAACAGCAGCTCTCCTCTAGCATCTTCTCCACCCTCGCAACCCCCTCAACAAACCACCCAACTCCCCCTAACTCTCACAACTCTCCGCCTACCTCAATCAAAACTTACTCTCCTCAAACAAGCCCTCAACACCCTCTCAACACCCCTCTCAGTTCAAACGACCCAACTCCTAAAACCCAAACGCCTTTCTCTCCTCGAACAACTCCGCGACTCCTTCCCAACAACCTCCACCCCGACCTTCCACTTCCGCGCCACCCTCTCCCTCCCCACTCTTGCAACACCCGGCGCACCACTCCCCCTTGCCATCCGCGTCGCCGTCCTACCACCCCCACCAGGCAGCCACGCGTACACCTTCGCGATCCCAGACATCACCGTCACACGAGTCGACGTCAGAGTGCGCGCATACACCGGAATCCGCTCCTCCTCCCCTACCACATCTCCGCCCTCCCAGTCCTCCCCTCCCTCCAAATACCCGCCCCAAAAAGACGGACAATTACCCTCAACGACATTCCACAAAACCGTTCTTCGAACTTCTCACGCCCTTCCTGCTACCGCGCGGTTCTGCCCTAAGGAGGGCGACTTCGAGGGCCAGCAGTGTGTGGTTAAACATGTGATTTTGCCTAAAGAGGAGGCCACGCCGGGGTTTAAGACGTGGAATGTGTGGAGGGGGTATCGGGTTAGGTGTAAGGTTGGGTTTAGAGTTGTCGGGAAGGATGTTGGGACCGTTTGGGAGGGGGATTTGAATGTCGTTGAAGATGAGGAGGAGACGGAGGGGGGATGAGTGGGTAAGTGAGAGTTGGAGATGATGAGGGGATAATCGAGCGAGGGGGGGTTAGAGGTGGTCCGGGGCGTTGTAATGAGGTGGGGGTGGTTCGTATGCGGGTTTGTGTGTATGTATTTCAATGTATATATAAGTGTTCTTAATATAAGGGTATAGTAATGTAGATCGGGATTGTTGAATATTATTCTCTCGTCCGCCGTTTCGATCGCGAACAAGACGCAGTAACGGCACATATCACGCCTTAAGCAGCGGAAAAAGAGAAGGAATTTACACAACTGAAACTCGTGGTCAGAAGGGGGTATCTCAGATATATTCAAATGCTGTTACTTCTGGTTGGATAAAACCACTACTCATCTCTTTTCGACCTCTCCTTTCTAACATACCGCTCCTCCAAGAACCCCCCACTCCTACACATCTCCCACATCCCCAAACAACCCCGTTAATTCTCCCTATGCTCAACCCCCTCATCCTTCCCCTTTTCCCCCACCACACCCCCAACAACCGAGCTCCTCCTCCTCTCCGCAACCATCATACCCTCCTCCGTATCCTCATATCCGATCAGCAAATCGCCGTGCTTATTGAACCTATGCGGCATCTCGTGGGCGACCTTGACAACGTCAAACACGCCCGTCGTTTTATGGAAGATTTCATCCATTTCCTCGAGGGAGCGGTACGCGGTTTCCGGGAAGAAGAAGTAGACGGAGGGAACCATGGCGGCGTTGATGACGGCGAAGATGATGTAGGTTTTGTAGCCAATATTTGCAAAGGCTACGGGGGTTATCATTACGACTAGGAAGTTGAAGATCCACTGAATCGCGCGCGAACACATAAGACGTTAGTGGCTTGGTTCATGGTAGTGGTACTTTTCGGACTTTTCTTCGTTTTGAAGGGAGGAAGGAAGGAGAGGGGAGGGTGATGGTAGAGGGAAGAACTCACGTTAGCAGTCGTCGAAATGGCATTCGCCGGCGCGCGGATACTCAGCGGCGTAATCTCAGCAGGATACAACCACGTCATGCCCAGCCACCCAATCGCGAAGAAGGAATTGAAGACGAAGAGGAACACGGCGGCGGCGATGCCCATGCCATTTGATACGTGGCTGGTGGTGCCGGCTAGCACGGCCATGGACATCGCTTGGCCTGCTGCGCCGAAGATCATGAGGGAGCGGCGACCGAATTTCTCGATGGTGAAGATGGCGACCCAGGACCTGTTTGGAAGAAGGGTGAGTGTGTGTTGGATGAGGGTTGGATGAGGGTTGGGGGAGGGGAAGGGGGAGCACGTACGCCATCCAGTATTCTGTTCCGTTGCAGGCGGCTAGGAGACGACTGAGGAATGGGGACATGCCGATGTTTTGCTCGAAGATTGTGGCGGCGTAGTAGGTCTGGGGGAGATGGTAAGTCAGTGGGATTCAAAGACGGTGCGGTGGGATATTTGTGTAGGCAAGCATATCATTCGAAGTTTCCGCGTTATTTGTATTGGACTTATACGTACAATGATATTGATTCCCGAAATCTAGATGTAAAGTTAGCATAATCTCGATGAATACGCATTTCGCGGTTGTGGAATCCATACCTGCTGGAACATCTGGTTAACATAAGCCAGCGCAGTCCTATGAAAATTGCGACTCCGATTCATCTTGAAGCAATCCCTAAACCCACCCTGCGCCATCTCAAACACCGTATCCTTGACAGCCTGGAAATCACTCTGGATCTTCTTGTCATCTGGAGGAAGATCGCTGAGAGCGCACAGGACTTCCAAGGCGTCTTCCTCGCGGCCCTTGAGAATCAACCATCGAGGCGATTCGGGAAGACCGGGAATTGCGATGAGAATGAAGAGGGCGAGTACGATTTGGAAGGCGATGGGGAAACGCCATGAGATTGAGCTGGGTTCGAGGAACGAGAAGCCGAGATCGAGCCAGTAGCTGAGCATAACGCCGAAGACGATGAGTGAGCCCTGCACAATGTGTTAGTTTACGATACAAGAGTCTGGGTATTGGTGCCCTCGTACTTCTATCATGACCATCTGACCTCGTCTGTGCGATTTCGAAGTTTCTGCTTGCCACGTTGGTACACTGCAGCTTTGTCAGTACAGTGCGCCCCTTCCACTCCTCGAGCAAGATGTAAACATACGTAGATGTGTTCATGCCATTTCCGAATCCCGTAATCAAACGCCCCACGATAAACTGTGTGAGTCCGAAAGAAGATGCCTGAAGGGTAGCTCCGATGACCATAATGGCGCTGCCGAAGAAGATGGTGCGTTTACGTCCGAGCATGTTTCCTAGCCAGATAGTGGCTACCGCGCCGAAAAAGCATCCCAATGTGTATGCGCCGACCGTGATACCCTGAACATTTGAAGTCTGGCTAGGGTTACTGCCTGGAGGTGGATTTGCGACATTGATTTCGGGGAAGACGCGGAGAAAGGAACCCAAGGTGAGCAAACCACCTGTGACTCCTTGATCTGAACAAACAGTTAGTGGGATGATTCGAAAGCTTGAGAGATTGGAAATAAACAACGAACCATATCCGAAGAGGGCGAAATCAGTGCCGGCTATAACCGCAATAGCAATGTTAAGCTTCGTGCCCGTGAGGCCGTAGAATTTCTTCATGACGACAATCTACGTGTGACCGAGGCAAAAAGTAGGGATCGGCAAAATTGTTGGGGTTTTAGGAAGTTAAGCTGAGATTCACCTCGCAACCGAGATTCAGAGGGATCATAAGGAACACACAAAACAAAGTATTCAAAGAGCCAACGCAGAGGATCACCCAGCAATGTTCCAAACAACAGATGGTTCCTTGTGGATACTTATACTCAATTGCTAGTTAGCGTGCAGCACCGGCAAAGCTTTGCAGCGTCTTGATTGAACCAAGACGGCACCAGTTTGCTTACCTTGGAAGACAAGACCCATTCATGACGTTGAGAGTGGAGCGCCCGCCATTGATTGCGGAGAGAACACTGGACCGAAGAGCGGCCGCCCCACGGGGATGTCCGCCTTCGACAGGGCACGTGTGGTGTGAATCTTTTGCTGGCCATGTACGGATTACCCGTTTGGGCGATACCGAAAGACGCCGTGTCGAATGGGAGTTGTTGGAGGTTTCACGGTACTACAAAACTCCATGCCATCTACACACCAAAATCCCGCCACCGAGAAGACGCCGCCCCGTTTAATGACGCGGAAAGGGGACGCTGCGCTGATGACAGGACGCCTTACGACTTTTAGTGATGTTAACCTAGGGTCGAGATTGTGATTCGCTGCGCATTGGGATATTTGGAGGAGGTGAAGCGACTATTTCATGGTTCAGCATCTTGTGCGCGTATGCATGCGCCAGTCTTGGCCTGTGTGCAACTACAGAACTTATACAATAGGAGTATACCGCGGGAAATCAACAATGACAACTCTCGCTGGCTCCGGCTAGTCATACGAGTATTATGTGAGAGGTTGAAATCGCGATCCCGGAATTTCTACCCGAACGCTGTTCTCGAGCACTGGAGATGATTCTCTTAATCACTTGTCTCTCAACAGACTCTTCAGCATTCAACGGAAAACAGCTTTACCATTATCAAAACTAGACATTCTAACGTTGTTAAAAAAATACCTTTCTACCCACGAGCCACTATTCCCCTAATCAATCCTATAATCAACCACATAGCCACTCACGCCTGGCGTAAAGGACGAACAAAAGACCGAATATCCTCCGTCATCAATTCAGGCTCCTCAGCGGCTCCAAAATGTCCACCCTTGGGAAACATGTTCCACTGGCGCAAATCCGTGTGCGCAGCGACCAGAGATCGTGGCTTGTGCATCAAATCCTTGGGGAGTGAAGCGACAGCAGTCGGTACACTGATCTCAGGTTTGATATCGTTGACCAGTGCCATAGTCATGGGAAAGTTCGACGCTCGACAGAAAAGTTCCGTACCGACAAAACAATTGGTGAACCAGTAGAGTGACAAATGGGTAAGGAGAGTGTCCTTGTCGAACTTACTTTCCACATCTCCATTGCAGTCGCTCCAGGCGCGACGACGTAGCAAGATCCAAGCTGCCATCCCGACCGGGCTGTCGTGCATAGCCCACGCCAGAGTCTGCGGATCAGCACTATTGATCAAAACATGAACAAAGTCGCCAGGCCCTCTCTTCTGCTCCCCAATCAACTCCCTCTCCTCCTGCGTAAACTCCGCCGGATCACCAGCATCATGCGGAACTCCCGGCAGAATCGGAAACGAAAGATGAACACCCATAATAGACTCGGGATGCGCGTGCCCAAGTCGAGCACTCACAAACGCCCCCGCATCACCACCATGAGTGACAAACTTCTCATACCCCAGCCCTTTCATCAACTTCACCCACAGCTCCGCAGTCTCAGCATACCCAACCCCATTCCGCCCCACAGGACCCGAGAAACAGAACCCAGGAAGCGAAGGCACTACGACATCAAACGCATCTTCCGCGTTCCCCCCATACGCAGCGGGATCCGCAAGTTTCATAATCACATCGCGGAAATCCCAGAATGTCCACGGCCATCCATGATTCAGGATGATAGGAACAGGGTTCGGTCCTTTCCCGCGCACGTGGATGAAGTGAATCGGCACACCGTCGATTTCAGTGCGAAACTGTGGGAACGCGTTGATACGCGCTTCTTGGGCGCGCCAGTCGAAGGTGGTTTGCCAGTAGGAGATTAGGGATCGGAGGTAGGTTCCGTTGACGCCGTAGGACCAATCTTCGTTGTCGAGTTCGGGGGCCCAGTGCGTGTTTGCGAGGCGAGTTTTGAGAGCGAAGATGTCGCTCTCGGGGATATTGATCTTGAAAGGGGTGATTTCCATTGTCGGAGAAGTGAGGGAAGTTCAATGTGATGAGTTGATGGAGATGTTTGAATGAAGGCGCTGGTTTGTGTCTGTTTGATAGGCACGCATCAACTTGCTTATATATTGCGCAGAGTTATATGCTCGAAGGAACGAGATGCTTCGAGAGACATCTTTTCCTTTCGTTCAGGAATGATCCAGAGGTTTCGCGAGACTTCTTTCGTGTTCGAATCAGTAAGACTCACTACACAGGTTGGTGATTCGCTACTCTGAGGTCGAGCGTAAAAGCTTGGAGTTTGATGTAAGCGCTAAAAGTGCAGCGTGCTTAACTTGACCCAGCATTTGACTAGTCACTCACACAGTAATCTCCAAGTCCGGAGAACACAATATCTTCTCGAGGATAGTAAATGAATGAGATACATACCGTTCAAGAAAAGAAGATAAGAATCTGTCAACACTAACAGAAAGTTGTTGTCGAAATGTGGCGCGGCGAGGGAGTCATCAAATCAGAGAATATTGACAGCACAGCACGAGGCGTAAATAATGCAGCATATTTCTATTTCTTGCCAAAATTAAAGAGAGAAAGACTTGTAAAGCTGAGGGCGTCCCGGCGCATTTCTGAAAATTGACCCTGATTCCACCGTGCTGGAACATCGCGCGATCTGCCCTCGAGTTCTCAAAGAACAGAATAAAAATAATAAAAAAAGCAAACACAAACAAGTCTATACCACAACATTCAACTCAAACCGGGATGATGAAATCGGGAATACTGGTAGGATAGTGACTCCAAGATGATAGATATTGTCGATCATCCAGGACCACCCACCCTAAACCATCCTAACAGTTCTCACTCCCGTGAACAAAAACCCTGAATCCATCGTCGAACCACTCAAAAGCAGGGTTAAAAGCATTATCGTCCTGCCACGACTGCGGCGTATGTCCATAGCACTCCTTGTACTTTGAATCGATGATGTCGCCCAACTGTCGGCTCGGAAAGGCTTCGTGGTCGTTGCTGCAGATGAAGGCTCCGGTGCCGCCGTAGCATGCGATGCGCGGGCAAGGGCCGTTGCGCTGGACGGCAATCAGGGCATCGCCGGCATCGCGGAGCTGGTCAACGATGTTTGCGACGCGTGGTTCGGTGAGTTGGGGTTGGGCGGCGTTGCATTCGAGGTTCGTAGCGGAGACGAGGGCGGTGGTTGCGAGGGCGAGGAGGATGGTTGGGAACTGCATTTTGAAGGTTTGGGAGTTGGGTTGGGATCTTTTTTGAATAGATTGTTGTATTTTTGAATGATTGTGTTAATGAATGAATGAGTAGTTGATTGATGCTGTGGTGAATTGGAAGACTGGTGGGAGTACTGCACGGTTTATATAGGACTTTGTTGGCCAGAATGGACTAGTTAAATACCTATATCTGTTGTGGTTCTGAGGATGAGAGAGATTGAAACTCTGGTCCTCAAGCCACTGTCATTGCGTTCCTCGTCTGCTTGTGTTGGTGGTTGACATCCCTCATTCTCACTGTACTAAGGAGGTGTAGCATAGTTTCTGATTCAGCTGACCTCATAACCTTCTATTCTACTCCACAAATATGTAGCCGCCTGTTAACTCGGGTCTTGTTAGTGTTTTAAAAATACCGATGCGCCTGAGAATCATGCACCCCAAAGGAAAACAGGCGAGGTGAAATAATTGCTCGAGTCGGGTGTGACGTTAGGAATGATACTCCGTGAGGCCACGTTATGTTCGCGAATGCGTTGGACAGCGGGAATACAGCATCATATTACGCTCATTTTTTCAGAGTGGCTTCTGGTTATATTTAGTGATCTCAGATTGGTTGCGATGCGTGCATAGATGATTCCTTGTTCTTCCAAATGGACCGCCCAAAACTATTACTCGCGACCATATTTCACTCACTAAGATGTAGACAGCGTGGACTTTGCATTGAAATCATTTCACTCTTGAACTTAAAAGCGCTATATGTATCTTTCATTAGGCATAAATTCGTTAAGCTGTGTCTAGAGAACTTTTGAAATACTCCATGGGGTATCGTTGCTGTCAAGTACATATTGCCTCCCATACTGTACGCCTTCAGATTGGGCATCATATTTTTGACCACCATTTTCCCGCCCCTTTTTTACTTGAGCTCCCACCAGGCTCCTCGCCTTCATTTTGATCCCAACTGCTTATTCGTAATCGTTTCTTCTTCGTAGAAAGTGTTGGAGAGGGGCCCTCTTGATACGTGTCCAGTGCCTCTACACTGTCAGCCGGAGGCAGCGCTCGAGTATGTCCCCTCCGTATTCGCTCCAGCTCTTCCACTTCTCTCTGCACTTGCCGTTGAGTGGATTGCCAAACATTTTCGTACGTGTTGTCTTCTTCATCTGACTCCGTGAGGGCCCGTGTTTCTGAACGATTATCGTCACCTCTCATGAGGTTGTTCATGTTGATGCCTGATGCTGTCGAGGTTGTCTTTCTTGTACGCGATCGGGAGGTAGAAATTCCTCCATCGTACGAGGAGTCGTTGTGCGGAGGGCGCGGGGACGCTAAGCCGAACCGTTCGAGTATCCGCTGGAAAAGCGCGCGGAGGCATGGGATACAGCAGGTAGCCAATGCAAGTAAAGCTTCCGTAGAACTCAAAAAGCCAACGCGAATCGCATTGATGATAGGATTACCGACGAAGAATCTTGTTAGGTAGTATGTTTTGACTGCAGCAACGATACCCGCGAAGAGGCCTAAGCCCATCAGAACTCCGAGGATGATGCGTTCACGGAGTGGGAGTTGCACTTTTCGTAGGAACGATATTGGAAGTAGTGCAAACAGGACATCTGTTATTACGTTGATGCAGTTGATGGCTATTGCAATCCCTCCTTGGGCTTCCATGGAGAGACATTTGGCTTTCGGTCTGATCGTGAAGTCCCAAGCTGCACGAAGAGGTATGCACTGTAGTGCTTGAGACAAGACGCTTAGTATGCACACGACGACAAGGACGCCGACGAAAAACCACAGAAAGTTGCGCATGTATCGTGCTTGCTCGAACCGGAGGAGCATGAATGCGACAGATAATTTGGTAAAAGCTATGCCCAACATCCAGAATATCTCTGCGATAACTGCGAACATAAAGGCGTCTTGGAAATCTTGGAGTGATAATTTTGTCGTATCTTTGTTACCGAAGTCATGCTTCACGGTCTGAAGTAGAAGAACGGTAGTAGTTATAACGCAACACTGATTCTATTAGTTAGTGCGACGAATGCTGATTCTCTGCTGTGAACATACATACATATGAAACTACAGCAAAGAGATCGTCCCAAGACACCCGGAATGCTGGATATAACCTTGTCCATATTCTAGCTGTGACTAATGTCGACGTGATTATCATCAGAATGAAAGACGTTCCAATGAAGGCACGCGCAAGAACCCGACCGGAGTTGGCTACTGGCTTGAAGTCCATGGCGGCAGAGCGTCGCAGTTGCGACTCCCATGAGGGAGAGAAGAGATCGATCAGAAGTTCGTGGGATAAAGAGGCGTGAGGTGGAGACGAAGAATAGACAGCACGTCCCCGTTGTGGGTTGCCCAGCGTACATAACCGATCCGCAGCTCGGGGACCTGTCGAAACCGTGGAGCGATGACTCGCGTATGCCCAAGTGCGGGTCGAAATGACGAAAGCATTTGATACACGTCGCAGGGTTTATGACTTATGTACAATTTACTCTCAATTTGCAATTTGATCAGTTTTCGTACTGCGACCATAACTGAAGCAAATTCGGTACATGTAGTGAAGGATCACGAACAGTCTCCACAAACAGAAGCCACACACGCACGTCAGATTCTCACCCAGGCACGAAGAAAATTATTGTTCACCTCCGCCTGGGCGTTGGGCCGTATTCCGACACGCTAGTACCATGACAGCTTCGCGTGGCTGGGGACTGCTTTTCGTGGGATCGATCGTACTTTTTTAAGTTCCGGGGAAACGGTAGGCAAATCTAGATGCAACAGCGGGATGGTGGACCATGCGTGATCCTTAAAAAAGGGTAAAAATGAATAGCAATTGCCCCTCACAGCAGTCCTTACATCGTTGAACTCGAAATTTCATGAGCTTGTAAACTATGGCAAGCAATTGATGCATCGCTCAATACCAGTTCGATTCTTCAGTTCTAACTGCCCAGTGAAGGAAAGGGTGCCTCTTCCCTCAAACGAGGTGTGTGTCTACAAGCTCATTGTGTTCACAAGATTTCACGTAATTTCTTAGAACAGCAATTGTTATGCTAGAATTCAAGAGGCAGCCTAAGGTCGAGGTTGGAATCACGCATAGGGTGGCCAAACTATTTTTTGCGCGATCTAGTTTCATGCTAGGTATTTCATGGATGCATCCCCACTTAAGTATCACGCAAAAATGATGCCGTCTTGGCATCCCTAACTTACGGTTTGCCTGGTGTCAGTGACATGCCGTGCGAAGCACATATGCCATGCAAGGTATTTCGGTGATTTTGACCTGCCATGCTCACCAGCTGGAGGACGATCGATTAGATTTGTATCGTATGAAAGTACATTAAGAAGTTCAGCCTATGTGCCATAAACAAGATAAAAGCCATAAATCCACTGGACACGCTAGGAGACAGAATCAAAGCTAAGTTGTAGGAAGGTACAATAAATTCCCCGGTTGTCAAACCACAAGTGACTCACAATACACACCATCTGCGGAGCAGAAAGTATACGTGAAATCCATCGTAGCTTCGGATTCTGGTCCACAGGGAGAGTTCAACCAGCTCACATCCTCGATTCTTCGCCATACAGGGATCGTTTTTATGTTTTGCAACAATTCCATTTCCCCTGATCCACTTTCTTCAATCTCGATAATACGTTCGATTACCCTTGCAGTAGCTGTACTTTCCCAAGCCGCCTCACGTATCGGTCGCTGTCGCAAAATGCTTATTGCCTCGCGCCGGAGCCTGGGATGCCGACATTTAGACCCAATTATAAATAGTACAGGGACAATCCCAGTTTCTGGTGTGAAGGTCGGCTGCGATGACTCGGTATCAACTTTGGGAACGGCTGCCACATCACGCGCCAGTGTCATCGCTTGTTGAAACTGGGGTAGGAAGTCATCGTAATCCATCTCTCTGCCAGATCCGCACGTATTGAGAAGCAGTCCAGCAATGACGTACTGCAGACGCATCAGCGATATGCAGGAATTTGTTGCGCACAAATAGTCATGCTGTAGCATGTTTTCGAACATGCTCAACCACATCCGCAAATGAACCCGAATCTCTTCTTGGAGTGACGAGTTTGATGTCACTACCTCGCCAACTGAGTATATCTGCTGTTCTTGACTTGTGTACCAGCGCAATCTCATTACCCTAGCAAGCAAGACTTGGAGAAACTCTGCTGCTTGATCGAGAGATTGAAAGACGGTACGGGAAGATGGAAACCAAGACATCACTGATATTCGGATGTCCAGTGGATTCCAGTCCGTTATAAATTGCACAGCCTGGGTATCAAGACGTCGGATCTGATTTGTGACCTGAGACACGAGCATGCTGAGTTTTGAGGCTTCAAAGTCGTGATAAGCATCAACATTATCCCTCGCCAAATTGATGGCATTGCGCGAGAGCTTTACACCCTCTGATAAATGTTTCATTGCTTGAACGTCATCGCCTGCGAGGTGGTCGAAGCATATGAAGAGGTAGCATACTAGAAGAGTTATAGCTATCGCTTCTGTGTCGCTGCTACTTCCATGTTTCAATAGAAGTTGGATGGCACGATTATAATAATCAAGAGGAGTCTGGTCGTCCAGCCAATTCTTCAGAAACTGAGATTTTGGCGCGCCGACAGTACGATTGCGGTTAAGGTATTTTCTGTGAATTGAAGCCACTGCCAGCGCGGCATAGCGTACTGATGGTACTGTTTGCGAGAAATACATTAGGGTGTGGCGCCATGGTGTGCTGGGACGGTAGGCATTCAAATGCTCGATCGAAATGCATTCAAAGAAGATCATTGCCTCCCCTTGATCAGAGCTTCTCACTGGGGTGATCATCAGGGGTCCGGTTGCGTTGAAGCTCAAGTCGCATTCTTTCGCGTGCCAGTTGTCGGTTTGACACGTGACTTTCGCCGCGCGTGGTTGGTGATTTTGGCTGACCCGAATATCTCCTTCTTTCCTAGGACCGAGGGTGTATTCACTGTTTACTTCACAGACTCGACCTGTAGAAGAACACTTCAGGCATGAAGGTTCATACAGATCGCATTTGATTCGTCTTATTCTGAGAGCACGTTCAGACGTTAGATTTCAGGATACTGAAGATGTGGATGTTTCCTCACAGCTATCATAAGATCGGTCCAAGACTCACTTACTTGCATGTTTTGCAGCCTCTTCTTGATTTCGGAGCCCATTTCCGGGGCTTCTTTCTCCAAGCTTGCTTGGCTTGTTTAGTGATCTCATCTGTCTTACGGTCCATCGTTGTACGCGGCAGTATGCTAGAAAGAATGACAAGAGATGATCAACCCTTCGTTGTTCGTACACCGATGATAATAACTTTCCCTAACTTCTGTACGAACTCGAGAGAATGGTGAGTGGCTTAAAGAAGAGAGCAAAGACGCATATCTATTAGTCCGAACATAGAACATTACGTACGCAGCAGAGGCAGAGCGATTGGTCGGTTCGTACAAGTGGATACATGAACTAGCCAGATGCAGACTAGTCTAGACATTCGGAAATGAACGAATGCACTGGAGATTTTATATCACGTGGAAGTCCATTCGTGAATTCACATGTTTACAGGAGAGCAGGTTGAAACGTTGCTGGAATTGTGGTAGCTTCACTACAAGCTGTGCACCTTTGTAAGAGCGGGTGTCCATCTTGCCACGCAAAAACCACATTGATGCCGGCGTCTGTGCTCCAATCCTCATACTGTAAGTTGTTTCGAGATCTGTCGAATGTGCCCAGGTGTTTCTCAATGACGGCGATCGATACCTACCGGTATATTTGAAGTTGACCATAAAAAGAGTTACCCCTGGAGTAAATGTACTGATCCGACTCGTTTGCGACGAGATGTGGCATTTGCTCTAGAGAAAAATGGAATGCATGTCTGCATACTTGAACCCTAATTCAATGGGCTGAAATTAAGAAATAGTTGTAGCAGTGTGAGCTCTGCGGGTCGGGGTACACAGTAATTGACATTGATTGGATGGTTCGTACAATCAGCACATCCGGATCGGAGGATTATAGCATTGGGCCTGGGGTGGGGGCCGCTAGTAATACGTGGCTTGCCAGTGATGTCCAGCAGTACTGCCTTCGTCTAGAGATCTAGGTAGTGCTGGGGAACTAGTTCTTAGGATGATGTTAATTGGATGGTTCGCATAAATGGGGCAGTGAGAAAACGTGCGCCTTGCGCTATGAGCACCGCGAGTCCGTAGGAACAATGCAGCCACAGGAGACTTCAACGTCATGAAGATCGAGGCATGTCGCTTGGCGGGTTTCGAGCAGACTTTACTATATGTATATATATGTCTTCTGGTTTCCTAGTGTCCACGCTGAACATCATCACTCTCTCTCCCGAGACACACTTCAATCGTCTTTTCATCGGCAGTTTCGGACAGCAACATGTACAAGGATTTACTCATATTTACATTGTTCACGCTCGCTAGCGCCGATGGCTTTGCTGATGTGAGTCTTCAGTCTTGCCAGATCTTGTTGAACAATGTTTATGAACCGTCTAACGAATTATCTAGATCCAGCCCTCTACTAACCTTACATGGACGCCTTGCTTCGACAGCTTCGACAGCTTCGGCTGTGCCAAATTGAAAGTCCCATTGGACTACTCAAATGAAAGCCTCGGAACTACCTCAATCGCATTCTTGAAACTGACCGGCAAGAATGCCACAGTGAATTCACCGAGCATCATCTTGATACCTGGTAAGAATTGATCACCCTCAGTTTGAACGGATAAAGAAACTCCACGTCGATGGACTAAATCGCTCTTAGGTGGCCCGGGTGGATCGGGAGTTGATCTCTTGACTTCTTCTGCGAGCTTTGCAGAGCAGGCCTTCGGACCTCAGTATAACATCATATCTTATGACCCGCGTGGGGTGAACAACAGTGGCTTGACGCTTGACTGTTTTCCCGGAAATCTTGAAGCGAGGACGACCTTTAGCCGGCTACATACTACAGGGGTTACCAACGTTTCTACGAATTCGCTTCAAGAGCAATTCTTCTCGAGTACTATTTACGGAGACTGGTCCAACAGTGCTGTGAAAACTCATTCGCCTTATGGATACTATGTAACCACGCCAGCCGTCGCAAACGATCTACGTACATTCATCGAAGCCGAGGCCACAATGCTCGGTCAACCGCCCTCAGAAGCCAAACTATGGGCTTATGCCATCAGCTACGGCACTGTTGTTGGCAGCACGTTCGCTTCCATGTTCCCGGATAGGGTTGAAAAAATGGTACTTGATGGTGTCCTGAATGCGGAGGAGTATTACAACAATGACTGGAGGCAGAACGTCGATCAAATGGACGACGGAATGGCAGAGTTCTCAAAGCTCTGTCATTCTGCAGGCCCAGAGAAATGTTCATTCTGGGGACCGACTCCAGCTAATATTACATGCAGAATTGACCAGATTCTTGATTCGCTTAAGCACCAACCCGTCGCCATCAGCGGAGTTCCAAGTGGGACGCCAGCCATGGTCACCCACTCAGACCTCAAAGCGCTGTTCCTCGACTCTCTCTACTTGCCCATATCAAAATTCCCAGCCATGGCAGATATTTTGCACCAAGTCGAGAGTGGAAACGTGACCAGTTTAGTGGGCATGTTCTCCAATCTGAATACCACCGTCGATGCTCGTCTTGCTATCATGTGCACGGATTCATCTCGGACTAACAAGCTCACGAGCATTGACGAGTTCAAGGATTTCGTTGAGTACACGACTTCCAAGAGCAAGTATCTGGGCGATCTTTGGCCTATATTCCAAGATCCAGTCCTGTGTAGGTCATTGCAGCCAGAGTTGCCGGATAGCATGTTGGTTCAAGGTAAGCAATGTCCCTTATCTATTCTATTCATACTGGAAGACTAAGTCAAGCTGACTCGATGTATACACAGCCCCAATCAGTGCACAAGAAAAGCCCACATCATTCCCAATACTATTCACCAGCAACACCATTGACCCGATCACGCCTCTGATATCGTACGTCTCCACTACAACCAGGTCTCACATGCGTAAAACTTACTAAAGCTGTCTGTTCTTCAGAGCCCGCACAATGTCATCGCGATTCGCTGGATCAGTACTCCTGCAGCAAGAAGGTATCGGTGTAAGTTTGCGCCTACCCTCAAATCTTCTGACACGTGTCCTTACTTACGATGTTTCCTTCCTTCCCAGCATACGGTCATTAACCAAGGAGGATCGATCTGCTATTTTGGACATGTCCAGATGTACTTTCAGGGGGTGGTGCCATCTGCTAACACTACATGCTCGATGGAGTTGACACCTTTCGTGAACGATCCTGTCGTTCCCTAGCAGGTGGAGTGCTTCTTTGGTTTCTCTTGCTTCACACCCGGTTTATTGGGATAATCCTCACAGGAGGCGAGGCTGGCTACCCAGCTACCCTAATTTGTGGCTTAAGGCAATGAAGGATCAGATTGAAAGTTCTTTAGACTTAATATGTAATGTAGCATCAATACCAGCTTTGTACTATAGAATACCGAGATTACTTTCTTCATTTGTTTCGCTATCTGTTGAACCGCTCTTAGCTGCCGTAGATCAAAAACTAAGAGCAATGCCTATTTCGAATATTCCTTATAACGCTGTTCCCGGGTGGAGCAACCATCAAGAGTGAGAGAGTATTATGGATATTTAGACATCCGACGATAGGAATAAAAGATATAGAAAATTCAGCTGCAGATCATTCGCTGCGTCTAGTGCTGTACCAACACAACAGGTCCCTCGTAGTGTTTTCTACCTCGCAGAACATAGTCCACTAAACACAGGATGGAAACACCCACGAACATCACACTTGCCCAATTGAAGCCTTCCAGTGTTGTCGGAGTAGATTCGGGCCAGAAACACCAGAAGAAGGCGTGCGTCGCATATAGAAAACCTAGCGCATTGACGACAACGCCCCAACGCCCAAGAGACCAGCGGCACTGAATAAGCAGTTCGGGATGTCGAACTCGACGGTAGAGAACGCAGCCAATTGAGATCATGTAGGTGATCATCACGGAGACGACGTTGAGCGAGATAACTGAGCACCGTTAGATTTATCTTGCGTTCTAGTAGTCATGCAAAAACTTACTGGCGTTGAAAGCAACATCCGAGCCGATATTAATAAATGATAAAGCGATTGTAATCGCAGTTGTAACCGACACCGCACGCGCGGGGATCTGTAATTTCGCGTTCACTGCCCCAATCCAGTGGCTAAACGGCAGCCCGTTATCTCTCGCAAAAGCCCAGGTTTGACGAGAGGTCGATAAATTGAAGCTCAATGTTCCCGCGAAGATGAGTACTGTTGGGATGACATTGAGGGCGACAACGCCCCCTGCAGGCACCGCCTGACTGAAGACCCAGATGTGAGGATACCCTGTGGGATCATCAAGAGCAGCGGTGACATCGGTCATCATGAACATGTAGCTGACAAGAAAGATCATTCCGAGGGCGCCGTTGAGGAAGTAAGAATTGACCATGGCACGTGGGACTGTTTTTCCGGCGTCCTTGATTTCTTCAGACATATGCGCCGCAGCATCGGTGCCTTGCATAATGGTTAGTCGCAGTCGAATAATGTTGTATTCGGTTACTCACAGATGCACGCATAGATGGCGGACACTTGACCGACCATCAGTGACAGTCCCATGGAGTTCCACCCTCCACTATTCGTAAATTCAGTAAAAGTTGCCTTCGCCGATAACCGTGGTGATAACACCCATAGGATGATGATAATGACCAAAAATCCGACGATGTGAAACCCGAACATGACGTTTTGGAAAAGTGGCATGAATCTCTCGCCCCAGATATTGAGGTACCAAACGAGAATTGCGACGGCGATTACCATGAGCGTTCCTTGCCAGTTGGTGGGTTCGTATTCCGGATATGCAACGACGGCGCACGATTGGATGAGCGTGCCTACAAGGAACGGTCCTGATGCAGTTCCTGCTTGCCAGGAAAGCGTTGACATCCAGCCTTTCATCGAACGGTCAGCCATCGCAGCATATTACAAAGGAAAAATCTGTGGGTACCTACCAGTAAAGTAGCTCAACGGCTTCTGGACACTGGGTGGCGCAAACTCAGAGACCCAGTGATACTGTCCACCAGCTGTTCTGCATTCATGTTAGTTATCAAAGTGGCGGTTTTGGACCCTCAAGAGGTTCATAACTTACGGAGCCATGGATGCCATCTCCGCGAGCGAGGCGATGACAAAAGTCATCCCGATAAACGTCCACACATAGGACCAAATTAACCCTGCTGGTCCCCCGTTTACTAGGCCTTGTTGTGTTGCAGTCATGAGCACCTCCCACGTTCCTTGGATTATGACGGTAAAAGCTAGAGCGGACAGTGAACGGTAGTTGCGCTAATGTTCGTCAACATTAAAGAAACGTTCAATCAGAGCGACAAGTAATGGGATACACACTTTGAGCTCCTGAGTTTTCCCCATTCGCATCATATTCGCCTCATCATCCGCCGTCATGTCCCTCAGAACCGCATGATAACTTTCTGTTGAAGTTACATCGCCTTGATTGTCGTCCCCAGTCTCCGCTGTCGCGTTGTTGTGAAATCGTTTTTCAGCATGCCGCGCCATTTCGAAGAAATCTAGCTATCGAACGGCGGCTGTAGTGCGATTGTCAAAGAATCAAAGACGAAGAGTAAAAAAAAGAAAGAAATGACAAGTGAAAAAAGATCCGGAACGGCACACAAAAGTGCGCTAGGCTTCAAACATAACGAATTCCAAAAGTCTGCCAATCTTCGCGTCTTGGGATTCCAGACGATACTGGAAAAAGGGAGGCCTAAACCC
This sequence comes from Periconia digitata, assembly GCA_948474695.1. Taxonomy (NCBI): domain Eukaryota; kingdom Fungi; phylum Ascomycota; class Dothideomycetes; order Pleosporales; family Periconiaceae; genus Periconia; species Periconia digitata. The sequence goes on along the minus strand of CAOQHR010000004.1, from coordinate 1,765,017 downwards.
CTACACTTTCGACTGTGGGTCGTCGCGAAACAGAGCTACCAGATCAATTCAGGGACTAACGTGCCTCGGCACGCATATTCCCGTCCTCGGCGACCTTATAGTGTACGTTGGAGATCACCAATTGAAGCCAATTTAGGATCTACAAACCTCCCGTGGGTTTGTGATTGGGCAATGGGGCTGTGGGGCGATACCCTGATATCCTATTACAAACCCGCTTTTCGTACGTGTAAGCATTGCCCTGAGGGTAGTCATTGCAGAAAAATCTTTCAATAGGCAATGCAACGGCAAATGTTGTTTGTCGGTGTTGGGGGTGCTGCGCTTTTGAATTTACCGGTCTTTACTAAACCTGAATTCCATCTAGTGGCATCTCGAAGAAGGGGATCTAGACAGACTAGTCAGGGGCAATGTCATTAATATAGCAGGGGCATTGCCGCATATGTTGTTTTACACTTCCATACCGTACTGGTGATCTCATGATGTTTGGTGGCGAATGGCTTGTGATTGTAGGTGGTTGTGCTCGATCAGATCATTGATGGCGAACGACAACTACATCTTGACGTTTGCACTTCTGCATGTCTGGGCATAGGTATGCTCGCAGTATTTACGCTACGCGCAATGCACTTCTAGTAATCTTGGAAGAAGGTATACATGATTCCGAGGAGATAGTGAGGGGTCCCGAGAAGCACGCGAGCTGTTGTTTCTGAGGCGAGGTCACGTTGTCTGATTTAAGTTTCGTATTTCGGGGAATTTATTGCGTGTTCGATCAAGAAAATCCTTGGATTGCATATTAAATGAAGGCTCATCTTTTCCACTGAATACATGAAGAGAGATGCACTCTGGTTGTGCGAATGGCTTTCTACAGTGAAGGAAATACAAAGGTATGAACGCAAATCACTTACGCGTGCAGCAGCTTCTCAGTCAGTATCATATCCCACCCAAATTGCGCTCCAAAACTGCCTTCAATTGATAGAACCTGAAACACTTTTAAGACGGTTCTCGCACGTGCTCCGCATTGGTATCTCGAGGAGCCCCGTGCCCAGAATTTCTCGAACCTCCGTACTTTTGCGCCATCTATGACATCACACATCGGAATTATCTTCAAGCATACGAAAAAAACACCTAGCGCATCGCTACTGTGCCATAATAACCAAACTTGTCATTTGTAGTGGTGCTGTTCACAATGTTATACATGTGTAGCCCGTTCCAGGTCCTCACCACTAGCGAGTTTGCGCAACCCGCTTCAGATTCATGCCATCGCCCAAATCCCAAAGAACCTCAAATCTGGAATCACCATATCGATTGTAAATTAGGCTACAAGGCATGTATCCCAAACAGGACCCAACCCAAAAAAATCTATAAACCCATCTCAGACCGAAGGCAAACAACGCCCAAGAATCAAAGATAAGCTCCCACAAAGAGCAGCTAAGACATGGATCATTTCTCCAAATCCTGAGATTTCCATTCGGCGCTGTTCTTGACTTGACCCCAGTTACCGACTTCGCAACCATTCCTCTCCTTGATCATCTTAAAAGTCCTCATACTGAAGTAGCAAGTCGGCGGCTTTCCACCAGGTTTGATGGGAGCATTTTGATCCATCTCACCATCCTTACCAAATTTCTGGTAGCAGTCGAGAATCGACTCCTAGTACTTCTTCAGGGCATCGCCGCCGAGTCCCCATTTTTCCATTTTGTTGTAAAGGTCGTCGTTGGCTGCGTGGACGTCATCTCTCTTCGAATCCGTGCTGCCGACTTGGTACAGACGGCAGCATTTATTCACCGCCAGCGTAGTTGATGGTGCGCGCACCCTTGCCGTCGCAATTATTGCCACGGTTGTCGAGGGTGAGGTGGTATCTCTCGCTGCGAAGCTTCATGTCAATGAGCTTGTATTGGATGTTGGTCGCGGCGGTCGCCATGATGGCTTTCAGTGATTCCGAGTCGTTCTCGAGAAGCCAGATTGGGTTGTTGAGGAACTTGCCTAAACCCGTCTTCAAACTCCCCGTGTTTCCGAATGCGGGCAGTGTGTCCCATTCTGTGACTTGCTCTGATCTTCCGAGGAGGGTTTCTAGGTTGCGTTTGAGGGCGTCGGTCATGGACCCGAAGATTTCGTCAAGCGCGCTGCTGAGGTCGGAGCTGTCTATGCTATCATTGGGGTTATTTTTGGCTTTTTCGACTTCTTCGTTGACGGTTTCAAAGGTGTTGAGGACGTTGTCAAAGAGCTCGATGCCCTGCTCCAGTCTTTCTGCTGAGATTGGACCCTACAGTTATATCTGTTAGATTTGATTTGAGACTGGCATAGATTAGGGCCGAGCGTATTAACTGCGCATTTAACGTAGTAACGTATATAACATCCTAATAATCTAGTAGATATATACAGGTTTGTAGTATTAAGGTTAAAAACTATAGTACGCTTGTTACCTTCTGCTACAAGAGCTATAGCAGAGTTTTGATAAGGCTTTTTATATCTATTAACCCTGTCTTACAATAGCACCCACCCTGACACCTACGCCGCGCGACGAACCCTTCAAAATCAACGTTGAGACAGATACTGCTTTGCTACAGTTCGTTTGCTTGAACGTGGAGTGGAGCCAAAATGCATTAAAGCATTCAAAGTACGCAATGGCACTGCCCCTTGCTCTGTCTCGGCCCGAAGGCATTGTGGAGCTCAAAGGCAGTACAATGTGCCACAGCGCTTACCAAGTTGCTGGAACCTGTTGAAAAAGAGAGCGCTTCGGCTATTTCCCGAGTAAATTGTACCATTTACTGTTCTGTGCAGTGGCTATGCGCCGGTCAAGACCAGATGAAACATCGCACATGACTTCTGACTGAGTAGGGTTCTGGTCGCAAGGTGCCAACACTGTTGTCTTCGCACCATGCGCATGATAGAACTCCAGGATAGTATCCGCGATACTGATCACATGCCTACGGCCTCGCGTAGACGAAATGACGCAGTGCCCGTAGACGTCCACATACTCTGATGGGTCAGGCAACGCTTCGCCAGGTTCGAAGCAGCATTGGTATTCAGCAACATGAACAGCAACATCAGGAAGTTGAGTGAGCAGTGCATCAATCGCGACAACTCCGGCTGCAGTGCCTTTGCAAAGTACGGGTAGATGGACTAGCTGACACCAAGATTGAGAGCCCGAGGGAAATCCCGGAAGGGTGAACGGGTAGCAGATTGCTTTCGTCCTTTCTAAATCGTTGATGGCGGATAGTATCCGACCTGCAAAGTAATCGATCCCGTATGCAATTTGAGTTAGGATCTGCGCGCGAAGTCCAGGTGGTCTGGCGTTGATTTCGATCAAATGATACTGAACATCATCGCTAGGGTTCGGCGAAGTGGGCACTAAGTCAATGGAACCGTTGTCACTGCGTAACTCCATACTAGATCGAGAAATTCTTGCTTCAACGTGAAAGACACCATCCGTGAATCCCAATGCTAGAAGATCCTTCGAAATGGCATTGAAGATGGATTGCTGTTCCTTTTGCGGTAGTATGGACGGCGCTCTCATTCCATTCTCGAGAAAGTTTGCAGACGTATGATTGGCCAGGTCGCCTTCACTGGGTGGCTCGTCGACAATCTCCTGAAAAAGCACTTTGCCGTCAGACATGACCATATTGGCATCTATTTCCGGACCATCGTAGTAAGGCTCAATGATGACCCCATCCTTGTATTTCGGACAGATCTTCCGAACTGCCAGAAACAGCTCCTCTTTGTCACGAGCCTTTTGAACATATTGAGAGTTCCAGCCTCCAGTCCTGGGTTTCACTATCAAAGGGTATTGCGGACTGAACTTCCCACTGGTAAAGAGGGAAGCCAAATCATCTTCGCTTTTTGCATTGGCATATTCATGTGAAGCAGCGTGCAAGCTTCGGGTAATTTCCTTGTCAAAAGCTGCTTCATAAGCCGACGAGGGACAGGTCGGTAGGCCGACAATCTCAGCAGCGCGGGCGACGGCAACGAGATAATTATCCGAAAGGGTGAAGATTCCGTCAATAGTTGCGGGATAAGTTGTGATTGCATTCGCGATTCGATACGGAAGGGATTGGTCTTCGCTCATGTCTATCGTTAGAAACGCTTCGCGGAGTTGGTTGTTCTGTGTATTGTCTGCTTGCAGCCAGTGTTTGTCTTCGTCAATGATGACCAAAGAAACTCCCAGAGCTTTGGCAGCGGAGTATACGGGACGACCGACGCGGTAGTTAGGTCGCCCTCTAACCAGAGCGACTCGGCGCTCGGGAATAGGTTGAGTAGACAGCCACGGATATGATAGCCTGCCAAGAAGCTCACGCTCTGTATGTTCTAGATAAAAATTCTGACCAATCTTTGAAAAGATGACTCCCACGGCAGTGTCTAACATGCCAGACAGATTGTTGCTAGTCTGTGATAAACCCTCGAAGGCGCAGTACTGAAGTGGTTTTGAGAACGACTGGACTTCAGAGTTTCGTTGGACCTGGAGCATCTGGAGACGTATGGACAAAAAGTCGGATCGAACTATATAGCCAGAAGTATATGGCAAGACGAATGTGAGCAATCGTACGGAATCCGGGTCATCTGAAAGCTTCGCTAATTGGTCATGTATATATGCGACAGCCTGGGAGCTCTTGATTTCGTCTTGAATGGATTTGGACGAGATAGCATTAGGGTACTGCATATGAACCTTGGGGCCCAGTTTGCGTGAAGGTGCAGCTATGAGGACGTAAACGAGGTGCAATGCATGTATGTGGTTCTGAGTAACATCCGGTGCTATCGTTTGCCTGGCCCAGAGAACAGTCGGTGATGTGACTTCCATTGCAGAAGCTTGAAGAAGGCAATAAGGACGAAAACTTGCAGAGCTTGATAGGCTTTCGGCAATCTTTATAAGTGATTCATATGAACGATTGAGTACATAAGGTTAGACCGTATGCGCATCTTCATATGTTGTGCACATAACAACAACGCATTGACTCGTCTCACCGCCTGCGCAAATGAGAATGGAACTTATCTGAGGACGAGCATTAGACGGTGAAACAAGGCGCATGATGTCAGACCGATTGGCGCAACATTGATTTTGTTTGACGGAAGATGGGCCGCCAGTTATGAGTGTACAGCTGGAAACGAGTATAATTCCTTCTCTGCCATCAGGGTCCTCATACCAACAACTCGTATCACCTATGTGAGAGGCGCCAAGACTCCAGGACGTACCATGTTGGCCTCCATTCCGATGTTCGGATCATATAACGGTTAAGTCTATGTACATGGAACGCTGAATGTGCTTATGTAGGTTTTTTGCGAGCAACCCACGACTGAACTTTATACCCATTCATGTTGAGGGCTCTCTCACTCGATCCATAAATACCAGCCATCCACCTCACTTCTTTGCTCGTTGATGAAGTCTCCCCGCATGTGGGCGCGGTGTTACGGAACTCAAATCCTAGCTCTTCGGAGACTTTGATGATCTCATCTAGCGACAATTGTACCCAAGGGCCGGTACCGTAGAGTAAAGGTCCCGAATTAATCCAATAACCACCATCGTTCAGAGTCGCGTGTATCGTTTCGAGGTAGTTCAAAAGATTTCTTGCTGTATCGATGAAGAAGTGTGTCACGATGAAATCGTAAGAGCCTTTGGAGTCTTGAAATGCTGTTGTGAAATCGCCTTCAACCAGTAAGACTGAAGTCGTATCAATATGTTTGTGCGGGAATGTAACGGGTCTTTGCAGGTCCGCCGTAACAGCGTGGTGAGACCAGCTGTCGATAAATGGATAAACAACATGCTGACCGGCCGCGGGTTGGGCTTCGAGAAAGCGATATGCAAGATTCATAAACATTGACCATTCGTTGATCGTTACATCATACCCTAGAACGGCTTGCCATCAGTGTACTGAGAAACAAGGGTAGAGAGATGAGTACGTACCGCCAAGCGCAGCAATATCATAGCCGAGCCGACCCAGTCCAGCCCCTGGTAAGAGAACCTTCGGTGGGGTTTTGAACCGCAGCGCCAATGCTGGAGCATAGAGACCGATGGTATCGAGTATGCAGCTGTAGGTCCTCCTTTCATGATCACCCTCATGCGACCAATCCCGTACATAATGTTTTAATGCTTGGCTTACACTGACGCGATCTGCTCCCAAATTTTTAGTTTCAGCCTCGCGGATATAAGCTTCCAGCTCATCCGGCGCGATATTGTAAAAGTCAAATGCCGCGCGTAAGATCTGTTGGCAAAGCTGATCATTTAATTGAATAAGCTGCTTGTTCATATCCAGCTTTTTCGAATATTGTACGGTCCGCTCCAAAATCTACAAAGAAAACAATTAGATTCATAAGGCTAGCAGCTGTCTCTAAGACCTACCGTACTTTCTTTTGATGTTTTGGTACATGACTGTAAAGGTCTCTCCAACGCTTGAGTTCTGCCAAATTGCGCTCCTCGTATCGCGCAAAGCTGTAAAGTGCTTTGAACAAACGATTCCGTGTGCTATGCGAGTTCTGCGAATCTCGGTTCTTATCAAGACGTTGAAGAAGTCTCGACTTCTCTCTCTGATGCCTCTCGGATGGTCTAGTGGAGATGGATTGTTGCAGCGAAGTTACGGTTGTGATATGGGTCTCGACAATAACAGCTGAAGATGCGCTCTACAAATGGAATTAACCAATCGATTGCGACACTGATGTTCTAGGCCAGCAAGTCAGAGTGCCAAGGGTGAGACCCTACCGTTGATGAGCATGTTAGTGAACCATCGCAATGTTGCGCTCCAACGTTAGACAAGGGAACAGTTGAACACCCCAATAAGAGAAAAGTCACAAAACGCATAATGAATGCTGAAGGAGGCGGTATCAATACCTCGCAAGGATGGCGAGGTGTTCTTGTTCTCACCTGAGCACCATAGTTTCCAACACGTGACTTAGCTTCCAAGCTGGAGTGGCCTTCATCAGTATGTACAACTCCGTCTATGGCTTCAAAAACGAGCAGGCTACGGGAAATAGGCACAAAATTTCTCCACTTTCTCTACTTGGCAGACGAAATTCTCTCTTCATCTTTCCAATAAACCCTTCGATTCTCACATCGCGATGGACAACATGGTGCTCAAAACTTGTCCAAGTCCCCGCCTCTTATACTTGGCAAACGCGGCACGGAGTGTAATACGGATTTTGGGTCTTATTTTTTGGTTTGGATCCTCGTGTTAAGGCCACCATTAATTGGCATGCATAGGTATAAGATGGGGTGTTTGTTCCTTAGGATAGTGGCCGTGGCTCAATCGCTCTCCAGTGATACTGAAAATCTTCCGTCACTCATTCCAGTCTTTCCAGTGTTTCAATAAAGCATCGCAAAATCCCAGAATGCGTTTCTGCAATTCCATTTTGATAGGTCTGCTCTGCAGTGCCGGTATCACTCTTGCGCAAACGCTGCCACCATCCCCAACCGCCTCGGTAGACTGTGAGCCTCACGGAGATCACTGGTAAGTGACACTCTTGCTTCACCATGAAATTTATCATAATGACTGTTGTCAGGCACTGCGACGGGCCCGCCTCAACTGGGTCAATCTCATCCGGACCCTCCTCAAGCGGCGCTGCGTCTTCTGTTAGCAGCGCAGCTGCCCTACCACCTAGCCCAACTGCATCCAAAGACTGCGAACCTCATGGCGATCACTGGCACTGCGATGAACCAGAGTCATCCCGAGCCCCCAACACTGGAGCGGCCAAATCAACTGAGGCTAGTCACTCTGCTGGTGACGGGGAATTGCCACCAAGCCCCACTGCCTCCGTTGGATGCGAGCCTCATGGAGACCACTGGCATTGCGATGGACCGGCTTCTGCTACATCGGGGAGCGCATCGACATCTGGATCTGCATCGGCTGGCGCATCGGCAGCGGGAGCTTCTGCCGCCCCGAATAATGGTGCGGCGGATCGATTTGGTGGCCTGGTAGCTGTTGCTGGCGGTTTTGCTGGTGCGGCGGCTTTTGTGCTGTTGTGAGGAGCTTTTGTGCCGCATGGAATATGCGATGATTAAATTATGAACTTAGTTGTGAGGACCTTGCTTGTGGGTCTCCAATGACGGAAGTATTATCCCATTCAAGGATCTCCAAAACAAAGGCCCAGCATAGAAAGATTCATAGTCATATCTGCCGTTGATGGTGGGGAGTGTAGGAAGAATTTCAGTCTTGTTGCACGCGTCTGACTAGGGTCAGGGTTAAATTTAAGTGCGAGCGATTTTGAATACTACCACAACAATGAAGTAGACAAAAGAAGATAAAAGTCTACAGAGATGAAATGAATTAATTTAACTGACTCTACCTTTAGTCACGCCTATATGCATCCGCGCTATGCTGCTTTTCACCTTTTCAGGTGATTGGCCGTATGCACCACTTTATCAGCTTGCCAATAACTCAATAAAATGTCTCGTGTTCGAAACAAATTGGGGATCACGAGCCAAACCTAAAGTTTTTATTGACGTAACATCATGCACAACCTATCGCGTGCAAGATCTGCGGTTGCATGTATTTGAATAACTCGGACGCGTATCACTCAGACTGTTGGAATCACATACGGAGAGGTTCACAATGTTGCTCTCGTTAAGGAATATTGTTTCAATTATGAGCTTGGCTCTATCTAGTGGCGCATTTTCTCGTAGGAAATTTCCCCACATAAGAAACCTCACACTAATGGCTTGAAGAAATGTCTACCACTTCTCCAGCAAGCAGTTGGCCTACATCTCCGGCGCCAACGCATGCACCAATCCCAATCGCCAGCGTAATCCCACTTCCATCGGAATACTCACATATTGCAAAGCAAATCGTCGCATGCTGGGATTCGAGTATATACTACTCATTCACAAGTAGCTTTCTCGATGCCCAGATCAGTAGTGGACGAGCACACTTATCCTCCACGTATCCAACGCCCATTACTGAGACTCCCACTCGAGTCGTTGCCTACGGGACTTGCTCCACGGACTTTACCTCACTGACCACGCTCTGCGACGGTTATCCTCGTGCGTCGACATGCAATACTCAATGTTGGTTTACACGAACCGCAACTGAGACAGATACATTCACTAGATACGGAACGGAGTCGTGGATAACCCCCAGTTGGTCAACTGAACTAGAGCGAATCGTTGCTCCAACATGTACGGTTGCTGCAGATCTAAGCCCTCAATGCGCAGACCTAGCAGAGGCATATTCCTGGCGTGTGTCACGTACCAACTACAGTAGCACCGCAATGCAAAACGCATACATCTCGCCCTTTCCACCTGGTTGCAAGGTACTCGTAAAACCAACCAACCAACCGACACCTTCCAGGCCGAAGTGCTCATTCAAACATTCTAAATATTCGGCATGGTTCTGGCCGACCCCATCCCCTACTGAATCCGGCGCATTTTGTAGCCCTGCTGCTATTACTCCGCCAAGCCCGCCTCCCACCCCGTTAAACACCGCAGTGATTTCCGGACTCGAGGTGACAAGCCCATACCTCTACCAGTTCATAGAAAATGTAACGATATATACCTACCGAGGACAAGCTTCCCCAATTGGATCTCATACCACAGGAGACCCTGTGTACGGAGTATCGACCTCTTTGCCTCAAGTCACATACTCTGTACTCCCTGAATCAATCCTCTCCCAAAAGTCGTCATGCCTCAAGTCCGTTAGTGGTGGACCGCAATGCACCGTTTCATTCCACCCCGATTTCGTACTTCAAGACCTGTTCACCGTAAATGCGACGAGATATTTCAAGACCCTACCAACGCCAACAACCGCATCCGCCGTTTGTCAGAACTGGTATGGGGGGAGAATTGGAATACCGCTTACCGACGTAGCGGCCCAAAATGGAGTGGGGGAAAACTGCCAGTGGACAGCGGAGTACACGCGATATGGTACGACAACCACTGTAATTCCTCAGGATGTATCTCTTGCGGATGCCGCGGGGTATCAGTACAAGCCTATCCTCGTGACTACCCGAGGAGGAATGAGAACCGAGGTGGCGATCAAATCGGAAACCAGAGCTCGCGTGACGAGTGGTCCCGTGCCGACTGGATCGCGTTAAGGGTAGCAGTGTAGCACATATATCGAGTATTTCTGGGATCAGTAACTCGCATCAATGTTAGACTGTGCAATCAGCACCTCCTCTCAATTCGGTCTCTCACTCATCCTCACCACATCTCCCGCAATTCTCCTCTCTTTCGTAATTCCCAACTCCCCAGCCACCCACTTTCCGACCCTCCCCGTCCACTCCCACTCGATTCTCACAACCTTTTCTGCAGCATCTTTCTCCACTCTCGCCGGTGTGGAATTCCTGATTGATATTTCCCCGAGGTGCGGTAGCAATTCCCAAGCCATGGAACTCGCCTCCTGTATGAACCTGATATGGGATTCTGTGTATCTGCGCATGGTTTCGTCGCCGGGGTAGACGCAGCCGAAGTAGCCTCCGTTGTCCGCTTCGTCGGGAAGGTGGAGGGTTTTTATGGATTGCGCTTTCCGGAGGCCTAGGGGGATAGCCTGGGAGCGTATTCGCGGTCAGGTCTCATGATACGTAGATGGTACGACCAGGTACTTTAACGCCCTTGACACTACACATACTTTAAATCTATAAATTTTTACTGGTTGTTAGGACATCGTATACGTTAATACGTCAAATGAGCAGTCAATTCTAATACATTCATATGATTATATCAAACCTATTAAGGGGGCCGGATGAGAATCGGTTCATTGCATGTACTACTAGTAGTAGAATCGTGAGCGGAATGGAGTATTAGGGATGTACCCATCAGCCCCGGACTCCTGACTTAGCTCATCATCTTCTCGGCGCCTTATCATGAAGCGTCTGCCCGGCGGTCCACCTACACGAGAAAAGAACGGGTTTTAACGCCTTTTTTCTTCGTTTGAGGATGCTGTGTCGGAGTCGATCCGTTTATTCCAGACCGTATACACAATTGCAGCAATCTTCTCATCAATCTCATCCACACCAGCGCCTCCCCACCCTTCCCCCCAGATTTGGCGGATTCTTGAGATATTCTGTCGGGTCGTCTTCTAGTCCATTCATTTTCATGATGCAGTGCATCGTTGACTTCTTCATGTACGACCCAGGGGAATTCCAGTTGAAGTCTTCAAAATCGCCCTATCTTTTCCCCACCCCTTCACACAGACCCGTCGCCGTCGCGCGATATTTATGATAGCCAGACAAAAAGGAATCGTTTACTGGGACGGTTTTTATTTTGGAATTTGAGGGTTCTGTCATTGAGATGTTTCTTTTCGAGGCCGGGTATTCCGTCAACCGATGGATCTGGGGTTGTCAGCTTGTACGGCTCCAGGTCGGCTTCGAAATCAACCTCTTGCTGGGTCTCAGGATCAACATCGCCCTTGTTGGCGGGTTTGATCATAAGGGAGCTATTGTCGCATCAGGATGTCACAGCTCGGGAGGTTAAGTATACTATCTATTACTCACAAATGGAAGGCTCCAGTAGATTCTAAGCAGCTCTTATATTTGCGAAGAAAGTTGCAGTACACTATGCTCCTGTCATTGACTGCGCATTTGATGTAGTGACGTATACGACGTCCCAACGATCCAGTGGAGATGTACGGATTTGAGATATGTGTGGTATGCTCCTGTTATGTAACATCCCAATGCAGCAAAACAAACGACTGTGCCTCCTGCGCCTCAGTTAGCGTTCCGTCTGACGTCACGATTCAACATCAATACTCAATCACATCGTTAACGGTTTACCTTCTATGCAGACTTCAGCAATCAATACCATCTACTTCAAAGTCAGCCTCGCTCGCTATGGACACACTCTCACAAGAAATCATCGACCAAATCGCTAGCTATCTGCATTGGCCGCGTGATACTAGAGAACAATTACTTATCGTGTCTAAAGCATTCCAAAACTCAGTGGAACGAAAAACCCTCGCAAAGTTCTACCTTAGACAGGGCAATACAGACAATTTCCTACGACTTTATTCTGGGGAGCGGATACGCTATCTTCGCGAAGTCAAATTTACATCTACGTTTCCCACGTCACAGGGTGACCGAAATTTCAGTGAGGGGTGTCGCGAAAAGCCTAGCGATCTGCTCGAAAAAGATGAGCTGTTCACTCGCCAGATTGGTGTCCTCTTCTCAACCTTGAAATCCCTTGAAGATCGAATTGGAGCCGAAAAGATGGCTGGGAAATTACGCCTTACTATCTTCCCACCGAGGAGGTCTGTCGACTGTAGAAGATGCCATCATCGCGTTTGTGTCTGTTGGCGTGTTCACTTGCTCAACCCAGGAACGCTACCCCAGCTCTGCTCAATCCATACCCTCAAATTCAAACATAGAGGCTGGTGGTCTACTACAGGCTGGAGTCACGACTCAGACAGTTTGGACTATCAAGTCCCCTCAAAGCTGGATCTGCGGATTATGATCGACATTGCTTCAAAACTTTCAAAACTTGAGCGATTGAAATGGAAACTAGACATCTTTTGGGATGAAATGAACTCAGCCAGGAGAGCCGAAAGACATTATATGCAGGATTGGGCGGGACCTCATCGAGATACCCGGCACGATTTTGCGAAAGCCATAGATTCTGTTGAACTTCCCTCATCCTTGAAGCACGTAGACCTCGACTTTCATCGCGGGGCCGAGGATTATATGGATCAGAATGAAGTTCGGCCAAATCTTGTTTTGCCTCGACACTACGATTCGTTCAGCAGTGGCTTACGAATGCTCTCTTCTCAACTTGTAACTTTGTCCCTCAGAATCATTGCAGATCAGACTTTGTTTTGGCCTACTGATGAAAACGCTCCAAATTGGCCGAATCTGAAGTATCTTCATGTAGAATTTACCCATTATAGTCCGTCTGGGACTTGGTATTTTCAAGGTCCTCAGGGCGAAGGGTCCGACACGTCCCCCGGGTACGAGATTACTAAAGCACATTATGAGCCGATGGAAGCAAATTCGACGGATAATGAATACGACACCAAGACGCGTGTGGGTCGTTATGTCACACACACCGACACGCAATTTCGAATAGTACCCATCGAAAGAACCCTTAACCCTCTCCTAATCTCATTCGCGAGAGCAGCCGCTTGCATGCCCTCTTTACGAAAGGCTGTTTTGTGCACATGCCTTGAATTCAATCCTCGAGACATATACGATTACTATAATGACTTTCTAGAAGAAATCGAACAGAAGGGGGGAACCAATGGGGACTGTAATTTGATGGATTGGGGTATTGCCTACGCTAAGCCAGGGGAAAACATTCCAATAAAGGGAATGGGGCACACAAATTGCGCGTCGAGGCAATTCTGGTGGATGACGCAGGACTGGCGACCAGATACCACACTGTGTACATTGATTCATAAAATTGGCGCGCAGCAGCATGGCAAAGAGGCAATAGATCACTGGGCGAGTGATCAAGGACACCCATGGGACACCGGAAGAACCTTGACCCGTGGTTTGTGAAGTTTCTCGGTGACCCAAAAAAACAGTTGGGTAACTAACTAAATCCCCTTTCCTAATTTAAATGTTCTCGACGTTCACTAGCGTGCCTTTGGTCATCTATTGTCACGCAATATAGACGCTCATGCAATGGTGTGTGATGTAGTTTATTCAGTAGCTATCAGTTGATTCTAGTGATACCTGAGGCCTATATGTCCTATGGGTCTATGCTCCCGATGGGTCACGTGCCCATACTCTCGCATCTATTGACATTTACACCCACCCCCATCTCCTATCTCATCTCTACGCCTTAGCTCCAAGGATTAATTCAGAGCTGATTGCTTCTGCACTCAATCTTGCGTTGCCTTTCCTTTTCCCTTCTTGCCCCCAGACTTTTCCTCGTCCGTTTTTGGCTTGGTTGCTACCGGCTCGTTGAGGGATGTGCCTCTCGACGGAGCGGGCCTCTTGCCGGAGTTCTTCCATGGCCCGGTACCAAGATGATCTTTTTGCTCATCCCATTTTCCCTGAATGAATCTAAGTATTTGGCATCGTTTCTCCTCTTTGGTCCCCGACAATCCACCTGCATCTTGTTCTTCCTGTTCGCCTTCCGTTTCCTTTGTACTTTCTGTGCTTTTTGCCCTTTTGAACTTCTTTCGCTGTTCAGTATCTGTGTTATCTTCTGATTGTGGTAGGACCCTGTCGCATTCGAGTTCAACGTTCATCTCTTTGACCTTTTTGTCCATCCAGATTCTAAGACCAGCAATGGCAGCACTCCAAGACGCATCCACATATGCCTCCCATTCTGATTTTAAGTTGATGTCTTTTGGGTTGAATCGACCTTTTTCCATGCAACTGAGCTGGTTCCCTACTTGTTTAACACGATCTGCCATACGATTAGACTGAAGTGTAAAGTCTTTGAGAACCTCGTCGTTCAAAAAGTAGAAGGCAACCGCAAGACCGTCTCTCAGGTAGCCCAAGGCCTCATCGGGCGCATTCTTTGCGTCAAAGTGTCTTCTTTGACCACATCTAGATCAGAGAACATCTATGCACATATGTTAGCAAGTGTTCAGCATGCGACTTTTCGACTGTATTTGAACTTACGTGCATCTTGATCACACCGTTTGGTTTCCAATCAAGAATCACAAATTCCTCCTCGTAGCGTCCCTTGGATGGATATGCTTCGGCTAAAAGCTCAGAAAATGTCCCGCTTAATACTTTTCGGTTGCCGTCTTCATCATCCACTTCGATGTCGAATGTCGGTGGCTTCGGTGACTTATTACCCTTACCCTTACCATCTACATACTTCTGCAAAACATCGCAGACTGGAGTTGTTTCTCCGATCTTGTTTTGGAGGTGATCTTCAAAGAAACTGGCCACGGTTTGCCATTCCAGAACGTGCTCAGTATCTCCTCGTCCTACTTGCCCCACCTCGTTAGCTTTTCCCTCGTTCCACTGTAGAATGTTTTGCTTGTCGAATCCAAACAAAGTTACCCCAGGACGACTACTTTTCTGTACAACAATCAGATCATGCCTACTCCAGTTCATGTGATCGCACTGACCAGTTCTCCAGCACGAGGGTAGTCGTTCGCTTTGAGAAACCCATTGCACAACGTGACCTTCTTCTCACCCCTCTTCTCTAGTGATCTCGAAAAATTCCTGATCAGCTGGAGCATTACCGACCTACCAGTAAGCTTTGAGTCGGAATCCCGTTTCCCAGCTTTCGACACCGATCCCGTCTGCTTAGACTTTTTCCCGGATGTGGTCCCGGTGGCTTTGCTTCCAGATTTCGATTTAGCAGCAGATGTGAAGGCTGCATTTCTAGGCTTGCAGTTGGGTCCTGTTGATGATGTCGTCGCAGATGGTTTTATCGAGGACTTGACTGAAGACTTTGCCGTTGACTTTACGGACCTCGTTGCTGAGGACTTTCCCGATGATTTCACCGACGATTTTGCTGTTGACTTAGGAGGAGATGTGGCTGATGATTTTGCGCCTGCTGTCTTCGCCGAAGACTTTGCGGAAGACTTTGAACTCATTGTTTTTGTTGCCTTTGTCTTTGCGGCTGATGTTTTCAAAGCTGAGGTGCCTTTGCCTTTTCCTTTCGAATTGCCCTTTTTCCCACGTGTTTCAAGCTTGGTAACCAATCCAGAGTCAACTCCTTCAATTGCATAGCTGACGCCATGACTTTCTGTAGAGCCTCCGTAGTAGGAGTCTTCACTGCGACAGTGCTCGACAATAAATTCCAAAGAAGAGACACAGTCATCGATGTTAGCAGCTCCAATGGCCCCAGAGTGGCTGAGTTTGAATGGTGCAACGCTGAATACGCCGTTGATGTTGTCTGTATTGATCCACCTGGTACAAGCTCGATGCATGGCTGGAGGCAGTTCTCCGAAAAAGTTCTCATTCGAAATCTTCACATCGAAAGAGATTCCCTTCCAGTCGCAGCTCGCTGCTCGAGGTAGAAGGAAATTGCCGGAAACAAAAGTTCCCAAAAGTGCCGCTAGGGCTAAAGAATGTGGGGCCCTCATGATCGTAGAAGGTAAAAACGAATGAATCCTTGATTGGAAGGAGTGTGGTTGTTCAAAACGAATGTGTAAATGGAATGAATGAATGAATGTGGTGATCTGAAGACGATGTGAGAGCTCAAGGCTATCTTCTTAAATGGTTTCCATCATCTGCACATAGTTCTGTTATCTGTATATTCATTCATCACTCCATATACCAACTCCATATGTCTCGGATTAGAATTCTGTACAGGTTACGGCGTGGTTAGGCATATCACAGCAAGCTTGCAGCTGTGCCGTCAACATTTCTTCCAAAAGTGGCCGCCGTAGCAGTAGGCAAATGAAGGGATGAGTCTGAAAAATCTTTTCCCACAGCTTCTTCAGGACAGACATTAGGTGGTCTATGGGTTGGGGGCTGAGTCCTTCCGTTGAGGTGGTGCAGCCATGCGGCGATTGTTTTGTCTTGCGCCCCATTTCGCGCCGCTGACTGACAGAACACGAAATCCAACAAGGACTTGCATTGTGGTATTTCAAGCTGTGCTTCAGTACTTAGATTCAACGAGAGACCAAAACTTGATCTAAATGCTATTTTTTTGGGAGACCTACATGTAGATCTCGATCTCAATCTCAATGTTTGGAATTGAGTGGAATAATGTTCCTAACATCTACCAACCAGATTTTGTCCTGCGTAGTCTCATATACACATTTTTGTACGCATTTGACGTGCCGCCATCAAGCGATCTTTATCAATATACTAATGCGCCGTAAACGGACATCGTTCATCATATGCAGGGTCCACTCATGAGATGATGTTTAAAATCCATGACTTGGTGACGCATCGGTAAGCGATCTACGAACACGTCTGTGCCTGAAGCAAAAGTTCATTCTGTAGAAGCACCCAAGTACAGCTCACCCGATGAACGTGATATGAGGCGTGTGCTACTACGGCGCAGCACGGACTTCGGGAACATAATGGTCAAAACAATATATACCGCTGCATCAATTCATCCCGTTTTACTGCTCCGCGGAACGTACTTCGACGGCGCAGTGACAAATCTATTGTTGATTGGTCGGCTCATTGGCTCCACCGTGAAAACGAAATCGAGAACGGGGCCAGGAAACAACACAAAGTGTGGTTAAGGAGTGCATACGGCCCAGTAAAGCGTCTGCGGAAGTTCGGCACTCCCTTCATTCAATTCCAAAACGCTATGTTTCGCTCAGTTCTCATCAGTTGGCTACACTCAACTCATGGCGGAACCGGTGGAAAGGTACATTCATCTCCTTCGCTGTGGCGCTCTGACCTTTGACTCCAAGCCGCGATATTCCAATTTTATCCAATGAAACTATTAATCTCTTAGGGCTAAAAACTGACAATGTCGCCATGGAAATCCGGAAACTGAAAGATCTGCTATCGATTAACAATGAGCTAACAGCAAGAATGTACAACTGAAGTGTACTATGGTCAAAAATATTGCGGGAGGATCATAAACCCCGAGCGCCTAGACCCTAGATCCATCAAATGCAGCGCTTAGAAAGCGCTTACGCGGCGGGAATATTTGAATCAAAAATCCTTCATGGACGGTAACCTTGAATCTTATTGTATTGACTTGATAACATCGTCATACAACTCGCAACATACTAATTCAGCTACAAAGCTTACATTTTTTGTGACGTACCACCTAACTCACTCCTTCAACGGATTCCATAATCACATTTTTATGAACCACAGCATGCAGAGGTGAGCCACGTTATTCCTTCTAAAATTGTCCTTGACGACCATAATAACCTCAATATGACGTGCAATCCTACGACGTAAGATCCAAAAGAGGATTCTGGTATGAGCGCGACTACGAGGCAGATGTCAATATGCTTACACATGCTGGGTTAGAAGCTTTTGCACACGCCCAACATAACAAACACGACAAAGCCGTCGCAGCATTGTGTCTTCGAGAGGCTGCAAAAGTAATGCACCTCTCTATCGCTTAGCTCAGCGAATGTGAGTTGTTATAATAGGCTTTAGGTCTGTCAGGATCCAACTGAGGACGGTTGCGAAATTTCAAGCTCACAAAATCATAGTAACACTAGAGCTTCCGGCGAACGCTTGTTCGATGATATGGATTTAGGCGCTCCAGTAAGATAGCCCGGAAAACATTAACAACATAAGTAGTTCATGTCAATCTTCAACACATTCTCTAGCCGCATTACACTACAAACACCAACGCTTCCAAACGTCAGAAGTTATAATCACAGGCTCAGGCAAAGTAGCGTTTCTCCCGTGCAGTCAATGCATCTATGCCCAAACAAAACAAAAGCGATTTCCTTATTGACGTTGACGTGAAAAAAGAAAAAAAGATAACTAAAGGATAAAACGAAAGGAGCTCACAGAGCCTACAAGGGGGTATTTCATATCTGCTTAAAATCACGACTCTCCTGTACAACAAAATTGCTACCATCCATCTCATGTATGACATCGCCCCGCGTAGCAGCCTTCCCGCCTTTCCCATGATCAGCATCCATCTCGTAGCGGAGTGGGCCGGCGGGAAGCTCGGCTTGGTTACGGAACGGGTACTTGGAGGCGTCATCGGATAAGAGGAGCCTGGAGGGTTTTGAATCCAACTCGGCACCGCCGCGAGAACCGGGCAAATCGCCCTGGTCCATTTCGTACTTCTCCCGAGGAACGGGAAGTTCGGCGCCCGGTATGTCTCCCTGGACTTCCTGTGGGGGTGGTTCATGTTTGGCAGACTTTTGGGTGGATTTGCGGCGTCTGTACCAGAGGAAGGCGAGGGCTAATAGAGCCAGGACGAGTACGCCGATTCCGGCACCTATGCCGGCTTTGGCGCCGGTGGACAAACCGGAATCGTCTGGCTGAGAGGCAACGCCTTCTGTGTTGTTGTTATCGTTTGGGTTGCCGGCTTTGGACGGTGTTGAGATGGCGATGATCTGTTGTTCGGGGGTCTTGCTTTCGAATTTGCTCTGGTAGACTGAGAAATTCGAACGTTCGTAGTCCGCGATGACATAAGCTTCCTGTAGAAACGTGCGACCGAGAGTGTACTGGGTGTCGTTGGCCGCTCTGCGTATTGGGAAATAATTTGTAGCATTTTCGTAGTAGGGATGCGATGCTTGTAGATCGAAAGCACCGTATGGCATCTGAATCGTGACTGCTTTCGCCACGTTATTGTCGTTGCCCAGATTGAAGGTTATTGTAGGTTGTAGCTCGGTCAGCTTATCATGCATAGTGTCGTTTACCAGATACAGATCGGTGTTGGGATCGTACGTAAGACCGAATGCCTCGGCAAATTTATCGCATGCATCTCTAGGAAGCCAGATATGGGGGACAGTAGAATCGATCAAGGTAAGTGTTGAGGAAGTGAGAAGACTCCGCGATCCAAGTAATGTGTTCAAGGCTGTAATGCGCTGGAGTCCGACACTGAGTACGCGGGAGTCGTCTGTGCTGAAAGAGAAGGTCTGGTCGTTGGGTGTAAAACGAGAAGCGTCGTAACCACCTAACGTGAGACTACCGGGTAGTTGTGGTATCCGATATGCTGCGCCAGCTGTGTATGCGAATGAGAGACTGGGGATCTTATTTTGGTCTTTGAGAGTCCGCATGAAAGCTGGTTGGGGATTCTCAAAGTCTGTGAAATTGGAGGGCTTGACTCCGAGGCCGAATAGTCCCAGGTAAAAATCTTTGGTTGCGATGCCAGCAACCACTTGATCGCTCAGTTCAACCCCTCCGGAGTTCTGAAGCATTAGACCCACGTTGTCGAGCCCAAACAGTCCGTTTTCCTGGATCCCCAATCTATCACCTAGGTTTAACGTGTATAACCCAACAGGTTTCCACGTCGACGAGGCATTTGTGAGGAATCCACTGCTTTCCTTGCCGTTGAATGGCATAGCACCTCTTAAACTCCCACAGTCGGTCGGATCTGATTCGATACATCCTTCTGGTACCGGTATAAATGTCTCATGCCCTGAGGTCGAAGGCACGACACGGAAGTTTTGCTCGGGACTCCCCACGCGCACAATAAAAGTCGACCAGCGCCCATCATTCCCGTCCCAAGATTGTGAAGGCGCATAAACAAACGGCTTGGGTGAATCGTCTCTCCTGCGATTAGCTTTAATGTCGTCCATACTTCATGAGCGCTGCTAGGATTCGAAGTTTGGCGAAAAGGAGTGGAAAGGAATGGTCGCGCAGGCCCATAGAAGTGGGTTACCTGGGGCTTAGGGTCTTAGCGATTGTCGGTCAGCCCGATTATGCACGCAGCTTGGTTCTTGGGCCCTGAGCGCCCGAGCGTACAGCACGGGTGTTTTACTGGAAACATTCGCGTAGAAAATTTAGCCAAACGTCAGTGCGCGCAGTAGCCTCCCTGACGACCACGATGATTCCTCATTGTGCTGTGTAGTCATGGACCAATCCAACGTCAATACAGTACTCCAACGCAGAATGTAGGCATTGTTTACAGTGGCTAAACGGTCAGGGACAGTGCCCATCAACTGCTAGGCATCATAGCGCTTACCTTACGCGTACCCTCCTTCGCACAGCTATCCGATGATACCGTTCGTTGAGCTGGACTACTACGGAAAGTGATTGTCCCTGATGTGCTGACAATTTGATTTACACAGTAAGCAGTTGTCTGCAAGAAGCCTAGATACAATATCAGATTCTCGGTCCTGAGATGAGTGGCGCATCACCAACTGGATGCGAGTTTTCAATGCGGCAGCAGGAATGATACTTGATCAAGATAGGAATTTTGCGATCCTATTGAAAAGCATGATGGATTTGACCGCACACAGCTTGAATGTGATCCAAGGGTGAGGGAACTCCACTCCGCCAGGGATAGGAAAAGTGCAGTCATCTGGTCTTCCCTAAAAGGGTAGTTAGCATCGCCAAGTTCTAAGCCTCATGTAGCCCAGTACGCTAGTCATCGTATGGGCTAGCCTTCTTGAGTTAGTCGAATAGTTGGCGGCAAAACCATGCCGTCTCTATGGCCAAACTGTTTTCCAGAAATAACTTACAGCCTGTCGCTTCAAACACTGGATTTACAGCAATATGGGCACGGCATCACTAGCCGGATGGCCTAATGTTTCGCTCGCTGCTGCTTCAAATGTGATAGGCGTGAAATGTTTGCCAGATCCTCATCATGATCCCGATGACAAGTCAGGTACGGGTCATATAGAGTATATTACCATAAAAGGGAAAACTCAGAGACTTGGGTCATAGATACGAGCAGGGCTGAGTGGACGAGGCAAAGAATTTAGTCTCACTAGCAGTACTACCCTGGTCTGGGCGGCTGATGGGCAATCATCATTTGGCCCCTGGCTCGGCACTGCGTAAGCTGGCTGTACTATGTAAATATCTCCGGTGCTCTGCGCATTTGGATCTGTAGGACAGCACTGCAGGCCCCCTTCATAGCTGTGTGGCACATCAACCACCCAACAAGCTCACCATGGTCTCTCAATCGACACTCTCTCGTGGACTGAGTGTGTTGCTCACGGCTCAAGCTGCATTGGCCCAAAGTAAGTCAAGATCTCTCGCGTGATTCCCGGCCAACGATGTTAACTTCCGGAAAGCCTCGACAAGAGTAGGCTTGAACGCTACGAGAACGACCACAGCGCCCCAGAGCTCCATCACAGAGTCGGGAAAACTATGTTGCGAAGTTGGGGTTCTGACCGTCGGCCTGAATTTCTGGTGGACTGAGACGATAACTGCAACGGCGGCCACTGTCCTCACCCAGTATTTGCAGTACAACAATACTGTGATCACCAATACGACAACTATCTACAACGCAGGAGCAGTGGAGAACGCTACCGCACCTGGGGGTATCATCCCCACCCAAGGTTTCCTAGCGTATTCGGCCAGCTTTATAGGCACGCAAACCGCTGTGGGCTTCCCATTCACCACTATGTGAGTATGATATCGTGAAAAACGAACCCGACTACAGCTAAAAAATCACAGTGCTTCGCCAACTCCCTTCGTAGAAGCCAAGATTCTTGCTCATTTGAATGGCACGCTCACCACCATCAGTGGCACACCTCGATGCGAGGAAACTTCCAGGGGAGACGCGGTATTTTATCAACTCGAGACTGGATATCCTTTCGTCGAGGATCCCACTACTGTTCATCTTTCGCCGGCTTATGCAACTCCGAGCGACAACGGACTGATTGATTACTGGATCTCACAGACTCCTTCGATCACTAATGTTCTGCCTGATCTTCCATCTTGTACTGTACTGGGGGGCTCGGGTCAACCTTCGGTTCACATTCCAGTGACTGCGCTCACCCAGCATGCATCAACTACGATAAAAATGAACGGCCCACCTCCATCTCAAACTAAGCCGCCTTCAAACGACCCTCCGCCATCTAATAACCCTCCGCCTTCCAACAATCCGCCACCATCGAACAACCCTCCGCCATCAAACAACCCTCCGCCATCCAATAACCCTCCGCCATCTAACAATCCGCCACCTTCTAACAACAACCCACCATCTAACAATCCGCCACCTTCTAACAACAACCCACCTTCGAATGGTTCTCCTCCATCCAACAACAACCCACCTTCGAATGGCTCTCCTCCATCCAATAACAACCCGCCTTCGAATGACTCTCCCCCATCCAACAACTCGCCCCCTTCGAACGGTTCTCCCCCAGAGAATTCATCCCCCAACACACCCAATCGTCCACCTACGCCACAAAACCCCCAGGACGATCAGGCACCAGCCGCACCGGCCCCTATAGTCATAACGATGCCCGTAAGCCGCCCAACCGCGCAAGCGCCAGCACCTGCCCCTGCCCCGGTCCCAATCACACTCGAAAACAACCAAGTCATCACTGTGCAACCCCCAACTCCATCTCAAAGCGGTGCTCCAGTGGTAGTCTTACCCGGCGGCAATACCCTCCAACCAGGCGAAACAACTACAATAGGCTCCCAGACAATTATCCTACCACCCAGCGAAAGCATTAACAACGGAGGCGGTGTCGTTAGCGGTAATCCCAATACCCCTGCCAACTCAGCAGCAGCTCCACCCGCAATCCAGATCATCGACGGAAGCAGCACGCGCGTGGTTCCCCTGCCAACGTCGCAGCCTCAGGGCACCATAGCCGCCCAAGGTGCTATCACGGCGGGCAGCTCAACATTCACACTCACACCTGTTGCACCTAGCACTGTCACTGGCAGTTCCGGAGATCGAGTGAATCCCGGAGGCGTTGTCCTCCCCAACGGAAGCACTCTAGCGCCTGGCTCAACGACAGTCGTGGGCGATATGACTTACGCGGTTGCTTCGGCGAGCGCCAGTAGTGCGGGTGCGGTGGTTAGTGTCTGGAATGGCGTGACGACGCAGGTTACTACGTTGCCTGCTCCTACTGCTGGATCGACGGCCTCGGGGACCATAAGCGGTGGTACTGCGGCCAGCACTAGTGGAATTGCAAACTTCACTGGTGGCGCTGTGTCTCAGCGCTTGTCTGGTGGGTTGATGGGGGTTGCTTGTGCTGCTGTTGGTGTTGTCTTTGGTGGTGTGCTCATTGCTTGATATCCATTCATTTCGATTATTGGATGTTGAGATGTGATAGTTTAATGTATTAATGAATTGTAAATAATGTCAAAGACGTGGAGACTAGAGCTTCGGCTCTTGGTTCCTGTGTCGTATAAATCAATTGATCTTTATTCAACTGACTTCACCGTTCGCTATATTGTCATCTCGCAGATGCATCAGCCTTTCAAATTGCCTGGTGATAATAGAGCACTTCGGACACTGTGTTTTGGATTAATGGTGACGAACATGCGTACAATTGAAGTATCGTTATACGAGTAGGTTTGTCACGTGACACCTTCACCTCTCGATCTTACTCGATCAACTTTCACGGATGTACAATTGTGCATGTTCGTATATTGCCAATCATCTCTTGGAAGATGCCGATAGGAGACTTATCTAAAGATAACTCCAAATTCAAGCTTCAAGTGTGGATTGAATGCGATCCAATATCTATGGGAAACGAGCGGATTCTGTCAGACACATAAACGAAACGTCTACTACTAGATCCTACCCTCCTCCTTCTCTTATCTTTGAATATACAAGTCATCTCTAATTATTGTCTACTTCGATTGCTCCATCTGGAGAATCTCGAGCATATAGGAAAGGAGGCGAACTGGCTTTGTTATCCAAAATCTTGTACAAGCTCTTACGGTTGATATATCCGTGAACCTACGAGACACTCTATTATCGATACATCTGGGCTCGTGTTATACACCTGAATAATCTGCATAATGGATACAGATTTGAAGACTGGAAGTTTTCAGCGCTTGGTGATTTCTGCAGCGAAGAAAGCCATATGCGATTATAAGCTCGATAGGATTTCTAGAGTAATCTATGAACTCAATATATCTTTCGTACTTTCAATATTCATGCCGCGTCTTGTTGACTACGGTGGAACTCATCGGGCAATTACGTCCCACAGCCTTTCGTGAAGCATCGCAAAGGAGCTGTGCCAGTTTCTCGAGACGATGAAGTTGTATTGTTTCTCGGAAAACTGTATCTCTTCAATCAAAGGTAGTCACACGCTCTTGACTCATCAGCAATACTCGTGCCGGGCTGGATATCAGTGCGTCATATGTACACCATCACAATCCGTGTTTCCCGAACCTAAAATGTAATAAAAAACGTAAGCACGGGATTTCCAATGAATCGAACACTACCCGAAAAAGAATACAAGCTAGGCAGTACAAGAAATGAGGGTAATCATGCGGTGGTACTAACGGAACTAAAAAGGTCCTGAAACTTTGAATACCCCGACGTACTAGACTTAGATCACGGGGGCGCACAGCCTTTTTTCCTTATAAGCGGAGAAGATTTCCCGGGGTAGAAGCGTTGCGGCACTGCGTGCAACTCTGTGGCGGAGTTTTTCGTCAAAGTTTATGGCTACGCCGTCCGACTGCAGTCACTACACGCCGTCTTACGTTATCCGGGGCCTCACGAGCCATTCGTGCAACTTTATATCAACTTCACAATCAAGCCTCTGATGGGGTCCGGATAATATGCTGTGACGAGGAAGCGTGCCCGATTTTACTACGGAGAGTGTGTTCTGCAAGCTTACTGCAATGAAATCTATATTTACGTAAGACATCAATAGTTTCCATTGCTGACTGCATGCTGCTTGCCAGGTATACCATGGTTCAATGTCGATGCGAAAACCACGGTCCCGTGAAAACAACAGTGATGCAAATCGGCCCTTTTCTATACATAAAACACCGTTTAATAATCAACACTTGTACAGTATGAACTCATAGCATCTATATTTATCAACGTCCTGTCCATTGCCAACCTTTGCATTGCATCTGGTGTGTCTACTGCATACTACTGTACAACTTCTTGCTACTACGTCCTAGAGATTGAGCCCTTCTTAATTATCCAGGACTATTGAATAATTCCATCATCTTGCAGACGTCAGCTCTCTGGAGCAATTCCCACTGCCGGGTCTTGGCCTCGTTAATCTGAAGTTAGACCATACCCGGCGGTAGAAGACAGATACGCGAATCCTAGATCTAAACCACCCGATGACGTGAACGTAAGCGAGGTTATATTGAAGTTCCATCTATCACCTGCCTTGGTACATGGCAAACTTGATATATCGCCGTGTGGGACAAACGCTCTTGTCCATGTACCCATGCTGACTGATTTGATTTGTTCAATATACTTCCCCGCCTTGGGTGATATACTAGTAATGGAGACGGAGTTTTTTCAAGAAAATGGAAGGGTTATAGCGGGTAAAATATATGATCGAATGTTACAGATGCGGAGACTGAATACTAGATATATATCTTGTGCTCTCTCTATGTCATCCGTGGAATCGAGAGTCAGTCTCACTTGGTATAGTTCATACACAACATCCCAAGAAATTTCATTTGAGTACATCTAGCGAATATGAAGCTCATAACGTCTGTTGCGCTATCACTTGCGAGTATCTGCGCGGCGGCTCCAGCACCACCGGTACGTGAAGAACAGCCATCTCTATGCCTCTCTCACAGAAAAGCTGATGCTAACTTACAACGCAGACAGGTGGTACAGGCCCATACAAATCCGTAAGATTTCTCGAGATCTTCTAAACTAGTATGCAGTACTAACCACGAGAGCCAGATCTATTACGAAGACCCATCCCTACCAGAACACACTATCTTCATGCCCGCCCAACCTCCAACAGACAAGAAGATGCCCGTCGTTCTCTGGGGCAATGGACAGTGCTACGGCGACGGTCTCGCATACGGTGGTTTCCTCTCCCAAGTAGCGAGCTACGGCATCGTGGTCATCGCCAACGGCTGGGTGTCAACTTCCTCGCGGAACAAGTACCAAGGCGACATCACCAAGAACTTGGCATACCTCACCGACTCTATTACATGGATTCAAGGGAAAGCGGGACAGGCTGGGAACTTCAGCACTGTGGACGCTGCTGCGCTCGGAGTTGCGGGACATAGTTGCGGAGGATATCAGACGATTGAGATGCGGAAGGATTCGCGTGTCAAGATGCTGGCGCCGTTTGGCTACTTCACTGAACAAGCACAGTGGGCTGCTGATATCAAGGTTCCCGTTGGCGCGTTTGTTGGGGAGTATGATACTTCTATCGCTTTGCCACAGCTTCGAGGTGGCTGGCCACGTTTGCCGGCTTCCACGCCGGGATGGTGGGGAACTTATCCTAGGACGGACCACGGTGGTACTTTCGATCAGGCCAATGGGGGAGTTTGGGCTGTGAGCTTGGCTAGATGGATTCTTTTTACCTTGACGGGCGATGCAGAGTCTGGTCAATACTTCAAAGGGGATGGGGCTGGTCAGGCTGGGTGGACGCCGATCACAAAGCAGAATCTGGATTCCATCCCTGTTTCTTGAAGCTGATCATTTCCTGGAACAAGTACTATAAGAGAATCTGATAACACGATCTTTAAAGATTTCCTTGTTGTTATGGTGCTATATAATTGAGTTCGTCGCACCATTTATGGATTTTTACGGGCTGAGTGAGCACTGAAGTCAAAAAACTGGCGTTTCAAAAATGGTATTTCAAAAAGGCGGGCCAACCAGTAAGAGCCTTAAGTTATCCCGGTCTGATCAGATCTCCTAGGTTGCTGAAGATCGCCACATCTTCCTTTGATCAATGTGACACTAGTTTCTTGTGAGATCTTCTTGATTCTATTCATGATAGTGAACCTTATGAGTACATTCTATGAACATCCAATTCAATTGCTTTCACCATGTTTAGTCCTGTCGGGCTGGATCAAGCTGTATGCTTCCCACGATTCCATCAATCTCCTTCAAAATCTCAGGGGTAAGTTTGTCCAATGCTTGAAGCGCTTTGCAGTTTTCGACAACCTGCTCCGGACGCGACGCACCGGTGATGACAGAAGACACGTTAGGATTCTTCAAACACCACGCGAGCGCCAGTTGCGATTGAGTGACACCGAGCTTCTCCGCAATCGGCTGGGATATGTCAGTCAAGATCTATAGTAATGACGAGAGATAGAAGACTTCCTTACCTTCAAATTTTTCGCTTTCTCAATCATGTCTTGCCACTCCGATTTGCCATATACGTCGTTCTTCATGTAGTTCAAGAACTTGTCGTTACCCTGCGCAAGTCGTGATCCCTCGGGCGGAGCATCTGGGCTATCGTTGTATTTACCACTCAAGACACCGAGTCTCAAAGGCGAGAACGTCGTCAGGCCAATGCCGAATCGGCTGTATAGTCTCTGGAATTCGCCTTCGACCTTGGACCTGACGAGCAGATTGTAATGAGGCTGCTCAGCAATTGGCGCGATTAATCCAAGCTGTTTAGCGATTCCGCATGCTTCAGCGATCTCGTCTGCGGACCACTCGCTGGTACCCCAGTACATGGCCCATCCTTTCGTTTCGATCACGTGATTGAAAGCACGCACCGTCTCCTCCATCGGAGTCAGTCTATCGGGTCGATGCGCGTACACGATATCAACATATTCCAAATCCAGTCGCTTCAAGGAGGCTCGGAGACCCTCGATGATGTGTTTCCGCGAAAGTCCGTGGTTGTTGACAAGCACTTCGCCATTTGCGCCGCCCCAGTTGAGTTTCGTGGAAATAACAATATCGTTGCGGTTCCAGTTGTACTTTTTGATGGCTTGACCCATGACTACTTCGGACTGACCGCCGGCATATGATTCGGCCGTGTCAAAAAAGTTGATACCGCAATCGTAGGCTTGCTTCATGCAAGAAAATGTGAGCTCTGTACAACATTTTTAACAAACATGGTCTCGTCTCAACTGGCGAGGTTTCTAGTTACCATTTTCTACATGGCCACCAAAACTGTAATCTCGATTAGTTTTTTGTGCTTGCCTTGTTTGCGGAATTATTCATAACGTACGTGAGCCATCCGCCCAGACTGAGAGCAGACACATGCAATCCTGAATTGCCTAAGCGGCGGTATTGCATACCCGTTTTTCTTGGTTCTTCCCACGCCATTTTGATGAATCTTTCTACTGGCAGACTTCAGAGTAAGGAACTTCGCACAAAGATTCAAATACTCTCGATTCTGAAAGAAGAGTCATTCATCAACAAAATTCCTTTCTTCGCGTCCAAGACCCCTCCAAACTGCTGGAATTGGGTAGGCCCTGCAGGAATACGGCCGAGGTGCCGCGGTCTTTGACCCACCCTCCCCATCAGGCTAGGACCATCACGATCTCGGAGTATGCTCCCAGATCCAGACAAGCTGCATAACTTACTTTGCGGAGATACCCGTGCTATGTTAAAACTTTGCGGGGTAACGTCATCCACTCTGTGGATGGCGTGATTTGATGTTGAACGACGAGTGCTGCGTGTCGGAAGGACTACTACATGGAGGTACGTAGAACTTCAAGTTTCACCAGATTGACATAGATGCTCTGCACAAAACCACCAAACTTATTTCAAAAACTATCTCCGAATTTTGCGTTATGCTAAATAGCAATGATTCCCTTGGTTGTCTGCCAGCAATATTTATAACGCAAAGCGGAAGTCCAAACGTCTGTTTCCCTCCCCATCACGCGAAGCAACATCGGCCTGATACGCAGTCTTCTCCTCGGCGCTCAAAGCGGCCCACTTCTTCTCCTTTTCCTTGTTCAAACGGACCAGTGTCCACCGCTGCACCACCATGACAACTAGCGAAAGTGCGCAAATAGCCACTAACACCTTGTTGCCCGTCTTATAATAGGGGCCATCCCACTTGCGATAAATTTGCGACCCAACGAGTGAGCCGATCTGGACGATGACATTGTACGTGGCGGCTGTGATGGCTCTTTTCTTGACGTCGAATGAATTCTCCGAGATCCAAGATGAGACTAGGGGGTGGAAGTAGGGGTATCCCGAAATAAGAGTAATGAGCGTGAATCGTCCCCATTCGCGACCGCCGTCAGGGAGTGTTAGAAGCGCAATGAGCAAGGGCATGATCCAGATCTCGCCGAAGACGATGTGTAGCGTGCGCTCGTTGAAATAGTCGCTGCTGTATGCCAGGGCCAACATAGTGATGATCTGGAGGACCGCAGATGGGACCGTCAACATGTTGCTGTTGAAAGTACTGAAGCCTATATTCAATTCGTCAGCACTCGGGAAAATTTTATTTGAATGCGGTAAGTACGAACCAATACGCTTGAGTGTGAGAGTCAGGTAGCCTTGAACAGGAGCAGCGGGAATGTAGGCAACAAGGCCGATCATGTAAAGTCCCCACATTGATTTGTCGCTCCACGCAGCGCGGATATCTTTCCACTTCGCCGGCTCGTGAATGTTCGTGAGTCCTTTAGCTGGATCGTCCCGGAGGATTCGCTACCAAATGTCAGTCACGGTGTATCGTAAATAGCATAGAGATTCTCACATTGACCAGGATAGTTTCTTCGCGCTCATTGAACCAACCCTTTCGCCAAAGCGGAGTTTTGGTGGAAGTAGGCGACTCCGGAAGCCAAACGTATGAAACCAACGCGATGAGGACAGTCAGAACACCCTCGAGGAGGAACAACCAGAACCATCCGGGCTTTCCACCAATACCCCGCATTTGCAGAATTCCAGCAGCCAGAAGAGCGGAGATGACGCGAGCGACATTGAGAGTTGACCAGAAACAAGCCAAGCGCATAGCCAATTCCTTGGATTTGTAGAAATAGGTGGCGAATAGAATCACACCCGGAATGAAGCCACCCTCGAAACCACCGATGAGCGCTCGACAGATGTAGAAAGACGCGCGATCGTGCTGCCAGGCTTGCCCCCATGAGACAGTCCCCCAGCCCAACATCAGTGTAGGCAAAACCCATTTGAAGCCATACTTCTTGATGAGAAGCTGCACTGGGAACTCGGCGGACATGAAAGCCAGGAGTTGAATAGTGTTTCCGTTGTTGTAGTCGTCGGTCGTCAGACCAAGATCGTCAAGCAACTTGTCGGCAGTGGCGTTGGATACATTTCCTCGGTCGAGCTGCAGGCCAAACATCATAAGACAGAGCCATGGAAGTAACAGAAAATCGATCTTGCGCACGATACTGCGCTCTTCGGCTTCCGTCCATGTTGCACTGGGGTCGAATCGGTGCTTTCCCTCGTAGGAATCGTGGGGTGGAATGATATCAGCGAGTTCTTGTCTGCCAACTTTCGCAGGTGCTTTTAGAGACCCAGCATCCTCGCTGGTACGAGTATGCAATTGGGTGATATTCTCGATATCGTTCCCCATTTTGAAGGGCGGTGAAGCGGATGAGAGGTCCCTCCAGTATGGTCTGTGGATGGTGGAAACGAATATCTTGGATCTTCGATGGAGCTGCAGAAGAACGTATGGAGCTCACTGTAAAACGAAAGTCGCTTCTCAACTGACGCTCTTCGAACTTCGTACGCGTTATTGGCCCTTTATGGTAGTTAAGATTGCCATACGCAATCCACGCCAAAAGAACACAATTGTCGAGTTCCACAATTAGGGTATTATGGCCGCGCTGACTTCCTCGGCCTGGAGTCTCGATCTCGGTGAAATTCCTCGGTTTAGATTGCCCCGCTCTTGAATTATAGGCTTGCACGGCAGGTCATGCAGCATGGGATGATTCTTGGGGATCAGTCTGCATGGGGTCTAATAGCCGATGACGTGCTCGTCCGTTCGGAACCCATCCCATGACCCCAGTTCCTGCGAATCCCATAAAGCGTCAAACGTCCGGGCTCACTACATACAGATCTGTGGCTGCGAATCCTGCGGAATCTGATCCAGAATTCATATTATTTTGTTCCTACCTTACATCTTCGTCTTGAACTCATCTCACAATGCCTTCCGCCAAGCGCTTACGCGAAGATGACCACGAATCTTCAGAGATCGTAGGTGGCCATGAAGATGCGCGGCCAAGACTGCTCGAGCCTTTAAAATATTCTGGGACTTTGGACAAGTTTAAGCATCAGGACATAACGCCAGTGATCGGTAGGGAATTTGAGGGTCTTCAGGTCACTGATTTGCTGAAATGGGGCGACGAAATGATAAGAGACCTTGCCATCACAGGTTCGTCGAGAGTCCATCATTGCATCGAAGTCAAACATTTGGCTGATCTGAACAGTATCGCAGCGCGGCGTGGTTTTCCTTCGAGATCAGGATGTGACACCGATACAAATGAAAGATCTGATGCTGCGGATCACCGAGCTTGCCGGATGCGTACGTGACATGGCAATCTTCAAGAAGCAGTGTCGAGATTCTAACTATCCTCCAGCCATCATCATCTGGTCTACACATTCACCCACTCACTGAAGAAGGCTCCGAACTGGGTGACCAAATCTCTGTCATTGTATGCTACTCGTATAACACCACCACGCCCATGATCTAACCAAACATATTCTAGTCCAGCGAAAAGCAGAAGAAAGGTGGAGGTCTGACACACCAACTGTCGGATGTCTCGCGTTTTGCTTCAGCGGGTTGGCATACGGATATCTCCTTTGAGAAGGTTCCCTCGGATTATGCTATGCTCAAGATTCACACCCTACCAGCTACTGGTGGAGACACACTATGGGCGAGCGGTTACGAGATTTACAATCGTCTTTCACCCGCCATGCAAGAGTTCTTAGAAGGACTCACGGCTACTCATGACGCAAAATTTTTCCTGGACGAGGCAGCGAGATTAGGGAACCCACTGAGAAAAGGAATTAGAGGGCATCCTCTGAACCAAGGGGATTCACTATATGCAGTGCACCCAGTCATTCGGACAAACCGTAATTATAGCCACAAGACCGCCAAAAAAATTCATAGACTAACAGATTTGCAGCTGTAACTGGATGGAAGTCCGTCTACGTGAACAAAGGATTCACAAAGCGCATCCATGGCATAACGAAGGATGAATCCGACCTCTTGCTACCATACCTCTTCAACCTCGTCACACAGAACCATGACGCACAAGTCCGTTTCAAGTGGCGGAAAAACGACCTTGCTATTTGGGACAACAGGAGTAACTGGCATTGCGCGACGTACGACTATGTGGAGGCGCGCAGCGGAGATCGTGTTTGCAGTTTGGGCGAAGCGCCTTATCTAGATCTGAGGAGTAAAGGGCGAAGATAAACTTTGGGGCTGTAGCTGATATGATATGAACAGTAGGGTGGTTCTTGTTTCTAGTGATCAGGGCACAGCACTTACTTTTGAGTTGTTCACGTACCTCTTTTCTGGTGGTGGTGAACAACGAAATGCATAAACATCAAGTGTGAATGTAGCAATATCATATTGCATTGAATTTGCCTCGGCAACTTTAAATTTATCAGATTCAAGGCCATCGCAATACGCCCCCGTTATTACTAACTCTGGTTAGTCTCTAATTATTAGGCCCAAGCTTAGAAACGGCGCAGGAATACCTCATCTTCCCACCTCAAATCCACTACTCTAGACTCATCCACATCACCACATTCCACCACA
Source organism: Periconia digitata (assembly GCA_948474695.1). Lineage (NCBI taxonomy): Eukaryota > Fungi > Ascomycota > Dothideomycetes > Pleosporales > Periconiaceae > Periconia > Periconia digitata. Next base: position 1,732,270 of record CAOQHR010000004.1, on the reverse strand, counting down.
ATGACCTCCCCCTCGGGACGAAGGCTTTCAACCGGCGGAATGCCTCCCGTGAAAATTCGCTTCCACGATATTACCGAACAAGTCCCCAGCCACGACGAAACACTTTGCTACACCGCATGGGTTCAGGAAGACTTTGCGAATCCCAGCGATCGATATTCACCGTGGGACTTCCCTATCAACGATAAGCGTCCTCAACTATCCCTTCAAATCTACGACATCACGCCCGGATCGGATAACCCTGGTCATCTAGAAAGCCTCGCCCACTCACTACACGAGGAAACTTGGGAAGACCGTGAGATGATGGGTCGTGGTGAGCGTGACCGTATTGACGTATGGGGGATGCCACTCGCAAGTGATATGCCAGAAGAGGAGGTGATCGAAACGTGTAGAGCTCATGTTTCCGCTGAGATTGCTTCGAGGGAGATGACTGGAGTGTCTGATTTCCATATTCCGCGGTTGGAAGTGAAAGGGGTGTGGAAACGGGCGATTATCATCATTGATCGTCCAAAGGCCCTTTGGAATGAGGGCGAAGGTGGGTTTTTAGCTGTTTATTGGGATAGGCGCGAATCTTATGGAGATGATAACATAGGGCAAGAGGTTGAGACACGTCGTTATACGCGTGATAGGCTTGGGAGTGCATTGGAGGATTTGAGGGAGGTTGACCCTAGCGATATGCCGCAGGAAGTGACTGAGGATGGTTTGGTCCATCACAAGATGACTGTTCAGTTTTAGAATGGGAATGATATTTTGATTGCCGGTAGAAGAGTTCCAGTGGATGTGATGTCCAATCCTACTGCGATCGGATTAAAGTGAATCTATAGAGGATCAAGGGACTGGTTATAGTTGGTACGCTAATGCAGGTTCGATCTGTTGATGACAATGGCCCTGGTACAATAGTCTGTTGATGACAATGGCCCTGGTACAATAGTGTCCGCATCGCGCCCAAATCCCACGCGTCGAATTGACTCTGTCGGGAACAGGACCCAAACTTTGTGTACTCAAGCATATGCATTTGCGGTTACGCACGTATGCATGCGCTTGGTTCACGACGATTCGTATGCGATGCTTTCAATGAATATTTTGGGTTTCGTGTGTGCCAATCACGGCAGAGACGACAGCACACATGACCGAAATTCCAGAATCCTAGTCATGGAAAAACCGAACCATACAATCAGTCGCGATTAAGAAAAGTCGTAGACAAAGCACGGAGCGGACCGTGGATTTTCTACGACACGCCATATTATCGTGTTCAGCCCCGAGGTGGATCGATCAGCCCATGTGCGCACCACCACAGCATCGCAGTCCTCTAAGAGACTGGCATCGATCTAGCATGCCAGAAAATAAAATATCGTCGCCACTTTATTTTAACTGTTCTCTTCAACGGATTTGAAGAAGATGCCAGGCTGGAAAACAGTCGTCTTCTTCTCTATTCAAGCATTAATGCTCGCTTTCTTCCTAAATCAGGATCCCAAAATGGCCGCCAAACCACCTTCATCAACAAAACCTTGGGCCGATGGCCCTTGTGCTTTGATCACGACACCGCAGTATGCCACTAATAAGGTTTGTAACGGTTTTTTCTATGATCGCATCAACCCTGGTCTTGTCCAAACTCTGACAATGACTAGACCGATATATTCACGCTGGGCGCGACGCACATGGCACATATCCACAATGCGATTCTGCGTGGATACAACTCGATATATCAGCAAGCGCCACACGTAACCGACGAAGACAAACCCGAATTCATAGGTTACGCGCAAACCTGGTTCCGCTTCGTAAAAAGTCATCATGACGATGAAGAGCAGGAGTTATTCCCGCAGGTGGAAGAAGTAGTGGGTACATCAGGAATATGGGACGCGACGCATAAAGAACACGGTAAGGAGAAAACCGGACCCCATACTCTCCGACATTTTGACAACGAGGAGAGTGGTGTACAAAGATGAGGATTCTGACAATGCGACGAATAGAAGCTTTCCTAACCGGACTATCAAACACCAACGATTATCTCGCTCAACTCGCCGAAGCATTCGACTTCGACGGCTTCGAACTCCGACGCATAATGTCGACTTTCCAAGAGCCATTCGCCGCACACTTCCATTCCGAGATCAAAACGATCGTTTCTTTCGCCGATCTACCTACCGCGCCCGAGCCATCTTCTGTCAAGGCCACGCAGGCCGCCGCTGTGTTCAAGAGCTGGGGTAAGAAGACTGTGATGAAGACGGGGTCTACTGAAGGCGTGCCTTTTCTACTGCTCAATTTGGATAAAACGTATGAGGAAGGAAAGTGGGCGGCATGGCCTCCTATGCCAGCGCCAGTGAGGTGGGGTTTGGTGAATGTGGGTGGGGCGTATCACTGGGGGAGGTGGAAGTTTGCGAGTTGTGATTCTAGTGGAATGCCGAGAGAGCTGTATGCGTTGCAGTTCCCGGAGAATAAGAAGTAAGGAAATTGTATGTGGTGCATCATATGAATGAAGAAGACGAGACATTGTATACATAACAGCGAAGCGAGCGAAATGTCTGTCAATGCACAGTCACATCCAGTCATTAATTTATGTGTAAATATTTCCCGGTCCAACGTATTTGAAACTGCAACTATGAGCATTTCGATTATCGATGAAACTATACAGATACACGAGGATGTGTAAACATTTGATCATTTGAGTGTTGAGGAGCTAATGTCCATCACGTGATTGCTGCGAAAGACGCGGACCCTTGGTGATGTCAGTGCGTCGGGACCCACCAAAAATAGAAATGCCAGCGCGTCGCAAACAACAAACAATCATATCAACAAGTACAATATCCATACCTCCCCCGCCCACCATTGTACCACCCCTCAACCACCGTCGTCATCGCCACGCGATCCGTACGCCGTCCCTTGCAGCAATTACCCGCTTCACTTCCACAGACCCTTCTGCACTTGCATTCCTGCTGTAGACCCACTCCAAACTTTCCGCTATGCCGAGGGTTAAGCGCCACAAGGCCGCTAAGGAAGTGGTGACTGAAATAATGGACGATAGTCAGGGGAAAGGAGAAACAGTGGAGCATATTGAGCAGCATACATCCACACAAGAGACGAACGCGGACGTGGACATGGAGGATTGTATTGTTGTCGCACCCTATGTCCGACCGTCCAAGTTCAGGGAGGCTACCATGAACTCTACAAATTCGATACGCCCCCCACCCGACGAGCAGTGGGCAGAACTGGGGATTGACCATCTTTTGGAAGGCTATGATCAGGAGAATAGTGCCCGCCCCTCACTGCATGCTGCAAGGAAGGGTATGCCTCGAACCCAGTCAACCTCCGCTGTCCCTACCGCATCGGATCCAGAGCTCGCTTTGAAGAGAGAGCCGAGTGCAGCTACAACTCGTGAAGGCCACTTTGGGCGTATCTCCCGAGCTGTGGCATCCTTTTTCCAAGCTGCCTCTTTCTCATCGCTTGGGAAGCGCAAGGCTGGACAGGATACCGCGGAGACCGATGCCACTGCAGATGTCGATCGAGGTGATGCAAAGGAACGCGCAGAGGCTGCATATGCCGAAGCCATGGCTCGGGGTCTCTTGCCCACACCGAAGGTGTTTGTGCGTCCGGTAGCAAGGGCGCGGACGCAAGGTGTCTCGCGTGAGTACCTTCCCTTCGCATCCCAAGCAGGCATTGCTCATCTATTAGAAGCACCTGTAGTTCCAACAACGAATAACTAATAGCTTTTCTAGCCCACTCAACACCTCATGGCGTCCCGGCTACACCCAATGCCGCCCATCTCGTTCCCCGCACACCAACACTCTACAAGTCCCCCTCGAAGAAAGACTTCCAGAAACAGAAGAAGCTCAACAAACGCGTCTCCGATCTGGAACACAAACTTTCCGAGGCACGAAGGGAGCTCGCCATGACCCTATCCCCCGAAAAGGCGCCTCCCCTCCCATCCATCCCCTCCGATATCATCTCCCCACCAAAGACCGACCCGCCACCCATGAAGCGTTTCTGGCACGACAAAAGCGACGTCCCTGAAACCTCGCCCGAACCAGCCGGCACAAACCGCGTCATCAAAAAACGCAAATCCAGAGGCCACTCCGACGACGAATACAAACCCGTCGCCACGGACTCTGACTTCTCCCACGAGGGCGCCGGCAGCGAACACGATACCAAGCGAGGTAAATCCACACCGTCGAAACTCCGACGCAAATCCTCGACGCGCTCAGTCAAGAAAGGCCCGCAGGTCGTGGTCGAAGAAGTCGCGTCGCAGGAAGACGTTGTGATTGTGGTTCCCGATGACCGTGTCGGCGTCCCGCCCATCCCGGCTATTCCGCAGAATGTCGATGGGAGACGCGCTTTGCCGAGACGCGATGGGTATGGCGGGTTTGAGCATGAGATGTTCTAGCGCTCATGACTCGTCTGTGGACTGTGGAAGAGATTGGATGGTTGTATATAAGTTGCGGCTGGGTGAATTTCCCCTCCTTTGGCATAAAGAGGGATTATATAATTTTTTGGCGATGTGGCGTTTTCATATCATTTTTCTGGGTCATGGTCAACGGGAAACATTGTATCTAATTTGGGTTTCCACACTCCTTTATTTTTGTCTACGGGGCAAAGGGAGAGAAAAGTCGGACAGATGAAGGACGCGTTGATATGTGTATATTCCCTCTTTAACTTCATTCTTCATAACTTACTTTCTGCGCCTATTTTTTTTTTTTTTTACCGGTCGACTCATTGATTTCTGGTGATTTTGTGGTTTAGCAATGAAATGATTCATACACCCTATCTTTCCCTCTCCCTACATGTTTGTCCTCACTTGTATGTTTTTACTTTTACGAGATCAAATGGACAAACAATCAAACAGACAGATAACTTGAACAGATAAGTTCACAAAACCGAATCAGAAATGCAACAAGAAAAGGGAATTCTAACATTAAACTCCAAATTGCGTAGAAACAGATAATCCAGTTACATCAAATCTGATGTTTCTGTCTACATCTTTTCTTCTTTTCCTTCTTTCCTTTCTTTCCCCCTATATATATATATATATTTACTCGAGTTGGACGATTGTTCGAGTTGGAACGATGGCGCTCCCCACGAGATTGAGATTGCTCAGCTACATAGACAATCTACTTGCTTCTAGCTAGGAATCAATCAAGCGATTACTCGGTACATGTCACAGGTCATGATATACGCATAATCACGAGCGAGCGAGCGAGCAAGCAGAAATACAATTAGTTAAGCGATTCTATAATAACAGCGGACCAGGCAGATCCAGGGGACTAGGGGAGAGACAAGCCGTGACCGTGTTTTCTAAAAGAAGTTTATTTGATTAGAGGCCGAAGATTGATGTTTAAGAAAAGGGTTTTGACGAGACCAGATATATGAGGTGTGAGCAGAGACACAGAGAATGAGAGAGCAAGGAGGCGGGGAAGGGAAAGGGGAAGGTTTGAAATCAAGATCATCTTTCCTCATTTTTTTTCTTCAACTCTTCTTCAATTATTATCAACCACAACATGGAGACGAATCGGAAACTAATATCAGCAGTAGGGGAGATGATTGTGCGCCCCCCCTTCCTTCCTATTCCCTTGTGACTCTGTATTCCTTTCCACATACACACCACACGCGGAAAACCAGAGGAATGAAGAATCTCAAAAGAAGAATTGAAGACAGAAAATAAAAAGAGGAAAACGCCCTTCTTTACTTTTTCTTTCCATTTCTTCTCCCTGACCCCCCGAACCAAGAACGATCACACAGCAAGAAAAATAAAAAGGAAGAAGAAAAAGTAAAAGAAAAAACCCCTCTACATGACAACCCAAGAACCATAACCCCCCATCTATCCTTCGTCCTCATCTCCGTCACCAGCCTCACCGTTCCTGGGTTTCCTAACCTGCTCCGGACTCGGCGGACTCACAATCGTGATGGGCGTCGTGCTCCCATCCCCCGACGTAGTCTTCGTAACAGCCCCACCATCATTATTATCTGCATCGTCTACACCTTCACCGCCACCAGATAAGATACTACCTCTTCGTTCTCCAGCACCAGCTCCAGAAATCAGGCCTTCAGGAATAGTAGAAGGGCTCATGAGCCCACCGTCATCGCTGCGCGCGGTACTTGCGTTGCTGACTGTGCTACCACCCGCTTGTCGTCTACGCCGCCGCGTGTTCTCGCGCATAGCTTCGGCGTTGTCGCGACGACGGCGCATCGCGAGGTTACTGCTGTCCTTGGGTACGGCGGAGACGCCGCCCTGGAGGCCTTCGAGCATGGCGGCTGCGCGGTCCGCGACGTCGGTGTTGCTGGTGGGTGAGGCAACGGAGCTGCCGTCGACGCTTTCGCTGCCCTCGCTTGTAGGGCTGAGGATGTTTTTGGCGTCGGAACTGCCTTCGCCGCCTGTTTCACCTTCGTTGACGTTGATGCCGAGTTCGGGCATCTTTTGCCCTGACGCGACACGGACGCGGTGGCGGTCTTTGAGGAGAGCGCGCCGGCGAGTTTCGCGTTTGTCTTTTGCTTCGGGTTTCGCGTCGCGAAGTTTCTTGAGGAGGTCGTCGATGGCTTCGGTGCTGACTGGGGAGCGAGGCCCAGCATCGCCCGCGAGCGCTGACGGAGATAGAGGGTTGAGGCGCTGCTTGTTGCGGATGGACGCTTCGTTGCGTCGGTGTTGTTCTTCGAGGGCAATGTTCTTTTCCCTGGATCGCTATAGAGAAATGTAAGTATGTGTTGGGCGCGGTCAGATGACAAAGGAAAAAACGTACCTTCCACTCCATGACGAAGTTGGCCAGTTTTGCGAAGAAATCGCGGCGTGAGCTTTCGTCTTGTGGGTCTTCTCCGTAGAATGCGATAATGTCTGCATACTGCTTCTGCATATCTTCCAGGAACACTTGAAGTTGCTCTGCTTTTCGTCTTGCCTCCTTCATACTCCTCTGAACAATGATAGCGACCTTGTCCTCGGGGTGGAACTTGGTGGGGTCGGAGAGATTTCCAGCGTCGAGCGACATTTGAACGTTCTTGATGTTGTCAATGTACTTCTTAGCATCGGTCTGGAGCTGCTCGACGTTGATCTTCTGGGCAGTTATAACACCACCAATCTCATCGGTGAATCCTTCCCAGCCAGGGTATTGCTGTCTCACGATTCGCTCGACAAGGTCAGCAAAAGTTGACTCGTTCTTGTCATCCTTCAGCATGCCCAATCGAGAGAGGGTTGATAGCTTGAAACCGGTCGCTTGCTTGTTGGCGTCGTTCATGAAGTTACCAATATCGAGAATGAGACCCAAGACCGAGATCAAACTGGTGGAGCTTCGCAGACTGTCTGATACACGTGTGATCTCGAGCAGCTTGTTAGATATCTCATCGTATTCCTGCTCGTACGTTCGAGTGAGAGACAACGCCCTCATGCGGCCCCTCCAGTAGTGGTGCAGTTCGTAGGCTGTGTACAGATAGATCTGATCTTCTCTCGTGAGCTCATTTGGATCTTGTTCTCTCTTGCTTTCGGCGGCGTTCGGGCCAGTCCAGTCCTTGGAGTAGGGTGCCATAAGCTTGGCGACATTGTCCGGAATATCACAAAGGTCGTTCTTCTGCAGAAATTCCACGACAACCGGATCGTCCAGAATTTTGTCGTCACAGTGGATGATCATGCGGACGACTTCTTCAGCAGAAAGCGCAGAGTGTTTGGCCATACTGATTTGGAAAGTTTGCATGAGATCTCTCGAGATAATTTGCTTCTTCTCGTTCTTCTTGGAGGCCTTCTTGCCGATGGCTTTGATTTCCTTGGCCATGAACAGCTTCTCGACCTCGTCCAAAACACCCTTCTTCGAAAGTTCGCGGTATTTTTCTTCCTTTTCTTCGGAGGTGGCACCGTGAGCGGCCCAGACGGTAGTGGAAGGTGAGTCGACCTTGTCCCAGTGAAGAGCTTTGAGCTTTTTCTTCGGGCGAGGGCCACTCATATTCGTTGTTGTAGTTCCAGGGAGACCAGCCTTGGGCAGGAATCGGGGGCCCTTAGCACCCGGCATTGGGGGAGGTGGCGGAGGTGGCATGCTGCCATCCATTTGACCAGGCATTGGAGGCGGTGGAGGAATTCCGGGAGCCATCCCAGGCATGGGAGGAGGCGGAGGAATTCCAGGAGCCATCCCAGGCATGGGAGGAGGCGGAGGTATGCCAGGAGCAGCAGGAAATCCAAGCTGACCAGGAGGTGGTGGAGGCGGAGGTGGAGGAGGTGGACCATTAGCATTAGTGCCGGGCATAGGCGGCGGCGGGGGAATATTAGCAGGGAATCCAAGTTGACCTGGAGGCGGCGGTGGGGGAGGAGGTGGAGGAGGAGCGGCAGATGTGGATTCATCATTAGTAGACACTTCGCTGGCTTCGTCTGGGTTGAGAGGCTTGACTTTGGCGTTGAGTTCGTCCACAAGATCCGTGGGTGGTCGTCCTGGGACTTTGGTGGGCTTGTGCATTTGTATGAGCCTGGGCTTCTCGATGATAGCCTCATCATCGTCGTTCTCATCGTCTTCCGGAATATCGAGCATCGACTCGTCTTCGTTCTCGGTGGCATCGCCTCCGACAGGTTTTCTTCGAACGATGCCACTCTTGGCTCGTGACGTTCCGAGCGAGTTGGGGTCGACTCCGCTGAATTGTTCTGGTCCCGGACCCATATTGCCATCCATCTTCTCCCGAAGTTCTCTGAGTTTCTCACTTGGCTGGACCTGGTTAAGGTTACGGCCCTCGAGAGTTGCTTGCGTCTTAGCTCTTTGCAATTGAACTTCCAGTCGGCTCATGAGGTTTTCGCGATCCAGAATGCCTTGCATTTGTGTAGGATCTGTGGCGCCGAGACCCTCCTTGCCACCTTTCTTTGCAGCAGATGCAGCAACGTCTTGAGCATCCCTCAGCATCAGATACAACTCACGCGTTTCCAGTTCGTTTCGTTGCAGTTCCTGGGCTCGTATCCTCTGAATTTCGGCCAACTCGGACTTCATCTGATCGATTTGCCTGCTACGGACCGCAATGATGTTCTCTTGCTCTGCGAGTTGTTTCTGGAGTTTCTGAACTAGGCCATCTGCACCCAGCGCAAGTTGAGCTTTCATTTCATCTCGTTCGGCAATGGCTGAGTCGGCAATCTGCCTGGATTCAATCGCTTCATCTCGAACTTGACGTGCTTCTCCATCAGTGTAGAGCTTGTCGAGCAGTGACTGGACCGTAAAATTCAAACTTTGCTTGAGATCCATGTCCGGTAACCGACGGTCCATAGCGACATAACTGAGCATAGAATCCACGAGCTGAAACATCTTGAGTCGATCTTCGCCTTCAGTATCCCGAACGATAAGCAGATGTTGCATGGCAGAGACGAAGTAATCCTGGGCCCGGGTATTGTTGAGCTTGTTAGAGATGGCATCTGCAATCTGGATGGGATCGTTGAGATCTTTGACCTCGCTTTCCACGCCCTCTGTCATCGAGCTGTTCTCCCGCTCCAGATAATCTTCATAGTCAATGGCTTCGTTGTTCAGGTACCGTTCGATTTGCTTGTCAATGACTTCGTACTGGAAGCCCTCCATCTTCTGGAAAATACGCTTGATGCCACATCCTGTAAATTGTGCTCGGATGTGCATTCTCAACGGGAGATCGCGAGGGGCATCTACAACCATGTTGATGAGGAAAAGGGATGCAATGGCGTATTCCATTAGCAGGTTCTCCACGCCGATACCTCCGCTTCGAACTTCGTCTGACGCTCCCACCATGGAGCCCATCTTGCCGCGGCCGTCGACTGTGACCTCGACAACACGCATCCAAGCATCGAACCGGCCGTTTTCTCCATATTGAGCTTTGAGTGTGTCGAGAGCCTGCAACACCTTCTCGTGGCCCGCACCCTCCCCCCAGTGGCAAAGGAAGGTCAACACATCAGAAGTCAGTTTCCTCGTATTTATCCGGGAGGAAATGAGCGAGCTTGCAAGCGCCTGAATGATGGAAGGATGCGCCAGTGCGTTGTCGGCTCCGTACTTGTTGTTCATCAAAGCTTTCAAACACTTGATGATTTCGTACTCTCTTTCCATGTCATTCTCTCGCGATGGCATAGCATTTGGCGGCGGAGCTGGACCCTGTCCCTTCCTGCGGTTGATCTTTGTTAAGACATTTGTGAGGGCAATCTGCCCCTGTGCCTCGATGAAGCCTCTCACCCAGGCAATTGGCTGGGTTCGAAGACTGATTTCCAGACTCGACATTTGCTTGAGAGTGATGGAATTGTCCATGACCTTCTTCACATACCACTCGGGGGAGCCTTCCTCCTCGGCCCTTGCTAATATATCGGGATTTGCACCACTAGTGCCTACGTATGTATTGCGGTATGTCTGGCGTTTTCTTTCTTCGTGCTTCAGCTCAGCAAGTTTATCTTGGTATACCAATGTCCACTTCTTATCAATCTTATATGCCTCCATCTGCCGGCGAGCCTGCTCAGGCAGACTCTTCCAACCTCTCTTAACCATGAGATTCATGAATTCTTGCTCGACGATATGATCGGGAGGTCTTTGTATAGAAGCGCCATTCTGCTGAAACGAGGCGGTGGAGGAAAAGGCCGAGGGCTGCTGCTGGTTGCTGTGGTGGAGCACATGGCGGTAGGAATCGCGAGGGGTAGATACGGCGGTAGGGAGGAGGCTGCCTGCATCGAGGCCGATGGAGGAAAAGGTGGATTGCGACGGGTTTTGGGCCATGTATACGTTGGAACCGCGTGTTTTGGAGTCGTTGGAGTAAACACTCGCTTGGTCGGAGGAAGTGCGGGTGTTATTTGACGAATCGGTGCCGGCGTAGGAGGGGTAGCCATTGCTGGACCTTCCCACCGAACCCCACTGCTGAATGGACACACCACGGTCGCCAGGCTGGCTCGAGGCCATTGCATCGCTGCGCAGCGGTTGCTGCTGGTGCTGAGGGGGCCGCGGAGGCGCGGCTTGCGCTTGCTGGTAGGTGACCTGGGGCATTTTGGAGGCGTCGAAAATGGGATATTGGTGGAAGTCTGCACCGGAGCGATTGAGGTGATGGGGCTGCAGGGCGTCTCCGCCGCGAATGCTGTGGTTTGCAACGGCAGCGCCTGATGGGGGAGGGCGTCCGTCGGGGGTTTGTTCAAAGGGAATGGAAGAGTAAACGCCAGCTTGCATGGCCAGTCCGGGCTCAATGGCCATAGACACGGGGCGGTCTACCGAAACAACAGAGCTACTATGCCGATGGTGGCGCGATGGTTGCGAGCCTTGCGAGCTGCCTGGGGGGCTCTGGTTGTAGGAATTGCCTTCATTGCTGGCGACCTTGTCCTTGTCCTTGTGCCGCCTGCCAAAGAATTTGCCGGCGGAGCTTTGCCTACCGGCTGACATGGTTCTGTGTAATGGACTGGCTCTCTACTAGATGCGGCGCGCGACGCCAGACGTTATGGGATGAAGCAGAGCCAAGGAGGGCTCACGGCGCGAGGTGATGCGATGCGATGGGATTTGTATGGGATGCGATGCGATTGCGATGGCAGCGAATGACGATGGGTGCGGCGCGATCCCTATTCTCTCTCCCCTGTAAACGACCGTTTGTTCTGGACTCTATCCAAGCGGCCTGTCCCCTGATGTTGAGCTGGCTGTCCCCCTTCACACTCTCCCACGCCTCCAAGAATGGCAGTCTTGAGTCTATCTTTATTCAAACTTTTGTTTCCCCTTTCCTTACCAGCTTCTGGTGTAGGTTTCAGTCTCCTTCCTGCCTTATTCTCTATTCCGGTGGTTTCTTTCGTCTCGTCTCGTCTCGTCTCCGGTCGGTCCTCACAACAGTTTGCCGATCACGGGCGGCTCTTGCCCTCTCTGCGTGGTCCGGGCGGGCAGTACTTGGCTGGACGGTCCAGCGTGCCTTCGCGTTGGGTGAATAGGAATACTGAAACAAGGAGTGTGGGGACAGGGCGTGATGCGTGAGGCGTGTGTGATGCGACGACTCAATCCCCTGATGGCGACGGACGGCGGGGGGGAAGATAGCGGGTAGACCTAAAAGGGGTGTGGAGGACGCGAACGGGGGGTAGGAAAATCAAAAGAGAGGAAGCCCGTGGATTTGTAGATGGGAACTACGCCGTCGGTGACGGGCAGAGAGACGTAGAGTCTGCCTGGGTATCTACCTACTGGGATACCTGCTTGTCAGTATCAACGACGACGTTGGGGAAACAGAGGTGGTCGTGCGTGCTGGTGCGTGGGAGTAAAGTGGGCCGGCTATGCGGCGTGCAGGGACTGACCGCCAAAGACAGCAGAGTAGGAAGGTCTTTTATGCTATCCAGCTACTCTCTCGTTGAAGAGTGCAACTTCTTGGGAGTATGTCTATACATACATATGTACTCACAGCAATCGCCTCTTGTGAGACACATGATTTGTAGCTCTTACTCATACATATGTGCACTCACTATTATTATTAGGCCCGAAGGTCTGACTCTATGTACAGTGACTGCAGTCGTAGATATATCATCAGCTCGCCACATTTTCCTACGCTGTTACGCCTGTATACGCCCAGGAAATGTCCTTTTTCAATCGTGATGAAACTCATGTTGATGTTGTCTAAACAAAAAAAAAGGCAATATGAAATTATTAACTTTAGGGCTCCCGATACGGGGAATAAATAGAGTGCAAAAGCATGCACGGTACCGGTCGTCCCCTAACCAAACCATCTGGCCTGAGCGAGACAAATCAGCACCGAACCCCCCCTGTAAACCTCCGCGCCTCCGCCGCCGTCTGTTTGGACCTCACTCGACCCTCTCCCTCCCCCAGACCCTTCCGCCAACTCCCGTCGTTGTTGTCTTCAATCGAACAAGACTTCCTTCGTCCTTTGACATGTCTCTCGTTTAAACTGGCCGACAAAGCACAATAGCAAGCGCGTTACAAGCGAACCCCCGAGTTCCGGGGGGATATACCTGTCCCATCCAATCCCTACTTACTCAGGTCCTCGAGAAGACGCGAAAATAAATCACCGCACACATATCTTTACGTTTCGCACGCCATTCTTCCTTTTTTTCCTTTCGCGCCGCGCCGCTCAAAAATAAAACAACAAAAAAAGAAAGAACGCCCTCCAGTAACATACCCAGACCAACACCGCCGCCTAGCGCGGCAGCGCAGCGCAACACCAGGCAACTCACCCAACCTCCACTCCACCGCCAAAATGTCAAGCCTCACGCACATCCTCAAGGTCCGTTCTTTCCTTCCACCACCCTCCACCAAACCCCCAAAAATTTACCCAAACTAACAAACCCACCCCAGGCGCTCTTCATACCCCTAACAATCTCCCTCGCCCTCTACACGCTCCTAATCCACCTGCTCCTCCCCTTCCTCCGCCGAAACCGCCAACTCTACACCTCCTACCTCCCCCTTTCCTCAACAACATCAACAACGCCAACATTCCCTCTCTCCTCTTCTTCCAATGCTAGTGCGACAACGCCATCAACGCTGCGCACCGCGCTTATAAACCTCTTACTCCCCGCTGCGCTGCGACGTCGGTTCCAGAGAAGAACGGACACGCAGGCGGAGGACGCGGATAGTTTGTTTGACGATGAGGAGGGCGAGGGGATGATTGGGTTTGATGACCCCGTTAGTGAGAGGAGGAGGGAGGCGTTGGAGCAGAGGAGGAGTGTGGGGGGGTTTGAGGGTGCAGTCGGGTTTATGGGGAGTGTGAGGGACGAGGGTGGGGGGAGGTTGAGTAGGGAGTTGGAGGAGGGGTTTCGGGATGAGAGTGAGAGTGAGAGTGAGGATGGGGATGAGGAGGTTGGGAGGGGGAGGTGGTTTGGGTAGGTTTGCTTGTTGGGGTTGGGTTGGGTTGGTGTATTAGAAGAAGATGAAGGAGGCGGAGAGGATGGTTATATGGTGATTTTTTTGGTGTTTGAAACGGGATGTCCATGTTGATTACGACATCCCTCAAAGCGCAGCGTTTTTCTCTTCTGCACGTGTGCATCCTATTCTATTTCTTGTTCAAGTATCATGTTCATTTCTCATGTTATGCTATATACAATATTCATCTCCTCTAGAGACAAATCCCCCGAAAGTAAAGGGAATAAAAGTGATATAAAGACCAGACGTGCCGTACCGTGATGGAAGGAAAAACTTATCCATCGCGCAAAAGGTAGCAAGCAAGGAAACAAGAATCAGTCATCGGTGGAATCTCATCCTCTAAGCATTGGCGTGCTTCTTGCCCTCACGCTGACCGTACGCCTTGGTGGCGTAGTCGCCCTTGTGCACAATCAGATCCTCAGGCTTGTAGTCCTCGCGACCCGAGAAGTACGAGTCGAGGATAGCCTTGGTTCCAGCAGCGTAGCGCTTCTGCGCATCGATGGAGGTACCTGACATGTGGGGGACCATGGCGTTGCCTCCGCCCCATGGGTTCTGGGCGTAGCGAAGAGGGTGGTCCTTGGGTGCGGGTTGCGGGAACCAGACGTCACCACCGTAGCCGCGGAGGTGACCGGACTTGAGGGCATCAGCGACGTCTTCCTTGACGACGATGGCGCCACGGGCGGTGTTGACGAGCCAAGAGCCTTAACACATAAAAGTTAGAATTTCGTTCCTCTGAATGGATTAGGAAAAAGGGCATGACATACCCTTCTTCATCTTGGAGATGAGGTCCTTGTTGAACAGACCGCGCGTCTTCTCGTGAAGCGGGCAGTTGATGGTGACAACGTCACACTGTGCGAGCATCTCCTCGAGGTTCTCGACGCGCCTGCAGCCAATCTCCTTCTCCTTTTCGGGGGAAAGGGGCTGGTAGTCGAAGTAGAGGAGCTCCTTGCAATCGAATGGCTTGAGCCTTCTGAGCACACGCTCGCCAATGCGGCCTACAGCAACAGTGCCCACCACCTTGTTCTCGAGATCGTACTCGTTTTTAGCCACGGCCGCAACGTTCCAATCTCCAGAGGCGATCTGCTCGTGCGCGGGGACGAAGTTGCGCACAAGTGTCAGAATGGTCATGATGACATGCTCGGCGACGGAAACGACGTTGGATCCCGTCACTTCAGCAACGGTGACTCCGCCATTGGTCTTGTTGGCGGCATCAAGGTCGACGTGGTCGGACCCGATACCAGCTGTGACGGCGAGCTTGAGCTTCTTGGCCTTTGCGAGACGCTCGGCTGTGAGGTAACCGGGATGGAATCTATGTGGATCCCCCTGGTCAGCAAGATCTTCGTTTCAACGATCGCATTGGCTTGTCTTCATCGTCGAGTCGAGTACTCCTTATCCCGAAGTAGCCACGGGTAGACATGAAGGATGTAGGATGACGATGGCGTTGCGGGGCAAGCTCGGAACATGCGGGGTAGCTGCAGCTTCCTTCCGCCCCTACATCATAGCTAACAACTGCCGTTGCTGCCATGATCCAGCGCAGTGGAGTGGGATAGGAGTTCGGTAATCACACAGAAAAGAGGGGCAGCACATACGGAGTGGTGATGATGACCTCAGCGTCTACGAGCTCCTGGTCGAACTTTGAGTTCTCGCCTTCTTTATCCGAGGTGGTGACGAGAGTGTGACCCTGGTCCTCGATCCATTTGCGGATACCCAGTTCATTCTCAGTGGTTCCGAGGAGGTTGGGTTCTTGTTGAGCGTGCTCGCCGCCCTACAGCGATTGTCAGAAGAGTTCAGATAAGACAGCGTTTAATGGTGATTGTCGTGATAGTGGAGGCTATAGTATAGCTAATGGACTTGGTTGAAGACTTGTACTCACGTCGTAGAGAACAAGAAGAACTTTGCCCTGTTGTGATGCGGTTGCTGTTAGCGTTCTGGTGTTGTTGGGTTGACGAGCAAACGACGCTCCCGGTGCGAATCGAGAACCGGCGCGAGCGGAAAGGACAGAGGAGGCTGGGCGGGCAAGCCGAGAAACTGAACGGAGAAATACCATGATGAAGAAGGAGGAGGTCTGGTTTGTTGTTTGTATCAAAAGTGGCTTCGGATGGACTTAAGTAGGTGTCGAGGCAAACAAGGCGGTACGTGATCCTGACGTATCATATACATGTCAGCGATAATGTACGGGGGTACCTGGGAGGATCAAGCTGATACGAGGGGAACGGCTCACTTACCGATGCGTAATTGGAAATGTGAAGCAAGATCAAATCGAAGTTTGCTGTGCAGTGTGAGAGGGAATGGGAAGGCCTTGGGGTCTGTTACCTCCCGACTTTATATGTGAGACGTCAATAGGAAGCACTCACGAGCACTTCCATTCGACCTTCTCCTCCAAGGCCAGCCATCTCCACTTACACCTTCTAGCTTCCCCACCATCCAGCAACAACCTCCATGAAGCGTGGCAAGTGATACCGTCCAGCAAGGGGAAAACAATACGCAATGGCAGAAGGCGGGTGCGGGGTTGCAGCGAATCGCCGCGGCGGCAAGCTTGCTTGGTGAAGGTGGAGCTTGCTTGGTGATGGTTTGTTCGACCTGCGCATGTCCATTCAATCAATCCCCAGCCCGCGCCGAGTTGCCCCGTTTGGTAGGCTGAAGCTCAAAGAGGGGCACGGCAGTCGATTGACCGGTCGTCATCTCGTGTAGCCCACGAGGCCTGCGAGCTCTCCAGGGTTCCGAGAACCTCCCGATGCGGAACCGCAGGGTCACAACCCCTTCTGTTGATGAATCTGGTATATTGATACGTAGAGAGGAGACCAATTGGTGACATTGTCCATCAATCAGAGACAGAGACGATATCTTCTCGCTGAAGCCCAACGTGGCCTGGGGGGTAGGTGAGCTCGAGCTTCGAGTGCATGCTGCTGCACATCCATCCACCCGCACGATCTAGATCCGTACCTAGGCCTTGATGTCATGCCCCGATGCACGATCAGACGCAACGCGATATATACGTGTCCGATAAATGCGGATCATGTTCGCCCATGCTGCGGCCGCGAGATGTCTCCGTCGGTTTTCGGCGTTTTCACACGTTGATTCGCACAATGACCGGCCGAGCTTCGGGCTGATGGAGATCAATCGGTGATAACACGCACCAGCCCCGGAGAACCTCCGAGGCATAGGCGTTATCGTGGGTATATCTCGCTCTGCCCTTATAGCGACATCGGGCATACACGTCCATTGTTTGTCCTGCTTTGGGCATGCTTTCCTGGCTTCACGCTAAAGTCTGTGCGATCGTTCGCGACGAGTTACGTACGGTGTCTTTAACTGATTACATTCGCGATGGAGCATCGATGAAAGTTGTTCCAATTGCTTGGGCGTCCTGCATGTGGCGTGGAGGACTGAGCGTCGCCTCATCCAACGGTCCAGCTCTCGTCTCGCATCACAGTCCATCTACCAGACATGTATTTTGCAGAAGTTGGAGGTTTTTTCACGACAAAAATTATCATTGAATTGGTTCCCAAGACGTTGGGATCTATCATCTAATTGTGGACAAGAACGTGCAATAGCGGAACCGAAAACTGAATCTGCGCCCATATCCAACATGAACTGTCTGAATAGCACACAATCTCAAACACCATTACTTTTACATTCCGGGCATTATACAGAAACCAGAACAACAAAAACAAACAAAGACAATATTACTTAGGGCAAGGCAGAGCCTTCGTCGCGGACATTGGAGGATGACAGAATCCCTGATATCTAATCGCATTCGTTCCTCCACTCTTCCCATTGCTTTTCGAATCGAGGCGCGTCGCTTCCTTGCATGTACCCGAACAAGATGGGACCCTTTCGCCAACCTCGCACGTCGTTAGGCAAGCGTAGGTCGCTTTGACCCCACCGTTGCAATTGAGTTGCACTTGTCGACATTGTTTGCTACCACATTGTGGACGCTTTGGATCGCATAACGTGGGAGTCAGCGGTCCGTTGTTAACGGCGACTGATTTACTGGTGAGCTGGAATGCTGACTGATCCGTCCACGGTGTGAATGCGAGGGGTTCCAAGTCGAGAAGTCCGGATTTTTGGCTATCCGACGCCGGCGGAGGTTTTTCAGATGTCGCGTTGCGACCTGTGGGATAACCGGTAGAAGACTGCACGCAGAGGCTAGGGTCTTCCCACGTAGCATGCGCTACATCCCGCCAGAGCCTTGTCATGTTGTATGCGTTGTCTTTGGTGTAGTACAGACGACAGTCGGCAGCCAGATACTTGAACTGTAGCGGTGTCGGGTCGTCGGCGCGAACTTGGTCTCTGATGGTGACACCAGCATAACGCACCCACATACCAGTGTCTGTGCGGTTGGGTAACTTTGCGGCTACATCTTCTCTATCGACTGGGAACGCCAATCCTTCCTGGAAGTCGTAATCGATCTCGTCTGCTGAGTAGCTCACCGCACCTCGGCTACCACTCACTGCTTGCATCGGTCCAGGAGAGGGGTGACCACCCACAGCGATCGTACGAACACCAGCCTGGTGTGTCATGAATTCGACGAAAAGCGAACAAGCAGAAGCGCAGAGCCCGTCAGTTAGAATGACAATCTCATCAGGAGACCATTGAGGCACAACGTTGACCAGTGGAGCGTCCGGGTCATAGCCCCATGGAATATCACCGAATGCGGCATAATCGAAGTTCTGGTTAGAGAAGTCGTAGCGCTCTGCAGCAGAAAAGGTGTCGCCATTGTCAGGGCGCGGCGTATAGTATTCAGCCCAGCTGGAAAAAGTGCGATTGGTGGCGGCATTGAGGCGGTTGGTAGCGATCCACTCGCTGGCTCCATACGCGTAGTTTGTCTCCTTGTCCGTGCTTGGAAGGTCCCACCAGCCGTTGTAGGTTTCACCCAAGATATTGCCCAGCTCGTGGCTACGCTTACGGCTTGCTCCATAAGCCTCAATATTTGGGAAGAACATCCTGAAGGCATCGTAAGCTAGGAAAGTAAGCCCACCCGTGTTTTGTTGCAGGTCTATGATCACACGGGTCGCATTAGCCTGGGAAGCATTGCCAATAAAGTCGAGGATCGATTGGCGAAAGTTAGTGATATCGTCGCCTAATTGAAAGAAGACTGGAATGCTTAGTACGGCAGTGGAGTTGTCGTTTCCATCGAGCATATAGCCGGACACAACACCCTCCCCCTGTATAGCGAGGTCTTTTTGGGTGACGATAGGATCGTTCGGGTACGCGCCAAAGCTGGTGAAACACCAGTTCTCCTTCGAGGGATTTCCATCATTGCAGTAGTCTTGCAAGACAGAGGCAAAAGCATCGCTGTCCCCGTCATCATCCTCATTGTCTCCTCCATCCCCTAAATCTAAAGCTGGCCACCATTGAGCCTCTTCGTCATAACTATCCGGGAGGAGACCAAGTACAAAATAGTTGTAGAAGTCTCCACCAGTTGTAAGAGGGCCCGTATCGTTGCAGCCCGAGCAGTAAGCCCACCACTCATTGTTTGGCTCGGTCGTAGTGCCATTCATGTCCGCGAAAGTGAAATTGATCTGGGCACCTGGATAGAGACTGGCTGTCTGGAAGGTGCTCAATTGGCCTTGGATATCGGCTGCTGGACTATCCATGATAGCGTTCCAATCAGCGTGACGCTCAAGAAAGCCCTCCGAATTGCGCTCTGCAAATTGTTCCAGGTATTCCAACACGTCCACGCCGTTGATTTTGGTGATGTGCGAGGCTTTGAACTCCCCACCAGTCACAAATTCACGGTATAGATCGTCATCGATGTAAATCTTTGGTGCTTCTTTCCCATCACTAGATGCGCTCACAAGACCATAGGGGCTAACGAATGTAAATGCCGAAAGCGCTCCGACATCGAGATTTACGTGTGTATCCCGCAGCTGGGAAGTGAAGAGTTGAAGCTGAGTCTCGAATTCATATTGGTTTCTGTAGACACCTGACGTCACGTTTTGCTTGATACCAGCTAAGGTCTTTTTGACATCGAATGGTGGTCTTTGGTATCCTGTCGGCGGTGCTTTGAGGTATTCCAACGTCGACTGGAACTGAAGAGTGGTGTTGTAATAGTCGAGGAATCTAATCGCAACTGCTGGGTTGAACGGAATGCTCTGCAGGCAATCATGCGCGAGTGACGCGGGAAAGAAATTATAGTCTACGCACAATTAAAACTACTAAACTTTCGCAAGTTGGCCCAAACAATGGTCACAAACCGTTCTTGACAAGTACAATGATGTCTCCGCAAGAGGTGGAAACAGCAGGAGAAGGCGTTGTTGGCGACGGCTCTTGACGAGGAGCAAATTTACCCTTCAATGGCTTCGCCACAGCAAGGAAAGTGCAAAAGGAAAGTGCCAGGATCCTAATGAACGACATGGCGAACAGATGCGTTGGGGTCAACTAACGAGCTGGTGGTGGGAAAAAGGGCACGGCCGTGTCTTTATAGTGACAGACATGAGGATGAGAACATGGGTCAATATGCCTAACTCCTTAAATTGGTATCCTCAGCTTGAACTAGGGTGTGAATTAAGGTAGGACAACAAGACTTGTACGCCCCAGAAAGAAGGCGCAGCTAAAAATCGATGAACCACGATCTTGGTGCCTGCGCGCTATTGTTATTTACTGATACGAGTTTTGGCCCCCCAAGGACTGAAGAACGTCCTTCATCGAGAACGCAAAGACTATAAGCGATCGGACATTAGCATCTGCATGGTCGTTGTGATTGGTCTACTCGTAACTACTCTCCGAAAGAGGACAAACTCTCCGGTTCAGTCATCCGGGGTGGTGGTGTGTGATGATAAAAGAAGCGTCCCCCCTTCTGTTGTGCTACCATCCGGTGAGTCCAGCTATAGATCGCATCATGCAGTGACACCTTTCATCTACCAATCATCCGAGCCTGTGTATAAGCTATGTTGATTACCAGGGTGTAGCTGACACCAACAGTCTTATTTATCCCACTACGGCTGAATCTGCGTGGACGCCAAATCGGCCCCATGCCTCCTGCGCAACCGCCCAACGACGCCTCCAACCTTTAGTGTCCTCGTGTCATTCTCATCATCCAAGCAAACGCACAATTCATTTCGATTCTCCCCATTTCGCATCAGAAGCAGCAAGAAATGGCAGAGCCACTGTTTGACCCTTTTGCCCTGCGAAAACACACATTACACCCCGCTTTGAGCCACAACAATCTAGTGGCAGATGATGTCGTTACAGAGATATTCGATTCGTTCCTGCAGTCGCAGGAGTTTCGTGCGTGGTCCGGTGGCACAAAATCTTGGCAGCTAGAGGTCTTCGGAGATCCGGGGAGCGGCAAGGTAAGGCTTTGTCAAGCTCAGGACTACAAACGACTCATTGCTCTTTCTTGAAGACAACATTCGCTGCTATCGCTTCGACTCATCTACCACGAGTGATAAACGGCGCAGAAACCGCCATCGCTTCTGTCTCAATCTGCGATCGTGTCGATTCTGCTTCACTGAACTTTGTCGAAGATCTGTTCCAGTGCATACATGACTCGTTCGATGCTGGCTCCAACGAACGTTGCCAGAAATATCAGCGTGCGTGTGATGAAGGAAAGCCGATAGCTGAAAGGATCGAATGTTTGATCGAGGTGTTGCGCTCTTCTATTCCCGGACAAACCAAATTCCTCATACTGGACGGTTATGATCGAATGAACCAAGTTTTGCAGTTCACTGTTGATCAGTATTTCTCGCGTCTCCAGGAGAGCGGCGTGAGACTAATGACAACTTGGAGAGTCCCAAGGTTCTGCTTCCCTTCCAATGAAGAGTGTGATAGATGCGGATCGGACTATTGCAAGTTGTGGTGGGAATGCAAACAGTGCGGCGACTACTTATGTTATTATTGCATGGCTGAAGAGGAAGCTAATTCTTCACACGGTTGTGGAAGCGCAGACTTCAGAGAGACATATTCTCGCGTCAGCGCTGATCTAGGGGGAGTCCTGCCAGACGCCGTTCTAATCAAGAAAATCCAGCAACATCAAATCCACATGAACTCGGATATATGCCGGAGAATTATTGATCATATCAAGCTCAGGGCAGGAGCAAATATCACTGTGGCGTTGCTATATCTCGAGGACATTCTTTCTCAAGATAACGCTGCATCTTTTAACGCAGATCGCGTCAGCGATAGGCTCCCAAGAACTGTTGTCGCTTTTTTCAACGATGAGATGAAATTGATCGAGGATCTGCCGCATTCTCAGCGCTTGCCGACACTCGTCACTATTGCTGCTGCAACTGATAAATCATACGGCATAGGCATGGAGCAGCTTGGACCACTGCTTGAAACCGTTCAAGAAGCTAAAGTGGATTTGAGTTACCCTAGAGGGATCGAAGATGTTCTTAGATCAGCAAATGGGTGGCTTCAAATCCAAAACAAGAAACCTAGAGCTATTAGCTTTGCTTGTAGCCCTTCTTTCAGACTTTATGTTCAAGAGGACTACAATGATAATTTGAAGTCAGCCAAAGACTTATTCGAGCATTCTGAGGGAGGAGAGTCTCATAACGATACGAATAATCCCCCACCAGAAAAGTCCCCACCACAACCTAATGACAAGGCGGAAGAAAAGCAAGCCTCTCCAAATGTAGATCATGCGAGAGAAGCAGGGGGTTCCAGTGTGGATATGTCTACGGAGTCGAAAGGCTCGTCACGTGAGCCCGCGAAACAGGTCTGCAACTTCTGCGTAAGCAGCATATTCGAATCAACAATGTCATCGGGTCAGCACCATGTCTCAGCACGCTTGGCTAGATCAGCAGCTGAGGTGGAGAAATGCGCAATCTGCACTTCTCTATATCCCCACGAAACCTTGGACAGTGATTCAAATTGGCCACTGTACGCCTGGAGCTTGCAGACTTCACCACGCGCTAACTCCCCTACATTGCGATTCCGGTCCATCCATGGAGATCTCAAACCCCATGTGATCTCACTTACCTCCAGCGACGACTATCCACTTCCATCGCATGTTCGATTAGGCACAACTACAGATCCCGCGCAGAACGGTGGATACCAGATCAAAGAATGGATCGAGAAATGCGTCAACGACCATGCCGGCTGCCACGTGGAATCTCATGGTGGGAATCCTGAAACCCCGTTTCTACCAACTCGGCTCATCGATGTCGAAACTGGCGATGTCAACCTCGTTCGCCTGGTGGAAACGAAAGTCCCAGGCGTCGACATAAAGGGGCCATACTGCACCTTGAGCCACTCATGGGGGCCTGCAGAAAAAGCCTTCTTATCCACAACTGTGTGGAACATGGCAAAGCATCTAATCTATGGAATCCACATGTCTGAGCTTCCTGATAACTTCCAACACGCCATCGAGGTCACGCGTTTTCTTGGGATTAGGTATATCTGGATAGACAGTTTGACGATCGTGCAGAAACCGATGGGTGATTTCAAGGTGGAAGGGGAGCTTATGCATCAGGTTTATAGGAATTCATACTGCAATCTGGTTGCTGCGGACTCGTGGCATGGGTATCAAGGCTTTTACAGACAGCGCAATCCGCAAGCCACTCTGCCCGTGACTTATCGAGGAACAGGTGCAAATCGAATTCTAGGAAAGAAAGAGTGGGCTGTCGTTCCTACAGATATGTGGAAAAAGGAACTTTTGGATTCGTTCATATACACTCGTGCATGGGTGTTCCAAGGTAAGTTGTACTAACAGCGGCGATGTTTCGCCGGATGCTGGCTAACCTTCTACATTCAGAACGCATGCTCTCACCGCGCCTTCTACACTTCACCAAGAATCAAGTCTTCTGGGACTGTGAAACGCTCTCCGCTTGTGAGGTATTTCCAAACGGTATACCCTTCTCGCTCGATCACCAAGCAAGTACAGATCGACACTGGCGCGGTCGCCTAGGCCAAAGCCAGTCAGCCTTGACAGGCTTTTCCGGAGCAAACGACGATGAGAGCTCCTACACATTCTGGATGACTGCGGTTGAATCGTACACCAGTTGCAATATTACAAATCAGGGCGATAAGGCCATTGCAATATGGAGTATTGCGAAGTTGATACGCGATACTTTGCAAAACGAAACGTATGCTGTGGGCATGTGGTCACAGTTCCTAGAGGAACAGTTAGCATGGAGAGTACGTGATGTCGAGAAAAGCGAACGGGATCCTCAGCTCCAGAAAGATATCCCCAGTTGGTCTTGGGCTAGCGTCAAAAGTCGTATATCTCCTGCACATCGTATTGTAGAGAGGACATACAAAGCCAAGAATCATCAAGGCGGCGATTTGAACTTCACACTCAAAGAAACCGTCAAAGCTCTGGATGGGCAGCCGAAACAAGATAAAGATAGTGTACAGCCAGAACTCGCAAGCAAAGCCCTGGCAATCACAGGGCACATCAAGACCGGAGCGCTGTCGACTAAAGACGACAATCTCCGCCTCCAGTTCGTGACTGGTGATCAAAAGATAGAATTTGATGCATTCCTAGACGAATCGCTCGACCGCATAGATATCGACCTCAGCGCATGCGAATTCGTCATCATCGCCGCTACGCGCTCGCCCCTCAATGAGTTCTCTGCTGGTTTCCAGGATGACTCAAATGAAACTGCGCCTCCTCCAACATACTCCGGCTTTGGGATTCTCCTAACTAAGCGATCAAAGTGGTTTGAGCATCAGCAAGAACGTCTTCGTATGTTCAAAGAAGAAGTCGCGGGTAGAGAGATGGATAGAGGTGAAGGATGGAAGATGGAAGCATTCGATGCACTAATGTTGACGAAGCCAGCTGTTGAAGGTGAGTTGGTTTATAGAAGGGTGGGGATTCTGCAGTTCACAAATTGCACAGAGAGTGCGTGGAAGGAGTTACAGCGAGGTGAGGCGGTGAAGTTTTGGTTGGAATGAGGTGGACTACCTCTTTTCTTTCACAATCTGGTGTGCGCGTCAAGATAAAGCACATATGCACAAATTGGCGGATTTGTAATGTTTCAGTTTTCTAATCGATCAGCTTCATTTCAATTGCCTATCGAATACAGCTATTTCCCCATCTATAAAACCTTGACATCAAACTTGCCCGTGGCTTGCGGATTCCCCAGAATCCATGCAACACCCTCTTCAATGCAGCGATCCCAATCAGCACTAACTTCCAGCGCATCCCCAAATCTCCGATATCCATGTGGAACTCCTTTGAACAATCGAATATCGGTAGGTACGTTCGCTTCAGCCAAAGTCTTCCCATAGAGCAGCGCCTCATCCCTCAAAGGATCTAGACCAGCAACACCGATAACAGTAGGCGGTAAGCCTTTCGTCTCAGCGATAGTAGCATTAACAATATTAAGCTTTGTATCATCCACGGGTGGAGGAGGATCGACCTTCAACATACCCATGAACCAGTCAATCACGTTGCGCGGTAGGATCGGCGCATTCGCATTCTCATGGAGAGATGACTTCTCAGGGCTCACTATCTTCTTCAAAGGTCCTTCGTCGTATGTCCCAATCCACGCAAGAGCCGGAATCATGAGAATCTGCCCTGCGATCGGAGGCAGGTCCTTAAGAACATCGCTTTTACCCAAGTGCTTCTCAAGCACCAGACTCGCGCTGAGCTGCCCACCCGCCGAAACGCCCTCGATGATGACTTTCAACGGATCGCCGTTGATAGCTGGAGTAGAGATATTAGCATGTAGCCACGCAAACGCATCTTGCGCATCGAGCCACGCAGTCGGGAAAGCGAAGTCAGGCGTGTGGCGGTAGTTCACGTTGAACACTATGACTCCGGTTTTCAACGCCAGATCGGCGCATACGGCGTCTTCGCTGGAAAGAGTGCCGAAGAAGAATCCTCCACCGTGGAAGTGCACGCAGACTGGTAGTTTCTCTTCTGCGCTTTTGGCTAGAGGACGGTAGCTGCGGGCTTCTATGGTGGATCCGTCGCGGGTGGATATCGTGTAAGTCTCGATTTTGAGTTGGGAAGCAAGAGGTTTTAGTCCTTCAGCAGCGGTGTTCTCTCGTCGATCGTTGTTCGCCTTCTTCACTGCGTTGACATCGGCGTCGATGCCGAAAAGGTTCTGCGGGATGGTTTTTTCAACTGCGAGCCATTCGTCGCTTGGGCCGCCATACTGGGAGAAGTCGCACATTTTGAGTCAAGGCCGTAATTGTTGAGACAATATTGTTGTGGTATTTGAATGTCAAAGAGTTTGCGTAGCCACTCGACGCTCGGAATAGACTCAATGAACGAAAAGTGACTACGTTGCCGATCAGTAAACTCTCTTGAATGAAGTCTAGGCCAGATCCTGCTCGTTTTGCTTTACAATGCTTCTACCACGCTTGTGTGCTAGTCAAGTCCACTTACACTATATTGTTCGGGAGCAGCAGCTATGAGAAACTCAACAAGATATTTCCGATGCAAACAACAGAATAAGCTTTCGGTAGCAGCAGCCTTGGAAATCCTTCATGCATCAAAGAGAAAAGAAGAAAGACGGTTGAGATAGACTTGACTTATTGCCCCGCAATCACCCCGCGAACCTCGGCTTTCTGGGGAAGGTTGCTAGGTCAGGAAACACGCTATAATCAAGCCTTATATTCTTTATCCCGACTTCAAATGCCGATTCGCATAATCTGGGAGAAAGCCTCTGTGGGTCATAGCGCTCGAAAACAAACATTGCTGGATCGCGTCAGACGTTGAGGAAATAGTACAACAATGGCTTTTGAACGAAGGGAAGGTTGAACAAAGTAGTCCGACTGGTGAAATGAAGAGTGACATTTAACTGAAATTTAACTTAACGTCCCTTGAAACAGTGTTACTACTATTGCATAATCAGTGAATACCAATTTTTTCTACTACGAATTGCAGGTATAGTAGGGATGGCTAGAGTATGATTGGATGGCTGTTGCCTAAGTTCCACCCCGAGAAAAAGGCGACCAACAAGATAACCAATACCACAACTTGATCGCAGGATCAATAATGTGAGTAACATGTCCCACACCCCAGCCATCTTCGAGAAAATCAGCTTTCAAGTTGGAAAGTAAGTTTCCAACCCCATGCCAATCGCTTGCAACACCCCACACACATGTCCTACCCCGGCTACCTAATCTCCGAGCTCGGCGCCCCACGAAACCACCACGCCATCTTCGTCCAAACGAACAAGGACCTCTCGGGGTATATATTCCAGGTTACCGGGAATATTCAGACTGGTATGGAATTTGGACACCGAGAAGCCGAGAAGCCGGAAGACTCGATTTCGTTTATCTCCAAATCGTTGCTCGGTGCGATTGCAGAAAGCGACTACGGTCGGATCAGAGAGGTGGTGAATGAGATCCCGCCTCCGGGCAAGCAGTTTGATGGACCGAGGCGTATTGATGCGAATGTGCTTATCAGACGGTGTCAGGAGTGGACGAGTGATGCGATTCGGGCTTTGACGGAGGCGGGTGCTTTACAGGGGAGGAAGTGATGATGGAATGAACGGATGGTTACAAAATCTTGGAGGTCCTTGTTTACATACATATGTACTTTTCACGGTTCCTTCTTCACGACCTTGGATCGTTCCTCAAAACCAATTGCACTTTCTCCATTGCGAACAGACCTGTCAACAAATCATTATCTTGCGTCGGCGCTGATCCCCCTGTGCACTCAATAGTAATATTCCTCAGGCGTGGAAAATTGGCACCGCAGTCCCTGGAGAACTCCATAAGGTACCCCTCTATTTCATCGTCCCATTCCACATGTACAACCAAAGTCTGCAAAGACGCAGGTAAGATGGCTGCAAGAGGAGCGTTTTCCGTCCCAGGGTCGTCGCTCCACAGAGCTAGACCGGAAACATCAATGTGCTTGAGGACAATAAACCGCCGTAAACTTCCAATGGTAGGTATCACTTCATCGAGAGAAACAAGCCATTCAGATTCGGTGGTATCGAGAATCAAAGTTTCTAGGGTAGTTTGGAAAGCGCTTAGGCTATCGGAGAGACTTTGCAGATTAATGTTGCCTTCATAGTCCATTTGGCAGTTTGGAACTTTGTGCCATCGACAGGCGAATCGCTTGAGACGAACTATAGAGCCTATTTCTAGGCCCCGGAAAATGCTGCTATTGAGTATCTCGGGCGCCATATCGCAGTAATGGACTGCCATCTCCTCTATGATGTAATTCCCGTAGTCAGGCCAGACCGCGTCACTCATACCCGGAGCAGGAACCAGTGTCTGTGAAGTGATCGGTGTCGCGGCTCTCGACGCACGCACGTCGTAAAGCCTTTGCATCGTGAGATTTTTTAATGACGGATGGCTCCATGCATAATCAGTGATGAAATTTACACCGCTGTCCATTTGCCTATATCGCGTGTTCGCGGTCAGTACAGTCCGATTCTCTGTGGGTGAATGCACCATGAAAGCCTCGGAGGGCGCTTGTTGTTGCTTCCAGCTCAATGCATCATAGAGGTCTAGGAGAACTCACACATGGGTAACATTTCTGGTAAGCAAGATGACAGCAGTAAAAATAGCCGCATGCTTTCTTATATCGCGCATGGGTTTGCTAACTTCATCTTCAAGTTCGGAACGGCCAATTGCTTTCACGACTTCCAGGAACAGCTTTTGAGGGAAATACGGCATGTGCATGGACCAAACTCTTGTCGGCACTCCACCTCGTCTGGGACGCACGTGACACTCAACGTACTGTACATGGTCACGTAGTGAAGGATTGTCCAGTAGTGTCTGCGCAAATTTGGCCAAGGCACCCCAGTCATCTCGCGGGTGGATAAATGATTCGTAGAGCAATGGCGTGACCATCTGATTAAACCGCCGACAAGTAAGCGCAAGAGCATGAAGAGCCTTGACACAATATTTGTTGCGGTTCCTCCGGGCTAGCTCATCCGAAGGGTGTAGTAAGAGACCACGGACTACCAATAGACTCTCCATGATGAGAAGAATGATTTCGTTGGGCAGTGCTGGCCTGAGTGA
The DNA here is from genome assembly GCA_948474695.1 of Periconia digitata. NCBI lineage: Eukaryota > Fungi > Ascomycota > Dothideomycetes > Pleosporales > Periconiaceae > Periconia > Periconia digitata. The sequence goes on along the minus strand of CAOQHR010000004.1, from coordinate 1,703,627 downwards.
AACTGACTGCATTTTGGAACCAGTGTCCGCGTTTATCGTTGAGATTGTTGAGGTGCGATGGTGGGCAAACCGATCAGGGTCAGGATAAGCAAGCGAACGAAGGAGTCACTAATTCCAGCTCGTATTTTATGCACGTAAGTATACTTGGTATAGAATAGCATGAATGAGTGTAGTGAGGTGTAGAGCGTTGATGAGATTATGAGCAGATTGTAGACACGATGGTGCCTTAGCATCTGGCACTAACCTAATGGGGCAAGACCAGTGGTAATCGGAACAACCACTTAGATCCTTTGCGCGAGTGCGAGATTACAAGATCTCTGGTCATGTTGCTATGTAATTGAAACATGGATGATGGAGATTTTCTGTTTGTGGATGTGACATACACTGATGATCGCGATGGCTTCAATAGACTACGATCGATTTTTCTTTGCTTCGCGGGAAACTTTCAAGACTTAGCATTTCTCGATCTAGGAAACCGATGTATCATGGTGATTCAAAGAGTGTATCTCAATATGCGCAGTTCAACGTAATTACTCATGTTGCCGGCGGATACATCATACATAGACCCAATTTCAGCTCGCATTGAAAGCACGGCAGCTATTAAGGGTAGAGGATACGGCGAGTGTTCTCCGACACCTACCTGCTCGATGATCAAATAGTCCGAGCGTGATATAAATCGATTTTTACGGTGGTGTCAGCACACATAAGCACGCCATGTATCCAATCGTGACTCTTACAATATTCAACTATGCATTTCCGTGTTGAGAATACATGGAATGGCATGCGTGTTAATCTGTAAATCCACCGAAGACACTGTTGTTTGTGTAGTGGGGTACATGATTGAAGTACTGCCAATGTTCCCTTGGCTTATAGATGTTTTTTTTCTTGATCGTACAGGATTACACGAGCGATCACCAGGTAATTCGGATTCAGCGTACCATGACCACAAAACTGTCAAACATAGATAGACCCCTGGACCCAGATAACCGAAACTGTAGCGAGTTTTGGTGTGGTAGCCGGGGTGCATAATGCGCAAGTTGATCGCCGAGGGACGAGGAAATGCAAGCCACCATGAATCGCGCAACTTAGCCCCGCTCTCTCATCATCCAGCCTTATCCCCCGTACCACGTACACTACACAACTGTACATTTGTACTAAAACCCGTATATAAATTCTTTGGAACGCCGTCACCCGTTTTCTGTTCAACATGTCACTCTGGCAACCAAGTCACTTATCGTCGTCATCGAACATGGCTCTACAAGGCGAACAAAATTTAACCGAAGGCAATAAGGCATATGCCGCCTCTTTTACGCAAGGCCACCTCGCTCTTCCACCGAGCCAGAAATATCTCGTCCGTATGTATTACTGATTGGAATAATTGAGCAACGAAGAAGATTACTGATCATCATAGTCACTTGTATGGACGCCCGTATCGACCCATCAGCAGCCTTTGGCATCCCACTCGGCGCAGCCCACGTGATTAGGAACGCAGGAGCCTCTGCTCGTGATGCTTTCCGATCAGTTGTCATTTCGCAGCAGCTATTGGGGACTACTGAGGTGTTACTTGTCAAACATACTGGGTGTGGTATGTTGACGTTTGACAACGAGACGGCGCGGGGCATTGTCAAGAAGAACAAAGGAGAGGCAGCGGCAAAAGAAGTGGAGAACCTTGACTTTTTGACTTTTCCAAAGCTGGAGGATAAAGTGCGCGAGGATGTGGATTGGCTGAGGAGTAAGGCGGTAGAGCAGGGAATCAATGTCTCGGGCTGGGTGTATGAGGTGGAGACGGGCAAAGTTAGGAAAGTGGTATAAGTTACGGGAATGCTTGTATCGCGTACGCTGCCGTATACTACACTGTCATTCCCCAAAAGCTCAACCCGCTGTTTCAAAGCGAAAATATCTGTTCAGTGACTAGTAATCTACTTTTTCTGGCCATCGCAAAATTTTTATACCGTCAAGCATCGTTTCCGTAGCCTGCTTCACGTCTTCTCAATACTCAAAGTGAAGTTTCCAACCGCAAGTCAGAAGTTCCTGGCTTGGAAGACACCGCAATTCTCCATCAGCATTTTCTCACGAAAATATGAATGAGCGGAATATACCCTTCTCAAATGTCTTCTCTTGTGCACTTGCCTGTCTTCGCCGTATCTCATGTGAGTCGAACCAGACCTAGTCAAGGAGTCTTGCTCAATATCATCACCACGCATGATATCTCATGACATAACATAACTTATGAACTGGTTGTGACTAAAGCACAGGGCATATGAAGATCGCAGAGCTTCTTACCGCCTGCTTCGGTTGTAACAGGCCAAAGTCACTTGCGGCATGTGATCGGGCACTCATGACCCCATATGTTTGATCTCAGATATATCAGTGGGACTTCTAGAGACAATTTCCCCCAGGATCTGACATCCAAGACTTCTTGGATGGGAATTCGATGATTGCATTTCCTCTACTCAAGAAATTTTGTGCAAGTAGCATTTCTAGTCAGTAGTGTATCTATCAATTCTTAACGACACGAATTATATATATATCTCAATCTCGTACATGCTTTGATACCAGATTTTCTTGGTATCGCAGAAATCACCACCAGTCCGGAATGAGCTAGAAACCTCTGGAAAGACCTCACATTATACACGTGGCTCCGGCTTTTTCGTGCTTCACCTCGTCCGAGCCACAGTCACCTCGAATTTCCAACAATTAGGCCGGCAAAACGTAATCCCGCTACTGATCACGTGCGCGCAAGCTTGCCTCTCACTTCCTACCCACGCAGTCGTCTCACCTCGCTCACCTCCACCTGAGCAGGTGCCTTCGCCTCGAATTCACACACCAAATCACCTTAAACCAATAGCCAACTACGGCTACTCCAAAAAAGGTAACACACGATCCCCCCGCCATCCCCAAGCCCTGCCCCCTTCACTAGACCCCTGCATTCGATGCTCGCTTTGAGCGACCTTTAGGGTAAGACTCTCTCATCTTCCGCCTCTGGTGAATGTACTCTGCAGACCGCCTCATAACAGGAGAACGTTAAGCTACCGAGGAAGCACTGATCATAGGATAAAAGCTCACCTGCAGGCTGCCGCAGTCTTGACGGAAACGCACGGCGCAAACAACCGATTTAAGTACGAGCCGCGTGGTATGGATCTTGCGTCTCCGTTTGTGACGCCCAAATTTTCGCCTATAGACCAGGTTGTAGACGGACAAACTGAGAAAAATGTGAGTATCATCTTTTATGTATTGCTCACGGGGTTTGTTTTCGTGTGTTATTGAGGGCATTCGCTGACTTTGGGATAGCCGGATCATCAAGACGTAACTATGTCTTCCTCTTTCGACAACGAGGCTGCGGGTAAGGCAGTCGAGACTATGCGTTCCGTCCAAGATCGCCCCACCACACCAGTTGTCAACCCCGATGAGATCATCCTGGACATCGATACATCTACTCCACCCAGCCCCGACGGCGAGATGGACTCGGCTGTCTCCGATGAGGACAAGGACAAAGAAGCTGGTATGTTCAAGACAGTCGACGATGATATGTTTGAGTTGAAACGAGCCGCTAAAGATACGACAGCTCCTGGGTCTCCCGTCGCCGATACCTTCGATGAGCACCAGACCCCCGGTGCCATGGAATCAACAACTCAAGACCAAAAAGTCCTCCCGGAGCCTGGCGAAGAAAAATCCATCGAAGCTCCCAGTGTCCCAACGGCGGCAGCAGACCAGACTGTTGAGCACAAGGCTGGCATGAATTCACTGGACGTCAACAATGAGAAACGTGTACCCGGCAATCCGACCTCAGAGAAAGAGGTATCCACGGACGAAGATCAGGAGCAGGGAAATACCGAGTCTACCGGTCCCGTTGAGCCAACTTCTCCACTACAAATCCCCAAATCTCCGACTATCAAGGTCACAACTACCACCGGAGAAAAGACCGCTCTAGTCTCTGATACTGATGTCGCTTCCTCCCCACCCATTGTCATCACACCTCCAACTGGCACGAACAGCGACAATTCTTCCAACGAGCATCTTCTCACGCCCAACGGCAACGCATCAATTCCATCTCCCGCTGCTAAGAACGATGTTTCCCTCAACCCCCGCGCCCCATCTTTTCAAAACCCGATGATGGCGTCGCGCTACAGCCCGATCAACTCTCCCCTCCCACCTCGACCTTCCGATAGTGGCGGCTACCAGGGCAAAAAGTTCTTCCTCAACAGGGACTTCCCCCATAAGGATGATTATAACAACAGCGGACGTGGTGGATTCAACAATATCAATCAAACCAATTACACGGACAATGAAACCCTTCAATCCGCCAACGAAAATAATCAGTATACATGGTCCTTGACCGCCACTCGAAGAATAAATACTCTCGAGGCTACCCTAATCAGGACAAGGAATGAGCTCTACGCCGCCCGTCGTGAGGCTGATGAGGCTATGCAGGAAGCCAAGGAGGTAAAGGAACAGGCTGCATCCGCTGCATCGTCATTTTTGGATGAGTCGTTCAAGGTGCGGATGGACATGTTGGGTCGTGAAGCTGCTATCAAAAAGATCACGAACCGATTGGCGTTCGAGGAAGAGCTGTCAGCCTGCATTAAGAAATATCTCATAGTCGGACAGAAGCTCCATTCCGTCAAAAGACGCGAGGAACGGGCCTGGAACAAGGATGATGAGGTGAAGTTGCGGGTCGCCGAGGCTCTCAAGGACGAAGAAATCGCGAGGATTGAGGCTAAGAATGACCTCCGCAAGCGAGAAGCCGACCTCGACACCGCGCTTAAGCAGCTCAAGGTCCGTGAGGATCATATCACGGCACGCGAGAAGTTCTTTGAAGAACAATATGCCTGGGACGTTGAGCAGCGAGTCACCGAGCGGCTGACTAGCCAGATCACTTTTAATGTACGCAATGAGGTGTGGAATGAGGCGTTTGACATTGGAAAGAAAGTGGGCCGTAAAGAGGGCAACAAGGCCGGCTTTGTACGCGGTTACGAAGCATCCCTCAGGGAGACTAACGTGCTGAAGCGGTTCCGCGACAACGAGATCAATGGGGAGGAGATGGAGACGGAGCTGGAGAAGCAATTGGCGAAAGATGTGCGCAGTGAGAAGAATGGCGCGCATGTGGAGAATGGAGGTGGAGAGAAGGATATTGAGAAGAAGAAGAGCGAGGAGCAGGAGGAAAAGAAGGTCAAGGAGGCGCTAGCTGAGCCAGTCGATCTGCTCGACGGCACCGTTCTGGAACCGCCACATCCCTACTCCCACCGAATCGGCAAGACCCACGCACAGATCGAGTCCGAGCGTGAGAATCGTAAAAAGGGCTTGTGGGGCTTCAAGGTCTCAGGTGCCACGCCATTTGATGGAGGCGACCCGAGTGTACCCAACATCATGGACCTATAGGACTACATGATGGACCTCTAGGGCTGTTCCGCATAGGCCGATCATAATGAAGTGGCGAAAACTGGGTGTGATGCGTCTAGGTCGATGGATGAAACACGAGATTAGGGTTAAATGTCAGTCCTGGGAAATTTGTGGAAAAGTTTCTAAATTCTCTGCTTCATGGGCAATGCTGGAGTTCCACCGGTCAGCATAGAATAACGGACCATCTTGTCGGTTTAATGAGAACTTACTTTTCTTCCCCGTATCCTCACACCTTAATATGTCTTGATTCTGCTCAAACACATTAAATTTATAACACATCGTCAAATCTCCAGCTGAAAATTAACTCTTGTACTTGCCGCAACCTTGAAGTGGCCCGAAAATTTAACTTCATAGCACACTATATGATCCGTGAACGCTTATATAGATGTTGTTTAGCCTAGTTATTCTGACATTTTTCGAAGAAAGTGGATTGGTAAACTTGGTCTTTAGCTACAGGATGATACATTGATGTGTTGATCTACGGATGGAATAGGGTTTTGCATAGAGTCCGTACCATTCGCTTATGTAGGGAACGCGAGCTTGACTGTCAAGCCTACAGTCCCACTCACGGCTCCATAAAGCTGCTACCAGAAGGTGGTATGTTGGGTTTTCTTGGATTCGTTTGCGGCTGTTGGAGATGGGCGTCGGGGTTCCGTACAACAGGACCATGACCACGCTCTCCGAGAACACGCGTGCGGAGGATGGGGCCATGAGAGCCTCCTCCCGGTTCCTTCTTATCACCATCATCATCGGAACCACCGACCTCCTTCCCATCCTTCCATTTTTTGGCGAAATTTTGCGCACCGCCTCCAATAGCTTTCATATCTTCGTCGACTTCCTCGTCGCCTTTCTCGCCCGCGACGTAACGTTCCACAGCAACGACTAGATCCTGGCCGTTACCTTGCTCACGCTCAGCTTTCCAGCGTGAAAACTCGTCCCACCACCAGCTGTGTGTCTCGCCGTCATCACCCTTGTAGCCGGCGATTTTTCGGTTCTGATCATGGCCGTCAGTCTGGACTCGAGCTGCCCACGGCTTGTCCACAATATAGTGAAGCACGGCGACTTTATCATCGGTCCAGATGTTGGGGTGCCAGTATCGCCACGTCTTGAGAGCGTTAGTTCGCCAGCTGAGACTTACCCAGCGGGCGTGGAAGACAATGTTCAGAAAATCTTGGTCTGGAAATTTGAGCTTCTTTAAGTCTTTCACGGGGGTATTCTTGAAAGCGTCGAGAACAAAAGCCTGGATTGATGAAGAGGGGTGGAAGACGAAAGTCCCGGAGTTGAAGATGCCTTTAGTGTCTGATTGTGAGTCTACGGGTGCGATAGCATCAGAATTGGTCAGAGGAGTGAAGGCACAGTTCTCCTTCTTCCACGATGATGGGGCCCAAGAGTCTCCGTCGAGATTGCATACACAAACGTGCGAAGCTGCGATGCGGTTGCCTTCATCTTCGGGCGCAGAGAGATACTTGTCACTGGTAGAGTTGAAAATGAAGGGGGAGGGGTTGGAGAAGATCATCATGTCGGCATCTAGAAAACAAAGCCGATCGATTTTCTTGCCGTTCACTTCCAAGATATCAAACACGCGAAGTTTGGTCCACGTGTCGATGAACCGCTCGGCGACCATGCCATGTTCTTTATCATCGGCGGCAGAGGTCGGTAAGCGAAGATGCTCGATTGGATAGGGAATGCAGTTTGAGAACTTAGATTCGGCTTCTAAGGCTTTGATCGCGGTGGAAGGAAAAGTTTCGGGCGTGTATAAGATGATGAGGGGCGTAGAAGGGGAATGATCATATAGAGTGTGCGATAGAAGGATGGCGCCCGCCAGATAAGAAGGGCGTGTGAGAAGAGTAGCGTAGACATTGAAACCCTCTGAAGTTGATGAAGGCGTCATGTTGGGTGGACAGGATGGAGTCAAGGGTCGTTTGTTGTTGATGTGGGTGTGTTTGCAAGGATCGGTGTCGTGTGCGGAATCTTGGTAGCCAGGACGTATTGAGCAAAGAGATGTAGGATATGATTCATTCGCGCATGCAGGTGAATTACCGTCCAGGACACACGTAGTCAAAATTTGGTTTCCTCAACTCGCGTCCACATTGCACGACCTGACGTCATGGACTCGCCTGGTCACATGACCTTGAATTCGTAGAAACACTTTAACATTCAGATGCTTGTTAGGAGTAACACATTGACAGTGGTTGATTGCGTTCGTGTGAGCGTCTCGAATCATTAACATAAAATTTGGGGGTATCCTTCATCCCAATTGGTCAGCAGAGCTATTATCCGACTTCTTCAATCTTCAATCCAATGTAAACCAGAAGCTGAGCTGCTTCCTTATCGTACAAAAAAAGCCCTCCAAACAAGGATACGATACACGTGACTTGAACGTGAGTAAGGCACCAATTCTAAGATGGTTTGCCGTCTTCCTTTGCTAGCGCCTGTTTCCATGCAGTCTCGAGCCCTGCATCTGCTGCACTGCTTCCTTCACCCACAGCGTCACTCATAGCGGACTCATCAGCCGCAGCTAGGCTCACTCTATTGCTTTCTACCGCAGCCGCCACAGGAACTTTTGTGGGAACAACCTCGGGTGATTCGAATTCGAAATTGCTTGAGTATACTACAGCGGCGAATGCTTCGAGATCACGCACTTGCTCGATGGAAGCCAGATACTCGTTGTTGGCTCCGCTACCAATGCTATGCGCCTGCCTACAGAACACAGCGAGAGAGCTGGCAACCTTGGCTTTGATATCATTGCCGACGATTTCTTGAACGCGGGCGGTACTCTCCGAAATAGGTGGGATCTTATAGGAAAGCTGGGAGATTTTGACGTCGATGAGATGCGAGAAAGCGGCATCTAGGAGCCGAGTGAGGACGCGCGAGAAGGTGGGAGAATCGATGATGTCCGAAGTCTCATCGAGAAGGCGGCGGAGGGAGCTAGTGGTGGTTGGAGATGTGGCTTCGGTAGAGGTCATACCGCTCTCACGGAGAACGTATTCTTCTTGGTCAGATGGAGGCAATAGGTACGCCAGCCATTTCTGAGATCTGGAGAATGTCAGATGAACAGTTGTCCTAAGTATTGGGGTTTGAACTCACCTCCGCTCCTCTTCTGTGGCGCCCTCAATCTTCTTCCTTACTTCCAATGTTAACTCGGAAAGCTTCTCAATGGTGATCTCTTCTCGCGGGTTCAAGGACCCGAAGACCTCCTTGACAGCCACCCGAACCTTCTCCATCAAGCTCAAACACCCTTTGTGAAGCAACCACCAACTGAAACTCAAGTATCTCCGATTGGTCTCGAAGTCGTTACCATATGCATGATCCAAGTTATCGTCATCGTGGTTTTCGAGACTGATGGTTGATTCCTGATTCGCAGGGGGTGGCGCGGCGAGGGAAACTACAGAGGCCAGATAGTTTCGGCGACCCAGCAGATTGAGTTGAATTCGCGTAAGAAGCGTGAGAAGGGACAACGTGTACAGAAGCGTGAATGCCCTTGTTATCGAACTGATCTTCATTTCATTCCATAACTGTGCCTTGCTCCTCTTGCTTTTACGCTCGCTACTTGTCTCACCTCCCCCCTCAATGCTACCTGTAGAGCTCGTGCCCTCACCTGCAATCTGACTCGCGTGAACATAGCTCTCGCTCTGGAAACTGGAGCTCTTGGTGTCGTCATCGGCAGTGTCAGCCACACTGGGGGGTGCGGAGCTGGCAATCTCGCTGGGGCCGATACTGCGGGCTAGACGCTCAGCCTTTTGCTTCTGCAACTCTTCCAGGACTTGTTCGACAGGGATGGCATCGAGGATGTTTTCGGTCGCGGTGGGGAGGATGGCGAGGACGGTGAAGGTGCAGTCTTCCTGGTTCTGTTCAAAGCGGCGACGGAGGCTATTTCGACCCTGCCATCAGCATTGGTTCCCACAAAGTGGTGGTACACAGCCTTGACTCACTTCTCCTTTGCGATACGGTCATCGCTCATGCGTTGGCGGGCCTCGGACAGCTTTCCCAGCACGTATTGCCCCGCGAGATAGCCAGCACCCAGCACGCCCGCCCCAATGGCGAAGTTAGTACGATTGCGGCGAAGCCATCGGCGAGTCGACGTGATCATCTCTGATCTGAAAAGGCAAACTGAACACGGTGATACCACCACGATGAGATGGTTAGGAAATGGTAACGTGGGCACGCGTTCAACTCCCCAGAACCGGGTGTGGTTTATCGATAGACAGCAATTGACCTCGGCCCAGCTCCGATACGCTAGTGCTGGTGCCAAGAGAATCGGGCAACAATCACTACAGATGTACAAGTCGGGCCGAGGCTTGATGAACCTACGTATAAACATCGATTTGAACAACACACAACTGAAAAATACGATGACGACCATCAGAGTAAAGGCATATCAGCAATAAATGGACGTGTATACCATCATCCACAAAATTAGCTTTCGCGGCTCCGCACATTCTTCAGACAATCACGGAAGGAGGTCGATTGCACCAGCACTCATATACACCCAATGGTGTTTGATTGTTCAAGAGATTGCATACAAATTCTAGAATGTTGAATAGAAGAGATTGAGGAAAACAAACCAAGGAAATATCCCATGTACACAGATAAGGAAAACCCCATTCCCGACCCTCCACTATTACATCCTCCGATGACTGCAACAGTTCAAGAGACAACAGATAGCTTGAAATTAGGTAGGACAAAGAAAGGGGTATCATAAGTAAAGGAGGGTGTTAAGGAAATGCAGAACGCAGCAAGAACCAAGCAATAAGAAACAAAACATGAGAAGGAGATCTATGGCAGTCTGTGGGTAGGGGAGATAAGAGAAAGGGAAGAAAAACCCGGTAACCACAACCTATGGTTCTGACACTCTGTCACTGGCTGATTTTCATTTTCATTCATGGAAAGCCGAATTTCTTGTTCCATTGTTCTTCGTTGAGGGTTCCCCGGTAAATGGCGTGTTGCGGGTTTTGATGGGCTTGATTGACGCCCGCAGACTCCCCACACCTTATGGTCAAGAAACGCTTCTGCAAGTTTTCTTCCTCGCGAGTCTTTGCATAGGGAAGCTTGTCAATTCTCATGTCCTTGGCGTATATCTCAACCCTGGGATTATCAACCTTGGGATTTTCGGTCGTATGTCCGACAAACTTTTTAGCGTCTTGGAAAAGGCTATACCAGGTGCCCTCTAGCCCCCACATCTCTTCTATTATACGTCTTCCTTCAACGAAGCTATCTGTTCCAATTTCAGCCAACACGAGAGGCTTGGTTTTTATCTTGGAATCGCGCTCGTTGCGCAGATATTGAGCCAATCGAAAGCAAATGTGTGCGAAGAAATGGATGTTGATGTCCTTCCAAACCTCTTTCCAGCCCCATCCCACATCAGACGCTAAATTGAGGTCATCTGGGTTGTCGTACTTTTTCTGAACCTCTTGGAGACCCTTCTTGATAACTTCGATGTTAAGATCTTCATCCACATGTGGTAATGTGTACTCTACCAATTCGAGGAGAACCGCTACCATCGCCTTGCTGGCAGGCATGGAATCTGGGAGACTACCGCCTTGTTCACAGTTGCTGTACGTGCCGGATTTTGCGATCACAACGCGTACCGGCGGTGCTGATTTCTTGAATTTCACAAGCGTAAACGAGGAGTCATCGGCAACCTGTGGGCTGACTTTGCCAAGCTGATACTCAAATGTTTCCACGAAAAAATACAAGGATACTTTCTCCTGCGTTGGACTTTTCTCATTGAAACATTCAAATGAAAGAATCTTCGAATCGAGACACTGCTCGTAGATCATGGATGTCACTTCCACTGCGGTCGTTTCCAAGCGTGACCTGGATGTTGAATCTTTTCCAAGGGTTAGTTTTCTCTTCAATGCATCAATCAGACTTGCGGCGCTTACCTGCTACCCTCATCTTGCCAAGTCCTTTCGCCAGATCAACCTCGGACCCCGGAACATCTGTGTTTGTGGACGATTCTCCAGTCTTCTCCTTCCCTTTCGATGGCTCTCCAGCCTTTCCCTTTTCCTTCGAGCGTGCGCTTTCAGGCATTATTTCAGTACGTGTATAGTCGAGATATGTAAGAAGACTTAAGATATGTAGGGATAGTGAAAGTATGTAAGAATGATTAAAAATATGTGAATGATGGTGTTTCGTGAAAGAGCACAGTGTGTTTGCGCCTAAAATTCTACAAGTCGATTCTTTTATATCGCTTGCTGTGGCAATTTGGTCTCATTAATTTAAGAGTCAGAGGTAGTAGACTCACAAAGACAATGGCACAGTAGCACAAAGTGATGGTGCATGTGGTATTTGTGTCCCATTATGAAACGTCAGGCTTCTGACGTGGAGGGAGGGGAGGGGAGAGGACGGTGCTCATCATATATCATCAACAGGGTGTTTCCCTAGAGACAAAATATTGCTTCATTTCCCTGCATATTTCAGTAATCACTAGTTAGGCTCGAGGTTTTGAGCAACACTACCCTAATTAATGTATCCTACGGTCGCTGATTGGTCAGGATATAACATTGAGTCATTTAGTCACATCACAATGTGTATTGAGTACTCTTTAGTTACCCAAAAGACGGGAAATCAGTCAGTTTTATGTCTTAGTGTATGACATGAGGTTCTGTCACTGATATTGCTGTTCAACAATAAGATCAGGGTTAGCTAGTACAACAGTGCTTTACTGAGATGAAGGCTACAGCAGCTTTATCTTGGAAAATCGAAACGCTTTGCAGTTCGTTCTTGATCATATTCCACTTAAGAAGCGCCTATATACATTAATATCTACGTACAGAAATCACGCTAGCACACAAAGGGAAAAGGTTGTAGAAACCACCGGAAACCAGTCTATGTATAGAGGAATGTCGTAGGCAAACAATAGACAGATTCGGAGATCAGATAAAGAAAGGAAAAGATAATGTGATAATATAACAGGATATTCAGCGTGAACGGCCACTGTCTCCACCCAGGGTTCGCGAACTCAAATCGAGAAGCCTTCAGCCAGCCCCCACTCCTCCGCCCATTCTTTCTTGCTCACATGGCCCCCGAATAATATACCTTGAATCTTTGGATCGCCCGACGCTCGTTTATTTGCTTCGAGGTGATCATGCGCAAGAGCCTCGTCACGATCTCGATTCGCTGGAGTGTCTTTGACATAGATCATCAACCTAGCAACTTGACCCGTCTGTTTATGCACTTTCTTGAAAACCTCATCTCAAACCTTTTTACCAAACCCAATCACTATGTTGGCAGAATAATAGCTGTTTGTGCAGATTTTGGCCAATGTGAATGGTCTGTGGGCTTCCAATTCATATAAATGTTTGCCAAAACTTAGATAGTGTGCATCCCTGACGCAGAAATGACCTATCAATATATCATTAGGTGGCGAGAAGCGAAAACCCCACGTCCCCTGTGTATTTGGTATCAAAGCCTGCTTGACCATGTGTTCCGGAAACTCTTTGCGGATTCTGTCTACGTTGACGACGGTTAGATCCCCTTCAAATCGATCTGTCATATAATGAAAGACGTGGCCAATAGTTTCCACTAATGCCCCCGCTCCGTATCCAATGTCGGAATCAGGCAAAGACTTGAGAATACCACGTAAAGGGCTTCTGGCCGTTGCCAGAGCTTTTAAGGACTCTTTGCGGACTTTTCCGGATACTTGATAGAGTGCATATTGTTTTTTTTTTTTTTTTTTTTTTTTTTACTAAGAGCACAGCTAGATGCTTTAGCACTTTTTCAACTGTGTTGCTCTCGTTGGGTTCAAGGGATTTCTATTCCTTTGTCAAATTATATGTATTTAACCGCAACTCAGGCGCCATGTCGAAGATAGGGAAACAACCTACACTCAGAGTCGGCTTAGTTACGATCCCGGAACATCAATCTCGTCGATAATTTCTTACCTTTGCTCGCCTTTGACGTATCCGTTTCCTTTAACTTTCCCTTTATGTTCGACGACGAGCTGGAAATGCTCATATTTATCTGCGATTTACACAATCTACCGGCTATTGAATGGTATAGTAATAGGTTCGAGTTGGATAGATCGAAATTGCCTGCGTGGTAAAGATATAGACAGTGAGGATTTTAAGAATGAGTTTTATTCTGTGTAGAAGCTCGTAAATGCCCAGATTTAGACTATCCAAGTCCTGTGGCAGATGACTGTAGGAAGTCAAAAATCCCGCTTCCCGAAGTCACCCTAGGGCTATACTCGTTGTGTTGCGCGGTACAATATTCCGTCTAGGGAGCATGAGCAACATAATGAACTAAGCGCTGTGCCGCTCAGTATGAAGACTCTTGAATATGTACCATGAATGTAACGGGGATGTGAGCAATTCGTACAAGAGCCATTCAGCTCTGCAACCCTGAATTTGAGATTAAATCAGAATTACCTAGCATAGTGTGGGTTCACGATCGCGGAAACTCACAGCAGCATGCATCAAAAGGCTACAATTGCCATGGGCTATCATGCATCCCGAGAAATCCCATTTTTGGTTCCATATTAAATCTACAACACCAAAGACTCTTTACATTGCATATTAGTATGTCATTGACAAAAGTATGCAGTCAGTATACAAAAAAAATGGCTTCATTGAAATCTATCTGTTTATGAATGTGGGGAAGAAAACAAAGTCTATCTGAGAAGAGTGTGAGTAAATTATTCTTGGTCGATATGGATAGTGTGAAAGAAATATTCTCTGTAAAGAAACCAAAAACAATCCACAACAATAGACAGAACACGCCAACAGACAAAGGAAAACAACTGAAGTTTCCGAGGGACATGAACCCATTTATGTAGAAACAAGTTACAATAAGACTACAAACAAATTGATAATTTTGAAGACAAAGGAAACATGCAACCAGCCTCTCGTCCACGAGATCAGACCGAGAAACTCTCAACTGACTCCCATTCTTGAGTCCATTCTTCCTGATCCAAGAGCCCGCCGTAGAGTACGTCACCTTGAACGTCCGGGTACACGCTAATCTTGCGGGGATTACGCTTTTCGGACTCCAAGTAATCGAGAGCAGCCTTCTCGGTATCGTTCTGTGGTTTCTGATCGCAGCCTCTAACATATACCATTACCCGGGAATCACGATTGATATCCATTATGGCAGAAATGTTGTCGAAAATCTTGTCCCACAGGTTTTGGAACTGCGCGCTCTGTTCGAGAAACGTCTTTGCTGAAGAGTAACTGGTTGTGCAGATCTTGACCAATATGAAAGTTCTCTCAATGTTGGCGCGGTCCTGACTCTTCACAAACTCAAGGTAATGAGCAATCCCGAGGCAAAAGTGGGCCATCATTTTGTCGTGCGGTGGTTGCAGTCGGAATTTCCAGATCTCTTTGTAGGGGGTCAGCTCGGCCCTGTCTTGTACCCACTCAAGGAAACGCTTTTGTATGGGGCCCGCATCTAAGACTCCCACATGACCACCGTATTTGTCTGTCATGTACAAGAGCGTACGGGTCAAAGTGTCGACTAGTGCTCGAGCACCATACGTCAGATCACCTTCCTTCGCCGGCGTGAGATAAGCACGCGGTGGATTCTGAACTTGAGAAGCCTGTTTCATTCTTGCTATGGGAGAGCACTGACTGCCCGGCTGAAACTCATAGTACTTGCTCTCAATTGAGATTGTTGCGCATCGGTTCAGTTCATTCCCCTTCTTGTCTAGAGTTCCGAGTATGAAGTGCATTCTGTTTACGGGCGGCGTCTTCGAAGTTTGAGAATGGTCTATATTGAACTTCAGTTCGTTTTCCTTCTTCATAATACAGTAAGGGCTGTCGGGAAATAACCTTCCACAGTCTTTTCCACGTCATCCTTCAAGTGGCTGCTTGCTTTGTTCGACACATTAGCGGACATTTCTCGTGGTAGCTCGGTGATATTCGCATTCCCCTTCGCTTCTGAGCGCTGTGTACTACCACTCATGGCTTTTTGCGTGTGTTAGGAACTTTGAGAACGGCTGGAGCTGCTAAGATACGAGTATGGTCTGCGAGGCAGTGTTGTGAAAGTGGAGACAAAGGTAGATGAATACTCTGTGGGAAGAACCTGTGAGCTCTTTATTATATATGATCTATTTGGTAGACGCTTTGACTGTAGGGAAAACAGCGCCATGCCTTTCTCAATAGTATCACGGCTGAATTTTGGTGTGCTACGTGACACCAGGCCCCGCTAATCTGATCTCATTATATAAAAGGAACAGAGCTCTGTACGAGTCTGTACGTTGTTCACCCAGTCGAAACAATCGATATATTAGGTGTATAATAGAGAAATTCGCTGCAGAAATTGCAGCCGGTACCACTGGAGTGGTGTGCGGTCGCGCATGAGCGTGATTCGAAAAGTTAGCGGCTCCTCAACAAGGCATACCACGTGGTATTTCATCATTATATGACCGTGAATATAGAGTGCACTAGCGGTCTACCCGTATCCACGTCACACAACCTCAATGACTCGCGGTCACTCCATTAAACCCTGCCCCAAATTGTGACTCAGAACCCATAAAGACTCAAGTCGACATTTGGGTGATTGACTAGAGTTTCTCCTTTTCCTCAGTCAGTTCCACGTACTCTTCTTCATCCAACGGTTCCAACCGACGGAAACAATCCTCCTCGCCGCACCTTTCGAACTCAAAATCAATACCGTCAAACCACAATGTGAAATCCTGACCCTCATTACCTCGCTCACTCCGGGGCAACGACCGTCCAAATCGCGTGTATCAGTCCAGACGTCAATGAATCTCAATTCATCACCCCTAATTAGCAAGTCCCTCTTCATCTAGTCATTTTGACGCCATTTCTGAAAAAAAAAACCCCCCTTCTCTCTTCGTATAGCGAATTCCCACAAAGTTGAATATTGAGAGCCGGCAAAGGGCGTGCGTGAGTGAACCATTGCATTTTGGGTGGCAGGACGTGTGGCAAGAACTCATTGCTTCAATAGCTGGTTAGGAGGAAATTACGTGGGAAATTACTAAATGATGCGAAAGAATGACCATCGTTGCATCAGGCACAAAAATAATGGATTACAATAGCTGATCTACCCACAATGGAAAGAGCCTCGCTCATGGTAAATAGACACATATGGAGCCTAAAGTTCAGGCTCCCAGCAACCGAATAAGTGGGAAAGCAGAGGAAAAAGCTTTGACAGTAATCATGAGGTCCCAACAACCACTGATACATGGCATCAATTCGACGTCCGTGTTTGCGCATGCAAATCACTTTCCTCTCGTGTGAGCTCAATCACGCCAGTTTGATTCCTTCCACCCATTCCGCGAACCACGTCGTTTTTTCCAACAATTTCACTCTTTTGGATCGAACGCTGGTCATGATCATCTGGTCGATGAGGTTTCTAGTGACTTCCCAGTCTGCCCCTTCTTCGAACATCTCTGTGCTAACCTCCGGGCCGACATAAAGAAAATCAAGATCGCGTTTTACTCCTGTAGCCATCAGTATAGTGCAGTCTTTGATGTCCAAAAGTTGATGGCGAAATGTTGGTAAAGCCCAGAAGTCGGAGGGAAAGTTGAACGCGATACGGATAGGGGTGTGCTTCGTAGTCATCCGAGAGAGCTTCGTAGTCATCCGAGAGTGTTTCGTAGTCGTCCGAGAGTCCTTTTGCGGGAGTTTCAACACATTATCTTGGTGTTTGCGACCATACTTGATGAATCGGGCGATCTTATCATGAACTTCCTGCCGTACGTCTTTTTGGTCAGGATATAATCGTTTCCATTCCTTATAAGAACGGGTACGCCAAATAAAGCTCACGGATGCGTATGGTGATATCGGATCAAATTCGGCGAATATGATTTTTTCATGGTACTTTTCCTTATACAGATCCTCAAACAAGAAACTGTCTCTTGAAGCGCTCGCTGGTTGTAGGATACACTCGATCAATTTCCGCACGAACATCGATCTACTCATGACGCAACGGCTGTATTCAAAGCACTCACGAGCACGCGTTTTGGCGAGAAATACGGAGGGTTCAGTGTGTTTTTGGTGAAATGACACGATCATGCAAGGAGTCTGAGAAGCAAGGGAATCGAGCTTCGACCGCAAGATGTATTCGGCTTCCTGATTGATCTTTCGGCATGTCGATAGAATTGGACACCTGGAATGGACTTCATGATGAGAGTGACGGATTCGGTCTCATTCGCGCATGCCGAGATTTTGATTTTGAGATGCTGTGTTTTGATCGGCAGGTATCCGTAACATATTTGTCGAACCTCAGTAGATAGGTCCATAAACCCAATCGATGGCGACTCTTCTGTAACGCGTCGGGGCGGCGAGGCATCTTTAAGCTGCAGGCTAGCCATTTTGAAAGACAGTAGATCTTCTCTATTGTATGGGTACAGAGGGAGGTGAGGCTTTGGGAGTACGAACGTAGTGAATTGTGTGGGAATGTAATGACCTGCAGAACACTTCAAAGTCGGGGGGTGTCTCTCAGTGTTTTATTATCTTTGTCGTTGGCAACAAATCATTCCGTGGTTCTTTCAGTCATCGAAGACGTCATGTACCATTAGTCAATGTGTAAGATTGAAACACTAGTGGGCGTCGGATGCTTCAGGTTTTCTGTGTTGATAACGGATGTGAAGTCATTGGGTATTTCCTATCCCTAGTTGCACAAATATGAGGAAGAAATATTCTCTAGTAAGGTTTCTTCGATGAGTCGCAATCTGGCCATTGCCATCTTTTCTGTCTTGTCCTGTCCTTGAACTTGGCCAATCTCAATAAGAGACTAGTGAGAGTGAAGATGATTCGCCCAACCCAGAGGTTCCAGATGACTCACGATCTTCATATATGGTTGTTGAGATAGTTCAACGACTCGCCCACCGTGGACGTGTAGGTAATTATCAACGTCCTGTTTGGTTCTCTCCTCTGTGGGTTTGTCTTTTGACGAATAGCAGCCCACCGTGCCAGATCGGTTGATCTCGATGCTCTTACACTAAGTACTTCTTGAATAATTCAGTCCCAACCTTAAGATCAGATAGAATATCTGCTCTACCATGGGATCGATCTGGCTGGAACAGAGAATACTATGATTTGCTTCAACATTACTTGGCATTCCGACTGCGTGCGAGCTCCGCACTGGCTCTTACACTGCATTTTTGATCTCGGGTTGGCAAAATTCCAAGCGATCGAGGTGCCTGGTGCCAGCTGCCCGCAATTAGCGAACAGGGTCACATGCGAGTGATGTGAGCAGTGTCAGACAAGACAGCGAACGATAAAGCGAGATGACAACCTCGCTCAGTCTGACCGGAGACAGACTGACCGGAAACCTAAAGGGTGAAGGGTGGTGCCTGCGAACCATGGCACGTTATGATCGGGACGATGCCAAGCAAGCTAACCCTGTACGTACTAGCTCCCGACATCGTCCATAATGTTCCCTCAATGACTATATGAACTTGCCTGGAAGCACTCAGCTCCTTCTCTTGAGTCCTCGTCATGTTTGCTTTACTCCAAACTTTCGACAGCTCATACGCCGTCCTGGTTACCCGTCCCCTCTTCACCGTTTTCCTCGTTGTGGTACAGACCACACTCATCCCATCGATGATTTTGCCTGAATGCTTCACCACCTAGACTGCCGCTTGCATGCCTGGTCGAGGGGCCAGAAACATATTACGAAGGTCACGCACAATACAAAGAGATCATACACGAGAATCATGCGACACCTTGCTACGTCCGGTACCCGGTGTCTTTACAGCTTCTAATCCAATTGACAGCGTATCTGCATTTGTGCCCAACGCTCCTACGTGGCTCCGCTTGATGCGGGTACACGTCCTTCATTTCTGGGGCCAATCACTGCGCCACAGCCACTAGTGTCATATACGTGTCGAAGACCAGCGCATTGCCTTCGAGGTGGCCGCCATCGCAGCTTTCCTTTTGCTTTGTTGACAGACGTTTCCACCAATAAATTAAATCATGAAGCTCCAGTGCATGCCTCGTTTTCGTGACGCGACACCGATGCCATATTTCAGTCATGTTGCTCCGTCTTTCCGTATGGAGTGACCTTTCTATTTCGAGACACCGTGCATGATTCTTTGACAACGCTTCGCTGTTCAAATTCTGGACCCAGCTGCAATGATGTAGGAGGGCAATCCTTCGTTTACATGCACCCTTCGTGAAACCCGGTCTCTTGAGAGGAACCCAATCTGAATCTAATCTACTTTCAGACCATCGGGCCCATGGGGCTATGTTCGTCAGTAACTAAGACTCATCATCTTGCCCCTGGGTGTTGTTCGCGTGCGCAATGTCAGTTTCTTGAGGATAGCACTTAGCTAAGGAGTTTAAATCAACCTCAATCTTATTTCGGTCTTCGTCTGGTTACAGGAGAATGAGCTTCATACATCGGCAGCATCCCACGACAGACGAATCGCCTCCTTGGGATGGGATTGCGTTCAGACTTCCCATTGATTCGGACTTGCTGGCTGAAAGTCTGAAATCAAAATACCCCCATCACAGAACTTTAAGACAGAGAAAATATCAAGCCACAATCGACTTTTTCCTGGGGGAGCTGAGTCAAATGCAGTCGAGAGACTCGATCTCAGTCCCTATGCTGAGATCGGGTGGTTTGCTTCTGAACGACCAACCTATACCGACGTCGGCAACGTTTATTCCGGCTGTTTCAGATCAAAGTCGACCACAAAGCGCATCTGAATGCACTTCTCCTTCAATCAAGGGGTCAAGCACCTCACCACAGTCTCTTGAATTTCTCAATCCCGGCTCTTCTCTGGCTTCGAATACAAATCTACAACCACCTACAACCACGTCATCGAGCTCTCACTTCGTGTGGAATGCGCACGATGGAAGAGCAGCGCGGCCGAAAACAAAAAGGAAGATGACGGTCGAAGAACGCAGTGCATATAAGGAGACTAGAAAACGTGGAGCTTGCAGCAGATGTCGCAAGCAGAAAGGAAAGGTACATGCTCCATTCTAGAATTTAGTCTTGTCCTACTAGTCTAACGTATATGAGTTTCATTAGTGTACACACATGATCGACGGGGACCCTCAACCCACAGAAAATGAGACATTCAAATCCGCTAAAAGGTGCGCAACTCCCATACGACGATCCAGGGCTGACTTTTTATGGCAGGAGAATTTCTGGAGAGATTGAACAAGATACTTCTGATGGTTTGAAGACCGTCAAAACAGAACACGCTTCTGATGTTCATCACCTCACGATGACGCAGCCTTTGGAACATGAATCATCAACTGTTATGCAAACGAGCGCTAATGTCGACGAGTCTGTAGCCCAGCTTGCGATACAACCATCACCCAAACAATGGGAGAGGGAACCTCAAATAGAGGCCTCGGCTGAAGTGTACGTACCTACAGACTTTCTACCGGATCTTCTCATAGGTTCATACGGAGTCCAACCGCAACCTGAGCCATGGCAATCTTATCCTTCTTTTCCCGGTTATGTGAGCCCCTCGGTGATTAGGAACCCGGAGGAGCCTTTTCCGGATCTTCGCAGTAACCCTGCTTTTCAT
Organism: Periconia digitata; assembly: GCA_948474695.1. Lineage (NCBI taxonomy): Eukaryota > Fungi > Ascomycota > Dothideomycetes > Pleosporales > Periconiaceae > Periconia > Periconia digitata. Next base: position 1,682,773 of record CAOQHR010000004.1, on the reverse strand, counting down.
AGAGGGATTGGGCTACCTCAACATACTGTACCCTCCGGATACACTAACGATGGACCCTGGATGGAAAATATGGAAACCCCTGATGAAGATTAAATTTCATCTTAACTAAGCTTTCCTTTTCTATTAGCCGACGTTGATATTTGGAGCCAGAACTTCTACCGGAAAGCAACGACCGATCCACCTGCCAATGGACCACCTCACAACATTTTTGAGCTCCACTAATATATACCTCCTGGCTTCTCTTGTCCATAGCCCGGACTTGCGACTAGGCGTGATAAGAAGTGATTTTCAAGGCCAGATCTGCCACTTTCTTGGATCTCTTACAATTTTCCCAATGATGTAGGATCTCATACGTACTTTCTTTTGGAATCGTGTACCAAAGCATCCAGTCAGCTAGGTCGCCATACCCACGATAGTTTCATAATGACATTCTTCCGGTGTATGGCCATCAAACTCCAGGATTCAGATTCAACAGATCCAACCACAATCCTTTCATCATCCGGGTTCCCAATGAGAGTCACCCCCTCCTAACATCAACTTTATCTTATCATTATCCTGGCCTGTCGCGCTCCCTGCGGAAGTTTTCACCATAGACAGGTATCATCAAGGAAATAGCCACAAACTAGATGTCGCTCGCTGACTGCAACAACAAACACACGCGTAAGCCCTCCTGCTTCGATCTTTCGTAGTCTTTCAATCCCCTATTTTTGATTCAACGAGCTATCTAAGTGAGATCTCGCCTGATCATTGTCTTCAACTAGTTTATTTCCTACTGCACCACCCCACTTTCAACTATCCCAAAAAGAAACCCCACGGCAGATTGTAAACGAACAACCACCACCAAGCACGCGCAACTAGCCATCGATCTCCTTGTCCCTCCCCCGCCATTCGAATTCATCCAAATGCAGTCCTCCAACAGGAGTATTTCCTTTATTTTACATTCCACCACAACTAGAGCCACACCTCTAGTCTTTCCTATGTCTTTCCTTCTTTTTCCACTCCAGTCCGGTCCTCTACCAAGGAAAAGCAAAAACCCGCCTCGGACTATCGACGAATCTTTCCACTCGAAGCCCGCCAAGACAAAACGCTAACGTTTCAACTGTACCAGATCTTCTCCGTCGGTTCCCACCGACCGCGAAAGCAATCGCAGCCGCAGCCACGAGTCCTCGACCAGTCCCACTCCCACCAATTCACGGGCTTTTAGTCCACCTATAACGACGACTACGACTGAATGATTTGCAATATACGTTAATTTACGTTTTCTTTTCGTGGGGAGGCGGTATTTGTTGTTTATGATGATAATGCGAGTGTGTGTGATTTCTTGGATAGGAGATTGACAACGTTCACGGCCGACTATGAAGTTTTTTTTTTTGTTTTGTATTCGGAGGGAGTGATTAAAACGGTACACTTCATAAATTAGTGACGCAGATTGGAATGCAGCAAGTTTATTGTGGGGCATGGTTCCTCACTTCATGCTAAAAATGCGCACTCGCGTTGTTCGAGATTAGTCTGGACCCGCGAGGTATATGTATTGTGTTTCAAGATCTTGTTAAAAATTTTGAGTTGCTACAGTCTTTGAAATATATCATCAAGCTGTAGGTTGGGATTGTTCCGTGCGATTCATAAACTGATTCGATCGCATGCTATATTGTTTAGATTTCATTGCGTCCGAGAGCAACAAGAGTCGACCAAGCGCCTATATGTAGATTTCTCAACAGCCGAAATGCTTTCCTTCCAAGGGAAGTCATCCTTATACTAAATCACCGAAAGCACCTCCTTCGCACAAGCAGCAGATGTTGCCGCCGCGTACGCCCGCCACTGCCCATTCGCATGCGAATCCGCATAATCGCAAATCCCTCTGATAACCAAGCAAGGAAAATAATTCAACACGCCAGCAGACTCTGACTCAAAACAAAGCACCCCGCCCAGATCCGCACTGATCTTATTCCTATCAGCCGAATCCCGAACAGGACGATTACTAGAAGCAATAGTCCCATAATGAACCATCACATCCTGCTGGCGCGATTTTCTCTGAACAACCGCGTTCTTGCTACACCCAGTACAGCCCTGACCACCCTCGTGTTTGTAATCTGGTTTGAAAAGAACATCGGGTCCAGCAGCTGCTCTAGAAAAAGCTTGGATCCGTTGGAGTTTGAGGACGCTTCCTATGAGGTTATTTTTTCCTCGCATGTGGTTCGCGCGCATGTTCGAAAGCGCGCTGAGGAGAATGGTAGGAGGATTTCCAAGATGCGCAATCGTCTTCGTGGTCCGTCCGTGTTCGAACTGCACGACGCCACCGTGCGAGGACAGTGGCTTGCTGACAACTACATCACCCAGACGGATATCTTCTTGGGTGGGAACGCCGCCGCCGATGCCGACAAGGAAGCCGAAGCGGATGTTGGGGAAGCTGTATTTCATGCGGACCGCAACTTCGGTGGACGAGTTGGGCGCGATAGTGCCGCCAGGTAGGCAGGCGATGACGACATTGTGGGTGCCGATTCTACCGCACTTGTATGAGTTTGTGTCGGTGGAGTCGGTTTGGGGTCGTTGGTGTTGCTCGTCGAGCATTTCCTGCGCCGCAGCGAGTTCGACAGCGAGGGCGCAGATCCAGCCTACGGTGTAGTCCTCACGACGAAGAGTTTGAACCATTTTGAATGAATGAGAAGATGTAATGTTTTCAGTTGGAAAAAAGTGGAACTTGAAGATGTAATGAGAAGAAACAGAAAGTCGATTGTATGCAGTGTTGAGGATAGAAAATATGCGAATGGGTCTGTCATCTCAAGTCCATCGCATCAAGAGCTCATCTTTATAGTTGATGGTTTACTCATAGTCGGATTTAGACTGAAACGCTACGGTTTGTTAACCGCGCGTGTTGGTGTTGTAGAGTTACGGATTGTGTATGTAGTTGTTTGTGAGGGCGCTTATGGGGATACAAGCGCCTGGGATATATGGATTGGTATGGATTGTGGCTCGGCGGCTGTTAGTGTTTTGACTTCGCGGTTGACATTTGAGGAATGGTAATCCAAACCCATCCAGCAGCTATTTGATGAGTGACTCGGCGATGAAATAAGAAAATGTGCATAGATTTATGAAGATAGCCAAGCGTCACATGCGCCATATCTTGCGTTAAGGTACTAGCCAAGCGTGCTTTTGGGGAGATACTCGTGCTTCCGAATCGTTTGCAGGCATTTCAATATCCCACACAACTGAAATTTTATAGGCACAAGTTGTTTTGCGTGCGAACCGCCATAGCTACCTTGCGCCCGAAATTATTTGTGAGCTTTCAAGAAAAAAAAAAACAGGATGGCCCCAGAGGAGAATGGCATAGAACAAGCGCAGAGTGACGAGTGCTCCTGGGTAACAAGGACTCTTGCGAGTTTGCAATATTGGATTTCGTCCGAAAGCCTTACCATATTTCTTTGATCTGAGATTCCGTCGAACATTTACCGACATCAGTCATCATGCTGATGCTTCGGGATGAAGTTGTTCCGACTTCTGACTGATTCGGACGAAATGATCTGGCGTAGATCGTCTAGAATTGAACAAAAAGCTAGCCTACAACGGCTAGCGCATGATTGATATCTTCAGTTGCCCGGTTTGCATGAAGGACCGAATCTGGAGTCGGCGCAACTTTGTGCTGGATGCCTGACAGTCTGTCATCAACTTCACGTGTGTAGTCAAGATCCTCTAATTTATAAGACCAAGGCGATTTATTGTCAACTGACAACGACAACATACAACCAGCAATTTCACTCTTGTACCTATTCATTCTGTATACGCCATCATCACGCAAGATTCTATTTTTTTTTGTTTTTGCAGCCCATCTCCCTAATTAAGTTCCAATCGAAATGACTCAGAAATCAGTATTGATCACTGGATGTAGTGAGGGCGGTATTGGCCATGCACTCGCTGTCGAGTATCAAAAGCGTGGACTCAAAGTCTTCGCCACAGCCCGAAATCCATCAAAGATAGGGGATCTAACGTCGCTGCCCAACGTAATCGCTATTGCTCTCGATGTCACAGACCCATCGTCCATCGCTGCCGCTGCTAAGACTGTTGATGCGGAAACAGGCGGGAAGCTCGATATACTCGTCAACAATGCTGGAGTGATGTACCACATGCCAGTTCTTGACATGGACATTGCAAAAGCGAAGCAACTGTACGAGGTCAATGTGTGGGGAGTCATCAGCACAACTCAAGCGTTTGCGGATATGCTCGTGAAAGCAAAGGGAGTTGTTGCCAACATAGGAAGCATCGCGGGACTTTCTCCTCTTCCTTTGCAGGGTAGGTTCTCATTCCCGGACGGAAAGCCAGCTGCGCGATGCGCGCTAGATCTGCTCAGTCAGCGAAAAGAAGGTCATCGTCGCTAACTGAAATTCAAGCTGCATACAACTCTTCGAAATCGGCCATCAACAACACCTCCGAAGTCCTTCGACTTGAGCTCGCACCTCTGGGTGTGCGAGTCCTGACTGTCCTCACCGGGGGCGTGACTTCGGAGATCGAAAATAATGCTGAGAAAGTTGTCCTCCCAGAAAATTCGTACTATCGCTCAATCGAAAAAGATATACAGCCCTCGTCGAACTGGACGGGGCTTCCAGCAGACAAATATGCAGAATGGCTCACAGACAAAACTCTGGATGGGAAAAGCACTGGCCAAATTTGGAAAGGAGAAAGCACAGGTTTAGTGCGATGGGTTGGACCATTTCTGCCCCAATGGCTGTTTGTAAGCGAGATCTCGACGGTTTTCCGAAACTTGGGCCGAGAACATAAATTGACTAAGTTGCAGGATTACCTACTTATTGCGCACACCAAAGGTTTTGGAAAGATGCAACCTTTGTAGATTGTGGCTTTACCCGAACTCCGTGATGTTCTTCACATAAACTTTCTCGGCATGGCCACTAACATCTATGGGTGCCGGATCTGTTCCGCGCGATTTGAAATACGCGGGACTATCTCCTAATAATTTACAAAGTGGGTTGCGATGTGGAATCTTGATGGAGTTTTGCTGTTTCAGAATCTCGAGATCATTGCTTCGGAATAGAAGTGTGGTCAAAATATTCAGCCCTCTTTACTCCGTTCGAGCCTAGAAGCTGGGCATTCGTAATGGTACCGATATCCCCGCGACATCACCCCTGGAATTGCTTGGTATCGGGTCTACCAAAGCGCGAGGGCGAGCTGTATAGCTTCAATTGATCTGTATATAACAAGATGTATATTGGATTGTTTGATAATTTTGTCATCTTCAACCGAACAACACTTCCCACTTCATTGCACCTCAGCTCAAACAAGTAAACAAACAACCAATCCTCCAATCACCCAATCACCCAAAATGACCAAATCTCCATCCGACGTCAAGATTCTGGCTACAGGACTCACCGTCACATCAGAGGTCGACCCCTACTTCCGCAAACTCTACGGCACACCCGACCAAATCAAAGCCAAGATCGACGCTGACATTGAAAACATCCGCGCCGCCGGCTTCCACGTCGAACTGAAATACGTGAGCGACGCCAGCCCTCAAGCCATGACCGAATCTGTAGAATGGCTACGAAACCGACTCCGAACCGAGAAATTCGACGGCGTGATGATCGGAACGGGTCTCAGACTTGTCCCGGAACAGACGGCGCTGTGGGAAGAGGTGGTCAATGTTTTCATCCAGGAATCGCCAAAGTCAGTCTTCATGTTCAACGATGGACCTGGGAGGAACTACTGGGCGTTGCAGAGGAACAAGGAGCGATTGGGTATTACGACGGAATATTGAGAAGGGGTGGTGTGCGGCATGACGATGGGGGCGCGTTAGTCTTGGTGGCTAGCGAGTAGTGCCCGCAACTTTGTATATATGCTCTCCGCTCTTTGTATTTTTAGCGTCGCCGAATCATTGTTTAGATGAATATCACTCGTTTACCGTGCTTTGTCAGCTCGTGCGCACTGACAGCTCATGCGCACCCACCCAATGCAGCCACCCATCTCTCAACTACAATAACTATACGAATATGGATCCAATAGACGCCGCGCTGGCCGCAATCAAATTGCGCGGACTAAGAGAATCCTTTACATACTTAGATATCGCAAGAAAATATAGAGTTGTATGTTCTACGCTGGCTAAAAGGCACTAGGGCACTACTCTCCCGCGCAGAGAGGGCTACAAAAACTAACAAAACCTTAACTAACACTAAGAGGCAGAGCTTGTACAATATATCAGATGTTTTACTAAGCAAGGGCTTCCTTCTACACGTTAGATGATATAAGGTTTTGCGTCCTGTATTGCTAGAAAGGAGGTCTCTATAAGGTAAGTTGATTAATTTGTCAAGCGCTACTAAGAGGACCTAATCACAAGCTAGACTACTAGCCTTGATAGGAATCGCCACAACGCTGATTTAGAGGCTAAATATAAGCTCTACTTTTAGCTTCTATATAAGAAGATTAAAAAGTATAGTGTACAACCTTAGCATACGTACAATATAGATAAGAAAGGCTTCCTCTTTAGGATCACTAGGCGTTTAAAAAGGGTGTTTAACAGACCCTTATTTTAGAGTTACTAAGTACGGCAGGCCCTACAAGATAGCTCTTGTGAGTAGATATTAACAATAGCGTGTATTTACGCTAACAGCTCTTACGTAGATCTTGCCCTTGTGTATAGATCTGTTACGAACCTAAGAATGGGGATGCACAGGTTATGAAGGAAGGTAATTACAAGAACACTCACGGTCAGCAAACAGGACACTACGTATGAACCAATAGACTTCGCCACCCCGCACGTCACGTGGTCCCACGAGTCTTGGCGGAAAGTTGCTGTGGGACAAGTCACGTGTGTCCCACAGGGTCCTACGAGATCCCACGATATCCCATCTATGAAACCCTATGGGACATATGGGAACTATGGGACAAAATATGTATATAGTCAGTAGACAAGAAGACCTTATGGTTCTTGTATTCACTCTAAGTTACAACCCACTTCTTGGAAATACAATCTAGTTGTTACTTTATACTTCTACCTTTGTTACTTCAGTGTTACCCGCTAGTCATCCGCGAAACCCAACCAGAGTTCTCCAAGATCTCAACATTGTGAATACCCTTAAGATGTCTAGCTTCAGTACCACTGACCAGCCTACCCTTACTCCCGATATGGACAACGACACCCCTGTCAGCATCAAGACCAAACAACCTGACACCTACTATGGGGAACGTGTCAAGCTTGAGGAATGGATCCTGCAACTCGAGTTGCTTTTCAAGTTCAATGAAAAGATCGAGAACGACGACAAGGCCACCTACGCTGCGACTTTTATGCGAGGTGATGCCCATAAATGGATCGCGCCTCAGCTCACCAAATATCTGGACGACGATATCGAAGACGACGAAAACACCACTCTGTTCGAAAACTGGGGAGTGTTTAAGACCAAGCTCCGCCAGGTCTTCGGAATATCCAACGAGAAAAATAAGGCAGTGCGTGAAATTCAACGCGTCAAACAGTTCAAGTCTGCCGCCGACTATGCTGCGAAGTTCCAACACTACGCAGTCCAGACTGACTGGGATGACAACGCACTCATGGCACTGTATCGCCAAGGACTCAAACCCAAGGTCAAGGAAGAACTCATGAGGTCTGGTGTGGTTATGGACACACTAGAACGACTCTACGAGGAAACTATCCGCATTGACAATGACTTGTTTGAGTTAGCCGAAGAAATGAAAGGGATCCACGGTTATAAATCTGCCTACGGAAGGACTCAGGAAGCTGTTCGCTATTTTCCCCAGGGAAGAGGCCGCAGCGTCCCTGTTCGACCCAGGGTCAGATACACCGAGGAAATGGACTGGACACGTGACGTTAATGCAACGTTTCCATCCAAGGCTGGAGATAACAATGGAAGAAAGAAGTATGACAAGAAGAGCAAGGACCCTAAGGGGATAACCTGCTACGGATGTGGTAAAACCGGCCACATAGCTAGGAACTGTCGATCAAAGAACAAGGTCACACGATTTGTCAACGTAACGACCAAGTCTTCATGCCCCGGGGGGGATGAAGGCGAATCGGAATGGGAAATCCTAGAACCCACGCCGGGTGAAGGACGACTCATGGTGGATGACCCAGATTCGGAAAGCGGTCCCGAGCATCATGAAGATGCACCACCACCTAAGAAACGTCGAGCGGAACGGAACGCCCGACAAGCTGCTGCAAGAAGCAGGAATGATCGACGAGAGAAGCGACGTCTACGTCTGACACAGCAGTTCTGGGCTGAAAATCCTACGTCAAGGAACTATGCACCACCAGAAGCTAAACAGATGTACATTACGAAGAATCCACGGGGATTCGGATCAGACTCGGAAAAGGAGTACTTATCTCCTGAGGAACCCGATAGCCCGAGAGGATCCATCGAATACGATGATGACGAACTCGCTAAACAAATTGAAGAACTGGATCTGCCGAACGAAACAGCAGATGGTAATTGGAAAACGAATCAAACCAAAACAGAAGTCTTAGACCTATGGGGAGACAACTACGTACAACATGTCTCAGAACACTGGCAAGATTGTTGGAAGTACGAGGAGGACAGCAAGAAAACCAAGAAACCTGAACTGCCATCCATGCGTCAACCTATGTACGACGTTGACTCACGAAACCAGAATCATGGACGACTACATTTCAGTGCTTGCATGTACGACCTTTGCTGGACACACCAGTCAGACAAAGGTGCTTCCTATTATCCAAAAAACAATCTGCACAAAATCTGTGGATACAATTGGACGAAGTGTCACAACGACTTCTGTCCCATCCACCTGTTCGATAAGAGACTTAGTTCAAACTTTCCAGGCAAGACACCAAAGCAAACAGTGGATATGCAGATCGCAATAAACCGACAATGCATCGGAGATAACACATGGCAAACCTGCTTATGCGATGATTGCGAACGCCACTATGACGCTAAATGCGCCAATGGATTCAAACCAGTTCATTCTTTTTTAGGGACACGCCTAGCACCAGGAATACATACAGAACCGTATGTTCAACGAACTCAGAGAAACTAGTTAGGCTATCGGTTGAGCTTAACGGACACCATTTCAGAGCACTACTCGATACCGGTTCTTCAGTCAATCTCGTGTCAAGCCACGTGGTTAAGAAAGCGGGACTTTCTACTCGAGGAAAACATGAGCAGTACGGTATTCGAGCAGTCACCGGGGAGCGCTTACCCAATGAAACTTGGGTCGATAAGGAAACTAACCCAACGTTTATGGAAATTGGTGGACACCGGGAAGAGATCATCCTAGACGTTTTGAAGATGGCCACCTTCGACGTCGTACTAGGACTCCCCTGGTTACGAAAGCATAATCCAGTGACGGATTGGTCCAAAGGGACACTTTCGTTTGCGAACTGCAAATGTGCACGCAGTTCAAAGCCTACGCACCGCGCGCCGCGAGTGGTAGATGAGAGGAGCGTTAACGCAACAACGCCATCGCCTAAGATACGCCCAGAGAGAGCGGTCGACTCCTTAGACACTGGTTGGGTACCAGGTCACGAGAAGAGAGTTAAGGAGACCAGCACAACTCCTGAAGTCCCTGTACAGTATCGGAAGTACAAAGCACTATTCGAGGACTTAGAACCTGAGCTTGAATTACCTAAGCATCAGCCCTGGGATTGCGAAATAATCCTCAAGGATGAATCGAAACTGCCGATTGACCCATTGCGCCCGAAATCCGAATCGGAGCTAGCAGCTATACGAGATTACATCAAAGAACGACTGGCTAAACGACATATCCGAGAATCGGAGTCGCCAGTAGCACACGAGACCCTCTTTGTAAATAAAAAGAATGGGAAACTACGAATGTGTGTAGACTTCCGCAAGACCAACGACAACACGGTAAAGAATAGGTATCCATTACCTAATATTGAAGAATTACAACATCGACTTGCGAAGGCCAAAATCTTCACAGCTCTGGACCTTAGAGACGGGTACCATCTGGTACGAATGAAGAAAGGCGAAGAATGGAAAACCGCATTCCGCACTCGTTATGGACATTACGAATATACGGTTATGCCTTTTGGACTCACCAATGCACCAGCAACGTTTCAGGCACTTGTGAACAACGTCCTTAGAGATCAACTAGACATTACCGTCATAGCGTACCTAGATGACATTCTAGTGTTCTCAGAGAACGAACACGAACACCAGAAACATGTGCATTGGGTGCTCCAAAAGTTACAAGAAGCAAACCTACGAGTACGACCAGAGAAATGCGAGTTTCACGCGAAACAAGTCAAGTTCCTAGGATTTGTTATCCGGGAAGGAGAAATCGAGCAAGACCCAGAGAAAGTCAAAGTTGTCAAAGAATGGCCCACACCAAAGAACATCAAAGAAGTACAATCGTTCATGGGATTCTGCAACTTCAACAGAAGATTTATCCAGGACTTCTCTAGGATCTCGATTCCACTCACACGACTTACGAGGAAGGAGGAAACCTTCCGCTGGAACGAAGAAGAAGACGACGCATTCCGGAAACTTCGGGAAGCATGCGCTTCTGCTCCAGTACTAATCATGTTCCAATCAGGAAAACCAATGAGAATGGAGACCGACGCTTCGGATCTCGCATTAGGAGCATGCATCACACAAGAAAAAGATGGAAAATGGCACCCTATTGCTTACTACTCAAGAAAGTTCACGTCAACGGAAGAACGCTACGATGTCTATGATAAAGAATTAATGGCTATTGTCGATTCAATTCAGCATTGGAGAATTTACTGCGAAAGTTGTTCTGAACTATCAATTTTCACGGACCACAAGAACCTTGTCACCTTCACGACCACAAAGGACCTTAATCGACGACAAGTCCGATGGGCCGAGAAATTAGGACAATACCAGTTCAAGATCATACACACTCCAGGAAAAGATAACGGAAGAGCTGACGCTCTCAGCCGACGAACGGACATCGCAGGCGAGAAAACGGAAGTACGACAAGCGATACTTAAGACAAACCAGGACGGAACCATAGGACCAAGTCATTTCCAGGAAGTCAATGTTACCATGCAAATTACCAACGATGTACCAGAAGAATGGCAAGAACGCATCATACGCCAACATCACGACGACCCACTATACGGACATCCAGGAATTAAACGAACCATGGAACATATACGAAGAAACTACGACTTCACGAACATGAAAGAGAAAGTCACACAGTACATTCAGGCTTGCAACGAATGTAAGAAGAATAAACATGATACACACGCAAAGTACGGAAAAATGCAACCAATTCCGGTGCCTACGACACCATGGGAAGATATTGCTATGGACTTCGTAACAGGATTCCCTGCATCACAGGACCCTGTCACAAGAGTGTGGTACAATTCGATACTTGTGATCGTGGATAGATTCACTAAGTACGCACTTATGATTCCATTCCATAAGAACTACTCAGCCGAGCAGTTAGGACATATTATCCTAGATAAGTTAGTACGAAACTACGGGATACCAAAGACAATCATCAGCGACAGAGACAAGCTCTTTACCTCCAATTACTGGACGACACTGATGGCAACAATCGGAACGAAACGAAAGCTATCAACAGCTTACCATCCGGAAACAGACGGACAAACAGAACGTACGAATCAAACCATGATTACGTACCTACGGCTATACAGCAACCAGAACCAGGACAACTGGATTTCCTTATTGCCTATGGCACAGTTGGTATACAACAACAAGTTATCAGAAACAACAGGCGAAACACCATACTTCGCAAACCACGGAAGACATCCAAATCTCTTTGAAAAAACATTTCCAACAATAAAAACACAGAAAGCGTTAGAAAACGCAGAACAATACAAGGAGACATACAAAAAACTGGAAGAAAACATGCGAAAAGCACAACAACAATCAATCTCATATGTTAACAAGAAAAGAAAAATGGCACCTCAGCTAAAAAGGGGGGATAGAGTATATTTGCGAACAAAAAATCTTCGGACAAAACGACCAAGCAAAAAGTTGGACCACGTCAAAGTCGGACCATTTTTAATTGATGCTGTTGTCAGCCCAGTTAACTACCGACTCCAACTCCCAGAAGATGCAAAAATACACCCAGTGTTCCACATAGCGCTGCTGGAACCTGCGAACCCCGGAACGCCACTACAAAATACATTCCACTACGAAACAGAAGAAGAAAACGAATTCGAAGTCGAAAGAATACTACAATGCAAGTTAGACCGCGGAAGGAAAGAATATTTGGTAAAATGGAAGGGATACCCACACGAGGACAACAGTTGGGAACCAGAGGCACACCTGGCGAACTGTCAGCAAAAAATCAAACAATACAACAGGAAAAGGAGACCGCCGCTGATCCAGAACAACTAACCTCAAGAAGCCAGTACGGCCTCGTCAAATAACGGATCACCCTCCAAAACAGAGGGCATGTACGAACTCCAGTCCAGAGCCAGGGTACCAGGCATCAACCCATCCTCAAGGTTGCCCACATCCTTGTTGAGTCCTTCCAACGCCTCAAGAGCTTCAATTTCTTCAACGAATTTTCCTGAGTCATCCATCAGTTGCTGCTCACGACGCTTAAGTCTTTTCTTCTGTTTACGAAGACGGTCCTTCTTCGCTCGCGCCGCAACCAGGGCCTCCAACGCTGCTGCCTCGGCTGCGTCCGCTTCTGACTCCTGTTGCTCGAGACGCAACAGTTCCCGGTCCAGTTTTTCGAAGTTGGGAGGCGGAACCTCCACAGGAACACACGACGTTACGCCATTGCGATAGCAATTCCCACACTCCTTCTTCAAAGAAGACATGCGACACTCCAAACCCTTTTTCGAACAATATTGACAAGATACCATGGCGATTTGTCCAACAGCGTTTATCCGATCCCCAGTGGCGTGACGATGAGCGGTGCTTTTGGAAACCATGAGGTCAGTTCATGAGGACAAGAACTTGGAAGAAGGGGGTAGTGTTACGAACCTAAGAATGGGGATGCACAGGTTATGAAGGAAGGTAATTACAAGAACACTCACGGTCAGCAAACAGGACACTACGTATGAACCAATAGACTTCGCCACCCCGCACGTCACGTGGTCCCACGAGTCTTGGCGGAAAGTTGCTGTGGGACAAGTCACGTGTGTCCCACAGGGTCCTACGAGATCCCACGATATCCCATCTATGAAACCCTATGGGACATATGGGAACTATGGGACAAAATATGTATATAGTCAGTAGACAAGAAGACCTTATGGTTCTTGTATTCACTCTAAGTTACAACCCACTTCTTGGAAATACAATCTAGTTGTTACTTTATACTTCTACCTTTGTTACTTCAGTGTTACCCGCTAGTCATCCGCGAAACCCAACCAGAGTTCTCCAAGATCTCAACACTAAGTCTTTTAATAAAACTTTTTAAGTATAGGTGTTAAGTCAGGTAGCTAAATACCTGTACACTTAAAAGCTTTCTTAATTAATTGCGGCGTAGCAGTAGTAACCCAGGCCTTCTAGAATAGGCTAAAGAAGTCTTTCTTTGCTACTGTTAATAGTCCTTAGCTGTTGTAGAGGTACTCTGTAAGCTTGTTTAAATAATTAGCTAATAGAGACTTAAACACGCAGACGTTAAGAGGCTGCAACGTATAAGTTGCATAAGAGAGAAATATTGCAAAGAAGATCCTATTAGCGTCGCAATAGTTAATAAAATCTATAGTAACATGTAAACTGTGGCTGTTAACAATTAATAGTTAATAGGAGCGTCCTACATGTGCCTTTGTACACCTATCAAACACCTGTTTAAGCTATGCAATGCTAATTTAATTGTTTAACTAGCTAGAGGACGTTAAAGTAGTAAAGACTCTGTAAGAGTTGCTATTAATTTCTTTAACCTAGCTTAATTATAGGGTCTCTCTATTAGATCTTGTTGAGATCTTGGAGAACTCTGGTTGGGTTTCGCGGATGACTAGCGGGTAACACTGAAGTAACAAAGGTAGAAGTATAAAGTAACAACTAGATTGTATTTCCAAGAAGTGGGTTGTAACTTAGAGTGAATACAAGAACCATAAGGTCTTCTTGTCTACTGACTATATACATATTTTGTCCCATAGTTCCCATATGTCCCATAGGGTTTCATAGATGGGATATCGTGGGATCTCGTAGGACCCTGTGGGACACACGTGACTTGTCCCACAGCAACTTTCCGCCAAGACTCGTGGGACCACGTGACGTGCGGGGTGGCGAAGTCTATTGGTTCATACGTAGTGTCCTGTTTGCTGACCGTGAGTGTTCTTGTAATTACCTTCCTTCATAACCTGTGCATCCCCATTCTTAGGTTCGTAACACTACCCCCTTCTTCCAAGTTCTTGTCCTCATGAACTGACCTCATGGTTTCCAAAAGCACCGCTCATCGTCACGCCACTGGGGATCGGATAAACGCTGTTGGACAAATCGCCATGGTATCTTGTCAATATTGTTCGAAAAAGGGTTTGGAGTGTCGCATGTCTTCTTTGAAGAAGGAGTGTGGGAATTGCTATCGCAATGGCGTAACGTCGTGTGTTCCTGTGGAGGTTCCGCCTCCCAACTTCGAAAAACTGGACCGGGAACTGTTGCGTCTCGAGCAACAGGAGTCAGAAGCGGACGCAGCCGAGGCAGCAGCGTTGGAGGCCCTGGTTGCGGCGCGAGCGAAGAAGGACCGTCTTCGTAAACAGAAGAAAAGACTTAAGCGTCGTGAGCAGCAACTGATGGATGACTCAGGAAAATTCGTTGAAGAAATTGAAGCTCTTGAGGCGTTGGAAGGACTCAACAAGGATGTGGGCAACCTTGAGGATGGGTTGATGCCTGGTACCCTGGCTCTGGACTGGAGTTCGTACATGCCCTCTGTTTTGGAGGGTGATCCGTTATTTGACGAGGCCGTACTGGCTTCTTGAGGTTAGTTGTTCTGGATCAGCGGCGGTCTCCTTTTCCTGTTGTATTGTTTGATTTTTTGCTGACAGTTCGCCAGGTGTGCCTCTGGTTCCCAACTGTTGTCCTCGTGTGGGTATCCCTTCCATTTTACCAAATATTCTTTCCTTCCGCGGTCTAACTTGCATTGTAGTATTCTTTCGACTTCGAATTCGTTTTCTTCTTCTGTTTCGTAGTGGAATGTATTTTGTAGTGGCGTTCCGGGGTTCGCAGGTTCCAGCAGCGCTATGTGGAACACTGGGTGTATTTTTGCATCTTCTGGGAGTTGGAGTCGGTAGTTAACTGGGCTGACAACAGCATCAATTAAAAATGGTCCGACTTTGACGTGGTCCAACTTTTTGCTTGGTCGTTTTGTCCGAAGATTTTTTGTTCGCAAATATACTCTATCCCCCCTTTTTAGCTGAGGTGCCATTTTTCTTTTCTTGTTAACATATGAGATTGATTGTTGTTGTGCTTTTCGCATGTTTTCTTCCAGTTTTTTGTATGTCTCCTTGTATTGTTCTGCGTTTTCTAACGCTTTCTGTGTTTTTATTGTTGGAAATGTTTTTTCAAAGAGATTTGGATGTCTTCCGTGGTTTGCGAAGTATGGTGTTTCGCCTGTTGTTTCTGATAACTTGTTGTTGTATACCAACTGTGCCATAGGCAATAAGGAAATCCAGTTGTCCTGGTTCTGGTTGCTGTATAGCCGTAGGTACGTAATCATGGTTTGATTCGTACGTTCTGTTTGTCCGTCTGTTTCCGGATGGTAAGCTGTTGATAGCTTTCGTTTCGTTCCGATTGTTGCCATCAGTGTCGTCCAGTAATTGGAGGTAAAGAGCTTGTCTCTGTCGCTGATGATTGTCTTTGGTATCCCGTAGTTTCGTACTAACTTATCTAGGATAATATGTCCTAACTGCTCGGCTGAGTAGTTCTTATGGAATGGAATCATAAGTGCGTACTTAGTGAATCTATCCACGATCACAAGTATCGAATTGTACCACACTCTTGTGACAGGGTCCTGTGATGCAGGGAATCCTGTTACGAAGTCCATAGCAATATCTTCCCATGGTGTCGTAGGCACCGGAATTGGTTGCATTTTTCCGTACTTTGCGTGTGTATCATGTTTATTCTTCTTACATTCGTTGCAAGCCTGAATGTACTGTGTGACTTTCTCTTTCATGTTCGTGAAGTCGTAGTTTCTTCGTATATGTTCCATGGTTCGTTTAATTCCTGGATGTCCGTATAGTGGGTCGTCGTGATGTTGGCGTATGATGCGTTCTTGCCATTCTTCTGGTACATCGTTGGTAATTTGCATGGTAACATTGACTTCCTGGAAATGACTTGGTCCTATGGTTCCGTCCTGGTTTGTCTTAAGTATCGCTTGTCGTACTTCCGTTTTCTCGCCTGCGATGTCCGTTCGTCGGCTGAGAGCGTCAGCTCTTCCGTTATCTTTTCCTGGAGTGTGTATGATCTTGAACTGGTATTGTCCTAATTTCTCGGCCCATCGGACTTGTCGTCGATTAAGGTCCTTTGTGGTCGTGAAGGTGACAAGGTTCTTGTGGTCCGTGAAAATTGATAGTTCAGAACAACTTTCGCAGTAAATTCTCCAATGCTGAATTGAATCGACAATAGCCATTAATTCTTTATCATAGACATCGTAGCGTTCTTCCGTTGACGTGAACTTTCTTGAGTAGTAAGCAATAGGGTGCCATTTTCCATCTTTTTCTTGTGTGATGCATGCTCCTAATGCGAGATCCGAAGCGTCGGTCTCCATTCTCATTGGTTTTCCTGATTGGAACATGATTAGTACTGGAGCAGAAGCGCATGCTTCCCGAAGTTTCCGGAATGCGTCGTCTTCTTCTTCGTTCCAGCGGAAGGTTTCCTCCTTCCTCGTAAGTCGTGTGAGTGGAATCGAGATCCTAGAGAAGTCCTGGATAAATCTTCTGTTGAAGTTGCAGAATCCCATGAACGATTGTACTTCTTTGATGTTCTTTGGTGTGGGCCATTCTTTGACAACTTTGACTTTCTCTGGGTCTTGCTCGATTTCTCCTTCCCGGATAACAAATCCTAGGAACTTGACTTGTTTCGCGTGAAACTCGCATTTCTCTGGTCGTACTCGTAGGTTTGCTTCTTGTAACTTTTGGAGCACCCAATGCACATGTTTCTGGTGTTCGTGTTCGTTCTCTGAGAACACTAGAATGTCATCTAGGTACGCTATGACGGTAATGTCTAGTTGATCTCTAAGGACGTTGTTCACAAGTGCCTGAAACGTTGCTGGTGCATTGGTGAGTCCAAAAGGCATAACCGTATATTCGTAATGTCCATAACGAGTGCGGAATGCGGTTTTCCATTCTTCGCCTTTCTTCATTCGTACCAGATGGTACCCGTCTCTAAGGTCCAGAGCTGTGAAGATTTTGGCCTTCGCAAGTCGATGTTGTAATTCTTCAATATTAGGTAATGGATACCTATTCTTTACCGTGTTGTCGTTGGTCTTGCGGAAGTCTACACACATTCGTAGTTTCCCATTCTTTTTATTTACAAAGAGGGTCTCGTGTGCTACTGGCGACTCCGATTCTCGGATATGTCGTTTAGCCAGTCGTTCTTTGATGTAATCTCGTATAGCTGCTAGCTCCGATTCGGATTTCGGGCGCAATGGGTCAATCGGCAGTTTCGATTCATCCTTGAGGATTATTTCGCAATCCCAGGGCTGATGCTTAGGTAATTCAAGCTCAGGTTCTAAGTCCTCGAATAGTGCTTTGTACTTCCGATACTGTACAGGGACTTCAGGAGTTGTGCTGGTCTCCTTAACTCTCTTCTCGTGACCTGGTACCCAACCAGTGTCTAAGGAGTCGACCGCTCTCTCTGGGCGTATCTTAGGCGATGGCGTTGTTGCGTTAACGCTCCTCTCATCTACCACTCGCGGCGCGCGGTGCGTAGGCTTTGAACTGCGTGCACATTTGCAGTTCGCAAACGAAAGTGTCCCTTTGGACCAATCCGTCACTGGATTATGCTTTCGTAACCAGGGGAGTCCTAGTACGACGTCGAAGGTGGCCATCTTCAAAACGTCTAGGATGATCTCTTCCCGGTGTCCACCAATTTCCATAAACGTTGGGTTAGTTTCCTTATCGACCCAAGTTTCATTGGGTAAGCGCTCCCCGGTGACTGCTCGAATACCGTACTGCTCATGTTTTCCTCGAGTAGAAAGTCCCGCTTTCTTAACCACGTGGCTTGACACGAGATTGACTGAAGAACCGGTATCGAGTAGTGCTCTGAAATGGTGTCCGTTAAGCTCAACCGATAGCCTAACTAGTTTCTCTGAGTTCGTTGAACATACGGTTCTGTATGTATTCCTGGTGCTAGGCGTGTCCCTAAAAAAGAATGAACTGGTTTGAATCCGTTGGCGCATTTAGCGTCATAGTGGCGTTCGCAATCATCGCATAAGCAGGTTTGCCATGTGTTATCTCCGATGCATTGTCGGTTTATTGCGATCTGCATATCCACTGTTTGCTTTGGTGTCTTGCCTGGAAAGTTTGAACTAAGTCTCTTATCGAACAGGTGGATGGGACAGAAGTCGTTGTGACACTTCGTCCAATTGTATCCACAGATTTTGTGCAGATTGTTTTTTGGATAATAGGAAGCACCTTTGTCTGACTGGTGTGTCCAGCAAAGGTCGTACATGCAAGCACTGAAATGTAGTCGTCCATGATTCTGGTTTCGTGAGTCAACGTCGTACATAGGTTGACGCATGGATGGCAGTTCAGGTTTCTTGGTTTTCTTGCTGTCCTCCTCGTACTTCCAACAATCTTGCCAGTGTTCTGAGACATGTTGTACGTAGTTGTCTCCCCATAGGTCTAAGACTTCTGTTTTGGTTTGATTCGTTTTCCAATTACCATCTGCTGTTTCGTTCGGCAGATCCAGTTCTTCAATTTGTTTAGCGAGTTCGTCATCATCGTATTCGATGGATCCTCTCGGGCTATCGGGTTCCTCAGGAGATAAGTACTCCTTTTCCGAGTCTGATCCGAATCCCCGTGGATTCTTCGTAATGTACATCTGTTTAGCTTCTGGTGGTGCATAGTTCCTTGACGTAGGATTTTCAGCCCAGAACTGCTGTGTCAGACGTAGACGTCGCTTCTCTCGTCGATCATTCCTGCTTCTTGCAGCAGCTTGTCGGGCGTTCCGTTCCGCTCGACGTTTCTTAGGTGGTGGTGCATCTTCATGATGCTCGGGACCGCTTTCCGAATCTGGGTCATCCACCATGAGTCGTCCTTCACCCGGCGTGGGTTCTAGGATTTCCCATTCCGATTCGCCTTCATCCCCCCCGGGGCATGAAGACTTGGTCGTTACGTTGACAAATCGTGTGACCTTGTTCTTTGATCGACAGTTCCTAGCTATGTGGCCGGTTTTACCACATCCGTAGCAGGTTATCCCCTTAGGGTCCTTGCTCTTCTTGTCATACTTCTTTCTTCCATTGTTATCTCCAGCCTTGGATGGAAACGTTGCATTAACGTCACGTGTCCAGTCCATTTCCTCGGTGTATCTGACCCTGGGTCGAACAGGGACGCTGCGGCCTCTTCCCTGGGGAAAATAGCGAACAGCTTCCTGAGTCCTTCCGTAGGCAGATTTATAACCGTGGATCCCTTTCATTTCTTCGGCTAACTCAAACAAGTCATTGTCAATGCGGATAGTTTCCTCGTAGAGTCGTTCTAGTGTGTCCATAACCACACCAGACCTCATGAGTTCTTCCTTGACCTTGGGTTTGAGTCCTTGGCGATACAGTGCCATGAGTGCGTTGTCATCCCAGTCAGTCTGGACTGCGTAGTGTTGGAACTTCGCAGCATAGTCGGCGGCAGACTTGAACTGTTTGACGCGTTGAATTTCACGCACTGCCTTATTTTTCTCGTTGGATATTCCGAAGACCTGGCGGAGCTTGGTCTTAAACACTCCCCAGTTTTCGAACAGAGTGGTGTTTTCGTCGTCTTCGATATCGTCGTCCAGATATTTGGTGAGCTGAGGCGCGATCCATTTATGGGCATCACCTCGCATAAAAGTCGCAGCGTAGGTGGCCTTGTCGTCGTTCTCGATCTTTTCATTGAACTTGAAAAGCAACTCGAGTTGCAGGATCCATTCCTCAAGCTTGACACGTTCCCCATAGTAGGTGTCAGGTTGTTTGGTCTTGATGCTGACAGGGGTGTCGTTGTCCATATCGGGAGTAAGGGTAGGCTGGTCAGTGGTACTGAAGCTAGACATCTTAAGGGTATTCACAATGTTGAGATCTTGGAGAACTCTGGTTGGGTTTCGCGGATGACTAGCGGGTAACACTGAAGTAACAAAGGTAGAAGTATAAAGTAACAACTAGATTGTATTTCCAAGAAGTGGGTTGTAACTTAGAGTGAATACAAGAACCATAAGGTCTTCTTGTCTACTGACTATATACATATTTTGTCCCATAGTTCCCATATGTCCCATAGGGTTTCATAGATGGGATATCGTGGGATCTCGTAGGACCCTGTGGGACACACGTGACTTGTCCCACAGCAACTTTCCGCCAAGACTCGTGGGACCACGTGACGTGCGGGGTGGCGAAGTCTATTGGTTCATACGTAGTGTCCTGTTTGCTGACCGTGAGTGTTCTTGTAATTACCTTCCTTCATAACCTGTGCATCCCCATTCTTAGGTTCGTAACACTTAGCTAGAGCAGAGCTTGCAAGAGAGCTCTACGTTAGTACTTAGCGCGTTAGATTAGCGCAAAATTAATAGGTTGTTAAAGGTTGTTGTTAATATAGGAGAAAGTAATAGTGCTAAGAAGCTAAGTTGCACTATACACTTAATTTCTATATAAAAGTAACTATTAGAGCACAAGAATTAGGGCCTACAATAGGCTCTTGCTAACAAGAAAAGGCGCTAAACAAAGGGCAAAACTTTCTCTCTTGAGCAACCTAATAAGTAGCATAGAGGAGCTGCGTTCTAGTTACCTGCTTAAGTGCAGAGAGCACGTAACGCTCTAGCCTAATAAGACGCCTAGAAATAATAGGAACTACACTAAAAAAATAAGCAAAGGGATGTCTGTAAGGCAAATTAGCTACTTAAAGCTTAATTACTACAGAAGAAACAAGTTGCGCGCGCACAAGCTCAAGATGCGCAAGCAAAGAAGAAAGCTAATTAGGCTATTGCGCGACGCCTCTATTAACAGGCTCTTAAAGTAGAGAAACAATATAAAAAATGTATACAATTGTTCTAAAAGGGTAATTAACAAGCTTTAAAAGCTACTTAAGAGCGTATTAAGAGAAAAAAACTAGTGCAGGCACCTGCTAAAGAGCCTGTATGTACGCCTACCCTGTTAACCCTCTTGTTGCGCAGGGGCCGGATTATTAAAACGCTAACCTGTTACCTACAAACTAAGTAGCTAGCAATTATTATTAAGCTTAGGAAACCTCTCCACTACAAAATCTTATAATAATAGCTTTTGTATAGAGCTGTAGAGCCTCATTTTTGTGAGGGCGTTGCGCGCGCCAAGGTGCGCATGAGCTGTCAGTGCGCACGAGCTGACAAAGCACGGTACATCTATTTGTTATAGGTTGTCAGAGAATCGTGTTGCTGTCTCCCAGGTGGATACGCTTCCATGCCAGAATGCACAGCATGTCTGATCACCCACGCAAAACCTAAGATCATCATGCCCTATCTGTTAGCCTCCAGCTCCATCTCTTCATTTTCATTCTCAGGCACCCCTTGAAGACGCTACATCTCTTCCAATCTTCTCAGACCACTTCTTTACTTATTCATCTTCACTTTCGTTGACCTTGAGCTCTGAACTGACCTGCAGGAGGGATTGACCCTTTCCTTCGACTTCGAGTAGATGGCTGCTGCGAGGAATGAGCATCGTGGTGACGCAAAGATACGTGATTTCAGACATTTGGAAAATTTTATTGTGGATGAGATGAGGGCGTTGCTGTCTGATTGCGCTCCGCGTGGTGACTATTTAGACTAAATAGAGAGGTACGCCCAATGACCAATCATGGTGCTGCGTGTATTTGAATGTGGATTACAGAGTCACCTAAGGTGAATGAGAAGATTGCAAATATTCTACTAGTGAGTTTTACGTGCTGAGTGAGCACTGCAGTAGAACATGTTCTACAAATTGGCGCTGGGAACCGGCGGCAGTCGTCGCTGCGATGGAGGAGAAGCGCCGAGAAGACGGGCCAACCTAATTACTAACAAATTACAAGTACATGCCACATAAAACAGTTATTGAGCCACGGGTACAGCATCTCAACGTGTCAACATCCCAATCATCTCAACCATCTCCACGGCCCAACAATGGGTGACGATTATACATGGGCTATTAATCTGGACTCTGGGATGCGTATAGCCGCACGTGACATGTGAAGAGCTCGACTTCATTTTTCCAATAATTCATCAGCCCCCTGATCTTCTCATTGCCTGCTTTGACGTTGTGATTAAAAGCTCAGAAACATAAAACCATGAGATCCATCCATTGCAATCTCCCCCCAGAATCCCCTCTTTCATTCCCGACTTGAAGCATGCCGTCTTCAGCTGAAGCGCGAATCATTTCCTCTGGCGCTTGAGCAATGGCTCTTCATCTCCCCTCTCATGGGATTTTCTACCTCCTTCCCATGCCATTTTGAATAAACTTCGTTCCCTCTCGGAGAGCGAATCGAGGAGAGATTCTTTTTCCAGCTTCTTTTGCATCTCTCGGGAGGCCATAGCGACGTCCTTTCTTTGCAAATCCTTTATCTTCTGTGTGGCTTTCTGCACAGCTGCTTGGGCCTTTAGAACAGCCTGTTCGGCGTTCCTTCGCTCCACTTGAGCTTTTTTTAATTTGTACTGGTAGCCATTGCGCAAGGATTTGATGGTTCCTGTTTCATCATCCAATGATTTCCACTGGGATTCAAAAGTTTTCTCCGCGCACTTGTGCAGTGGAGCAGAGTGATTTCTCTGATTCTTGCGCCTTTCTTCACTGGGTGGAGTGCAGAATGGCTTGTATTTCGTAGCTTTGAGGATCTCTTGTTTATACGATCGGCTCTTGATATGCAAATCGTACGGAACAAATACGCCAGACATGAAGAAGTAGTGTTTGATCAAAGCCGACAAAGTCGATCCAGTACATTGCAGGAACTCTGGGTGCAATTTGCTGGTGTCAAGTCCGCCTCTGCTGAGTTTCTTGAACCCAGACATCTTGCACCCGATGAGGTATTGCACCATCGGAAGGCGGTTTTGATGGGAATCGCTTATGAGGAGCGCCCATACAGTGCTTGGGGTCGCTTTGGGCCAAGCGCCCACAATGATCATCATGGTTGGTTGGCCACCTTTTTTGCTGACAATGGTATCGAGTCCCACGCAAATACCGATGAGTTTTTTCGCGTCGCTCGCATCGACGATTTGAGCTTTTTTATCTGGAAGTTGTGCCACAGCGTCTGCATCCTCGTCGCTTAATGGTTTAAGAAGATTATCGGCTAGGCAGAGATCGTTTGCCTTGATGTTGAGCTCGATATCCTTAGTATCCGTATCACCAGGGTCAGGCTTGTAAGCAGCATTCCGCAGGGGATACTCCATAGTGTTTCCTGCGTTGAGATGTATTAGCCTTAGGCAATGACCACCGCTGTTGCTGCTTTGTCATGGCAATCACTGGATAACATACCCATATAGGCAGCCTAAGCTGGTGGCTAAGGCTAGAACTATCTCAGACACGCGTCCGAAATCCTCATAGATTGTGGGAACTCTCTCGACGAAGATCGGGAGTCAATCGCAGGTGTGTCGCGGAGATCGCGCAGAAGAGCAAGGGAGTTGTAAAGGTAGAGGCGAGGGAAAGTCTGGGAAGGAGGAGCTGAAGGTGAGAGCAACTCGTCGACTGTCCAGATAACAAAGTGTCGGGCAATGGTTTCAGTAGAGTGGTGAGGTCACGTTCTTACCCAATTATATGCCTGCTTCCGAAATATGGGGATGTGATTGGATGATCTTGTGACCCCACCCTCACTTCACCTCACCTTCACCTCGCCTATACCCATTCACCACTCTAGATTTTAGGAAGGAGCGGCTTCAGGTAACACAAACAAACAAGAGATTAGATAAGCAAGTAAACATACATGAGGTATAATTGTCACATAGTACATATAATCATATAAGTACATACTCATACTTGGGTTAGTGGTCACCGCCCTCACTACTCATGGGACACATCTCAGACGCCAAATGCTGATGTTCATATGATAGCGCAGTTGATGATAATTATTTTTTCAATGTTTTTATTGTATTTTCTAGAGTCCATTCACTAAGATCATACATCCATAGTCTCTCAGCTACTGTCCTTCACCCGTCACCAGCTCGAACCATAAGTAGAACGCAGCACCACAAGTCCCGAGAACTCACTGACTCATCAACCGACCAATGTTTTGTCTGTCAACAAAAAGAAACACCCACACCCATCTTTTCCTCCTTCGAGAGCTCATGGACGCACAATTCGAAATAAAAGGTGGAAGTACACACAAGATCTCATGTCGACTTGCAGCAGGTAGCGGGCTCATCCGTGGCCACACTTTCCACTTCGCAAGTCATCGGCGACGTTTATCGATCCTATATGACCGTAGGGTCTAGAAAGAGCTCATTCGTGGCTACAGTTCTCGTCGTCTCGAGGTCTTGTGTATTGCGGAAGGAAGTTGGGGGGTTACGCGTTAGGGATCTCTCTTAGGGGGTATTGGGGGTACGATGGGCATTGTTGTTTTGTATCCTGAGTGGGTAGACGTTGGCGTTGACTCGGCTCAGTCGGCGTTCGTGCTGGGTTGGCGTTCCGACTTGGGTGGGTTCGACTTTGGTGCAGATCCTTGGGATAGGGCGCTCGTGTCCTCTTCCTCTTTTGTAGTCCCTTGCAAGTGAGGCTCCAGCCTTTTCTTTTCCGCTTTTATTTTGAATTGAATTCTCATTCTCCCATGCATCCATCCATCTTAATATCTTTTTTTATTTTTGTATTAGTTTTCGAGTTTTTTTTTTATCGTATGGTAATTTTTCCCTTTTTTTTGGGTGTGTTTCAGTATAATTCCTCTTCGCCCCAGTCGATACGGTCCTCATCACGGTAGAGGTCAAACGTGTCGTTCTTGTACCAGACTTCGGTGTACCAACCGTCGTCGTATATGGCACAAGGGGAGGGACAAGCCTTTTTGGCTGGTGGAGGTTCCATATCCTCCTCGGAGCTTCGTTTCCGCTTGGTGCTGGTAGGTGCTGGGCCTGTAATCCTGGGCGGCGGTGCAGCTGCAAGAACTGGAATAGGCTGTTCGTGGGTGATTTTAGCCCTCTTGATGGGGCGTTGCGCATCCGATGTTCGACGAATGTTGACTGCCAAGATCGAGGACTTGTCCGGTTCAGAGGGATCGCTCGGCTTTTCATCCTCGTCTGATTCTTCGTCTTCATCTGGTTCCGAGGGCTTGTCTATCTCCGAATGTTTGCGTTTCGAAGGGGTGACCTTCTGGCCATCCACTTCATCCCCATCTCGAAAGTACCTCCCTGCCTCCAAGCACATATGGAAGACTTTGGGCCATTGAACTCGCCGGGGCAAGATGATGCGGGCGTCATCTACTGCTAAAGCCTCGTACGGGAAGAAACCATATTCCGAAGATCCTGTCAGCTTCCCGAACGCCCAGCTCTGCCTGCATTGCTCCCAAGTCTGCATGCATTCGACAAGGCTGTTCTTGGTGAGCGCAGTGTGCCCCTTGGTTCCGGTATACTTAGGGAGAAGGTTCTCAATGCCCTTGAAAACCACTTCCTCGGCGTATGAAGATCGTGCGTTCATGCGGCGGCACTCCTTAAGTTGCTCCCAAGTCTCCTTCCTGGCTTCCCACGTTGCCTTTTTGGCTTTGTTATTCGAGAGGCGAGTTTCCAACTCTTGAAGTTTTAGCCGGATGTGATTTTTTTCCTCTTCCGGCACCGAGACATTGTTGACCTGGAGCTTCAGTTTTGCGATCTCCTTCTCCAGCCTGGAAATCTCAGCTGCAGTTTGCTTCCAGTCGTACATGACCCCGTGGTATCGCTCGCGCCAGGCTTTATCAGCAGCTTGATTCTTCAATACTGCTGCCTGTTTCTCGGAATCTATCCACATCTCCAACTTGGCACCTTCTTCTTTCATGACGTGGTGCAATGCGACGTAATCATCGTCGTCGTTGGAGGTTCCCCAGTTGGTCTTCACCCGGCGCATCTTGCCCAATATGGTGGACTCATTGGCCCAGCATGGAGCGAATTCTCGGAAGCGCGCTTTCTGAGCATCCGGTACACCTTTCCAGTGGAAGAAATTGTGTACCTCGAGAAGCCCTTGATTCACGGAGACATAAACGGTTCCGTTCTGTATAACGAGTTTTGGTACCTGCAGCAAGCTCGAAAGGTTGTCGGAGTACCCCATTGCATTGGCATGGCACTGCCTCGCGATCTCTTTGGCAAGTGCACCAGTCTCTTCTCGAGATCGCCTCGCAGCATCGTCCTCGTTTTTCGGGATCAGGGCGCATGCATCAGAGATCTTCTCGGCGAACATCGTTGTGTCTTGTAAGACTTGGCTTGTAACGCTATTTACCGATAGCTCATATGGAGGAGCGCTTATGAGGTGTATAACACCAGCATCCTTCATCTTCGGAAGCTGATCTGGAAAAGGGTAAATCTTTGCCTTCACCCTATCAGCCGTGCTCATAGTAGATCCCGCGGCTGGTGTCTCTTTCGAGTCTGGAATTGGCGAAGGATCAGGCATGAGAAAGTCCGGAAAAGAGGGCGGAACCATTGCCATACCGTTGTTGAAGAATGGAGGTGTGAACATGGGATCAACGAACGACTGGTCTATGTACGGCCCGGCCGAGTGTGACTGCCACTGGTTCATCATGGGTGCAGGCGTTTGTGGGAAATGAGGCGTGATAGGCGGAGTGTATAGAGGATATGGCGCATCATAGTGGGCAAAGTCGTTGTGGGAAGTTCCGCTACGCCAGTTGACGTTGCGCCAGTTTTTGCTACGCCAGTCATTGTTGCTGGGAGCACTTCTCCCGCCAAACTGATCATCGCAGCTGTTCTGGTTATATGAATAACCATCGCGATTTTGACGACGCGCAGGCATCGCGGTGGGAATGCTAGAACCCTGAGGTTGCAAAGGCGAACGCCCCGGGCCTGAGGTATATGGTTGATTGACGTGCCTCCAGTCCGGCATCTGTCTTATTTGCTCTGACCTGCTCAGATCCAAATGACGATCAGGATGCTGTCTGTTCGCCGAGGCAGCGCTGCGTCGGCGTGGGCGGTTGCGGCCATGAGGCGGTGCGCGTGCGTTCATTCGTGAGGGCATCTTGATTTGCAAGTAAGTAGGACGCAGGCTAGCGACAGGTGGAATCGGTTTAGAGATGAGCCTGGCGTTGCTTGAAGCAATATAGGAGAGTGGTCGTAGGTTGTGGTTGAGATTGATGATGGTGGCGTTCTGAATTTGAAGTTGGGAACGAGTTGAGGGAAAGCAGCTCAGTGTCAAAGCTGAGGGTATCAGAAGAGGGTAATCGAAGTTGACGACGGGTGTATATTCATTCACTCAGTGGCAGGTATGCTGGTAGTCTCTTGGCGCAGTTTCTTGACAAACGCACAATACAAACGCACAATACAAACACTCTATAGACAGAAGCACGTGGAAGAGCTCGGCCGTTCACTAAAGCGCTGAGGCCATCGCAAATCAAACCGACCCTGACACATATGAGGGGTAACAAGCATCATTATCAATCCCAATCCTGCTTGGCCTTCAGGGAGTCTCATCTGAAGTAACTATAGCACTGCATATAGACAGTCGCGAATATGATTGACATATCATCTTATAGCATGTTGGAGAAAAGTGGCGTATATAATCAGTTATCGAGGAACTGCTGAAATCAGTCTGAGCTCCTATTGTGGCAATATATAGTTTTATAGACTTCTAATTTTTGTGGGCAATCTTCGATGATTTGTGATCACACAATGCTTGCTACATGCTGGACTCAATAGCCCCCAACACTCCTGTCAGCGGTATCCTTTGTAGCTGCTTGGGATACAATATGTAGGGAGGCGATTCCACCAGTCATTCGAGCTGGAGACTTGGATTTAGGGAAAGGTAAATCAATCGAAGAAAACAATGTTATTGAGGAAATAATTTTGGTGCATATTTTTAGAATCCCAAAATAACATTTCCAATGGTATCTGGTCATATTCCGTATCCCATCATACCATTTCCCATGAGCATGAGCCCCTTTTCGACCATTATATCGTCGTAAAAGAGCTTTATCCCTCATCTGAGGGTACTATCAACCTTCTTGCTCTTTTTAACACTCATCTGGACCATCTTGAGCTCATCGATGCTGAGAACCCCTGCCTGAGATGCAATTCCAGACCACTGTCCCCCCTTTTTGGTAGGGGCCTTTGGCGGCTTGGTCTTCTCGCTGCTACCATTACAGGCGGAAGGGATGTTTTCACCTGCCCGTCCCGTCGGCAACTTTTCCCACTCTTCGTCCTCGTTCTTCTCCACAACACCCTTTCCGTGGTTGTTCTTCTCCACAACACCATTTTCGCGGTTGTTATCTGGTGAAGGATCGACTTCAACCCAATCATCAATACGCTCACCCGATGACTGGGGTCTGGTCGTGTGTTTGGTAGTCGTGTTCGGTTTCTCGGGCTTTTCCTTCTTGAATAAGGGTGAAGAGACAATGTTGAGCGTGTTAGACACTGTATTGTAAGAGAAGAAAGGCATGTTGAATGGTTGAAGTCTTGTATTAAACTAAGGTTGATAGTGCAGTTGAGAGATCTGTTCCTTGTTGATTTAGTGTATAAGAACTTAAATCGACTCTGTAGAAAGTTCCCTGGGGACTCGTTCAGCAGAAATGATGCTGTTTACATTGTAACATAGAGAGGCCATTCATAGTTATTGAACAATGTGAGTTTCATCATTTTGGGCAGACTGATACTACAGAAACTAAATAGTTTGATGAATCATTGGAGATTTACAGATACTTCGACGTCATTAGCGATGAGAAGCGTTAAAATCAATAGAAAAAAGGCGACCCTAAACTAAATCAAGGAATAAAGAAGTGAATACCGTCAACACCAATACAGACACTTCCAATCATTGGCTATCAATAGTATTAATATAGTTCAAAAGAAATGAATACCATGGTGACGAATGCGTGCGTAAGAATAATGTCCAGCACAACAGTTTATCTATTTCACCTCCTCCACGACCTTCATCTGCCTCAAATCAAGAACCGCATCCTCAAGGTCCACTTCTACCATCTTTCCGTCCTTCTCAACCACAGATCTACCCCTCTTACTCGGTCCAGCGGATGACACTTTCAAGACCTTGAGTTCCCGAAGATCAGCAACTCCATCCGCAAGGTCAGATTCCTCCCACTTGCCGTCAATCTCATTAAAAGTCTTCTGGGCGTCGCAAACCGTAGGTTCGCGAAGATCAGACACCGCGTCCGCAAGGTCGACTTCTTCCAATTTCCCACTAAGTTCTTGAGGATTCTTATGGACATGGACATGGACATCGTCATCGGAATCGGGTTCGGAATCGTAGATTAGAGAGGTCAGATAATCGAACTCGTCGTCAATATTCTGGTCAGCATCGACAGGTTCCCAAGAGTCTCTACGGTCATAGGTGTTCTCGTTGGCGGGGTTGACCATTTCGGTATAGTAGTGGTATTTGGATGTTTTGTGCTTTTTCTCAGCACGGTCGGGGCAGACTGCTTGTGCGAGTGCTTTTCCAGCGGTGAAGAGGGTTCCTTGGATTGTTTCTAGCATATTGATATCGAAAGTTGAATGAATTTTCTGTTTTTTTTTGCTCTATTATCAAGTTGAGGGTGATGGTGTTTTCTGATTTCGTTGGATCTGAAGTATTCGGGGAGTTCTTGAGGTCTCAGAGTATATGGATATGGGCAGTGGGGTATTGTGCATGCACAATGTTCGAACATGGCACTGATCCCATTGATGAGTAGCATTATGAAATCAACAATGTCACTACATACCTACCTCAGACTTTAAGATAGACATGCGAATCATACTTGCGTCAATCAATTCAATATATCTGATGGCTGAAACTGTTGAACATGACTGCAGATGTCAAGAGTCATCTATCACTGATTTTATCGCTCAAGGTAACATGAGTTTTTTCGTAGATATTATAATAGAGTGTCGCGAAGAATGTGCAAAAGATTTCATGCCGAAGGAATATTGATGATTCATTTCAATCTATATGAGCCGTCCTGACCCGCCGTCCAGGCATTGGAAGATGATTCGTGTCCAGGACTAGTCGTCGTGAGCCCAAGGCTCCATGTAGACAATATCCCTGAGATTCTGAACACCATCCTCAAGCTTGACTTGCTCAAGTCGCCCATTCTTTATGATCATGGGAATAGCCTTCTCTCTCGAAGGATCCACAGACTTGGTGAAGATCTTGAGCTTTTCCATGTCATAGTCTGCGTCGTCAAAGTCTTTGGTGATCTCAACCCATACCCCATCTACCTCGTGCATCGTCTTGGCTCCGGCTGGTACGAGGAGTTCGTTCATCTCGGTTTCGGTTGGGGCTGAGACCAGTGTCCAGGTCTCATCGTCACCGTCGGGGGATTGTTGTGTTTTCGCAGATTGGTCTTCTGTGTTAGCTTTAGGTTTCTCCAATCCGAAGATTCCCTTAACACATCGTATGTGTGTAGACATTTTGGAAGCTGGGTTTTCTTGTGTCATGTTGTTGGTGGTTTTTTTTTTTTATGTTTCTGTCTCAGTGAAGTGAGGAGGAAAAAGAGTTCAGAAGTGGTATTTATATATCAGATACCGCAACACACTGTGCATTGACAACTCGGTTGTTCGTCTATATGAGTACATATGCTATGTGTACTTAAACAATGAATTGCTGAGGCACAGATGAATGCTAGGTATTTTCCAGCCATCTTTAGGTAATTTATCAGGGACGCATTTGATACGGTGCGGGAATGTGTCGGCACAGAATGAATTCGACTTCCATATGTTCGGGTCTCTTTGAGTCGGTTTGTTTGCACGGTTTCGTATCACATGAGCAATTATAGATGGAGGAGAACAGTCATTTTGTCTTCCAGCTGCAATTTGTGCGAGAGAATGCATAAAACTTCGGCAGCATATTTTACTATTTAATCAAAAGAGACACGATCTCGTATCGAAGGAGAAGAAAAAGAGAAGAAGCCTTGAAATCACTGTAT
Source organism: Periconia digitata (assembly GCA_948474695.1). NCBI lineage: Eukaryota > Fungi > Ascomycota > Dothideomycetes > Pleosporales > Periconiaceae > Periconia > Periconia digitata. Next base: position 1,651,674 of record CAOQHR010000004.1, on the reverse strand, counting down.
GAAAACAGTATCATGTATGAAGCATTGGCTTATTCTATTATTGACGAACCATTCTATCTGCTCGCTTCACACACAAAACGCTCATGAATTAAACTACGTATTTCGAACATGCTTGATATGTACGCTGGATGGAAGAAGATTGAGAAACAGATCTGGAAACTAGTGACAATCCAAACCGGGTATATACAAAACCAGAATGCAGTAAGAAACCCCCAAACTGAAAAGAAGAACTAGCTGATCCCGTTGATGCGCTTCTTCGCAATCCTGATCTTGCCATCGACACGTTCTACATCTTCGCCAAGCCTGTCGAGCATAGCATTCTGCACGATAATCTCTTCATTAATCTGCACGCCCATTTCCTTCATACGCCGCGCCACCACAGTCAGGTCCACCAGATCCTGGTCTTGCTCGGCTACTATTTGCCTCTGCAGTTGCAACACGCCCTCATTGTCTAGCTCTCGAGTACGCTCTGTCTCTTGAACAGGGGCGCCCAGCACGCGTCGGCCTGAGCTGACTTGGTTGGCACGACTGAAGAGACCGGCCTTTTGCTCGCTGGTCACGGCGGCTGAAGACATGGACGGCGCCGAGGAGGAACTGCCAGAAACGGCGGCTTTTACAGCCATGGTATTGAGCACACTTTCCAGCCCATCGCGCTCTTTTCGAGATGTACTGATGAGATCGCGACGACGCCGTATCTCGCCCTCGCCCAACTTCTCCCCGCCCCACTCATCGGCACCAGATCCCCCCAATCTCGAGAGACCCTCTTCCAGAGCGGAAAGCAGCGAGCCGGCTCTAACGAGACCCTTCTTTGCGTTCGCGCCAGCTTCATGTTGTGCTGTAGCTGCCGTAGCCTGTTCCCGCTGGGTGAGCCATCTCCGCGCGTCAGAGAGGTTGCTCTTGACCTCGCTGTATTTGTCTAGCCAGTCGGTGCTGTCCCTCACCCGATCTTTCCCGAACTGCGAGCCGGGAAAGCTCGCCTGCTTCTTGCTCCGATCGCCGAGGTTCAAAAAATCTTTGTACGACTTGCACACCCGCCATCGCCCATCCTCGCTCGCCTCTATTGCCTTTAGGTATTGCTCCAACCCCTCCCTGCGCTTCTCGATCATCTCGGAAGAGCCTGCTGTGCTTCCGAATCCAAGTTTTCCCAGCCCTCCACCGAACCAACTCTTCGCAGGCAGTGACGACGGTGGTGCGGCTCCGGCCTGTGATCTTAGCGCAGAGTCGAGGGCGGCGAATTCAGAGTAGCGTTTTCGCAGGGTCGTAGTGGCGCGGGGAAATGGATGTTCGATGCGTATCTCGTAAGATGTATACTCTTTGCCATTATCTGACTCGGTATGCGCTGTGGGTATGGAGATCCGAAGGGGTGCCATAGTGTTGAAATGGCAAATAGAGGTGCCTAGAGGGAAGTTGTGGTCGCGTGCCGCTGTGTAGTGTGTGTTATACTGAGAGTTTGCAGAGGTGAATAGGGTCCAGCTTCTGATGTGGTGGGAAGTAGTTAGGCAGCCATAAAGATTGCGTTGGGCCAGTAGAAAAATAGGTTTTGTCGATGCTGGAGCTTCCTCCAGGGTCCTGCTTGCTTGACGTCAACCGCAAGTGGCCCATGCGCGCGGCCTCACGTGCAACGTCATATGAGCCAGACTTGAGACCTCCAGTCGAGCACTCAACATCTAATTACTTACATATGTATTCACCCAACTTCGTCTGATCCAAACTGCGCAATGCAAACACCATATTCTCGCCTTCGAGCTCGAGTGCAGTTCGTTATACTGATCACAATGCAGCCGATATATATCGCTCACGATCCTTGTTGTGCACACCGATGATGCATGCGCCCACCAACGTCCAGACATCTGGAGGTAGCAATATGCTCTTCTTGTTTGATCTGGCCCACACACTATTGTTACTCGGGTCTAAGATAGCTCGCGCCTCATATTAAATCCTTTGATGGGTCGATGCGTTTCCAACCGAGGATCTAGATTTGGGTATGAACTTCATCCCGCCTGTTGAATGACGCGGTTCAGAACGGAGGCGCAGGCGCAACAATGTCGCAATTGTGCGACAGCAATAATCGGGTTCATGCAAACAGAGATTGGGTAGCTCGTACAATGTCGCTACCGCCATCCAGTGCACGGCCGAGCAGCTTGTCACTCGCACGCATGTCGACTGGTGGTTCGACTCGTTTTTTGGAAGGGCGAAATTGCATAATCGGATCCTAGGCGGTTGAGCAAACAGGTTACTTGAAATGACTCGCTTCATACTACCTTATCTACTCGTAATCGAGACTTTGTTGACCTTGATGCAGTGGGAACACCGTACATGAGACATGCAAATCCCCGGACTTCGTAATAACCCCTGCCAAAAAGCAAGATTCTGGCCTATCAAACCTCAACGTGGAATCAAGGTCCAAGCATGTCACTGTTTCAACCGCACTCGTATAGTTTGAGCAAGATAGGCGTGTGAGGTCGCCGTTTATATGGCCGCCAGTTCCGTCTTGTTCTCCGCCTCCCCTTCAGCCATGTGACGGATCCTACTATACGCAATCATGCCCTTCTTCACCGCACCACAAGGAACAAATGTAGTGGACTACTCCCATAGTTCTGTATTCACTACTAGCTATCCTACGCCTCCTCCCACATTGAGCAATCTTGCTGTGCCTCTCACGACCATATATACACCGTTAAGCAGTTGCTCGAATCGATGGATGCTGAACATGACCCAAGATGCCATCGATGCGCCCCTCACGATTGCTTTTAGTCGCAGTCTTTCAGATGCTTTGGACGATCCCGAGTATGTCACTTGCCAACCATTTGCTCAAGCTCCAACGTACAGCCCAGGCGTGTGTCCTGACGGGCATACACTTGCTGAGGTCACGGAACATCAAGTGTCAAAGACTGCTGGGGGTATGGATCGATATTGGCAGGCGAGCTGTTGTAAAAGGTTCGTGAACCGTAAGCTAGTGTCGGAGAAAAGCTAACAATTGTCCCATCAGCGGTCTTGGATTCGGTCCAGCTACCAAAGGATTATGCTACAGTAGTGTTACTGCTCCATTACCAGTTCAAGAGGTTATTGGGGGTGTCGAAAAAGAAAACGGACGCAGTGTATCGGCATACGAATTTAACAACGAGGGCTCCACTGTTAAGAATATGGGTATCATGACCACAGGTCTTGCCATTGCGGATCCAGTCATAGTGGGTTGGCAGATCCAAGACCTGCAGTCCTTCCCTTCGGCATATGCTTCATCGCTTGCACAGAGGATAGGCATCTCGACTCCAACCCCGTCACCTGGCTCGGCGTCCACCGTCCCGTCATCCACAAATGAGCCCGCTGCAGCAGAAACGGGCCCTTCGATACCTGCATCTACACCGTCAGGGCTCAGTACAGGCGCAAAGATCGGGATTTCCGTGGGCGTGGTCGCGAATGTAGCAATTCTCGGTGCTATACTTGCCTTTGTTCTTATCAAACGTTCGAAGAAGAAGAAGGAGAGTGGTTCACCACACGGTACGACGCAAGTACATGAAATGCCTGGAGGGGGAGGAGAAAAGACCGACATGACGTTCTATGGCGGTCATTGGTCCTCGCCGACATCGCCAATATCACCGACGCAAGAATTGCAGGCAGACAAAGATGCTCATGAAATAGGGTTGGGTAAGGAAGTACGACGAAAAGGCTCGGAACTAGATTCGAAGGCTGTGCACATCTTGTCGGCAACGCCGATTGAACTGGATGCCTCGAACCACGCCTACATCGCTCGCACAGAGAAGTCGACTATTGGCCGTGCGGAAAAGCAAATAATATGAAACAAATGTAAGACATTCGATGGCGGTTGTACAATGCAGATATTCCGACATCCCACGTAGGGTTCGGCGCGTACTGAATGAATACTCTCTCGGTCTGCCGTTGTCTTCGTGTTGATTTTCCGTAGTGCGCAGAGTCGGCCCCTGCTCACCACAACAAAGATTTTGTATACGATACGTGATATCTACTGAACGAACGATATCTGCAGTGCAATATTGCACATATGAGTGCCGATTCTAGCTAGCCCCAAACCACAGGCAACGGACAAAGTTCTTGTACTACATGTATGTATTGAGAGGCAATAAGTACTGGGTGGAGGCGAATTTCCTTTGGCTGTGCACTGGTACACAGCCAATCACGGGCTAGGATAGCAGTGTTCTTTGAGCAAAAACAGGTTCCTTGCACGGGTGCCAATGTAAAGTTTTAACCTAATCCAGCCCGATCCCCATATAAAGTATGCAGACTTGGGGCCAAAACCCGCTCAGGTCAATCTCCGCCTCGAACATAGATGTACTCGGGAACTCGTTCAAGCCCCCTACCTCTGGCTAAACGGCATTGATTTCAAACCCGACCTTTGCGCAGCAATCGGCCAATAAACGCCAGAGTCTACCTCTTCAGCATAACCCTATTTTGTCCTGCTTCGCACGACTTGGAATCCTGACCCAGCCCATTGCAGTATTGGCGCAATGCCCAGTCCTACCAAGGATGATAGCTGCGCACGGTTGGGGCCATCATAATAGGCAGATGAGTAACGCAAGATTTCACCTACACTTCGTCTCTCCCTCGTATCCGGTACATTTGTCGTCATCACTGGATCTTTCAACATGCCCATCATAGTACCCACCATTCCGCCCGGTGGAAAGAGCCCCGAATGGAACTTGTCCGACTACTCTCACAGTGATGTCTTCACTGTATATCACACAACACCATTTTCGACTCTAGAATACGAAGTTCCTTCCTTGACGACGGCCTTCACTGCTCCAACGGGCTGTGCGGAGCGATGGCTGGTGCGGGGGAAGCCATGGGGACCAGCGACATTTGACGGAACGAAAATCAACACGGTTTGGGACATTTACAGAGGAGGATCTCTTAACCAGGAGGTTCCAGACCCATGGTATGATGCATGTCAACCATACGCTCAAGCATCAGCGATATACAGTCCGGGGATGTGTCCGGATGGGCAGACGGTTGCCGAAATAACAGAACACCAAACCAAAGTATCCACGGGTATTGACAGCTACTGGCAGGCGAGTTGCTGTCCAAGGTGCGTTTGAGCCTTCATTCCCAACCAGGATATGGTCTCCCCACTGCATGAACAACAACTGACCGAGCTTGATATCACAGCGGGATGGGATTCGGCAAGGTAAAGCACGCCCGCTGCCAGAAGACATACGCCACCAGTACAATGGCCTACTACCCGATAACCTCTGAGGTTTCCGGCAAGAGCGGCTCATCCTCTACTTTCTACGAAACCACAATTACCAAGACTGTCGGCTCCCAGAACGATAAACCCGTCATCGAAACTTCCACCCAAACCAGCGTCACAGGACTCGCAGCCGGCTATGCGATCCAGGACCCTGTGGTCGTTGCGTGGCAGAAACAAGACCTCGACTTATTCCCCAGAGACTACGCTTCGTCACTCGCCAGCCAAATCAAGATTCCGTACACAGCAACAGGCACGCAAGCAGCCCCAGCGCCAACATCCGATATCCCAGGCCCAACGAACTCCCCACCTTCTTCCTCGCAAACAGCTACTCCCTCCTCTTCCGAACTCAGCTTCCCAGCCAAAGTTGGTGTAATCGTCGGTAGCGTCGCCGGCCTCCTCGTCCTCAGCACAGTCCTCATCTGCATCCTCCTCCGTCAACGTCAACGCCGCCGTCAAGACCAACAACATCACGACGCCACATCAAGAACAGCTCCATACCCCTCCTACTCTCCTTACGACGATAACCGTGACACAACTGATACCACCTCCGCTGGCTTTCTATCAAAATGGTGGCGCACCCGCGGCACAGACGGTAATGGTGCAGGGATCCTCGGCGCCTCCCATGCACGACGCCAGATGCTGTCCTGCAGCACCGAGAGATTGGAACTGGAAGCTTCGTCTAAGAAACCTGCTGTAGAGCTCGATAGTCCGGCGCCGAGTCCGGGGCTCGTGGGAGAGAAGGGAGGAGGAGCGAACGGACATCATGGTGGTGATGCAGCGGCTGCGGCGTGGGCGCATAGAGTCAGTGTGCAGGAATTGAGCGGCGAGAGCGCTAAGCCTGCTTCGCCGCTTGGTGTCGATGCGAGGAGAAGATGAGACTTGTCGAATAGAGAAAGCATAAGAAGCGCTGTGGGATAATGTTTCATGTTTACGGGATGCATTGGACTTGTTTGGATTTTTTTTTTGATGTTTATGTAGCTGGCTTTATACCCTTTCCTTAAGACTTGAGCTCCGGTTTTAGTGTGATATGGCGAGAAAATACATATAGATCTCGCGATAATGAAAGAAGCACATTAGAATCTACTCACTGCAGTGATTTTTCCCAATGAATGGTGTACCACCTGCCGAGTTATCGAGCAGGATCCTACGAATTCACGAAAACAGTCACGAAGAACGATAACCGCGCCTACAACGACATGATCCATCTTCTCCACCATGCAATAAACGCCCACCCATCCACCGACCACCACGTCATCCAACCACACATGCAGCTTTCTATCCGATCAAGCCTTTTTCAAACAATACACGCGCGCCATCGGGACGGAACGCATACTCTCCCCCGGCGGCGTCCGAGTTCACACCACCCCCCTTCCTCCCTCGGGTCATTGCGTTCCCGTTAGCACGCCTTAAACCTTCCGCTTGAACCTTCCCTCCCATCATGCCAACCCAATTCTATTTTCGGTAAAAAGTAAGCAATAATTTTAGCCCGTGCAGATAGACAATATCAAAAACAATTCTCCGGTCGGGCCGTGCGTCAGTCAGGCGTTCATTTGTCCGTGTTCGCGCCGAACCCCCCGACGGGCTGCCTCATCTCAACCCAGCGAGCCTCAGCTTTTTATTGAACGCGCTCCCCCAGCGCAGGAGAGCGGGTTACAGGAGCAAAAAGACAAAAACATACAACAGCAGGTATTCGCTAGTGGTCACCCACCTAACTACTAATCCGCCGGTACCATGCTTAAGTACAGCTGAGCGGACGGGAAGCTCTGTTTTCATGGTCCTATGGTCGTATGTGGAAGAAGGGGGTAATTTGTCTAAACTTGTATCAAACCAATTCGTCTGAACTTGGGTTTGATGGATAATGTGGTTCAATGCCAATGATGACATGATACTTAGAAGATAGCTTGACCATCAGACACCAACACCAGGCATAGTGAGTAGACGCGTATAGTGATGAATGACGCAGATCGAAATTCAAATTGCATGTGTTCCTTGTACCTCATCAGTGTCACAATAGTTACAGAACATGTGGTCTCCTTAGAGCTTGAAGGCAAATTTATCGTGTTTGATAGTATTGAGTGTTGGTGCTGCATAGAGTAAGCGATGATCAAGTAATAGACTGAATAGCACAAGATATTGCATTGGATGGGGTTTTGAAAAGAAAGAACAAGACCTTCTGAAGCTTGAAAGGGAAATGAATGTGGAGAGTGTCTGTTTGCTGTTAATGAGAGTTTGCGTCCTCGGTCTATTCGTATCTTAACGTTCCGTCCTCCCGTTCTTTTTCTTCTTCTTCTAGAAATAGTGATGATATCTGCTATGTCATGGGAGGTAGCATGGCCTTACAGAGATGAAGGCACTCTATAGTTGAGATACGCAGGATTGGAAGACGTTGAACAGGGGTCATCGGGCATAGCACCGCGGCCCGGCGGCGTAGGTTTGGCTTGCTGTACTGTAACGTAGAGCGGAGCGAACAAACTGCTTCCTACATGTCAGCTGACTGCAGGTAGGCTCATCAGACGTTGAGCCGTTCAAAGAGAGGGAGAACTTTAGCGGTTTCTTTTGTTCAGAACTCTAGAAATACAAGGTGTTCAGGTCTTGAACACTTTCGCTAGGCTGTACTCTCTTATACCAATTCTCATTCATCATCCATCACAACGAATGAAGCGAAGCCAGTATTCACCTTCGCTGACAACAATACTGGCTGTCATGGACACGCTCAACAAGACGCCAGAGCAGGATTCACAATTTCGATACTTCCCAATGCTCGCTGCTGAGCTCAGAAATCAGATATGGGAGCTGAGTCTACCCGTCACAACCAACCCCGGATTATCACCCTACAAGCCTGGATGTTGGATTGCCTCTGGCACAGCTGTGCCTGGCCTGGCGATCGAATTCGCTCATGATAGACTACGCCCTATTCTCTTTCAATTGCCAATGGCTCATGTCAATCACGAGGCTCGTAGTATTGCTTTGACCTTTGCCCGGCAGCAAGGCCTCAAGCTGTACAGACACGGTGAACGCGGCCCCATTTATACAAGACACTTCGATCCAAAGAAGGATGCCATGTTCATAGGAGAGGATCAACTCGTTACCGTCCTAGTAGATTTCGATAACCGCCTTTCGGAGCCTGACCTAATCCGTCGCACAGTGGAGACAGTCTCATTCGTCGAGAAAATTGCTATCCCCAAGTCATGTATCCAGAGCATGCTGCCAAAAATGCCAGCTGTGATGGAGCTATTCTATTATACACGTACTTTGCTTACAGTTGTGGGATCGACGCCCCCGGATCACGCAAACCTGACACAGTGGGAGTTCTTCGGTGTGCCGGGTGCCATTTGTAGATGGTCTCATACTTGGAGGCGCTTCGAGTGGAGCAGTGATGATGGTCGATTGGATTGTGTGATTTCCCGGTGGGAGATCCCCGTAGGCGCTTTGGAAGAGTTCTCTAGTAACAATACTGGTGTGTTGGAGATACGCCCGGTTAGGGCTGTCAGAAACACAGTGTAACCAAGATATTTGGCGTATGTGAGATGACCTTTAGGGAGCTAGAAATCAAGTTAGTAACACGTTGATCATTCTGACGGCTGGGAAGGCTGTAATTGGGTGAATTGTTCTCGCATATCCTTTCCACGCTTTCTTATTGACCCTGAAAGTCTGTAGGTCAAGTGGTAAATGATCAGCAGGGTGAAAGAGTGTCATACCAACCAAAACCGCTAACATATAATGTCAGCCATCAGTATTGAGAAAAAGGAGGCGTGGGAAACATTTTCCTAGAATGGGTAGTGCATCGAACACCCAAAATGCCCATTCGTGAGACATCAAGTAATCCGGCTCGGAGCTGGCGATTTCGAAGGTACAGTAAATAGTGCGGATCTAGGAGGCTCGGGTTAGCGAAGTAAGAGATGTGGGATGATGGCATACAAGAATCAAGAAAGCAGACGTGGTGACGGCCCAGTTCAGGCGTATCCAACTCATCGAAGATGAGATACGCCGGTCGATACATCCATCCCAGTGTCGACTGACGATGATGAATTGAACTGTGACTAACGCAAACAAGGAAAAGCGGATGACTTGAAGGAATAACCCGAATCGGAGTATATTGCGTCCATTATTCCGCTGCTCTTCTCGCTCATTTGGGCTGAGTTTCTGGTTTCGATTAGCTGTTGTCATGAACGAACCACCCAAGAGCTGGATCAAGAACGATGCCAGGTCAAAAGCAACGAAAAAAATCGTGGAGAATCGTGGTGGAAACCTAGATGACGGCTTGGTGTATGAAAGGATTGTCTGAGACCGCACAGTGCTTTTTGGACATACATAACCACTCCAACCTCCCTTTTGCTTCCTCATTATACTCGCTCAAGAAGCTTTTTATAGAATCCCAATTCTTTCATTCTTCAAACAGATTGCAAATTACACAATCAAAGTCTCTCTATATCTTGCTAATTCTCAGTATTTTCAACTAATCTTGAAGATGACCATCCTCCTTCACCACTTTTGCTGACGCAAGACCCATCTACCCCCTCAAATTTCGTTCTAACACCTGCTCGGTGCATCTGACGCCTATATCCTCCCAGTAACCCCCTCGGGCATCGACGCTGATCAAATTGCCTTCCTCCAATAATACCACTGAAAAAAATGGGGACAGATATGCACCGATGTGTCCCAACTGCGAGATATTAGCGGAAAAGATTATTTCGGAGGGGAGACGCTACGGATAAGACGGTCAAGAACTTTAGCGTTTCGAGTTGGGTTGTTTGATCGCAACGCTGAACTCCACCGATCTGACTTTGTAAGAATTGCGTTTTTGTTGGTCTAAAGTAAACACTAACTAATCAATAGGTCTGCCAATAGGCACATCTGGGCTCTATATCAGTTATCTTGTTTTCTCTTTATAATAATTCACTTAGTTGAATCTGTGTTGTTCATATAACTTCATTTTCACTATCGTTTATATGCTACTACCCAACGCTCACTACCTTCTACGAGACTCTACATTTCTCTCGGCGGCATAAGTGAAAGGTGATGCGATGGAGGAAGCGGCGCGAGACAAAAAACAAGATTGGAAGCGCACAACCTCTGCACCCACAGTACCAGATTTGGTTATTTGCCGCAATATAATTGATTTAGAATAACTTGAATCATCCATAACTCAACTACTTCTGGGGTATCGTGCGATCTTGACTATATAACAGCGGAATGTTCAGTCGCAAGCCACTATTCAAGCGGTTCCAGATCGCGATCCTCTAGTGGAGTCACCGTCGTGTCTCTTTGAATGTTCTCATCGGTTCTTTCGACTGTTTTCCTGCAATATATACCCCCACCCATGCATGAAACCCCTCATGACAATAGTAAATAGTGAAAAGCAAGGCATAACACGCTGTCTTCTCTACATCTCGTAACGTACAGGCTCAGTCGCCAGCCTGGGATGGGCTTGAGGTCTAGCACCAAGTTCAATCGGATCATCATACATGTGCGATGGAGCCTCGCTCATGCTTGAAGCGTAGTGATGATAGCTGCCAGGATGGTTGTGATAGTGCTTCTGTAGCTCTTCAATAGGGGGTGCTGCTGTGGTGATGGGCACACTCTCTTGTCTCTTGTTGTCTTTCCTACGCTTAAGCAGAAAAGCGATAAGCCCAGCACTGATGATCACAGCAATTGGAACACTCGCTGCAATCCCAATTTTTGCATCTATAGGGAAACCATCGTTGTTGTTGGTTGTAGGAATCTCTGAGGAAGTTGATGACGGAGAGTTCTTAATAGAATTGACTGTGGTACCGGCATTCGTCGGAGCCCCGGGTTTGGGGTCAATACCATTCGTAGGCTTTGAGGAAGTAATTGGCGTCGTTGAGCTCGGGGTATCATTCGAGGTAGATGATGGCTGGTCTTTATCCTTTTCGGCCTCAATGTTGAATTGGCGACTATTTGCATCTGCATTCGCCTTGCCTTCTTCGAATATACTGAGGTAGAACAAATTGGAAACTTTGAGATTCTTTCTTGTACCAACCAGCCATGCATATCTCGTCACGCCAACTGCGCCTTCTGTTCACATGATGTCTTGGTCAGTGTGACATGATTCTCATGTGTTAGGTACGTAAGCCGATCTCAAACATACGCGTCAGATATTCCATATCATCAAAATACACCTTGGTCGTCTGGTTCAGTTGGTAGAGAACGATAGAGACTCCATTACTGGTGTTATCTGGTGGTGTCCACGATATCTCCAAATTTGAGCCTTGAGGGTAAGATGGTTTTGTACTGTCATCTTCCTTTCCTGAAGAAGGTCCTGGGTTGATGAATGTACTACATGATGCGCCAGCCAACAACCACGACAGGATAATCAAAACTGTCAGGCCAGCCATGAGGCAAACAATGTATATTCTCGATATGATTTGGGGACGCGTGGTGTCGTAGTCAACACAGGATAAGGCGGAACATTGAGTATACAAAAACTAGAGGTGGGCCATGAGTAGATACCCCTTATTGACCTACGTAACTGACAGACGAGTTTTGAGGCAATTACGAGCTCACGGAATGTGCGGCGTAGTTATCTGAGGGCGGCACGACAAAAGCTGGGTCTAGTCATCGAGGTCCAACCAATGGTATGGATAAACCCAACGGCGACGCAGTACCGCCCCAATACTACATACAATGCTTGTATTCCAATATTCTAGCATAAGTAGGCGGCCATGTTCAATTTCTGTGATAGGTAGCCAACATTCATCGTTTTATCCCTGCATTGCTAGCCTTTCCTCACGGATCTCACGGATGCTCCGCTCGTCCTTCTTATTGTCGACCGTGGCAATCATCGTTGGAGTGGACATGCGTGATGATGACGTGGTGAATATGAGAATTATATGTGTTCTACATGTAATTTCATGACAGTTAGAGTGCATATAGCATGGAATCTGCCAAATCTCGAGTTGATACAATGATTTTATTTGCGCGCAACAACTTTTGGTTCCTTCTGGAGAGATGCGCTTCATAGACTTGAACATCATGTTAAGCGCCGGGTCAGCGAATCGGATGATGGTAGGGTACGTGCGGGAGGCCAAGATTTTACCCGCCCACGAATTGTATCTCTGCCAGAGGAGGACTCTGCCTTTTTGGGGTCGAAGTGTTTCAGCTTTCAGTCATATATGCATGTGTCTCCCGAATCCTGAGGTCGTCAGGCGTGCGGCGGTTGTCCTTCCCCTAATAAGACAACTTCCGGTCATGACTGCCGCCCCGCACATCCTGCTCAACTCAACTAGTTATTCCAACACTTCGCATCTCTTCCAAGTGTCATCAATATTTTAAAAACTACCATGCTTTCATCGCAGATTTTCCTTTCTTTCAAAACCCCTCGCCTTTTTATCGTGCCAACTTTCTTCGTATTTATTCTTTTTTATTATCTTCATATCTGTGGTATTACGTCTCCGCGGGCGCCATATATTCAGGCGACACCAAATGGAATACCGAAAAAAATATGGTACAAGTTGGGTCCGAAGGGTCTGAACAGCGACACGCGGAATTGGACAGATAGCTGCATCAGTATCAATCCGCGGTATCAAGTCGTTTTCTTAACAGACGAAGACGCTGATGAATATGTCAAGAAATCGTGGGAGGCACGTCCAGATATTGTGGAAACTTATCTTGGTCTTTCGATACCTATTGTGAAGGCGGATCTGTTGCGATACCTACTACTTTTCGATCAGGGTGGTATTTGGTCTGACCTTGATATATCCTGCGAGGGTTTGCCGATCGACCAATGGATCCCGCAGCAATACAACTCTACTGGACTTGTAGTGGGATGGGAGTTCGATATGGGTTGGGGGACATCATTTATTCGCCAATTTGCAAGCTGGACAATTATGGCTAAGCCAAAATCGCCTCATCTAATGCAACTTATCGAGGATATTATGACGGCCTTTCGCAAGATCAGAGAAGAACAAAACGTGCCAGTCAAGGACATTACGATCACAATGACCGGAGAGATTGTAGATTTCTCTGGGCCCAGACGTTTGACGAATAGCATTATAAAAAGCCTCGGGCAGACTCTGGACAGAACTATCGAGATGGACGAGATATCTCAACTCTTGCAGCCCAAATCAATTGGGGATGTTCTAATACTACCCGGGCATCAATTTTCTGCATCAGCGAATACGTACACCCCAGAAGAATTCGAAAAATTACCCCCAAAACTGGTATCCCATCATTATGCCGGTTCCTGGAAAAACATACAAGGAGGGGAGGTCTGAGGGTTATGATGCGATATAAAAAAACGGCATTTAGACATGTCGATAACGGTCTCTATGAGTGTTGCCAAATTCAATTCCCATTAGTTATATGGCCATCCGACTTCTATTTTCCCTTCTTTTCTTTTGTTTGGGGTATATAGTCTCCTTATTGTATAATACTTGGAATGATAGATTTTTACATATAATAGATGAGCATGACTCAGGAAACGAAACTAACTCTTGAAGTCTGTAGCTTAGTACAAGGCACACTAAGTTTATTGTGTGGTTATCGCATACTCTATGCGACACAAACATTCAATATTATACAACGTAATAAATCGGCCTTTAAGCTACAGGCAGAACACATGTTCTGGTTATTACGAAACTGATAAGTCGCTATTGTGGATAGCTGAGTATTTTGTGGTATGAAATTAAAAAACGAACCTGGTTTCCATCAACAGCAGGCATTTGCAGACATATACAGCAAGAACAGAGAGTGTATAACAAGAAGATCCATCTCACATTAGTACGTAGTTGACAAATTTAAACACAAAGCATTCAGAGTTTCCAGATACAGTTGTATAACTCTGAGAACACGGCTCTTTATATAAGCTATGCTCAAGTGCAGTACCGGTAGATTAGTAGTTAAGTAATGAACTACTAAAATACCCGCGGTCATTTGCTTCTGTTGTTCATCTCCAGTCCGTCGTCTCTATGCCTTCATCTTGTGTCTTGATTTCAATGGTTTGCTTTCTTTTGGTTCGTGAGTGATGCGATACTGCGCTTTTTTCAGGCCGCACATCACGAGTCCCCTCCGCACTAGCAACCTCCACAACACTATCCATTGCAAATTCCTCGTCATTTATACGTCTTTGTACTCGCCCAGCAGTGCTCCAGCTCCCAATGGTACGAGGCCATGGAGCGGCTTCAGTCCTAGATTGCGAAGAGGACGAACGCGCCCCCCTGGTCCACGACTGCACACGCACCATCATGCGTGATAGAATGCTGGATTCAGAGAAGAGTTTCGGTAACACGGGTGCGCAGAAGACGAGAAATGTGCATGTTAATTCCGCGACGCCCAGGAGTTGGATCTGCGAGAAGTGGTACATAGCATCTATCGATTTTCCGAGCGGATCGACGGTTCTATCTCGGTTTATGAGGAAGTAGAGACGTGCTATTGATAGAGCAATTGTCCTAGCTGCATATTAACTCTTGGCAACTTTTACCAATGACACTTTCATTGCGTGGAGGTAGAGTAAAACGTACAAGATTCCCACGGAAAATACGATTGAAAGGCCAATTTTACGACTTTTGTGAAGTTGGAGCCTCCAGATGATCCTCTGGGGAAGGCAGAAGATGAAGACTTCTAGGGCAAGATTGTGTGCACCAATGGATATGTCACGTGATTTGAGGTTCAGACATTGGCCTTGTACCCACGCATGTATGACTTTCTCGACTGGACGGCACGCGAATATGGTGAGAAAGAATGCAGTGATGTATAGGGCTACATTCAGCGTGATAAGGGTGACACTGAGGCGGAAATAGATGCTGCCCGTACGGTTTAGCGCAAAGATGCGCTGCCATTCGAGCAAGACAGCTGTTTTGAGGAATAGTGCGGTACACCCGTATGAAAGGGTAACTATAAAGACGAGCTTGGAGATATTAATAGGATACTATCAGCGTGGGTAACATGGATGTTGCTACTCACAGTATTGAACCTATCGTATACACGACCCTGCAAGTCCCACTGGTGCACATAGAAGCCTACATGGTTGCCGTAGTCGAATGCAGCCCATGTGAATACTACGAATGGTACCTGGATCAGTCAGAATTGATTCCCCGTTGAAGTCAGACATTTATGGACAACACACGAGCGCAAACAGTCCAAAGTCTCCACGACACAGTCAGTAAAGTTTCGATTGGCTAACGCACAAAGTCAACGGAACTCACAGTCCTCAATATGCCATTTTTTTGTCACCAAGACGCGAGAAGATACCCGTGCGATCAGAGTCAGGGTGGCAAGGACTAAGCAGATGGTAACGAAAGCGAAGGCTTCTTTGTTGCGATTTTTGGCGTGGCCAGGTTTCGCGTCAACGCCAGGCGGTGGCGTAGAGAGAGGAGCCGTCAAAAAGTCCTCGAGGGCGTCGCGACCGAAGATTCGAGGAGTATGCTTGGTCATAGCCATTGCAACACAGAACGAGACAACAGAAGCATAGAGCGATGCGTCGTTCTGGTCCGAGGTCTCATAAGTGCACTCGGCCTGATTTTAGGTCGGAGGAAAGGGACTGTTGGGTGAAGATTCGAGACTCTCGGGGGCGAGGCAGGTGATCCGTGTTGAAGTCCGATTCTTGAGCAAGATAGATGAATGTCTCGTATTCGGCAGTAGCGGCCCCGTCTTCTTGAGGCAACACAAAAATCGAGAATGAAAGCGGGCCCAGCCTTGCATACGCGCATGACCAATCATATTTATTCCATGGATCAGATAGAGGGCAAGAAAAAATCGGTCGAAACATAAAGATGGGTTTCCTTGTTGCAGTTCGTGATGGTGTAATGGCCAACCTGGCGCTATAATTCAAGGGATTATAACAGCATCAGCGTTATAGACGAGTAGTGTGGGCGGCACATATTCAGATAATCGCAAAGCAGTAATTAATTCCGGTACTTCGAGTGATGTATCCGCATGAGAGGATTCACTGTATGAGACAGACGATATATCGACCGAGATGTTTAGTACGATGGGCCGACCTGCAAGTGGCTACCGACAAAGACGACTCTAATTATGTCGACACCACGTGCATTACATGTGCAGGTGACGTAACTGGTAGAGGCGACAGACGTTCACGTATTGTTTGTTGCAGTAACGCGGTTCTCCGATATCTTAGTCGTGCATATGCGCGATGAGACTGTTTAGCTGAGAGGCCGTCTCCGCCGTCCCCTCTGTCCCACTCACACGTCAGACATGCATCAGTCCCGCATTCTTTTCAAAGCGACATGCATACACATATATGTACGAGTCTGTTTGTCATGCAGCGTGGTACCACGACAACCGTAATTGAGAAAACGGCTCTCGACAGACGTAAACATGCCAGGTGTCCATCAGCGTGGGATGAGGATCCTGCTCATTGAGGCTACGTTATTGGTCATATGTGGAGCGCCGGCGCTACGGGCGAATGACAGGTCGCCGCGTTCTCATGCATCCTGTCTCTAAGGAACGGTACAGCAGCTAACACAGTGACGGTGGCTAGAAACGAGACGGCGGCAGTGAAGGGCGAGATGCCATGCTGGCGTCGAGTCGAGTCTGCGAACGGGATCGGCCGAAGAAGCGGAAAGCTGGAAACGCAACGGCAGTGACGAGGCCGATTATCAGCCATATGACCAAGTCGTCGAGTACAGACCCTGGGGGGATAGAAAGTAAAACAAAGTGCCGACGGATGTTCCCGTCCAAGCGCGAGCTGGCTCTGCGTGGTGTCTGCTCAACCGTTGGCCCCGGGGGCCGGGGGCTAGGAAGGAAGCGTGGGTCCGAGCTTTCTTTGTTTACACCACCCACCCACCACTCGTGACCGCTTACCAGCCGCTGCCAACGTCCAAAGCGACAATTTCTTGCATCCTTCTCCTATTGCTCTTGCTTTCCATCGTAACCAGTCCAACGACTGGTAATCTTCCTCGCCTGCAGACTTTTCTCGTCCAGAAGTGCTAATTGGCCCTCAGAACAGCAAAAAGAAAACCAAGCAATCTTTCCAAGCACAAAAACAAAAATTGAAAAAAACTTTCCCGTATCCCCGTCGTCGTACAGCCTCCGCGGATGGTTTTTCGGGCTCCACCTTTCTCGCTCGACCCCTCCCTCCCTACTTCCCCCGTGCACGTACAATAGCCCACGGCTCCCATCTCCATCTTGAGAATCCTCGGATTCACCACCCTACACACAGCCCCAAGGGGCATCAGCCGTCATGGACGGCCCTCCTCCCCCTCCACCGCCCCACGGCGCGAATCCAAAGACAACCGGAGGTAGTAGCGGCGGCAGCGGGGGACTTCCAGCAGGCAACTATGATATCTTCATAATACCACCTCATTCTGCGGGTGGCGGCTTTGTCTACTTGCCCAGTCTGCAAGTTCAGCGGAATAGCTTCCTGGCTGGTGTTGGCAGTACCATTGCTGCTATCTCAGTATGGATGATGATCCAACCCACTCTCAAGATCTGGTTCATGCTGGCTACCCAGAGCGTCTCAACAGGTGGGAATGGTGTCGTACTTTTGCTCATCGTCGTAGGAGCTGCTGGTTGGGCTTGGGGGAAGACACAAAATGGCGGTGGATCGTTTGGCGGGGGAAACAGTGGGCCAGGAGGTGGTTCAGGTGCTGGAGCTGGAGCTGGAGCCTCAGGGTACCAACGAGCACCTCCGCCGCCTCCAAATGGTAGCTATCCGGGCAGTGGTGCGCCTCCGCCTCAGGGTGCTCAAGGCGGATGGGGTGGACAGCACCAACAGCGGGGTGCACCACCAAACGGGGAATCATGGTCGGAATCGCAACCAGATCCCGAAGCACAAGCACGCGAAGAGCGAGAGAAGCAACGGAAAGAAGAGGAACAAAAGAAACGAGAAGAGGAACAAAAGAAACGTGAAGAGGAACAAAAGAGACGAGAAGAGGAGCAAAAGAAACGGGAAGAGGAGAGAAAACGAAAGGAGGAAGAGGAGCGGAAAAAACAAGAGGATGAACGGAAAGCTAAAGAGGAGTTAGAAAGGCAAGCTAAGGCAAAAGCAGAGAAAGAGAAGTGGGAGAAGATGCGGGCCCGAGAGCGGGAGCAGCGAGAACGAGACGCCCGAGAACGCATCGCAAAAGAGAGAGCCAGAAAAGAACAAGAAGCTAAAGAGAAAGCAGAACAGGAAAAGAAGGCCCGCGAGGCAGAGGCCCGGGCCCAGATCGAGAAAGAAATACGGGAGAAACTCGAAGCGGAACAGCGAGCCAAAGCTGCCGAGGAGGCCTTGAAGAAGGCTGCAGAAGAGAAAGCTGCCGCTGAAGCCGCCGCCGCAAAAGCCAAAGCCGACGCCGAACGTAACGAGAAGTTGAAGGCCGCCCGAGAAAGAGCTCAAAGGGATCGCGAGGCACGAGTTAAAGCTGCCGCGGAGAAGACCAAAGCCGAACAGCTGAAAGCTGCAGAGTCCACTTCGAACCGACGGTCTACAACATACGGCGGCGGTGGAGGAGAGAAGCTGGATCCGTACGCGGGTGCTAAAAGCCCACCGACAACACCATCCGTCACCTCCACGCAGTCGTCGCCGATAAAAGTGACCATGACACCCAAGAAGAACTACGAGAAGCCGTCCGCAAAGTCTTACGTGGGCACCGAGGACGACCATTCGTTCAGACCCTACGACGGGCCCGGGAGACGGCCTCCAGTTCCCCCATCTCACTCTTCATCCTACACAGCCAGCAGCTATGCGCCGTCGGCATCTACATCGCGGACCACGCCCCCGTCTAGCCAAAGAGGCCCGTACTCCACAAGCGACCCTGACAAGATCCAGATCAAAGCCGTATACCTCTTCAACGACCTGTTCCCCAAGCCCGTGGCGCAACTCGTTGCGAATGTGGGCAAAGTGACCGATGGGCTGATTCTGAAGGTCCAGTCTGAAGGCCTGTTCATCGACGACGACGTCCGCGGCATTCCGCAGCGCGAGTGGGATGTTAAAGCGTGGACGTTGAAGCTTGTCGAAGTAAGTCCCTTATCCCCCTTCCCTGCTTTTTCCTCATGCACATCTAACATTCAACGACAGACCGGTCAACTCCCCTCAAAAGGCCTCCACATTCTGCGCGCGGCGGTCCGCGATACCGACGGCAAGAAATACATTTTCATGGTCGATGAGTCGGAGAGCTGGAAGCTCACGGTTGGCTTACAGCGACTTAGGAAAGGCTCACAGGCGCGGACTACGCAGTATGCGCAGATGCCTCCCGCGGAGATGACGCGGATTCTGAACTCGGTGCCGCCGTTCATGTAGGTTTGCCGAGACGGAGACGAAGAAACGTGTACATCAAGATGTGGTGTGTTTGGAGAATTTGTGTATATGCGTGGTGTGGGGGGATAATAGTAGAATAAGCAAGAGAAAGAGATGGAAAGAAAGAGGAAAGATTCCCCTTTGTGAATATTGTGTGTTTCTGTGTATGGGGAGAGAGAAAGAGGGGGGTATCTGCTGCGTGTTCATTGCTGTTTGTTTATGCTGCTCATTGGAATGCTGTTTTGTTGCCGCGGTCAAGAAGAGATTCCCCCCCCCCCATCCATCCCTCGTTTTACCTTGCTCTGCTTTTTTGTTTCTTAAGACACAATGTTTCTCTCTCCCTTGCCGGAAGACCCCACTCGTTAGTACCTATCCCTCACTGATTCTTTGCATGAAGCGATGGAGTTTGGTTCCAAGTTTGTTTTTCCGAGTAGATATACTAGAATGAATTTATTGGAATTCGATTCTCCTCATTATTTCTGCTACCCATCAAGAACAGAATACAGCGCAGGTCATCCGAACAGATTCAGTTCCCCGCCGCAGGAAGGAAGAAGAAAAAGAAAACCCCTCATTACTCATCTCAATTCAATGGCATGCCACGAGCAGCGACAAAGTACCGCAAGCTCACGCCCTGCACCGACGAATGAATCCTCACTCTCAGTCCATATCCAGCATAATGCTATTGTACGGCTGGATCTGGCTGCATGCACATGCTCCGTCCTCGGTGCCGCAGCGGATCGGTTCCAAAGTCCAGGAGCCAGTGCAGTTGATAGTGTTGTAGACGCGCACTGATAGTAAAGAAACCCCACACATGTTAGCGGCAAAAGCTCTACACGCAGTCTCCCAACCATAGAAATGAAGAGTAAGACGGACCGAACAGTACAACGCGCCACAAAACGGATACAGCAAAGGAAATAGAAAGAAAGAGATCACTTACGAGAATTGTACCCCAACTTCTCATGCGCCCATAGTACCTGCAGCCCATTCCACTTCGCTCCCATCTCCTTATCACTCTCGCCATCATCATCTACGGCAGCGGAAACATCGTCGGTATTGGAGTACAGTTGGACGCACTGCTGTCCCTTTCCAATCTCCATTCGCCCGTCGGACGTCGAGTTCACGACTTCGCCGGGCTCGCGGCACTCAACATCGTTGAAGACGGTGAGGACGACCAGGGGATCTGACACCGGGGCTGCGTCGACGGGAGGAGATGGGATGGACAGCTTGGATGGAGGTACGGCAGCCGTAGAGTCGAGACTTTGCGGTGGAGTTTAGTTTCGAGGTGACATGATGAGCGTGGAATTGCAGAGGGAGACTTACGGAGCGCCGAGAGCGACGAGAGCGAGAGATGCAGTAGAGAGGAGGAGCGTGTAGAGACGCATGATTAGGAGATGTTTGCGTTGTTTCTGTTGTAGGATGTGTAGGTGTTATAGGTGAGGGGAGGAAGAGTAGGAGCTTTTTCGAGTTGAGTTCGAAAGTGGGAGCCGAAGAAGTTATTAGTGTAGGGCACCGTGTTACGTTGAGGTAAAGAATATTTGGGGTAGTGAGGTCAAGGCGGGTATAAATTAGTAGTGTAACAAACATGGAAGGCACCACCAGATGTTCAACTGAGGAAAGAACGAGACGACTAGTCGCTACACCACTACATCACAGGGGAAAGCCCATCCAAGGATAGATAAAGTATTACCTGCTCTTTTTACTTTGATACCCTGTTATATAGCAATTTAACATGGTTTCTAAGGCATGTTAATAGGATCTAGACATAAAGTACAGCCTTGAATGAATGTTGATAGCTGACACTAGGGTGGGCCCGCCCTTGTAATGTGTCCATATCCCATCCAAATTGATTCTCTATTGAAGACGACCATAGAGGCCTCATATATGAATGTTGTCAGAAAATGCACGAATTGACTTGAAAGGCTATTGTTGGGCAACCGGACATTTTGCTCTCTATTGGGTTTGTGCGACTGCAGTTACTATCGACGCGAACTAGGTTATTAAACCGCTAGACGGGCTCATATCGAAAACGACCTGAGCCAAGGCCTTCTTGTAATTACCCGGGACTGTAAAGACCGGCGATCGTTGCTTGTGTCGGAAGCTTAATTGACCACTCATGGGTGAATTTAGAGATCGTCCAACATCCGCGACTCTGCTCGTGCAACGTCGCACGACGCTATGATGTCGATTTTAACATCGGTAATTTCACTGTCAAGCATGAAAGGCTGCGCGCTGAGCGCAGTCAAGTCTACGCCTGGATATCAGCGGTTTTCCTGATGGGCGTTTGGATTGGCGCCTATGACATTGATTAGTTGTGTAGTTGAAAGACGTGGAACGAAATACCATACCAAGAACCCAGCCAATGCCGCTTGCAAGACCTCCCGTGACGGCATTGGCTACGAGATCCCTCTTGCGAACTCTATCTTCTGCACTCATGCTTCCCGAATCACTGAAATCCATGGACATGCGACCGCTGTCCTCGCCAAAGTCCCTGTCCTGAGTACTGGTTGAAGATTGGTTCTCAGCTGCACCCCGGAGCGGAAACGCACTTTTAGAGAACGCTGCAGCGGCTCCTCTAGCAACGTCAAACAGGCCCATGGGAGACTCCTCCACAGCACCTCTACCTACTTCGCGGCGGGGTTGCACAACCAACGTTTCATTACTAAATGCACCAGGTAACCTGCGATCTGCCGCATCGTTGAAGCGTTCTTCGGCTTCATTTTCTTCCGCTAACAAAGCAGTCATCTCATTTTCACATTCCTGCCATACTGCAAGGACTTCTTCCAGGTGGCGTGGGGGTGTAAGAAGCAAAGCTTGGGACAGCAATTCCATACGTTGTTCCAGTTGGCGCAAATCAGGGCGAGATGTGGTATTTTGGCCCCAGCTGAATGATGATGATGGAGAAGTACGATGTCGGCCTGCTTCGAGAGCTGCGCGCCAGGCAATGTCGTCATTATCCTCTTTAACCGGAGACTCTAAAGAGAATGGATTTGAAGAAACGGACGCTTCAGGCGAGACGGAGGGTGATGGTGTACTTGGATTCAGTCTGTTGACCACGTATGAGTAGGCAGTTTCGAAATCGTCTTCTGCAAGAGCTGCTTCCACTGTCATGCCTATCACGCGGCGCTCAGCGACTGCTTTTTTCTTGTCCAAACTAGCTGACTCTATTGGAGCATCTGTCTCATCTCCATCAAGTAGCGTCGACGGTCTTGCCATGACGAGGTTTTGTCCAATTGTTATCATGTCGTCAAGGTGCGTGTAACTGCGACTGTTCTGCGAGAGCAGTTTCTGGATGAGTGACAACGGATCAGAACTCACTCTGATGTTCACAGGTTGGAAGGGAACGCCGTGCTGAAGAGTAAGTGAGTAGAAAGACATTGCATGTGTGGCTGCGAGTAAAGCTTGCAGTCGCTGGAAACGGTCGGAACTCTTGAAATGAGGATTGAAGGCCGACGCAATATCAGAAGCCCGCTTGATACCCCCTCTCGACTTATTTCCATTGCTAGCATTGTCGTAATGATGCATCGCGGCTTCTAGCACAATACGCTCCACACTCGAAGAGGGTAGGGGCAGTGACCCGGTTGGATGTTGAACATAGATCTCGATAGCAAGGGCGTAGTGACTGCTTTCAAGAAGGCCTTTAAGAATCTCCGTCTCGACAACGTCGATATGAAGATTCCCTAACACACCATATCCGTGGCGCCTTGCTGTGTCCTCCACGCTGGAGCCCCATCCCCAAAGCCATAGTATCTTAGCCCTTGTTGCTTTCCATTGCTCACTTTCTATCTTCGCAGTCGTGCTCAAAATATGGATGGCTTTTTTGAGAAGAGTAAGTTGTTCCGACGCATCACTCCGTAGATACATGCGTGCTACTTCACGTATGGACAGATTTTGTTGCAAACTCGAGGATATACAAGAAGAGAACAGCAGTAGCTCGAGAAGACGAACGGTGCTGGGATTAGGCTGCGTCAAGACGTTATCTGAATGTAAGAGCCGATCCTCTTGAAGAATAGACGCAGAAACGTCGTGCAAAATGGACTCCGGAATGTCGTACGTTGGTAGCGCGCTTACAATGGCGTTCAGGTTCGGCGGCGGTTCCAGACTCAGCAGAGACGCTATCCGAGACAATAGCAAGTGTGCTGTCTTCAAAGTTTCTGGTTCGGAATCCTCAATCAGATACAGACAGGCCAACGCCATCTGAGCATATCTGATCTCTAACTTGCTGCGGGTCTCGTCATCGATGTACTCACGCCCTTCGTCGTACCCTCCTAGATCTATATCCTCGGGCCCATCCCATTCTTCCACAGCTCTTGTAACCAACGCAAGGTCTTCTGTTGACGTTCGAAGCAACCAGCCAAACAAAGCTTCCCAATCGTCCATACCCTGCGGAGACGCTTCTGTCAAGGATGCTCTTCGACCTTCTTTTGAGAGTTTCCGTCGCTTGCGTTCGTTGGCTCCGCAAATCCATGGCCCAACCACTCCTTGTAAATCCCGCGCTGCATTGTCATGAGATGATTCCAGAAGAGGAGCCAACTGTACATTCAATGCCCTTGTTCCTTGTAGTCGCGCGAATTCTTCCAACGGAGGTACAGGTATATTCGGATAGTATTCATAACCAAGGCGAAGCAAGGGAAAGACGGTCGATATGAACCACGTGCGGAGGTATTCGGAGTGGCCGAGAAACGGTACGAGGAGTTGTGGTACGAGATCGAGCAGGCCAGTTTCCTCGTCTATTCGATGCGCGCGGTGGATGAGAAAGTGTGTGAGCAAGTCGAGATCGGATTCGGTTTTATACAGCGGATGCACGAGCGGCAACAACTCTATTCGACTTCTCCTTTTGCGTGCTCTAGCAGTGGATAATTCTTTGACGGAGGATAGATCGAAGGCTATGGCGGGGTCATCGATTGGATTCGAGGCACTGTTGGCGAGTTCGTCAAGATATTCAATGTACGTTGAAGGATCAACCGTCTCTGACAGATAGGTGAGAATGATTTGCAAAGTCAGCTCCAGAGGCAAGTCCTGTGCGCGCAGCGTGGTCAAGGCTTGCAGAGCGGTGATGTTGGATTCGGTGGCATAATGAACAGCAAGGAGCACGCAGTGGTGGGCAGAAAGCCGATCGAGCCCCTGGATTTCATGCATGGTAGTTTAAAGAGACTAGTAGACCTTTCATTCCCTACATGCGCAGCCGTGCGTTATATCATGGTGGTGTTTGTGGGGGTTGTTGCATTAGGACAGGCCAGCTCATCCTCGACGTCAGTGTGGTTATGTCAGCACGCACGGTTCCTTGGACTACCTACCGAATCGCCCCCACCCATACCGGAACGTATCTGATTCCTGGCATTGTGAACACGCCAGAAAGAAGAAAGATTTTACTCGGAAGTAATATGCGGGGGCCAGATGGGTATTCTGTCTGTTGAAGATTGTCAAATCGTGATTCATCAATATAAGCAGTTGAATATCGAACCACGCACGAGAGGCCATGGCCTGTAGCGTACGTTCAAGATGAATCCGGACTTGCAGGCAGCATAAATACCGAATATCTGGTGAATCTCCAGGCTTACCGGTCCTATGCAACATTGCAGATGAACGAAGATCAATCCAAGTGTATCCAAATTCATACGCCGAGCGAACATCTCGACAGCTCTCGGAGGGCCAAATGATGCCATTGGTGGGAGACGCGGAACCGAGTCACGCTTTTCCGCTTTTAGCTTGTCCAATCACGATACGTCATTTCCAGTCCGCAAGCCGCAACTGAAGAATAAGCACACATGGTTCTAATCTAAATCCATAGTGGCCAAAGCACGCAAAGGGGTGAGTGAGATCGGAAGAAGCATGCAACTCAGTGCTCAATCTACTGCTGTCCGGCACCGAGTCATGCGACGCGCCAGATCTCTCGTGACACGTCGGCCACAAACCCCCCGGCATCCCCCGACCGAATACCATGCCCGACCATCTCGAGCTTGCCCGGCTAACCTCACCGGCTACGCGTACGGAGAGAACGCCAGTGACGATGCCTGGGGACGAACATCTAGATCATGACCTTCATAGGCGAACACTGCGGAAACTCGACTTGCTGCTCCTTCCCTTTCTCGCCCTGCTATTCCTCTTCAACTCCCTGGATAAAACCAATGTACTTACCTACGCCAGCCAACGAGCGCGATCCCCATCACGTTTCGAGTGTACTGACAAACTCGATAGATTGGAAATGCCGAATCAGCACATTTCACTACCGACATTGGACTTGAGAAGTCTGATCTGAACACGGCTGTAGCCCTCTTCTTTGCCTTCTTCGTCTCCCTGCAGCCTGTAGGCGCAGCTCTAGGCAGAAAATATGGAATGGTTCTCTGGGTGCCAAGCTGCATGCTCCTCTGGGGAATCTCAACCGCTTTACATACGTGGGTCACTGCGAGGTGGCAGCTTTATCTGCTTCGCATCATTATCGGGTGTCTGGAAGCCGGCTTCTATCCCGTCACTGTTTCCTATCTATCTCTCTTCTATACGCGATTTGAATTTGGTAGGCGTCTGTCTTTGTTCTATGGCCAGGCTGCTGTTGGAGGTGCGCTCGGCGGCCTTCTCAGTTACCTAGTTTTTTCCATGTTTCCAGACGAGCACGACGAGAACGGAGAGCACACAAAGTCAAACTGGCAGAACTGGCAAGTTCTGTTCTTACTCGAAGGGAGCTTGACCATCGTCATAGCAATACTGGGCTACTTCTGGCTTCCTCACAACGTGGAAACATCCTGGTTTCTGTCTTCACAGGAAAGGAAGTATGCCTCCTCCCGTATCATCCAGGACCGCGAAGTTCAAGCGAATCCCGACTACGAATCCTCGATAGATCCTGGAGAGGAGCGAGAGCATGACGATGAGTCGCGTGGCTTGCTGAACCCGTCCCAGTCATCTGCCACCTCCACCGGAAAGGAGGTCACATATGAGCGTGGTCTGAGTCCACACGACGTCGTATCTGCGTTTCTTTCACCCAAGATATGGCACATCCTAGGATGCAACATCCTGTCTGCCGTTCCGGTGTATGCTTTCCAGGTGTTTCTACCACTCGTTCTGGCCCCTCTTACAGATTCTCCGAATCCAGCTCTGGTGAACTTGCTTGCTGCTCCGCCCAATATATGTGGTGCCATTATGCTTTACATGTTTGCAAGCTACAGCGACCGACACCGTATTCGGATCTTGCCCATTCTAGTTGGGCTTGTGATCATGGTAGTAGGCTTGGTTCTCGTCGTCGCCTTGCCTACTACCAAAGGGTGGGCGATCCCACGATATCTGGCGTTAAACGTCCTGCTTTCAGGGACCTTCATCGCCTCTCCTCTTACTGTGGCGTGGATATCCGACAATACACCTTCGCCTGGTAAACGTGCGCTTCTACTTGGCATCAACGGCTGGGGAAACCTCGCAGGCGTGCTCTCCGCGCTTCTTTTCAAGCCAAAGTACGCAGAATCTGGCTATATCGTGCCTTTTTGGTGGACACTGGCTTGCGTAGCTGCTGCTGCTGTGGGCTATTTTCTATTGTGGCGGAATCTCAAAACAGAGAATGCTTCGCGAAAGAAAATACTGAGCGGTTGGGAGGAAGAAGAGGTGGCACAGGAAAAGACTGACGGCCAAGGCCCCCTCGAGCAACCTCATGTAGTGATGCGCTTCTTGATCGGTGCTCTGACCAGATTGGGAATGTCTCCTAGGATCTTGAAGGCGTTCAAAGAGGCTACTGAAGGAGGGAGAGAGGGCGACGAGAAGATTACCTTCGTGTACGGACTTTGACATGCATGCTCTCTGCATTTGATCTCTTAGCCTCTAACCCGCTTTTGTCACGTCAGTAGTGAATGGCAACCATCATTGACCGACTGTCGGGCTCCATCGCCACCAAGACAGGCGCAGAGTCTCTTTTTTTCTTCTTATTTCCGACAAGCCTTGAAGATAAGAGTTTGGCTGCACGGCTGCACAGTCCTTTGGAGCGAACGAACCCGACGCTTAGCATGCACGGGCGCCGTTTACGGGCAAGATTAGCCTCGCATGGCCTAGTCTGACGTTGCCCAGCCCCCTTCAAGCATGCCGAGACCTATTGAAAGCTTACTCGTTCCGCACCTCGCTGCTCTTCAGACTCGAGTACTTCAATCAGACACCAATACCACCTGATGGTATTCAACAAAAAATCAATTGATTTCAACAACTAGGAGCACATTGAGTCCGCTTCTCCACGTCCGTCGGTCGCATTCTATCTGTAAAGTGCTGAGCATGATCGCAGATCCAACAATGGCCAAGAACGTCCAAGAAACTCCTAAAACAGCTCGTGTTTCTAGCTCCTGAAACAAATGTGACAGTCACGTCCAAATCTGTACCAATTCCGCCACCCCTCCCTAGTACACCATTAGAATGTTTTGAATATTAAAAGCCTGGGGAACTGTCACGGTCATGCATCGAAAGGCTTCCATTTCCTTTTTTTCTTGACTTTTTCTTTCCCCACTTTCCACCTCTTCTATCTTTACGCTGAGCGTCTTCTCTTCGTAGTCATCCATTATACATTCGATTCACCTACCAATTCTATAACTTTCATTGCTTGAGCTGGCGCCTCCTGCATTTTTTTTTACACATTTCAGGGGCTCTGACTGCAGACCAATCCTAACAGTCTAACACTCCTATCCTATAATCTGCACTTCGGTGGAATACAAAGTCCCATCCCACTGGATTCGTATCACCACTGATTCTAAGAAATGCCGTCTCCTTCCGCGACAAAAATGTTCATCGACACACAAACCGCACAACGGACCCTCGGTCCCAACCTTCAAGTTACGGGAGCTGCGGGTTATTCAGCCAACGAATCGCCTTTACTGGAAACTTTTGTCGGCCAAGATGCTCCCCCACCTAGCTATCTGGAAGCCACAACACCATTGCCCTGGGCAGGCCGCCCAGGAGGAGACGAAGGTGCGAGACTTCTTGAAGATGGAAACAGAGTGCCAGTGACTCCTATGCGGGAAGAGTACAAAGATGGAAAGTACAGAAGAAAAGGATTTGTCGACTGGTTCACCAGGAGAAGGATCACGAGGGGTCTGCTAGTGATTGCTGCAATCATCTTGATTGGAGGGATTTTTGCAGCTTTTGCAGGAAGGGGAAAAACAAACCAAGTACGAACGATTGATCCTTTACTCCTCATTCGTTATGGTGGATGAAGACTAACGTTAACAATCTCAGACTGCAACCATTCCCGCGCAACCCGCCGCCTCAAGTATTCCCATCACCAGTCCTCCAAAGACTGACGGCAAGCAATCTTTCCCCATTCGCTGGCCTTCGCGCTGCGGCAAGAACAACTACAACGTAAATACGCAAGAATTCGACTTTGGAGCCGCGCCCTCCCTTTCCATCGTGGAAGCCATCCACCAACTCGATGGCCCCTATAAGCGTGTCTCAGGCTGGATACACGTTGCACCCGCCCCAGCTGATCAAGCTGCAGGCACAATCCAGGCTAAACTCTCCTATGCAGTATCGAAGACCGTCGACGTAGCCAGCGTCAAGTACGCATACACTGCCGACAGCCTAACAATTGGCGACCCCACATTTCCAGATGGCTTCGACGGCATCCACAAGAAAGGCAGCGCGTGCTTGGGCATCTCTGTAACGCTCTACGTCGCCCCCGGTGCCAGCATCGACAACCTCAATATCCAATCCACCCACCTCGGCATGCAAGTCCACAACGGCGTCAACTTTGCCGTCACGAACACAACCGCAATCTCCCTCACCACCGGCACCCTCGACTCCGTCTCCTTCAACTCGCGCGAAACCCACCTCCGCACCATCTCGGGCTCCATCTCAGGCAAATACTCCCTCTTCGACCTCATCAAAATCGACACAAAATCCGGCTCGGTCAACGTAAACATCGAGCCCAAAGACGCAGTCGAAGGCTCCTCACCATCGGCAGTCTTCTCCGCGAGCTCGCTCTCCGGCACGATCCGCGCAGACTTTATGCGCAAACGCATCCCCGCCCGTGACTACCAAGTCAACATCAGCGCCACAGTCGGATCCGTAGAAGGAACCTTCATCCACGGCTCCACGACCACCCTGCGCACCATCGAAGGCCAGATCAACGCAGACCTCCTCCCGTACAACCCCAACGGCGCAGACGAGTCGTCGACGCTAACAACGTCCACCACAGATGGCCAGACTATGATCAAGCTCCGCGCGCCGTATAAATCGTCGCCAGAGTCTGCCACGTCCATGACGAAGCTCGTCTCGAACCACAAAAGCATCAGCGGCGTGATGGATCTTACGTACCCGCAAGCTTGGCAAGGGAGGCTCGAGGGCCAGAGTTTCAATGGCACCGTGCATTTGCAGGGCGAAGATCTCGAGTTGACCAAGCAGGAGGAGCTGGAGGGGTTCAACCGCGTGGAAGCTAAGAAAGGGGAGGGGGCGAGCACGTTGGTGTTTGGGACTGTTAGTGGGGGTTGTGAGGTTAAAGTCGGGAACTTGGGTTAAGTTCACACAGGTATCAAAGGGATCTGAATGGCAGGTTCTGTTGGAGTTGGTGTGCTGGTGTGTTGTGTTCCGAGGTGGGAGTTTGGGTCGCGAGGCAGGATGCGATGGGGTGGAGGTGTTAACGTTTTTTCCTTTTCGCTGATCTGGCTTTGATCACGTATTATACCATAGAGTCGCTTAAATGATCGACTGAATTCTTGTTCTATTATGCTCAATATCTTTGTGTTTATATAAGTGATGGGAACATTAAATCGTGTTTATACTACTCGTCCAGGGCGAAGTGGGATGGCCATCGATTCCAATTCCTGTAAACATGATGTCTGAGAAAAGAGGACGGCGGGATAGTCCGTGTGCTTTCCCACCCACGACATGATATCATCAATTCACTCCCCTTCGTACATTTGATTTGCACCCAGTGGGCGATTTACCTCGGAGTGTAA
This sequence comes from Periconia digitata, assembly GCA_948474695.1. Taxonomy (NCBI): domain Eukaryota; kingdom Fungi; phylum Ascomycota; class Dothideomycetes; order Pleosporales; family Periconiaceae; genus Periconia; species Periconia digitata. The sequence continues at coordinate 1,621,346 of CAOQHR010000004.1, read as the reverse complement.
AATTCTGACGATTAAAAAGCTGCCCAAACTAACATCTAGCTACCCAGGACATCGCAGGTCTGCTCAATATAATCCCCTATCCGCCCTGATCCGATGACGAAGCACTCGTTCCTAATTGGAAACTAAGATATACCAGCCTATCCCTGCACCACTAACCCCTCGGTGCGACGCGGACGATCGCACAGTCACCATCCAGGCATCTAGCCACGAACGAAGCACCGTTCGCTGGCTGCTGGTGAGGCGTAGGGCTGTGTTTTAATTTTCACGGGTGAATTTCGGTGGAGCTGTTCCCAGGAGGAGGGAAGATTCTCGGGCTTCTTTCGTCCTGGTGGCTGTTTTTGGTAGAATTGAAGTGTCAACCGCGTCACTTTTGGACTGTGTACACGTGGTAAATTCCTTCCCATATTTGTGCGGTTTGCACCAGGTCTATCCTTTCTGGATACCGGGTGAGTCGCTGAGTACCGAAAGGGTGACTAAAAAAGCCGGGACACCGACTTGGGGTTTCTCTCATTCAGGAGGGACCTATCACTGCTATTGCGTGATATAGACCCAGTATACGCAGACAGGGCCTTTGGATCTGGACCTTTAGCCGGGACTCGTGCAACCCACAAACGCGTCATGTGGAAGAACGACATTGATAAGATACCACCTCAATCATTGGAAAATTGATCGGCGGTTGCTTGTGAGGGGAAGGTAGGGTTGACGGAGATCGCCTATCCCCAGGATTCCTCATAGCATAACCCTCCATAGTTCTTGTGTCGAATAGACGATGACAGCTAAGCATGCAGTGCATTCAGGAAGAGTTGAAAGTGGTGACACGGGCTCCCGTTCGAGAAAATTTCCCGAGACTTGATCTGATGATCAAATCAGCTTCAGGAAGGTGGTGGGAGCCAGTCAATCTTCACGAAACTTCGAGGGTGAATGTGAGCTTGACGATAAAGCGGGACGAAATGATGACTTCCCAATGTAGAACGTCCTGCAGGCGCTATTGTTCAAAAAGAGTCTCTGCATGCGATGGGGCACGTGTAATCTCAGGAATGTGAACTAATGTGGGGGAAATCCCAGCCTGATAGGAAGAAGCAAGGGAGCAAAACAATATCTTGCGTCCATCGCAAAGGTCTTTCACAGCAATGATGTTCGGTAGCATGGCGCAATAGACCAGCAGCGGGCCGTGCTAGTTCCGGGTCTGCAGCTTTCCATCTTAGATCTGCAGATTGAACAATTCAGGATAGGGACCCGAGCAAAGTTCAAATTGCGGGAGCGTACGCCTGCCTATAGGGTAGGTACTGAACGAAATCCTTCTAATTAAGCCAAACGTCGCCGTTCTGAGCAGGTGTTCGGCGCTCCCAGATGGAAGTGGTAAGACGTGATTCGGGGAAATATAAAGTCCACTGACAAATATAGGGTTGCAGACATGGGAGGGCTGAGGCACATGAGGCAGTGGAGGGCAATTTCGGCGAGGATGTTGGCCATGCATTGTCTTGGCATGTGGAGAGTATCCAAGACGATGGGTATGTCTGTAAGGTTACAAGGATAGCTGGAAGTGAACGGCACGAGCCTCTTTGTCGTAGATGAGCCTGTCGACTGGTGGGGAGAAGATCAAACAAAGCGGCCGAGGCGGTGAAGACAGCCCTCTCGTGGGTTCTGCTAACGTCGCACGAGATGTCAAGCAGCTATCAAAACGTCAGTCCACGGGCAACGAGAAGCTAACGCGGAAAGGAACGGCCATGTTCCCGCTCAGGCGAATAGTCGTAGAGTCAACCCTGTCGAAGTACCAAGTACGGTCGAGTACTGGACGAGCACAAACCGGTCCACAGTACCATCGAAGTGGGTATCGCGACGATGAGTTACTTAGCTCGGCCCCAAAAGATGGGCGGGCTAGCCGGGCGCCGTTACTCAGACTGTTGCGTGTGGTTGTGGCTTGAAGGCGAGGTTGTAAGCTTGATTGGCGGAAGCCGAAATGGAAGACGAGATGGAAGGAGAGGATAGCCTGCGCCAAGCTTCTGACTAAGCGCATATGCTCCACCTTGCCATGGACGTCAATTGTCACCACCACCACCATCACCATGGGAGCTGTCCAAACTCTGCACCGGCTGAATGGCCTGTCAAAAAACTCTATTTCGCGTGGCTGTTGCTATGACACCGAGTTCTCGCTGGCCATGGTCCTCGTCGGCTGCATCTGATTGTGGCTTCTGTGTTGGGTGGTGGTTGTGAGGCGTTTCATCTCGCGTCTCATCACAGCAGGCATCCTGCGACATCTCGATCCTGCCATCAGCCCCAAACGACCCCCTCACCAGCTTCAATCGAGCCATTGGTTTACTCTCACCACCGAACAGTGCCGTATTTGCGGGGGTAATGCTGAAACCCTCGCTTTGAAGCTGGTCTCGAGTTTGTAAATGGACCTGGGAATCCCGGCTTCATACGCTCCGGGTGGTGGCTCATTGGTTTGAGCACTTGCACTATGCCAAACCTGCCTCAGTTCCTAAGGGAAAACCGCACTGCTCGCCCTCAAGATGTACGCAAGCTGTCCCTTGTCGTTAACCTCAGGCCACCCTGCGGTACAGGAGCTTGTCGAACCCCAGCAGCCTTACGCCTACCCCTCCACTGCTCGCTGTCTCCTTTTGGGCGAACGCCTCTTCTCCAGGCTGTCGCCGTTCCAGGTCTCTGCGGCCAAGGCGTTTCTCGACACTGCTCTCAAACTCTCTACGCAAAAGTGGTTCCTTTGCGTCAACTGTACGCATGTCATTTCCATCACATTCTTCTTCTCGGAAACCTAGAACCCGCGCTTCTCAATCACTCTCATATACACCCATTTGCCCCCCAGCTTCACTTCTTCTTAGTTTGGCCATTGTCGTTCTTTTGAAGCTATCTTCTTAGTATTTTTTCATTCATTTCCTTCTTTTTTAAAAACAGGAGCGGGCTCCTCACCGCGCTGGTTGCGAAGGCGAGACTTGATCTCCGTACATTCTTTTAATCCTTCAGCTCGATTTCGATTTCGATCTTGTCACCACACCCTCAAATACCTTCCAGTGGCACCATAACTATCAAATCCACATTCCTTTCCAGAGCCGCACTCTTTCACTTCTCAATTGTATGTCCCTCGTGCGCTGATGTACTACTCCCTTGCGTAACACACGTCCCTCACCCCCACAGCGTGTTATTGCCATATGCATATCGCCCTTTCAGGTCTCAAACTGACATACACACCGATCTAGTCATTCTACTGGCAATAGACCAATTCTAATAGAGCGGAAACAAGGATGGAATTTAATGCGCAGTAAGCACTCCTCCAACCAGTCATCACAAGCAAATTATTTGGGAGAATGGAGGGCTGACAGGCAAATAGATACCGCCCCTCATCTAATCGATCGTTTGCCATGAATCAATCCACTGGACAGCAGTCACAAATGATGTATCCTTATCACGGCGTTCATCCTCAGCACCAGCAGCAGCAGCAGCAGCAACAGCCTCGACAGCATCCGCAAACAATGCAGCAGGTGTCACGACCGTCGCCACCCAAACCCATGTGGGCAGTGCCACAGCCCCACAACCCTTACTATCAAATGCAAAGGGCCATGGGAATCAACAGAGACGACTCCCAGCGAACTATTAGATCTGATGTTAGCAGTCCGAGTGCCCCGGCTATGAGCGAAGCATCTTACCGACATGGAATGACCGGGCCGCCTACACTGGGCAACACAGACTACTTTCCGGGTGTGATTGATACCAGTATGTTCAATCGTTCCGAGTCTGCCGCCTCGTGTCTAACGTACATAGGTCCCTGGGGTTCGAAGGTCTGCGAAGAGCTCGAGCAGTTCCCATCATTGGATGCAGATATCCATGAATTCAACCAAGGTTTAATGGGCCACGACGAGAACACGCCAATCATTGACTTGAGGCAGTATCATGGTATGGATCACCGTGACAACGAGAATGGGGCCGCCTTCAATCCAGACCCCTCGAGGCGCTTGTCTGAGTCGTCATTTTCGATCTCAAGCACCGGGGGAGTTCTTCCAGAGGTGTCCAACTATGAAGACATGGGCTCATCCGAGGCAGTTTCGTATGCGTCAGATTGTGACGCCTGGAACAACCTTGAGCCTGCTCCTTCCCTGCTCTCTCCACTCGCTTCCCCACGACGTCCGCAACACGACAATGTTGTCCGCAACGGCAGCCGTTCTCGCGCCTCGCCTACACCGCACAACAATTCGCGCGCATCACCTTACACCCTTGATAGCGGCCGATTCAAGAGGTGGTCAACCGGGCAAGCGCCAACTTCGATACCTTCAAACTCGCGCCCACTATCGCAGGTTCACGACCGATTTGCTCCTTATGGGCCCCGCATGAATCCGCACCATAACCCGCACCACTCAATGCCTGCCTATCCGCCAAGTGCTATGCACAACTTCGGTCTGCCCACTCAAAACGTGCTCTATTCGCAAAATCACACGCTTCAATCCAACGGTCCCGCCATGTTCGCATCGCACGACCATCCCTACCAGCTTGAGATCCCAAGGCCACTCCCTTCGCAGGGACTGTTTCGCTTACTCCAAAGCAACGCCGATCGACATGATGGCTGCGCATCGCATTTTGCAGACCTTTCCGATCCACCAGATCTATACTCATCCCTTCACGAAGAGCCATGCGACCCACCAGAATCCGATATGAATCCATCTGACCCTGATCTCGTTCCTCATGAACAGGATCTACGCTTCACCGGTGACTTGTACACCCCACGCTGGGTGCGCGGTCACGGTAACAAGCGAGAGGGCTGGTGCGGACTTTGCAAGCCTGGCCGCTGGCTCGTGCTCAAGAATAGCGCTTTTTGGTACGATAAATCATTCACGCATGGTGTCAGCGCGGCAACTGGAGCTGCTTTCCAGGGACCTCAAGATACTCGACGAACCGAAGGAAACCTTGACGTCTGGGAAGGGTTGTGTGGGAGCTGCGGAGAGTGGATCGCGCTCGTAAGCAGCAAGAAGAAGGGTACGACATGGTTCCGGCACGCGTACAAGGTATGTATTCAACTATCGAAATGGTGGGGGTCCCCGTTGCACAAGCTCGTGCGTGCTAACAACAACGACAGTGCCACACACATCCAAAGGTCAAAGACGGCCCTAAGAGACGCCGTGAAACGCATGCTGTACGCGCTCGTGCCGCTTCAGCTTCCAACACCACGTCTACTTATCCAATTAAATCCGAATTACAAACAGACGTGAAAACGAACCGGCACTCCACACCGATTCCAACATCATCACTTCAAGCCCTCGGCATACCGATATCAGCACCTCATCACACTCCCTTGCCGCCCACATCTACTCCGCAGCCGAGCCACTCAACACCGCATTTGGCTGCTACTTCTTACCCCACACCGACATCTTCTACAACCCACCACCCGCCAGCCAACCCGCTATCGGGAGATTCGGGGACTACCAAATCGCGCTCAGAACCGCCTATTGTTGGGCTTTTCACGTCTCCGTTACAACCCGGTAGCACGTTTAATCCAGCCCACGCCATCAGCGAACCAGAACTGGTTGGAGTGCCGAGGCCGACTGCGCTCAGCTCTCTAGCGAGCATGATATAGGATGTATGGAATGCAGTTGCCTGATTGTCCTTCGGAACTCGTCGTCCTTGGTACTACCTTTTATCTTCTTCACAAGCAATACTTTGGGTGAGCCTGATTGATTGGCGTTTTCGGCTAGATGTGGGGTCATCAAATTCGTTATGGGTTTTCATCGGTGAAGCATCGTAACATACCCATTGAGCGGTGTTGTCTTGGTGCGTTGCGCAGGGCAGTTTTCTGGACCGCCTCTTTTGATCCTGCTTGTCTAGTTTGTGTTCTCTATTTTTGTTTTTGTTCATGTTGCAAAGCGATTCATCTTATTCTGGTTTGGTAAGGATAGGCCCGCACGCCTTGTTGGCCGGTGCGGCCGGAATGAAGTGACGAAGTTCGGAATCGGGACGCTTTCAATACTGTCACAACATCACTCTTTTTTGTTTGGCTTGGGTAAGCCGGGGCGATACCTTTGGACTGGAAGCAAAATCGCACGCCAGTTCTTCACTTCTCGACACGTAGATAGTTCTATTTTCTGATTGTATGTAGACCGTGCTTCTTCGTGAGCAAAACAAAAAATTAGCCAATTGATAACTCTATCAACAGAACTACTGAGCTGCAAAACATGACGTTTTCGATTGGGGGTTGTTTTGGTCACAATAGTGGCGCGTATACGCCCGTCATTCCAGCGGGGAGTTTTGGGGGCGAACTGTCACTCTGTCACCGTCTCTACCCATCAAGCGCCATCTGCTACGCCTCATCCACATCAACCATAGAGATAGATCGACGCAGACAGATTCGATCCATCACTGCAGCCAACTCTTCTTCGCTCACTCTTCCGGCAATTCGCACATCCGAATGAACACAACAGACTGGACGCCGACCACCAAGCGGAAAGTCTCACAAGACGAGAACATCAGACCCGCCCGTCAAGGTCGAGTCTTAGCGCGATACCGATTCTTTTCCCTTCCATCCTTCCCGCGTAGTTGCCTCGATTTGTCGCGTGCTTGCCTAGGGCGCACATCTCAGACAGAGGAGGGTGTGACTTTTGAAACAAGGGGCCATTACATAACATGTATCATGATGGAGCTTGATGTTGCCGCTGTGCCGCGGTTGGGGGAGGGGAGTAACTGGGCGCTACCTTGTCCGCGGATTGGCGGGAATTGTGAGACGGAAGAATTCTCATTGATAGTTCTGGTATCTTTCTCTGTTGTGGGTTTGAGGTTTCTTGGGGGTGGGTGGTGGATAACGCCTTCTTCGCGCGTCTGATGATTGGCGAAAGGTGGTTCGTGCGTTCAATGTCCACGGAAACGGGTTAGCGTGCGGCTCGCTTGCTTACCAGCGACACTGCAAACTCCAACGCGAATGAATCATGGACATCAGCGGGGTGGGAGGAACAACAGTATTCCCGTACGATATTCGCGACAGTCCATTGGTGGCCTCATAACATATGGATGTGATTCGGATAGACCGGACGAAACTAAGGCGCCGCGCACTTACCGCTGAGGCAAAAGGTGGTTATCGTGAAGAGCGGGACGGAGCGGACTCATGACGGCCTGTCACGGGTGTGGTGTGCTGTCATATTCCTTGAAAGATCAATGCCGGTGCCTCAGAAGCGTTTCCATGTCGTCCACATTTACCCCGTCGATCCAGCGCTGTGGACGACATCGTACTAGACGGGCCCTGGTCCTCCGCCCGTGTGGACCAGGTCTCGAACTCTAATTCCTCTTCGTTCTCGCTTTGCGGCCGAAGGAGTGGTTTCGGAGAATCGTGTCGACTATGTCGTGATTTTGCGAGATCGAGAGAAGGAATGCAAGCACTTTTGGGAATCAGAATCATGCAAACGAACAGCACAGCCTCGATAAGTTCTTGCCTCATTGTGGTTAATCAAGATGTCCCAGAGCAAAAGTATACCGATCAACTTGTGAGCTGTCTCAAGACCACACGTACCCCATGTGAAGTCGCCATCCGAGATGCCGTGCATGCAGGACATCATGGGTGAGGAATACGTACAGTACGGCCGGTTAAACGAATCCATCCTCATGCGGCGTCTGAAGACTTATCGCAGCCGTATTAAGTACATCGATGGCAGCGGGAGAAGCGATTTACGTGTGGGGTAGAAGACCACGGCATATGTTTTCGCCATCCTTGCTGCTTTCTCGAAAAGACTTCGCAGTGACTAGAAGCAAACCCAGATTCATGCCGGTAGCTGAGTGCCCATTGACCTTTGCCGACAGCGTGTATATGCGTTGGGTATTTACGAGATAAATTGATAATCGAAGTAGTAAAAGCCATGGATGAATGTCAACGGCTGTGGAGAAGCCGTCATAGATATGTTCATGGCATATCTGACTTTGCCCTTTTGTGGAAGTTTCACCGACGATGTGTTCTTCCCCTCATTCCATGGTGCTAACCATATGACCATGCGTTGTACTCAGGGTCCAGCCCATGAACATTTGCGGGGTCGAGTCATTGTTAACCAGATGCTATATTGCAGGCCATCAACCAAACCCAGGCTTGAGTTCATTCCCTTCCAGACGGTGGTAACGGCCACACCGTTGGGGTGTGACTTGATGATGCAAAGCCTCAGATAAAGTTTGATGACGGGGAAGAGACAAAGGCCCCGGTATCCTGGAATCTTGCGGTATGTGGAAGCTTTCCCCGTGAGTCTTCTCTGGTTCTACAATGGAATAGACGGACGCCACTGTAGATCGATCCTCTCATCCATAGTCGCACTTTCACGGCCCAGGCAACCATGGCATATTCTGCGAGTCATCAGATCAATGGTCTCTTGCCCCAAGAAAAGTGGTGTGTTGGCATTGGGATCTGGACGATCTCCTCTTCGCGCAAAGATGTATCATAAAGTACACTTTACTTGAGAAGCTTTGCAGATCTGGAAAATCATTTCTCGATCCTCGACTAGGAGCCCACACTCTCGTCTGACGTGCTGTGCTGTGCTGCTTCAAAATAGCCATGATTTCACTCGCTGGAGTCGGAACACCAGCGGTGCAGCACACTGCTATTCCATGCCTTCACAATGCGGTATTGCATAGTTAAAAACACCAACTCTTGCCAAGCTTGCAACAGCTAGTGCCCTGGCCCCGATGCCGCTCACTGTAGCACTCTGCCGCGCCGTATCACGATCATCCAATATTCGGAATCAAGGAGTCGGATAACTGACACAATCCCTCGACGAATCGAACATTCGATCTGCTCATTCTGGTTCCGAAGGGTGTTCGATTACTTCTCTGCGCTTGATGGTACCCACCAGTTCATTTTGCACAGCTGCGTTCGACATATCTTGTCATGAGGTGGATCTTGAAACATATGCAGCGATCGTGCAAGTGCCGATCATCGGGTCCTGTACTTCCAAGTCAATTGTGGTGAAAGGATGTCGACAAGTTAGACATCTGATACTCAACCTAATCAGGCGGAACATAGTAATTTAGGTAAGAGGTCTGAGACCACCAGCCGTAGTGACCCTACTATAATGCATGGTATACTTTTGTTCGCAAAACAGCGCATAACTGTTCGGTGGGTTTCTTTTTTTTTTTCATATTTTGTGTGTTGCTGTGAAGGCCGTGGTTCTCGCAGCCCGATTGATTTCGAGCAGGCCCGAATAAAATTTCTCGATACAACTCCATAGGTCAGTTGGCTGCACCGATCAGCTTGGCGCCTCAAAACAGCAGATGGAGGATCCAAGCGATAACGTATGATGTATAATACAGATTAGCTGCAATATGGCAAGTCTTTGTTATTGCGATGATCAGTGGTATTTGTTCACCAGCCGCATATTTACACAAACCGTAACTCGGAACTTATCTCCAAATCAGCGCGGCAAGGCTCAAAGAGCTGATCATCTTCTTCCTACAGACATTCTGCTATGGCAGTAGAATTTATAATGAAGAATAAGTGAGAACCCCGGGATTATCGCATTGGTTCAATATTTGGGTGTGCGAATTGCTCAATGATATAATGTTTGTGGAAAGTGACGATTTGGTTTAAGCAGAACAGCCACAAGTCAAATCGTCGCTTCTCACGAAACATCATGACATTGAACGATCTGTACACTTAAATCTAGAATCAACCGAAATCGAGTGGAGAAGTGGTGTTTCTGGGATTCTGGATAGCGGTTTAAGCAGATGCAGGGCTAAGGGAAAATGGGGAGCAATTGGTAATATAGCGTTCGGTGATGAAATGACTGTTTTGTTACTATTCTGCTTCCTGAATACCTGTTCGTCAAAAGTGCAACGGTTCAGTCGGCTGAAAGAGAACGAGTATCGCGCTTGGTGTTGTTGCTTTCAACACGGGATGCAGATGGTCGGTAAAATGTGAAACAAGTATAGTACACCTATGATCAATTTAGCGACCGAAAGATTCATATTGCAGCTGCAATCAGTAGCTACAGATTGGTGGTGGGTGATGGGTGATGTGTTCTGAACGTCCGATGTGGAATTGAGGGTCGGCGTGCTTAGTCACATATCAGTCATCACAGACGCTATCGCTCGTTTGGGCAATGTCACTTTTCCTCACCTCCGAACAGCTCACAGCTACCCAACACCACCGAACCATCTCCAACCATCGAACCGGGCCTCAAGATCGTCACCTGGTACGCCGAACCCTCGAAGGAAACCCATTCCGCTGCAATTGGCCCCCCGCAAGCCCAACAGCACGCTGACGAGCACCGCTACAGAGCCCATCATGAACACCACACGCTTCTTCCGCCCGCTCGCCAGGGCTGCCTTCCGTCAACCCGCCGCCGTCCGCCCTTCGGCCATGATGGCCCGCCCGGCTATCGCCGCGACTCAGAACAAGGAGACCAAGCGCGAGATGCCCAACAACCAGATGGTGCGCATCAAGGGAGCAATCGCAGTAGAATCTGTGCTAACCGCGGCAATAGGTTATCCTCAAGTCGGCCATGCCTCAACTCATTCCCTTCTTCTTCGTCAATGAGGTCACCGTCGCTTTCATCCTCCTCCCCTCCCTCATCTACGTCATGTCCAAGTACCTCCTTCCCCAGCGCGTTCGCCTTTTCGCGGCCCGCCTTTTCATCAGCAAGCTATAGATTTCGCGAATCAGCATGAGGGGGATTGTGTACAGATAGTCAATATGTGATTGTAGACAATGAGAGAAATCGGTCAATTCGTAAAGATTGTGAGCTGTGATGCAGTGCATAAGGTACCAATGGGGGGCGCATGCCAAACTGGCAGTCAAACATGGGGTGAAGATTGAACCCTCACGAGCCCAAAACAAAGGATACTCAGATTGATTACTTCGAAGTCGCAAAATTGGATGTGATATTGAAGATGTTTATCCTGGTTTTCTTCTCCCATCACTGCCACCTTCTGTTCTTCTTCAACCCTGGAAAAGAACCTGATCTTCCATCTCCATGAATTGGGTCCCTCGCTATACCGCTGCATTTTAACTAACTGGTCGGGTTTCCGGCTTGGAGCAGACGCAGGCTGTATTCTTCGACGAAGATCTGCCTGGTCTGTTCAACATACACGCATATTTGTTTTGGCTGGATTATTCTATCCCGACCACAGTAACGCAAACACGAGACGATAAGCATGATTGAAGTATATCATGATGTGACGACATCTACGCCTAACATGCAGTTGATCGGTGATGCTGTGGGCCACGATAAAACCATATATAAAGCCCAAGACGTTTTTAAGCCCCTCGAGGATATATACAAGAAAGCGAAAGACAAACTGGCTAAGCTCGAAGCCATCAAGGCTCTTCGTGATGTTGTTACCATCATTGAGGACGTGGTTGGCCCTGAGACCGACATACAAGCTGCGTTCAAGCCAGTGGAGAGAAATTCAACGACATGCTGAGAGAACTGTTCGGCATGACAGATGACGTGATTACTTTTCCTGTCCAAGATTGAACGTATGGAAATTACTCAACTCCTACTTCCTCAACGCAAAGGTTCTGACTTTCACTCACGTTACATTGTGCGGAAATCCCCACTGTCAAACTCAGAATGCCTATACTATAAACTGAACACCGATGCGGAGACTCGAATTCTCTTCAAGGATGATGCATTGTGCACCTAAAACTACATCACCATATCCCCTCCGTCATGTCCATACCAGCACAAGCATATCACACGGTGGCGTATGATCTTGCCGTCAGCCACTTAAAGTGAACTCTTTCCATCGGAAAGTGAGTCAGTGACAGTGCCTACTCATCGAATGGTAGCCGATATTGAATAGTGCGATAGAGAAATCAGCGGTGGACTCGACGCTAAGCCAATGGGTCAGCCAAATCAATGGAAAGAGATGATCCCTCAACAGTCTGTAAATCACTCGTGATTATACCATGTCTTCAGATGTTGAAATCATGGAAGCTAAACGCGCTCTATTGAACAGTGTTGAAAAGGGCTAACTATAAGGTCCCCGCTAAATTTATTGACATAACTAAGGTAAACAGTGACATATGAGTGACCTATGGCATCCTGAGTCGCCTTTATATATAAGATTTCAAACCTGGTAAAGACTACTCTTCTTTTGTGCCGAATCTCATTTGATCACGATGGCCTCAAATCAGATTTTTGTCTCTTCTTCAACTATCAATCTTCAAGTGCTTACATGGACTAGTCTCATCGTATTGTATATGTGGATCAAAAGTCAACATCCCAATATACGCAGTACTGTTCAAGTTCATTGGGGTTGTGCCGGTGACGATTGACGAGGAAACAACCAAAGAATAGAGACAAATCCATCAACAACTTGCTCTCGCTACTTACTAAGTTACCGGCTCAGATACTGACAGGCTATTATCCGGATACTCATGCCAGGCAATGGCTAGCCACAATGGATGAAAGAACTGCGTGGCTAGGGTTATCCTAGCCCCTCGAACAGCATTAACTCTATCACAGAGCAAACAATGTCGATGAATAGGTTGGTCCGTGCATACTTGAGGGCTTGCTGAGTACTATATTAACTTTCTCTCACTCCTTAGTACCACTACCCACCCTTTTCACTTAACCTCAACTGTCATACTTAATCTCAACTATCGGTCTCAGACTCCACTCCAACCTCAATTCTAACCTTTGCCGATACTTGAACCGAGTTCATCAACAAACCATATCTCGAACTGTCAGACTAGTCTAGCTTGACCAATATGGCTGAGGCTCAATTAAACGCAAAGAAAGATTGGACCGTCCACCTACCTGATGAGATCCTCATGAAGATCTTAGGATACGCCCTAACTATCCCCGATGGTATACATAAACACCAATGGCCAACGATCGAGCAAGATCATGTCCTCCCGCTATGCCGTAAGGGACTCTCTCATCTTGTCCCCGAGCAACTCTGGAAGGCCAATCCCGTTCACACTGTATTCAAGCTATACAGTAAGCGGGACGGACGATATTACGAGGGAAGCAGCATTAAGCTACCTCCATCCCCCTCGAGGTCCGAGATTCGAGAACTCGTTATACATATCCAGGATCTGAAGCACGGCGACTTCGAGCCTGGAAACCAAGTAAATATCGGCTACCTGGGTCAATGGCTGAAGAAGCTGGGCTCAGGTGAATTCGGCTTCGACAAACTGGAGCGTCTCACCCTTGACTTTAACACGAGCCCGATCCTGATGGCATTTTATATCGCTATAAAAATGACTTGGAAGGACAAGAAGCTGCCGTCGAAGATTCGTGAGGTCAACACCGTAGTAAGTACTAATCCCTCATTGGCCTTTAAACGCGCAAACACTGACTTGTGAATTAGATCGAGAGCCACTATTGTGAGCGAGAGGGGTGTGCATCGAACGCAAAGGATATCAAATGTCTGATTTACCGGGATGGCAGACATCGTTTCGAGCCTACTGACGTGTAGCTCATGATAGCCAGATGTAGCACGCGGAACGGTGGCTATATCGATTCAGTGGAAGCCCGAATGTACAACACTGCTGTACTTTCTCGACTGCACTCATATGCACCTGGACTCAAAGTGTCAGCGCATACGAGCCCGTTATGTTGCATTTTTAGACTGCATTGCGGAGTTAAATGCAACATCCACCCCCCTACCGCTTTCATTTGTATCTGGTAAAAAGAGCTGGAATTTTTACCTGGGTTCAAGGTTCGGAATTGTTAGATGTCCACAAGTGTACCTGATAGCACAAGTGTTTGGTCACGTGTCGCATGAGTCCACCTGGCAACACGTCAACTAGTAATTTGAGATAATGGCATTCTTACAGATTCTTCCACAGACACATGTATCAGTGAATGCAATGGTGTGTTAGCTACTTACCCAAGTGCTTTGCCTGTACCTGCTTTTAGATACCCTCGACAGGATGCCGCCCCCACTCATCCCATCCCACCATCCCAGCAACACCAAAGTATCCACCCACCCGCGCACTTCCAGTACCATGTCACACGTCCTCTCCCGCATATCCAGGCCCCAGTCATCACAGCAGCACATTGCACGCCGTCTTGTACTGTCGCACAGATCACGATTCCCTACCCTTCTTCGGTGCTCGAGAGTACACATCAACGCCAGCGCGATCGTGACATCACCTACTAAAAGAGCTATGAGTACTGAAGCAGCCGAGCGCGAATTGCCCCAACGGCCGCGACGATTCGCGCCATTGAATCCCGCGAAGCGCGCTGGAAGCGATGATGGGGGACGTGAACTCAAGGGGATTGTGTTTGATGTTGACGGGACGTTGTGTGAGTCGTCAACCAATCTCTTATTTCATGTCATGTCTCTTTTTTTCGCCTTCAAATCAACGAGGTGTGCCGACCATACACATGATTCTATCTATGACTTGATTCAACAACGAGCGGGCTTTCACGTTTTCTTCTACATCTACGTCTTTTTTTGATTTTTGATTTTGTATTTTTCCCTGTATCATCTACTTGACTGATTGATTCGAGATGACAGGTCTTCCACAAACCTACATGTTCGGCGAAATGCGCGCAGCGCTAGGAATCACAAAAGCAACGGATATCCTCGACCACATCTACTCGCTCCCGGAACCCGCGCAATCTGAAGCGCAGGAGAAAGTCCGTGCCATCGAGCGAGAAGCCATGACGAAGCAGCAGCCGCAGGAGGGACTGGTCGAGTTGATGCAGTATCTGGATACGCGCCAGGTTCAGAAAGGGATTTGCACAAGGAACTTTGAGTAAGTGTTGATAAACTGCTTTTTCCTTATTTCCCTTTGATCTTCTCCGTTTCTTTGTTTCACTCTCCTTGTGTCTCTCTTTGTTCCTCTGTCTTCCCAATGCTTCAAACCACTCAATCATCCTTTCCTTTTCCTCCTGTTCTCTCTCCTCTAAAAAAACCCCATACATCTCAAAACCCATCCATTTCCCTACCACCTCAATCATTCAACCCCAAACTAATTTCCTCCCCTCCCTTCCCCAAAAACAGCGCACCAGTATCCCACCTCCTCTCAACATTCCTCCCCTCCACCTCCTTCGACCCCGTAATCACGCGCGCCTTCCGCCCTCCCAAACCCTCGCCCGCAGGGATCCTGCACATCGCCGCGACATGGAACCTCGAAGACGGCGGGGACTCGCTGATCATGGTCGGCGACTCCATCGATGATATGCTGGCTGGGCGGAGAGCTGGCGCCGCGACGGTGCTGTTGCTGAATGAGGTGAATCGCGAGTTGGAGGGGCACGAGTGTACGGATTTTGTGGTGGGGAGGTTGGATGAGTTAGTTGGGGTTTTGGAGGGGGGGTTTGTGGGGCGGTGAGTATGGGATCGATGGAATATGCATAGTTGGAAAGGGGGAATGGGTGGCTGGTAATGAGGATTTCTTTCACGTTGTGCTTCTTGCATTGCTCCGGTCTGCATCTCAGGATATACATCTGTATACGTATACTACCCGGCAACGTTCTCGGCGACTCTCTCCCCATCTTCCCCTACTTTCCCCTCAGCTCTTTCGGCTTTTTCTTGCGTCTTGACTTCGAAGATCTTGGAAATCGCTTCAACGGTTGTATTCCCCCCGCTGAAAACAACACCGATATTCCACCCCTCGCTCCCACCCTCCTTCTCCACCATCCTCCGGAAATCCTCGTTGAACAGAATCACAGCCAACCCCACTACAGCAGAAGGTTCCACAAAGCACTTCATCCGCTCCAAAACCAACTTCATAGCATCCCTGATATTCTGCTCCGTCACCGCGTAAAGACCAGCTATATACTTCGGATCCGAGATGATTTTCCAATTCGTGACTCCGAGCGGCGTCCGCAGACCATCGGCAATGGTGAGCGTTTTGACAGAAGTAACGCGCGATCCCGCTTCTACACCTCGTCTCGCGTCGTCGGCGCCCTCGAAACTCGGTTCGGCGCCGAACACGCGGATACCTGTTCCGTGGAGGGCTACTGCGTTACCTGCGAGCATCCCGCCGCCTCCACAGGGCGCGATGAACGCGTCGAGTCCCTTTTTGCTCTCCCCGTGTACTCCCAGCTCCGCATTAGCCGAGAGAAGCTCGGCGACTTGCGATGTAGTTTCTAGCGCCATTGTGCCCTGGCCGAGTATGATATCGACGTGGTCGTACGGCGGGACCAACGTTGCGCCGGTATCTTTGATAACGTCTGCGACGACAGCTTCGCGTTCGTGACTAGTAGATCCGCTGAAATGCACGATTGCGCCTTGGGATTTCGTGCCTGCGATCTTGGAAGGGGTGGAGATGGACGGCATGACGATGTGTGCGGGGATGGAGAAGGTTTTGCCTGCTAGAGCGAGGGCTTGGGCGTGGTTGCCTGTCATGTACGCATATCCATTCAGCATGGGGTCAGGAGGAGGATGTGAATTACTTGTGAGGAAGACTCACCGCTGCTATGCGTAACAATGCCTTTCTTCCTAACCTCCTCCAATCCACCCTCAGTCCGCTCAATCAACCGCTTCACAGCATGAAACGCCCCGCGGACCTTGAACGCGCCGATGCGCTGGAAATTCTCGCATTTGAAGAACAACTTGAAGTTAGGCTTCGCGGGTTCTTGTCCTTCCCACGGTGTGCCTTTGAGCGCGTCGGGGGTCTGCGGCGTGGATGCGAGTGTGGAGAGTGTGGTGTTGGTTTGGACGGGAGTGTAGTGGATGTGCGGTTTCACCAGAGCGTGGGCGGCAATGACGTTTTCGCGCGTCAGCTCGAGAGCTGGGTGGTTGGAATGGGAACCCATTGTGAGGTAGTGAGCGCTGGCACGGTTGGAGCTCGTTGGAATAGATTTGGTGGATGCATGGTGGTTTATGGTTGGGGTGTGGTGGGGTGGAAGGGCGGAGGTGGGGTAGGTAGATGGTTCCTATGCAGGGCTCAGTCTGGGGATAGCTCCGCCCTTTATGAATTGCTACTATCACGCGAAAAAGAAAAATATTGCGTCACATTCGATTAGAGAATCACACACAAACTTCAGATATATGTACAGAATTACATTAAGTCGTCACCTTATCAACAGCTATAACCATCAAATTTACAGCCACATCTTGAGATCTGATGTCGATCTTCCGGAGCTGATGGATGCATACGTTCCGTTGCCGCCATTGCTACCGGGCTTGGTCGTGAAAGGTACTGTGCTTGACAGGCTGTCGATCCGGCCCAGCAAGAATTCCAACTGTCTGTAACCACTGCTTGGCTGGTATTGGGGGACCATGTGTCCACTCAAACTTTGGTACACCCAGGATAGCTTCCTTTCGGTGTGGGCCACGCCCATTATACCGCTTGCGGCCAAGCTTCCATCGCTGTAGCTTTCGTGGTACGGGACGAAGAACTCCTCGGTGGGAGGCGATTGGAAGCCTTGCATGCCACCAAAGGTCATGTTTTGGATGGCGAGGAGAGTACCGTTGGCAAGAAGGATAAAGTCGAGGTCGCCATGGACGATAACAGTGCGATCGAGAGTATCGATGAGGCGGGGGATAACCTCCCAGGACGATTGCGCAGAGGTATCAGTGTCGAGCACGCCATCGGAGCATTCCTCCCACTCTTGAATTGGTGCATTGATGGCCTTCTGCACATCAGTGCGGTTGAAGTATACCATTTCTCCCTCTGGCAAGTAGCCAAAAGACCCGGGGAAGCCAAGAACATCCCAAAGGAGTGGGCAGGTTGTGGCAACTTGGTAGACGTCAAAGCATGGGTTGGTGAGCATGACAGCATCGATAATGTCTTCCCACACTCCACAGCCGGGTGTCTTAGCAGTGCTGTTGGGGGTGGGCAGCTTACTGACGGGAGGGAAAGTAAGGTACTTGTTCATGTAGTCAGTGTATCCGCACTTGTCCGCTCGTTCGTGAAGATCCGCGGTGTAAGAGGCGTTCAAGTTGAAGAGATTGGCCCAGTAGTCCAGGAAGGGAACCGCGGGAACTGTTCAGTGTCAGTCTTTTAGTGTGCCAAACTGAACTATCAAAATCACTTACTGTCTTCCAGCAGGACATCCTCGGCGACACTTGGATCGTAGATCAAAATGCCTTTCACATCATAAAACTCCGGGTCCTCCTTGTTTAACATGGCGTCGGCAATGTAGGGCACGTATTTGCCAGCGTAACTCTCGCCGGCGATGTAAACCTTTCTGTTTTCCAGGCCGAACGTTTGGATGAAGTTCTTCCAGAAGCCGGCAAACTCCTCTGCGATTTCCTCTTCGCTAGTGGCCGCTACAAAGGGGTCAGTGAAAGCTCGAGTGAAATATTTTGATGGGTATCAATGTCTCCTCATCGGACAGTATTTCCGGGGGTCACATACACGAGTTGCCCTTGGAGAAACCGGTGCCTACAGGTTGCCTATATAACATGGTTAGCAGCGGTTATTGTATTCGCTCATAGTGGTGTATACGCACTCAACCCACACCATGTTGGTGAGTGTGGCCCAGTTCCATGGGTTATACACGGGATGAGCTGTGCCATATTGCCAGCTGATGGGGCCATTCTCCTGAAGGAAGCCTTCAAGGGACGAACATCCTGGACCCTAACAAATCTTTAGCATCAATCTGTAAAGAAGTAGCATGCTACGATCTCACTTACACCATTGAGCCAGATAGTAATCTCGTCGCTGGCCTCCTCGTTCTTGCTGGGGAAGAACCAGAAATACAGCTCGCTGGTTTCGTTTGCCTTGTCGCTAATAGGCACCAGTCCTGCATAACTCTCCCCGATGTCGAAGTTGACCTCTGGGATCGCGCCCGCTGTGCCATTGACGACGTATTCTGCACGGCGTTAGCTGAGTGATTGGTACTCGCAATGATGATCCATGACATACTCGCTGTCTTGTCGGTTTGCGGGATTATCGTCTTCTCGTCGCGGCGGATGTGGGCAGAGACTGGTCGCGGCGTGTATCGAGGCTTCTGAGGTTGAATGCCCTTCCTAGCCAATGCAGCACCACGAGAGCTCTTTGCTACAGCCGAGGCAGCAAGGCCACCAATCGCGAGAAGCGAGAGCAATTGCATCCTGTCGAGCGATTTCCAGCTATGCTGAGAAGGCGGAATGCAACCGGGCAAAAGGTTGACGATGACGAGGCAGCAGCAAAGCAACGTCAAGGCCCAGGACAAGATTATCTACTTAAGTATTTAACCAGTCCAAAGAACCGTGCGCTAAGCCCCGGTGGACGCCGCCTGGCAGTACCATGATAAACCTCCCATGTAGTACGATGACGATTTCCAACTAACAACAGACTGGGGTATGGGAAGCTCGATACCAAGTTAGGCAGGCGGCGTAGAACAACGGCGCCACCTGCAATCCGTCATGTTGGACCGCGGCTCCTGGACCAAGCCACTGTGGATATCAAACGGTCCAAACGGGTATGTGAATGCATCTTGGAAACCAACCAAAACCAACAAAAGGCGTAGCAAAGCAAACGGTATCGAGAACCCGGATCGAAGCAGGTAAGGATCGTTTGCATCCCATGTTTGCTAGTTGCATCCGCGCTATTCCCGCCCGACCAGCTATCCATATCCATCCGCCCAAAGACCCGGCGCGAAGCTTCCAACCGAGATGATAGAGGAAGCTCTGCACAAGAGTTGCCAATTGGAGAGATAAGCTTCTGCCGCGTGTGGAGCAGGATGCTTGACCGCAGATAAGAGCGAGTGAGCGGCGTTGGCGTGCTAACGGCAACGGGAAGGTCGCCATGCGAGGTTGTGATTGGGCAATGCCTCAAGGTCATTAGTGGATCAAATTGCAGAGATTTGGAGCAGTATAAGCAGGACTCGAGAGGGAAGAATAGGCAGATGCCATTGCGACGGCAGCTCACTGTTCGATTGGTGAGGATGGTGATGGGGGAATGAGGACGTGGATTCTGGACATTTCGGGGAGGAGCAACCGCGGCGGTTCCTGGTGGCGCTAGTGCCATCGCGTCAACATCACGCCTCATCATCCCACTACGGCACATCCAATATACATTCGACATCAATTCTCTCCTTCTATGCACTACTAAATCATCTGTTTCTATCACAATCCAAGCAGCTTCTACGACCCGTACGAAGAAGACACATTGACAAGCCGAAGAAGCTTCTCAAAATCAGGGGTGCCGTACCCCGTCACCGGATCCCAACCAGCAGTCGCATTCCACGAGGCGTAAGGAACATATGGCGTCTTGAGACCAGAATATATGTCCCTCCCGGTACACCCTCTCGATCCCCCGCGTGTGATGTCGTTGAGTCCCCTGTGGCCTGTGCTGTACAGCCAAGGGTTCAAAAATCCCAAAGCAGGCTTCCCGGAAGAGAGGCGTGCATTGTTCAAAAGACCCACGATGGAAGCAACCACGGGCGCAGATGCACTCGTGCCGCCTATGTGGAATTCGGCGCCCTTGTCGACGATGCGGAACCGCTGCCCTTGTGCTGCAATGTCGGGGAAACCCCGCCCCTGGGAGTTGTAAAGGCCTTCCCATCGCGCTCCGAGTTTGTACAAGTAGCCGTTGACAGCCTCTTGCTGGTACTTCGGGCGCGCCCAAAGATCCGAGAACCCGCCCGAAGAGAAATCAACCGCTGACTCGGGCTCTACGTTGATGGTACCACCGACCGCTGTTACATAGGGGCATGATGCCGGGAAGATAGGCAGGAAACGCGTCGTGTTCTTTCCATCGTTTGTCTGACAAGCGCTTCCGACTCCTGTGTCTCCACTGCTGAAGAGAACGCTCACTCCGCGGGTGCCCAGCTGCCCGATCAGATCACACACCTTCATCTGGTACTCAGCAGGCACGCTCTGTTCGTTTTCTCCGTAAGATGTGGTGATGACCTGTGGCAGCTCTTCATCCGGCAAAGCAAGAGCGTAGGAAAAGAAATCGAGGTAGGGCTCGTTCTGGTTATCTTCCTGGGAAGGCTGGTCCAAATCCGGGATCAAGAACCCGCGGTTGGGGGTGCTGAAAAAGTTGACTTTCAAGCTTGGACCGACGAGACCGAGCGTATATTCGACGTCAAGGTTGGCTTCTACGCTGCTATTCGTTGCGCGCTGGTCGAGAATGCCGCCTGAGTCATTAGCCATCATGTCTTCGGGTCCTCACATACGGGTACATACCATTGACTGAACTCCAGGTGAAATTGCTTTGAGCAGCTTCCGGGGCGTACAAAGCAGCAAACTGTGCCCAGTCCTTGAATCTGGCGTATTGCTCCAAATATCCTGTCACGCCAATAGTGACACTCGCATTTCCCGGTTTGTAGTCCGCAAAGTTGTACAGATCTTTGAGACACGCGGGTGTGATTGTGGTGTTGCAAGTCGCATTGACTGCGCCAGCTACGGAAAGGGCAGGCACAGCTTCCTGGATGCGTACATTGCTGTGCTGCGGACGAATCTCCCCGAATCGAGTCGTGGGGTGAATGAGGTCAATGTGGTCGCGAATCTCCTTCGGGACAGTGTAGTGAAGCGTCCGGATCTTGGTGATGTCTGGGCGCACGGTGGACTGGTAGTTTTTGAAGGTAGCGTTGAGCATGCTCTCCGCCTTGGAGATGGGCGCGACGAAGCTGATCCATTCGCCATCGTCGACAACATCCTCGCTGGGCACTTCGGAGTCACGCAGCCATTGGAGAACGGCAGACGTAGCTTCAGCGTGCGGTTTGATGAGATCTTTGAGCTCCTCTCGCTTCAAGTGCTGTCCGTACCTGGGATGATCGGGAGAGGAGACTGCGAAAAGGGTCTCTTCAAAGATGTCATGGTTGGGCTGGGCATCGTCAGTGAACCGAGGTTTTGGTTGTTGGAATGTTGACAATTTCAACCTACAGAGTGCATGCCAATGCGAAAGTGCAGCTTCTTGTTCTGCGGAGGCGCCTTCTCGAGCTCTTTCCAACCTGCTGGGATACTTCGCAGATGTCCTACTTCATCCCTATCGAAGTGCAAGGTCGATGCGGCGTACACGCCAGTGAAGGCCACAATGCTGGTGAGTAAGGTGCACCTCATTGTCGCTTCGTCCTTTGATACAAGCAGCAAAGGCACTACACTACACTGAGGATAAACTCACTATTCTCAAGTATTTTCTTCGGCGCAGGGCAGACAATAACTGTACGCGTGCGAAAACAAAAAACCCGAACCAACGCGGGTACAGCTATGTAATATACGATATTGCGGTGGCACGCTTGCCGCATTGAGCCGTGGAATAAACAACCCGCTCATATTGAGACAGCGCTCTACAAGCCCGCCACTCATGCTGCACAAGTGACGGAGACAATTAATGGCGATCACAAATGTTTCATTTACTTGGGGGGGGGTTGCACAAGGGTTCACTGTCATATCTGCAGGTCCATCTTGGCTGCATTGTACGCATCGAGCGTCATTGGGCGGCGCTTGGTCGCGCCTAGGATTCAATCTTGATACCCATGTTTCCACTACTCCATCCACCGTATCCGCGGGGTTCTGGTTGACCGAAGGCTGCACTTATTGATATCAAGCCGGCCCGTTTGCGGGAATAACCCATGCTCGTGTTCGTATCCGACTTCGACATCGTTGACGACATCTGTTCAAATGACGAACGGATAACAACTCGTCCTCATTGCTCGACAACGTTCACGCTGGCTAAGCTTTCTTATCGGTCGCGGATTTTCACAGACTGCATTCCACAGGTAACATCCCCATATTATGCCAAGACACGTCTAGCCGAAGAATCCGCTGTTGCTTATTACAATGCTTGATCTTGTATCCCTTCCCCGCCTTGTTACAAGGACTGGGGGGGGGGGGGGGGGGGGTGGGGGGGTCGTTACGGCCAAGACTAACCCAGTTGTATGTATATTTAGGCTGCATATTACACTGTTTCTAAACTATGTAAGACACGGGAATTAGCAATTGTGTCATGGTCTCGTTTCCCCTGTGTTCGGTTATTCTGTTCTCTCTCTCTCTCGAAGTTGCTAGATTGTGGGTTATTCTTGGCGAGTTGTAATGGTTGGCGATATTGTGTAACTCTCATGTTTCGAATTCGAGTTACCTACATACCTACTTAAGTACCTGTATGGATGTAATCTGTTTGTTGTGATTCCACGTGACGACTGCATGCCTGAATTCGCGCGTTTTTTTTTTCTTTCTCGACCTTTTTCCACTGGAGTGTGAAGATTGGTATACTGAATGAAGAAGTGAGGATTTGAGAATCGACATGATGGGAGGGATTTTGGGGTTCATCACCTTCTCAATCCTTGTTAATTACCCAGGTATATATCCACAATGTGAACAAGTAGCCAACTCATGATTTGGACTCCCTTACGAAAATCGATGTGTCATACTGCTTGTTTTTAATAGAAGTTAGCGGTTCCTGTGAAATCATACTGTGAGCGGTTTTTGAAGTCGATCGAGGTTATAGAACTCAAGGATTCACTAGTACCATTTAAAGGTGAATTACGGAACACATTTTGTAATGGAGCGGGAGCACTGGGAATATGCAATGTCAATTTTCGAGTTTTGGTGATAGGACTGATGGATTTGATATGCTGCTGCGGACTGTTGCTGATAACATGGTACGTGTTGGTTTGAGGGATTAGGCACAGGTAATAGTATTTCGAACTTCAATCCATGTTTTAATGAAGCGCAATTCTTCGAAATTCCGGAGCGAAGAGAGGAGAATCCGGGACTCGGGATCACGGTCTTGATACGCTATTGTTTTGGCCCACTAACCCCGCGTTCAAGTATGTTATGCTCCGCTCACTAGACTTGACAGCTATTGATTAATGAATGTGTTTTCGCTACTTCATGAAATTATTGCACGAAAAAACACTTGGTGTAAAATTACACAATAAAGCTTCTTTTGAACTCCAGACAGAACAGATGTTCCGTGGTGTTGAGAAAAGCAATCTCATTCTCCTTTGTAATATACAAAACAGAGCTGGTTGTAGCTAGAAAACGCTAGAAGAAAGGTACTTCCTACAGCTTAATATCAATTGATTCTGAGTTGAAGTTTGGGTGATCATACTCACAGGGAAGGGTTACAACAATAGATAGACTAACAAACCGAGTGATAACCATGAAAAGCTTAATCTTTAGCTGATTCAAATGTGTATTTCAGAAAAAGTCCTGCCTGCAGCTCGAAGGCAGATTCATCGTGTGATTTTTCAATACTAAGTGTTTATGCCGCATGGAAATGCGATGATTCACCACTACGCTCAATATCAGACTAAGTCTTTTATACTTAAAGTGGTAGTAAATCATCAATTTCATAACTTCAAATTCGGAAAACCAGCGTGAATTCAACACGTGGTTATCACAAAGCTGATTAGTCAACATTATTGAGAGTGTGTTTTGGGCATCGACTCTGCTCCCATTATAGTAAGTCCATGGGATTATGTCTCATAAGTTTGTAATATTTCAGATCATGCTTATGAAATTCCATTTTCTATTATCTCGTTATTGGCTGTATAGAACGGCGATGAGGCACTCGGAGTTGAGTTGGTATACTTTCACCGAATATGGAATCTATTGCTCTCAATATGTAATTTCCAAGAAATACTGCACTGAGTAGGTCGCAAATCTCTTCAATGCTGCATCCGTTGATCTTTTTGGGGAGATATGTTCTTGCGTGCAGCATGGTATATATCTGACCTCTGATCTCACAAGTGCGCGACAGCTTGTTTGCCTTTGAGAAAGAGAACTCATTGGGTATTATGAAATCTGGGAGAGAAGCATTCACTTACACTCTGGCTGGGACCCCAATGCTGCTGCCTTCGGCTATCGACCAATCATTAAGAAAAGTGAATATTGTGCCACGTGAGGCAGCGTTTGCCCACCATAGCATGGTATAAATCTGTGCCGCAGCGCAACACCACTCAAGCTCCACCACTGGCCTCGACCCTCGACCACCACGACATTGAATCAAGAATTTTTGGCCGAATAAAATTACCAACGCGAACATGGGTATCCCCAAGCTTCCCTCAGAGATTTTCAACAAAATCATATACCAGCTCGTTGTAGACCTGGGCATGTGCGGCGCCTGGAAACTTCGACTCGTCTCCAGTACGTAAAGTGTCTAGATAGCCTCCCTATTCATTCCCAACACTAACGGAGCTAGGATCTTTCAAAGCTGAGATCCGATATTGTCTTTTTGCACAACAACCATGCGCAAATCTGAACGTTGAGTGCGAGTCTCATGGGGGTGATTTCACGAGATGCGCCGAGATCCTCGAGAAAAATATCGTCGAATACCTTGGCTATCTTTCGAAGAATTCGCGTGATGCGGCCCCTGATCTACCGCGCTACATCTCCGACATGAGCTCCTACATCATACGAGAGCTCGATATCGTTTCGAAGGAGGAAGAATTGGACGTTGTCGACACTATGTGCAAAGGAATGGTCAGGGTTATGGGGGCTGATCGCGTAGTCAGAACCCTCTTCTCTGAACTGCAAGACGATTCCTCAAAGTTCGAGGAATATCGAAGCAGCAGGAGCTTGGAGGTACGGGGACTCTCGGAGGCCCACATCAAAGCAGCCGCCGCCATCTGCATGAACGCCAAACATCTGGTATCAAGGCTTATTAAGCAAGGCACAATGCTCTCCTCGACAGGAGTCCTACGTCCACTCCGCTTTGCAATACATTTGGCCGACCTTAAGATGGTGAAGATGATCGCACCCCGTGTAACTCGATCTGCGATCGGCAGAAATGAGAAGACTGATAGTAACGGAGTCCTCAGCGACATTGACGACGCAGTCACCTTCGCTATTCAGGAAGGCAGTTTTGTCATACTGGACTACCTGGTCAATGTTCGAATCGAGGAACGTGATAACATTCGTTATTCACAGTTCGACAAGTGGTTATACCGAGCCATCAGACGGAAGCGTCCTACGATGTTAAAGACTTTTCTTCGACTTCATCACCTCGTTGAGGAATACCGAGGCAGTATTGGTGGTTCCGGCGAAGTCATTTTCAGGAAAATGTGCATGGACGGCGATGTCGACAACCTATCCACGCTGGTCAGGTTACAAATGAAGGATCCGAAGGCCAGACTTCCATGGAGTTCCGCAGTATTAGACGCAGTCAAAAGCCGAAATCCCGAAATATTGAAATGGGTTCTTGACTCTGGTTTCCATCCCGATGGCCAGCGAAGGTACACCAGGGTGATGGATTCCTCGAATTTCCGACCTCTGGGATGGGCAATTCACAAAGAAGAGGGATACGTGCCTGATTCAGTCGATCGGATAATTCTTCGTCTTCTTTTGAGCTATGGCGCGAACGATTTTGGACGAAACATGAAGCAGTCAGAATATCGTTTTTTCAGCGAGGTGGCAATCTCAATGGGGTTCCGGAACATACCAACGTGGGAAGTGTACAGTGATTACAACATCAAGTCGAGGTGGCCGATGAGATCCACTCTTTCTGATTAGCGCAGGAACCGTGGGTAATTCGGAAGTACCACGTACACTCCTGGTAGCGTGAAAGTCAGATAATAAGCGCCGACCACGCTCAATACAAAAATACTACAACTACGCTTAAAACTAGTAGTTCTATATTACTAGTAGTATTAGTATATTATAAAAAACTATAAAATAGTTATGAAGCTGTAAATTAGCGCAAAATGCTTATAGTAGTAAGGAATCGTATAGTGGACGCACGGGCTTTATTATCCAAATGATTCGTTCCCGTGAGAGCACATACACGAATTATCATTTACACCTCTCGAATGCGCTCTACAAGAACATGAGGAGAATGAGCCTGAAGAAATACGCCAGGAAATGTACCCTCATATACTATAATATCATGACGCAAATGATGTCGGACCCTTGCACGACCAGGGATCACACGATTTATCTCGTGGCGTGGTCTTTTCAATTTACCCCTTTATTTTGCAATTCATTCATGTATATATGTGTATCACCAAGATTACCTAATTACTTCAGTCTGGGTTAGACATCAGAACAGAGACCTGTATCCTGATTTGTCTAATTCTTATTTATGCAAATCAGTCGTCATATTTCCGCTTGTACTAGCGATTGCTACGTGAAATCACACACCCCCTGCCTGTTTGTCGCTTTTCAGATTGTCTGTATGACTTACTTGAATTCTTGATTACACGCTCTAAAATCAAGTTGTCCCTGCTGACTGAATTGTGTCACCTACCAGGGTCTGTCTATCCTGTGGAACAATAGACCCCTGGAGAATTTGCCATTCACGATGTTCGGGCACGCTCACCTGATATATAAACTGTGAACAATCTAGAATACCTCGGTAGTTCTCTAACTATGCTTGCCTAAAGAAAAATAGCCATTCAGGGTATACTAAACCTAATCGCCTGCTTTCTCTGTTTCTCCATATTCACGTTTTCAGGTTACTAGGGGACATGTTGAGTATTGTACTAAGTATTACATAAAAGTACATCAACGAATGAGCTCCTGCGTAATTCTCGACCCAGGTCTATCAAAGCTACAATCTATATCAGTTATTACGCCCTGGCACATGCCTTGTTCATTCGTCATATATGGTATGCCAGCACGGCTGGTAGCTTTGGAGCGCCACAATACGCGGCACGAACGCTAACATCCCGTCATTGCTGTGAATGTGCCTGCGCCCTGACACTGCGCACTGACCATTGCTACGTTTGTGGCGAGGGATAATGCTCAACCTAGCGGCGACCAAGCGAGTACATCTAATCTGCTCTTCCTCCCCCACCTGCTGCTCACCACCGAAATCACCCTCAACCAGGAACCATGAGTCTATCCAAACTCCCTGCTGAGATCTTCAAGATCACAATGTGTGTATATTGTCTTTCAAATGTTCATTCGATTTCGAGCCTGATCGATAGCTAATTCTAGATGCAGTCACCATGTTGTACTCGAAGCCGGTATGAACAGAGCGTGGACTCTACGACAAGTCAATCGTAAGTGTACAAGACTTCAACCGCATTCGATCGACATGCGTTTTTCTCCGTACTGATTATGTTTTTACGCTTTAGGGATCTTCGCTGCCGAGATCAAACACGACATACTCACTCACCAAACCAGGAACGTGATTGAACCGCTTCTACCTGAATTAGTAACCTTCGAGTCGGAAAGTGTGTTTCCCAAAGATATTATTGGCGAGAATATCGAGTACTATCTCCACAGCTGCTTGATTAATCCACTGGATGCCAGTAAGCCATTCATTGCCAAAGTTCGCCAACTCATTGAATTCGTATGCGAGGAGCAGAAAATCGTCGTGGAAGCTGCCCGCCGCGACTGCTCGAGCTTGTTGTGTCAAGGCCTGGTAGCAATGCTAGGCGAGCGCCGAATCATCGACATGTTGTAGGATCGGAGATTACCTTCACGGTGGACATGGGCTTGTTATCCAGCTACGAACATACACAAATATGAACGGAGTACCCAGGACGAGATCATAGCTGCTGTAGCCATGAAAGATCTTGAGATGGTGAAGAAGCTATGCTTCGAGCTCTTCAGTGGCTCCCAAGAAATACTGTGGTCTCGCACCTTTGGAAGTCCTCTCGAAGGCGCCTTGCGGATTGGCAATGAAGGTATTGTGAGGGTAATTCTTTTCTACTGTAAAGCAGAAAAAGTAAAGTTTCCGTCCGTCAGATTTCTTGACCATATAACTTTTCCCGGCATGAGTCACTGAGATGATACAACACTTGAATCGATAATACTCCAACACTTCAATGTCGAT
Organism: Periconia digitata; assembly: GCA_948474695.1. Lineage (NCBI taxonomy): Eukaryota > Fungi > Ascomycota > Dothideomycetes > Pleosporales > Periconiaceae > Periconia > Periconia digitata. Next base: position 1,592,812 of record CAOQHR010000004.1, on the reverse strand, counting down.
CTCTGATCTCAATTGTCGATGGCTTTTGTTGATATCAATCTTTGGTGCTGTTTTCGATCTAACCTTTATCGGTTTAGCGCACCAGCCAGCTAGCGCTTCGAGAACCTGCAGATTTCTGACTCTGACCTTTGACATGAACAAAGTCTCGCACGCCTCAGATCGTCTTGCATGTTTTGACATGTCATGACGAAGCGATCTCACGATGCTTCTGCAGCAAGCTCTCGCTCCGACTCTGCGGCTGTGCCACCCAGTCACGTTACGAACCTCGACGAGGACAGGGAAGATGCAGCCATCAAGAAAGCGCGGACCTTCATGGCCACATTGGTAAGGCGTTCTATTAGTCTACAAAGACGTTCCGCTAAGACTACGGCTAGGCTTGTGACATCTGCCGCGCGAGAAAGACGAGATGTGATGAGGATCGTCCAAAATGCGGATACTGCAGGAGTATGAGCCTGGAGTGTGTATATCAGACACCACGGCCTACCAAGTGAGCTACCTTTTGTTCAATGAGCTCACTGGGTCAAGACTGCTAATCTAGTTGCAGAAAAGACCAGTCTATGTCGGTAGCGATCAATGCTATCAGAAGACTAGAAAACAAAGTGGAAGAACTCACAGCAGCCATTGCTTCTCAGGCTTCCCATAGGTCACCACCTGCAATCTACGACCACAGGTCACCAATGGCGAACATTTCTCAGCCTAGCCCTGGTCTTGTCCAAACTCCGCACGAGTACGCAGCATCACCACAGGCTGCAAGTACTCCTGGCAGGAGTTCGTATCCAATCCCAGAGACGAACGGAGCGGTCAAGCTATCTTTCAGTCAGCATGGGGTCACTTCGTGGCCAGCAGTTCAGCAAATCCTGCCGCCAGAATTCGTTGCAGCCCGGAAGGCTCTGCCAACAGACTACATCATCGACATCGAAACTCACCGGCTGCCTTTGCCCATGCATATCGATTATCCAGCCAGGTCAAACCCTGATCTCTGGCTCACAGAACTGCCAATGTCCGTCGTCAAGGCTCTTGCGGATGCTTACTTTGCTGTATTTCATCGAAACACCCCCGTGCTTGACAAATTTCATTTCTTTTCAAGCACTTTGGGCCTCGCGATGGAAAGCGATTTTGGATACAACATTGAGTCATGTCTAGTTCTCATCGTGCTTGCTTTGGGCTGCTTAGCTGTCAAAGCATACGAGGAGGGTAATTTTGCACTTCCGTCTCGTCACCCGAGCCCCAACGCGGGGTTTGTACACCCGGAATGGTATGAATTGGTCCTAGATGAGCCAGCAGGCCTCAAATTTTTCAACGAAGCTAGGAAACGCATCGGCTTTCTCATGAGTCTGAACAACCTGTCCACCGGTCAATTCTACATGCTGTGCACGCTTTACTACGCGCAGATTCTACGACCTATTGACTCCTGGACTACTGTCAATCGAGCGGCGATGTGCTGCATGAGTATTCTCTCGCGAAAGGAATCCATCGATTTTGAACAATGGGAAGGCGACATGTTCTCCCGATTGTTCTGGAACACATTGATGTACGAAACCATCATCACCCAGGAGCTCGATCTTCCTTTGAGTGGGCTGCTCGACTACGAAGCCGACATGCCGATACCGAAATTCACACTTTGTCCACGACCAAAAACGTCCATTTCGGGTCTGCTGGTTGACGATGATGATTCCTTCTTCAACTTCCACTTTCTTGCACAAGCCGCCCATCGTATCATTTTGACTCGAATCCGTCACAATCTCTACTTGTTCGCGGAGAAAGAAGGTCACCCCAGCCCAACCTTGACCGCAGAGATGCATCACCAGCTCGAACAGTGGCGCACGAACCTCCCGCCGTCACTTCAATTTTCCAACCTCGAGGACACGGACGACGCGCCTAGTCCTGCGCATGTGATTGCGAGAGCCATGCTACGGAGTCGATATCTGGTGGCCAAATTCCATATCGGGCGACCGTTCTTATACAAAGCGCTACATGCCCCTGCACAAACCACGGACAGCGAGTATCGCGAGATTCAGAAGGGGTTACAGGGAGGCATGTATTGGCCGACGACCATGGGTCTGTGCGTGCAGATGAAGACTGCGTTACCGATCAAATTCGGGTGGTGTTCGCAGTGCTTTGGGCAGGTGTTGCTGTTCAACGCGGTTGCACGCAGCTCAGACGCCAAACTGCGGGAAACGCTCCCCAATGGATGGGAGGAATGGGTGGGGATAATGATGGCATTGATTGAAAAGTGTGGAGAGGATAGCCCGGGGATCGCGCAAGATGCCGAACTTTTGCGGCTGATATAGTGCAGCCGAACCATGGTACGTACACAGGTACGTATATGTTCGTCATCCCCCACGTTCCGTGATTGTGGTAGACGCACGTGGACGTATACGTTACTCGAAAATCGAATCTTGACCTCTGTATACCTCGAATGCTAGCTGTATGTGATGAGCAATTGCAATGTGAAGCCTGCGTCACTGCCCGTCCGGAGATAAAATGCATGTTTCCTAGTGCTCTCTCGTTCAAGATGGTGTGGCTTGTTAGGGCTGATGCTAACAAGTCTCGGCCTTGTACCGCCGCATGCGGCGCGGAAGCTTTTCCTATGGGACAGGAGACGTGATGGAACTTGTACATCACCGCTGTGTGTATTAAGGACTTATCAATATCAATAGCGCGCAATAGTGTGCAACGACAGACTCAGTTTGGCTGGCAATATTGTTGGGGCGCATTTCAAGATTGTGGCGCAATCCAACATTCGGAGCTTTAGCTGTACGTACCCTTGCGCCATTCGCGCACCGCAACCCTTCCTTGCGCGCATAATTTCTTCACGTATGCATTGTACATACCCCCAAGTAAGGAGGATCGGAGCAGGCAGAGACAGGAAGCAGGCAGCAGCGCCAGAATGGGAAGACGTTGAGTTAAGGCGTGCGGGCTGCGCGCCCTGCGCCCCCAAGGGAAGCGTCAGCTCTCTTCAACCCCTTGCCCAGTGCGCATACCGACATGTTTCGTTTCTGCTGCCACTCGTCAACCTCGTCCGTCACCCCTCAGCGTGCTTCTTCTTCTCTTCTCACCTCCTCTTCCGTTCCGTTGCAACAATCTCTGCTGTTGCTGCCAACGCTTTCTACGGTACACTTGACGCACACGTACATACGGCAGCCCCTGGCGCCCGCTCCTGCAGATCACTCGGCAGGGCGACCTTACCCTCACTTAGCCTTCAACGTCAGGCGGTCTAGGCCACGTAAAACAATCCTCCGAATTCGCCGCATTCCTCTGTAAACGGCTCGCTTTCGACGCACTCGCTCCTATTCTCCGATTCCACCTCCCGTAAAACTCAAGTCGAAACCGAAAGAAAAGAAAACAAAATCCACGCGCCGCTGGGCTACTTGCCTCGAAGAAAGTCGTCGCTGTTGTTTTGGTAGTTGGTCAGTTGGAGGCCCGGAAGAGAGGAGGAGCCATGGCCCAGTATTCATATACAAGCTTGAACAACATGGCTAGCGGTGGGCGAGGACGTCGCATATTGCTTATCTTGGTCGTGCCGGTATTTATCGTGGGCCTGTACTATACGTATCACCGCAACATGTATTCCAAGCCCGTCGGGGGATCGCAGTAGGACGCAACCCAGCCAAACATAACACCAATCGCGGCTAACCTTCCGTAGGCTCACGTTCCACCACAACGTCAACATCTCCAAGCACGATGAAACCATGAGCACCGTCATCAAAGCCCTCTACGAACCTATCCTACACCCCATCACCCAACACAACTTCACAGACGAGGACGGCGACACCTACCAACTCACAAAAGCACCCCGGTTCCGCGAGAAGCTGGGGAAGAAGGTTTTGGTCCTGGACATTGACAGCCGGCCTCTCACTGGTCCCGGGCAACTCATGAACGAGCAGCTGGAATGGAAGGGCATGCGCCCATTGGCTGCGGGCATGCTTTCCCACTACATGTACGCCCAAATCCACGGGTACGATTATAAATTCATCCGTGCGCCGGATTACGAGAGTCGCTGGGGAACTTGGGTCAAAGTCCCGCTCATGAAGGAAGCGCTCAAAACGCACGACTACATCGTGTTCATGGACAGCGACGTTGTGTTCCACTATCCGCATCTACCGCTCGAATGGCTCATGAACTACTGGAACATGACGGAGGAGACTCTAGTCATGATGTCAATAGACCCAGACGAGCCGCAAAATTACGACAGCAGAGGCAACCGCTATCTCAACACGGGATTCGTCATTGCACAAAGCAGTAAACGCACACAAAACATGTTCAGGGACTGGGCCAACTGTCCCAGCAATACACGCTACAAGGACTGCTCGAGATGGAAATACGAAATGTTCCACGAGCAATCTGCGTTTGGGAACTACATCCGCTACGACTACGACCGGCCCGAGGATATCCGTGTGCTGCCGTGCGTGGAGGCGAATGGGTGTCCGCAGGCCGTTAATAGAGGTGGATGCAAGGGAACGTTTGTGCGCCACTACTGGATCGATAAGGGCGCTGTTACCAACGCGTTAGGTGATCAGGTCATGCAGTATTTCCTCCCGCGGCTCCACCAAATGTACCAAGAACCGGCGAGGGAGAACATCGTGGATGCCAAGGGCTTCCGGTTAGATGGTGCAGAGTTGGTCGAATTGACGCCCGAAGAGCAGGAAGCTCATAAGAACGAGAACGTTAAAAATCAGAAGGATGAAGGGTGGTGAAAAGCTCGAGTATCACCCTACGATGAACAATATTCGGCTGTTTTTTCCTTGTACAATTCGCTGCATCTCTGGCATATCTTGCATCGTCAACGCTGCACTTCTCTTTTTCCCCTGCCATCTGCGGCATCTGGCTTTGTTGTCTCTCGTAGGGGCGCACCGACACACGTCCCTCCTCATCCGAACGAGAGAAAACTCTACATACCCTCCATTACCAGTTGTTCCAGGATCATTCCACGCATAATCTCGTTCTTATTGTCTGTAACGGTAGATTCCCTTGCGCATTTCGACTTCCCTTTAAGCAGGCGTTCGTTGATCAATGGGATCTTTTGGAGGCGCATACAGCGACCGCCCCTTCTCCATGGGGAGGTGTCATTTGGGAGTTTATGGTTAGCTTGGGTTCAAGGCTTTCCCTTTATCTCGCTGTACCTCTTTTCTTTTTGTTTCTTTTGCCTACCTCGTCCATCATCCTATATCCTTATCTCTTACTTTTTATTTTTTTCTCCTTCTTTCCCTTGGGGGTAGGGTTTGGGGTTTGGAGATCGGAATTGTGGGGAATCACAGCGCGGTAACAAATATAGATTGGATAGCCTGTTTGGCTGGTTTGGGATCCGGGTCACGGGCGGTAAAAAGGAAAAGAGGGAGGGGTCGTGCTGAGAGACTGAAGCTGAGAGAGAGAGAGAGAGAGAGAGACAGAGAAAGGGCGAGAGAGAAGTAAGAAGTAAGAAAGAAAAATCTTTGGGGGAGGTTGCACTTTTGCTTCCTCTTCTTCTTCTCCTTGTTTTGTTTGTATGCTTGCTTGTTTGTGCGTTTTCTTACCAGCGTTCTACGTACTCGTACTCGTTTCTTCTTCTCTTCTTTCCTTTCTATGGCTACGCGTTAGAGAGGAGTGACGGATGTCCGTGATGGTGGTAGGTCATCTATATAGGCAGACAAGCCTAGCGAGTAAGCAAAGGAGTGTGAGGTTTTTTTTTTTGGTGCGGTCCACGTCAATCTACGATTAGGATTAGAAGTTCTAGCATGACAATCCCATTGCATAGCATAGCATTGCATTCTATTCATCATACTCGCATCATGAAACGGAAACCCTTTTTTTTCTTTCCACACTCTGCACTCGGCTTTTTATTTCTCACCGCCCCTTCCCCCACCCTTTTTTTTTTCAAAGGAGTCGTGCTCCGCACTGCTTCAAGTAATGCGCAAGGTGATTGGTAAGTCGCGCGATCTCGTTCACTATCGCGTGCTGATATAAACAACTTCGCGAACGAGCTACCGCTATTAATCCAATCGTGGCGGATAGGAAGGATTTGAATGAGTCTGAGATCATCTCGTTGAGTGGATTGATATATGCCTGCCTACTCAGTACATTTATCTCGTTTGAGTTTCTTGTTCTTTTTTGAATTGGAAGTTACAGTGTTTCCTACACTCAAAAAGGCATATAAAAAAAGGTGACAAGAAGCAGGCGAGAACAGAAAGGTTCATCACTTATTACGAGCACTGGATACTTCACATCCGCGAAGCATGTAACATCAATGATCAGAATGCAAGCGTATCGAAGGTAAATAGAAGTGATTTTTGAGGTATTCACATTAATGGAGTTGCCAGGCAGTTTCGTCGCATGAGAAGCAAGAAATACAATTTGTGTCAAAAATAGTTGGGCCCAACGTCGTACGTATACCGAGTCTGGAGCGTTTCGATTCGTTACTGGTGATCTTACGATGTAAAATTCTTTGGAATAATTCAAAGGTCTCTAATCGGGCATTCCCAAATTGTCACTCGTGCGTACGTTGAGAGTAAAGTACACCAAGAGTAGGTGTAGCAAGTAGCACATGAGTAGACCTCAAGGCACGGCAACGTACGAACCCTCAAATCGACCCTAAAAAAACAGTCAATGATGGGACAGTGCTCTAGACCTCTCTCAAAATTCTTTCAAAGATGGAAAAGCAAAATTCCACGCAAAGTGGGACCCGGTTCGGTTCTGAAGCTACCTAAGTGTGCTAGCTTTCCCACCTGCAGCACTAAGTAGTCTCATCTCGTAATACTAATGCAAAAGTCCACTCTACATGCTAGATCAGTTTAAAAAACTATAATGCATCCTCTCTCCTGCAGTGCCTGCTTGCGTTGTATACGGCTGTCAGACTATATAAATTAAATTTGAAAAACATCTTCCATCAAACCAGTTGAACAACACCAAATTCGCATCGGTGGTTTAGTGGTAAAATTAGCCGTTGCCAAGCATTCGATTCATCGAATGAAGCAACATCGGCTAGCCCCGGGTTCGATTCCCGGCCGATGCAATAGATTTAATTATTATTTTTGCTGTTGTGAGGGTCGCAGAGTGGGGGCAGGAGGAAGCATGAGGGCTACTGGTGGGATACTTGCCAATGTGCCGATGTTCATTGCATGAATTTTATTTTTTTGGGTCCGCTTTGGGTAGATTCACTGAACGAGTGCAAATTGAGAAATGGTATTGAGAGCTTGTATTTTGTCAGTGAATGGTGAAGGCTGAGCTATAGGACACTGCACAGTGCATCTATTCACTACTAGAAGAACATCCATTATTATTTTTTTCTTTCGCTCTTGATCTATCGATTGAAGTAACCGGTAATTATGGGCTTTGGAATTATAAGCTTCATATTTTTACAGTGTGATGACAATATTGCTGTAGTTCCCCCACGCTTCGTTGATGTGCGGTGTGAAATGTGACCCGGCCCCGGTGCTAAGCGAGGGGTGGATTGGCTGCTTGCAAAGATAAACCCCTCCTTTCAGCCCCTTTTGATGGTATCATTGCACGCAGATTCTTCTGGTAGTGAAGGAAAGCGTTGAAGATCGCCAGATGAGGCGTGATCCAAGTCTCGAATAACGTTTGCTATATAAAGGCAGAATTCTCAATTTTCTGTACAATCACTGATTCGGAAGTCTCCGATTCACAACGCTGGGTTGGTCTAGTGGTATGACGTCCGCCTCACATCGATAGCTCGCTATTGATGCTTAGATCGCGGCAGGTCGCGAGTTCGATCCTCGCACTCAGTATTTTTGCCGATCCAACGTCTTTGGGTGGGAACATCTTATCTTTTTTATTTGGCGATGTGGAGGGGGTACAGGGGGGCTACGAGACCTCAAGCGGGGTCTCTCATACAGGTAGCGGACGCGTGGGATGAGGTTACCCCATAGATAGCTATTTACTTTTTGCAGCTTTACAACGAACACGATACAGTGATGGAAGAATGTGATACAATTCCGACACTATCACACGTATGGGCGCTATAGACGATCTCAAAGAGCGGATATTCGTGCGCACGACCCATATATGTGCTCTCATTATGAGATCTGAATCACGGTGGAGGTGTTACATCACACTTCTTTAGAATTCTGTCCGAAGGGTCTCACAGCACGTGTGGATAGAATGGTTTCATGTAGAAAGTAACAGTGGGAAACGACTCTTGCTTTTTGTCATGAGCTATAGTCTTTGTAATGACTGACTGTCTTTCTTTCATTAGTAATGGATGGTAGAGTCTTAGAGGGCTGGGTTGTACCGCTGGAGAGATACGGTGAAATGAAGAAGAGGGTCGCAGTCAGTTTCATTGTTTACGTATCTCCTTATAGCGCAGGTAATATGGTAGCGTTCTCTTATAGTCAATTGACATTTGCTGTGGCAGTATTTCCCGGTCGGCAAAGATCGAACTGCTGGTAGGCCTACTGATGCTTGCGTTGCAAGATCATGTTACAATTGACCAGGCCGCGAATGAATACTTGATTAGAACCAAGGTTCCAGTAATGGCAGTATCAAATAACATCCAACAGCAACTGTCTATATCACTCCGGCTCAAACTTCCAACACACGGGGGAAACAGGACGAGGAACCTCCAGTTTGTCCCACTCTCAGGGGCAAAATTGAAAAGGGAAGGAAGCAAGTTGACAGTGGAGTACCCCCGTCCAACGCAAGAAGCATGAAAGACAGCGGGGCTTGCTCCGCCCATAGCAACCCACTTGCCAGCGATGAGTTTTGTGATGAATTCTGATTGGTATGGTCGATTGAGTCGGCGTCTCCAACTCAACAAAAATCTCGGCATAAACCAGAAATAGCGCCAAGATTCCTAGACGGCGAGACTTGCTGTGTGTTAAACCGAGCGACGAGAGTGTTGAGTGTGAATCCTAAAAGGGATGAGGCCGTGGTATGGCAAGTCACAACGACGTAACTCATCCCACGGAATGAAGATATTCCACGACTGGTTGGATTCCAGATTGCTGAGAGGATCAGTGAGCCCGGTGGTTATCCAAACAACCCTAAATTCCTGGTGTGATAGAGAGTCTCATGTGTTTCCGATGACAACAATCCGGTAACCAAGTCCGCTGACTGCCGGTGAAGAAGGAGGAAGGTGGAAACGGCAGCAATGACGACGAGTCTGCGCTCCGCCTGCGTAAGGAAACCGGCTTCTCCACTACCCCATTCTCTTCCGCGATTTCAGATGACGAAAGATTGGATTGTTATGCGTGATGCCAGTGACTACCCCATTGTCCATATCGTCTCAAAGAATGCCCACTCGAGCAGGAGCTTCGCCGGATTCGAAAGGAGCCACCCGCGGAATCCCAACGAGCGTAATTTCCCGGCCATGGCAAAAAGCGTGAGAAAAGACAAGAAAGACAAGCCCCGGTGGAGTTGAGTGTTTGATAGACATAGTATTGTTGACATATAGCTCTGGGGGCTGTTGGGATCGGGGCGCTAGCGCTACAGCCTCGTGTAGACTATCAATAACTTGACATATTCTTAGGGCGATCTAGGGCTGAAGGGTTCAAAACCTTAGACGGTGTCGACATCTTGGACATGTTGCCTGCGATGAAGACGTATGCGCAACACGTTTGACGCGCAGTGGTCTCACCGGGCTCCTCGGGATGTCGATGTCTGTCTGTAACAACAGCAGCTTGACCTAATCGGTAAAGTTACCGTTCCTGGGCCAACACATAAGTGGAGGCGGCGTGGGTTGATCAGAGTAGGGGTCTGTGCAAACGATGAGAGCACAGGCTGTCGTGGTGGAATCTGATGGTCGCAGCTTGCCACGCGAGACAGTTGAAGAAACATGTCAGCCTTTTGCGAGACACCACTTTTGGGCGCAGGAGGAGTTGAAAGGGGGGACGAGCCGACGAATGAGGCTTCCCGACCCGCTTACCATCGAAATGAGTATGATGGATTCCTGTTGCGATTCAGGGGAGGATGAAAAAGAGATTCCCAGACGGCTGGATAGCGGCTCGGCTGGGCCTCGGCCGCTCCCCGGACCCCCTCTGGGCTCTCTCGAGGCGCTCACGGGCGACTTCACTTCCACAACAGGATCACGATACTCCAACGAAGGCTAGTGAAATTGCTGCAGAAACAGTAGGCAAGCCACTGCCGATGGTGGCTCGATCCGCTATTACGAATACCTGGTCCGGTCTGCCAACGCTACGTCGCCTTCTCGTTTTATGCACGTTTGCACGCCTCTTCACATTTCCCTCATCCGTCATTGGATCAGCGATATGAAGACATTCTACAACAAAAAGCTGTATAACACAGGGCGCGGCGATGATTGATCCAGAGCTCCGAGCAGTGTTTCGACTCCCGTTTAATAATTCGCTCTAGCGGCGCTCTCGGACAATTATCAGGGCCAGCCGTTCCTTATTCGTAAGAACAACAGTCGGGACCAGGATCAAGCCAGTCGCGGAAACGGGAACCTTCATCTGTGCAAAACTAGCACCGGTACTCAGCGTGTGCCTTCTTTCCTGCTGCATGAATTCCTGGTAGGTAATTAAACGCAGAGACTCGTCCATGTCGGCGTCTCGTGGGCACATGCAGATTGTCACAAATCGCGGCACGTTGGGAGAGATCATAGAGTGTTTGTCACCTCTCACAACATGTTTGGTGTTGACAACGACATGCCATTTGCACATCGGTTCTCCACTATAGGTGTCGTGCCACCAGCATATGCCAGACGAAGGTGCCACTGACTCTAAACAACGCGTGGAATGGATCGTACAAGATGCACCAGCACGAAACAATGATTCCTTCACAATCCTGCTCGTTTGTCCTTTCCCCACGTGGCGGGTCATTGCATCTCTCCCAACTAGATGGAATCAACCCCTGCTGCCCACATTCGGGGGGGCACCGTTCGCGGTTTGGGAAAACGTCCAGCTAGACGCAATCAAGGCTGCCCCCGACATTGCCGCACGCCCCACACCTTATAGTACTGATCTGCGCCTCGCAAGAAGAGGGCGGGTGTTCCCTTCTTTTGCCATCGCTCACTTTCGTTTCTGACCGAATAGGTGCGATTGAACCATTCATCTTCCGACCGGACCTCTTCCGATCCATGACCATCTTACGTCGTTGATCTCTCATGCTGGAGCGTGAGGGCTGAGCATGTGGAGCTCTCATTATGAAAGAAGACAACAAATACATTGTTTACATCTCCCCGGAGAAGGAGGTTAATGCTGGACTATGGACTCTGTTTGCTGGCGCAACTGTCATGCTGGCTCTACGCCTTTGGGTCAAGATAACTCGTCGGCACGGAGTCTGGTGGGATGATTATATTCTTCTAGCGACTTGGGTAAGTCTTCTTCGTCACCTCTCCGTGTATGACCGGATAGCTAACTGTGGCTTCAGATGGTTCTGGCGGCCAACAACTCCCTTATATCATATGAGTACGCCACTGGCTACGTTCCACCTCCTGGCTACAAATGGGACGACCGGATGCACATCCTCATCAACATCACTTCATGCGGCACCCTCATCGGCCAGGCTTGGTCTAAAAGCGCCTTCGCCGTGACGCTGCTCAAACTGACTACTCGCTGGCAACAGTATTTTCTGTGGTTCTGCATCATCACTATGAACCTGTACATGGCCTCGAAATGCGTGGTCCAATGGGGAAAGGTGTGTGGAGAGAAGAGCTACAACAACTGGTATCGACTGGATTTCTGTTTGGACCCAAAGTTTCGAGATGACTTCAAGGAAGGAGGAAACAGTATGTTGCCGCCACCCCATCTAGACCAACAAACGAGATACTGACCAACACCCTGTAGTCTACAACATCATCATGGATTTCATTTTTGCTGCATTCCCTTGGTTCCTCACCTGGAATCTGCCAATGCGTCGAAGGGAGAAGATTGGATTGTGCCTCGCCATGAGTCTTGGAGTAGTGTGCGTATCTCACAGCATCTTACTTTTCCAAAGCTCTTCCAACTAACACTGTCTCAAGAGTTGCCTCCGTGGCCGCTGCCCGCACCGCATGGAAAGACGAGGGCAACAAGCGCGATCCTTACTACTACTGGCGGAACGGCCTGTCCAACGTCTGGTAAGTCGCATGATTTTTCTTTTTGGTTATCGCATTCCATGTCGTCGCGCCGCCGTACCATTCTACTTTACCCGTTCAACCACCATCCAAACTTTCCACCAATCACGATCCTTGCTAGCCACGACATACAACTCTCGAACAACCCTTCCTAACAAACCATCAGGTATTCATCTGAAGTAGCCGGCACCATTATAGTTCAATGTGTTCCTGTCTTGCGACCATTTCTCCGCGATGTCCACCAATCCCTAACCCCGCGACGCATCCCCTCGAACGCCGACCCCGGCCGTCGTAGCTTCACCTGGGCCGTCACCAATCCGTCCACAGGCAAAGACGGATCTTCAACATCCACCATCAACTATAACAAAGACACGACGTCACTGATATCTGACGCCGCGAGTAGCAGCAACACCGCTGGCGACTTGCGCTTCCACAACTTCAATTTCGGATTCGGCGAGACCAAGATCGCCGGAGGCGCGGGCAACATTGAGCTCAGAACCATCCAAGAAGAGCGGGATATGGAACGGCGGGACTCGGAAAAACAATGGAGGGATGGGATTCTCGGCAAGGTCTGATGACCTTTTTGTTTGTTTTTGTTTATTTGACTTACCCACGCCCATCGGCTTCCTTACCGTCGCATTCGCGTTTGCTTTCTTTTCTCTTTCTTTTTCTTGTGGTAATTGGTTTTTTCTGGAGGGGAGTTTCAGGGCGGATGTCTAATTCACGCTGCGGATCTCGGGCCTGGGATCTAGGTATGCAGCTGTGACACTTGGTGGAAAGGGAGGGGAAGGGAATATCCCCCTCAGTGGGTTGCGTGCTTGAACGTCCTATGACTTACTCTGTTATCAACAATCTTCTCGTTTGTCGCTCTGGGGATGCTATTGGGTCACGTTGCTCATATATATCACGTGGTATATTGAAAACAAATATATTAATACAAATTTAAACTTCGTGTGTGGTGATGTTAAGATCTCATATAGACAGGGGCGATTGAAAGAGGAAAGGCTGATGTGATTTGAGACAAGTCATGCATACCTAGTAGTGGATGGTGTATCATCTACGGGCATACTGATTTTGGCCCTGGAATAAAGTACCAAGACATCCAGTCTTGCGCTATGCGAGGGATACTACATGTTCTGTTAGGGGCACATGATTATTGGCAACAGAGCACAAGATCCAAACGTCACAAGCAGTCAAGACCAATGACAAATTCGAGCACTTTTGTAAGCAATTGTACAAGTTCATAGAATTGTAATAAGGCACGATACCGTGAGTAGACGTGGAGGAAAATCTACATATGCGCCTTTCCCTCGCGAGACCCTTTTTATGCATAGAATCCGAAAAACGCCATGCTAACTATGCTGGGAAGACGATGCCTCGCTGAATCCGATACCAGACGCCGAAATGTATAATGAATGCCCGAAAGGGCGGTACCACGACGAATGATTATCCTAAGCAGAGGGAGAATCCTGTTTTTTTTTCTTGCCTTTGTCCTTATCTCCCGACTCGTTCTGGAAAGATTATTAGTGGGCTGGATATTAGGACTGGATTTGGATTCTAGATCTTACCTTGCGGTCGCCGCCGTTCTTCTTCTTCGGCATGTCAAATCTCGAACTCAGCACCTTACACTGCTCAAGGAACTCGCGGAACTCACTAACATTCGGGATGGCATTGATATTGCGAAACGCCCTAAGATTCGCAACAAGGCAATCGAGAATGGGGTCGTTGCCCGGAACCGCGAACTCATCAACCAAAGCCATGAACTCGTAAGAGTAGAACTTCTTGCTGTTGCGGATGTTCTCGCAGTAGTGGCGGGTGAAGTGGCCAACGTACATGTTGTGCAGTCCCATGACGCGAGCGGCACGGATGACTTCGAAATTGTTGCGGTCGGTTTGGCCGTCGCCGCTGAAGCGGATGCTCCAGACTCGCTGAATGTGGCAGTGTTGGCGCATCCACTCCACGTGGGTTTTGGCGGCTGCTTTGGTCATGCTGCCTTCGGGGAAGTCCATAGCGTCAGGGAGTGGGTTTTTGGTGAAGTAGTCGTTGGCGAGACGAGAGCATTGCATGAACATGGTCATAGGAACAACGCCGACAGGTTCGGAGTCTAGCTTGACAGTGACTTTCCGGCTGTTTCCAAGGCGAAAGCGCTGCTCGACGGTCATGGTCCGCATATCCTTGCTCGGGTCGACAACAATGGGTGCGAACGACTTTGATCCCTGACGGGGAGAAGTTGGCGAGACAGTTGGAATGGGAGCAGGCTTCTTGCCAAACTTCGAAAGGTCGATTCCCATGGTCAGTTTCTTTGGGGGCGGAACCGGGGTGCTTTTCTTGATGGTGTCGCGTGTCACGAACACTGGTCCAAAATTTGTTGTCGTGTTTGGACTCAGTGCTGGGAAGTCAGCGTTGCTGAATGGGCTGGTCGGAGATTGCTCATTGGTGGCTGAAGCATAGTTCTCCTTGGATTCCGCGGATACGACATCTTTTTTGTTGTCTTGAATGCAAATATAATGTTAGTATAATCCATGCAGACATGTTCAAGTACACTATCAGTGCCTCATAATGCAGCACTTCATGGTGTCTGAATATGTGACTATGTGCTTGGGGCATACTGACCTGGTTCCACAGAAGGTGACGAGAGAGTCACTGAGCCTCTCTCCGACTCTTCCTCTGCTTGAGGCTTTTTGTCCTCAGGCAGGACAGCAGACCCGACGTCATCACTGGATTGGTCTTCTGCAGCTGTGGGGACTGCAGAGTCCACTTCAGTGGAATCACCTTGACCTTCTTCCTCATCTATATCGTGATCAAAAAGTCAGCATAATTCAACCAAATAGATTCCAGTATATCGACTGGATTTCAATCCAAGGGATCATGTATTGTCTTGACATCTGACGACTATGGAACAGAAGGGGTAACTCACTGTACTGAGGAATATACTCAACGACCTTCGCTCGGAGGAATTTCACCTCGTTGCGAAGCCGAGAATCCTCTTTCTCCAGGACTTTCACCCTGTCCATACCGACGCTGATGCTGTCGAGAAACTCGTGATGCTTGCGCTGGATGTATGCGACCTCTTCGGCAGCGGCGGACTTCGTCTGATCCAGTTCGTTGCTCAGCTCGGCAATCTCGCCGTCTCGGTCGGCGACGTCGGTTTCGAGCTCCTCCACCCTCTTCTTGAGGGACGCGACGTCATCTAAAGCCCATGGAGGGCTGTTCTCGGCGTCCTCAGCCCAATCAAGCATCCTACGAGATGCACCCAAGGGCGGGAAGGTGGTTTCAGATTCTATGTTAGGAGGGGCAGGGGCGGGAGAGGATCTGCTGGCTTTTGCAGAGGGAGGGGGGTTGGCATTGGTTGATGGTTGCTGCAGAGCAGGAGACCACATTTGGGTATTCTTACCTGAAGACATCGTCGACGTTGTGTGTGGTCGAAGGTTGTCCACGAGGAGCGGCGGGGCAAATATAAACAACTGTCGCGGACGCCAACGCTGGCAAAGCTCGAGCCAACCGTAATAGTACTAGCGGGAGATTGGTCACAGAGCAAACGAGTGAATTAGATACCTAGGTAGTCACTTCAAGTGAGAGATAGGCCGCGGGGTCGAGACCAAATTCGTGAACGATCAGTAAAGCAGCGTGGATTCAGTTTTTTCCTTTATTACACACCCTTAAATCAACCAGAAAATGCGCGGTGCTGTTGTTGTACATTCTAGCCCTTCAGAATCACGTGACCGGGTGAGCCTGTGGGACAGGAACGATGCCACAGCGGCGACTGAACATTCAAAAACTATCGCAAGAGTCAATAGTCGATAACGGCTTCAGATAAAAGATGCTTTAAAGCATCGTTTTGAGACCTTGTCGGCGTGGGAGTACGCACGTGCAGTGCATCTATGTTGCGAGATATCAGGTATCTATATATGGCATCCACAGCAGCTAATCGACGCGTCTTTAAAGAGGTAGTCTGTTTGTCTTGATTCGATGCGTGTTTGGCTTTTCGATTGGGAATCAAATTCATGACGACCACTCTCTCTAATAACCTATTCCTATTGGGATATGAGAACCGGTTGGCTGGTCCACTAAGCATCACCCCATTTCATATGTAACGAATGAGTGCGAGATGCGCGCACAATGAATACGATGCGTATATAGTATTTCTCAACGTGTCGCTTCTGGTCGCACCATCCGCGTTCTTATGCACGATTTCTCGTCAACATGCTCTACACCACTTTGTTTGCAGCAGCCATCTGGATTGGCGATGTGATCGCCCTTCCTCACATCCACAGAGACCATGAATTACAGACATGGACCAGTAAGTCTATCTGCAAAACACGCGGGCCTGCTACGTGACGTGACGCTTTCTAGATCAGTCTAACGCACGGAAGTATCCCTGATCGATTTGGCTGACTTCGCATTCGAGTAGCATGCTCTCACGATGACGAATGTTACTACGTCGCAGAAGATTCCAGCGGACCTCCAGACCTGACCCCCCATGATACCCGCTGCAATCCGAGCAACGCGAGCGAGGTCCAAGCCTTCGACAATGAGCAATGGAAGCATCTTTTCACATGCACGTTTGCGGACGCCTGTCTGGATGTCGACGGTCACGGTGCATGTCGACTAAGTCGTAAGTATACCCCACACTCATGATAAACCCTCTGCATGATCTTGTATCTAACCCGCTGTCTCGCGATTGTAGGTAATTCATTTGAACTTCCGACAACCAACCCTGGTCCCTTAATCGATGGCGAGCCCGATGACGCACTCCGGATATCTACCAAATGCAATCCGCGGAATGATTCAGAAGTTTTGGGGTGGGATGGGAAGAAATGGAGTCCGAGTGGTGTCTGTTTACCACCCCTTGTCTGCAACGGATTTGGGTCTCCTACAGACTTTGCCTTTTGTGCGCGTAAGAGCGACCAGCCCCCCCAAGTATGGCTTCCAGTGGCTGTTACTTAGCGGGGCAATGAGTCGGAGTTTGTTTAGGCAAAGCGATTGCGATCATTGATCTGGTCGTTATTGCTTCGATTCGTGTTGCTCGGAGTCCATACGTTACTTTGATACATTGTGCTCAAATTGGGCTTACGTTTCTGTTCCCACGATTTGAGTGTAACAAAGCGTTGGTGCTTTCTACGACTTGAAGTCTGTCGAAATATTCAAGTTGTTGGATAGTCTGATTATCCATGTAAAGAGACTAATATGGAATCTGATTTATTGCTGCAAGACACACCCTATGAACCACCCGCTTCTAGCGTCCCTGAAGGTATATATGACAAAAGGTGTCTATGTTTTCTTATGCGCTGCTACTTTCAAACTCAATAACCACAGGATTGTTCGTATATTCCCAAATAGTGTTTAGCTGGAATGTCACTTCCACTTCTACTTAACTACAAGCGTGGGAGATGAACGAGGCTGTGCAACACAGCCACACCTAGATCACACACAATCTAGGCAGCAAATAAAAATTTAGAGACCTTATACATATATAAAGAAGTTATGGGAGTGGGAGCTATAGAGATTAGAGCTTGCAGACTATCAGGCTCTGTCCAGAATCACAAACCGCAGATCATGCCTCCTCCCCCATCAAAACCACCCCAACCCTGCCCCCACAAAACTTTACAACTCACACCCTCCCCCTTTGCACCTCTAGCAGGCTATACACAGCCTAGCAGCCCTGAATGCTTAGCAGCCCAACACTACACACCATCTTCCACAGCAGCGCGCAGCCGAAACAAACGCAAGCGAGACCCTACCGCTCAACCACCCCAGAAACCACAATCCAAAATCGAAATCGACAAAGAACCCACAACATTCCCAGCTCCACTGGTACTACCATATGACCAGTTAAACTACGACCCCGACGAAGAACCTCAGAGTTTGACGGAATGGGTTGAAGGCGAGCACAGGAATGTGGTTACGAAGGAGAGGAACGTGGTTTATGTAGTTGGGTATCCAGAAATCGGAGAGGAGTTAAAGGGAATAGGGATGAATGAGTGGGCGAAACCTCAAGTCGCCGGCACGAACAAAGGGGAAGAAGGAAAAGAGGAGGTGGAGCAGCCCGACATCGAAGAGATAGTGGAGTATCTTCAAGCGTTCTACCACGGACTCCGAGTCCAGCGTCTCGACACACAACTCACATACCTTCCCTGGACCACCAACGCCCGCGGGAAGAAAACTCCATCACGCACAAAACCAAAAACTTCTTCATCTTCTTCGTCCTCGACAACGCCCCACACAGTCCCAAAATACATCTCCCTCCACCACCCCCGAACCAAAACCTCAACACGGATCCGCGTCCGCCCCTCCCCCTCTATCCCTCCATCCCCACCCTTCCCCGTCCAACTCAACCTCAACGACCTCCTCGACGGTCTCCTGGCCATCCTCCCATCAGACGCCTACGCGATCCTCCTCCTAGTTAAACAAGACATCTACGAGTCCCCCGAGGACGACTTCTGCTGCGGCCGCGCATACGGCGGGTCCCGCATCGCCGTGGTGCAAACAGCGCGGTACCACCCGTCCCTGCACCCCAGCGGAAACGAACATGTATGGCCGATGAGCCACTGTAAAGCGTTCGTGAACGCTATTTGTGAGGGTGAGGAAAAAGGGCTAGGGAGCAAACCCGCTAGTAAAAAGGAGATGGAGATGTCGAGGGATGAGGGTGGAGGGGTTAGGAGGGCGATTTCGGCGGCGATGGCGGGTGGGGATGGGGGTCAGGAGGATAAGAGAGCCTTGTGGACGTCGAGAGTGGCGCAGACGGCTTCACATGAGTTGGGGCATTGCTTTGGGATGGCGCATTGTGTTTATTTTGCGTGTAATATGATGGGTACGGCGGGGATGGAGGAGGATTTTAGGTGTCCGCCGTATTTTTGTCCTGTGTGTCAGGTCAAGTTGGGGTATGCGGTTGGGGAGGGTACTTTGGATCAACGTGAATACGAGAAGAGGAGGTTGGAAGGTTTACGAGGGTTTTGTAAGGGGAACGGGAGGGAGAAGGCGCTTATGTGGAGGGCGTTGGGTGGGTGGGTTGATGCTAGGCTTGAGAGTCTTTAAGTCGAGTTGAGTACAATAAATCTACAGCATGTCAAAAATATATCCTCTTTATCTTCTCGCCCCTTTCATCATTCTCGAAAGAGAGTCTGTAAATCACTCGGGGTAAACCATCTTTCTCCCAACCCCCCCATCAACAACAACCTCCTGCCCCGTAACAAACCCACACCCAACCAGATACTCCACCGCCTTCGCAACATCCTCAACCTTCCCAACTCTCCCAGCAGGATGCCACTTCTGGTCCTCCTCACCTAACCCATCCTCCCACTTTACCCCCTTTCCATCTGCCTCCTCATTCTCATCCTCAACATGGACCCACCCAGGCAGAATAGCATTAACACGAATCCCATACCTCTCCCCCAACGAAACCGCCATGGCCTGCCCAAGCCCCAAAACCCCAGCTTTTGCAGCAGAGTACGCCTCGTGGTTAACTTCAGCCTGATACGCGCGCGTCGAAGAAATATTGATAATAGTCCCAGGAGATGCCCCATCGGCCGTGGAATTGCCTGCACGGAGCAACGGAACACAAAGCCTACTCAGTAAAAACGGGGCTGTAAGCCCAACCGCGATTTTGGTGTCCCATTCACGCATCACGGCGTCGTCGGCGTCTTCTATGCCGTCCTCCATACCCCGGTCTTCAGACCAGGTATGTGGCGTCGCGAAGGCGTTGTTGATTAGGACGTCGAGTTTTCCGTCAAAGACGTCGCGTACGTCGTGTATGGTTTCAGTGATGCGCTTGCGATCGCTGAGGTCGCATGATGCTGCTTTCCATTTTGGCGTCGATGATGAGGTGGGAGATGGGATCCACGATGGGGCTTGTGTTCTTACATGTGCTAGTTCGGATTCGTTGGAGTCGAGAATGTAGACTGAGTGGCCTGCGCGGAGGAAATGGCGGAAGAGGCCTCGGCCGATTCCCCGGGCGCCACCGGTTATGAGGATTCTCAAGGGGTGGGCGGTGGTTGTTGTTGCCATTGTTCAATGGTGGGATGGATGAAAGGATTGATTTGTGCTTAGGATTAGCTGTGATTCACTTGATCCAGTCATTCAAATTCCCTGGGTAGATGCTGATTGTCAGTCAGGTATGAAGCTTCCTTTGATAGGCATTTTTGAAAGCACTGTACGTTCCCTGTATCTCATATATGACGTCACAGATAGAAAACTTTTATCACGTGAATGATCTATCCAATGTTCAATTTGAGAGTACATGGTATTAAGTATGTGTATCTGAGAGAATAAACTGTCTAGTGGCAGGTATACAACATCGCTGGGGAACGGGGTATCACATATGGAAAAAGGAGAGCAATTACATAGGAGCCTCTATAAAATTAAAGAAAAACAAAGACAAAGGGAAGCAAGTAGAGCAGAAAAGTAGAGCGGAAGGACTCGCCTTTACCGACAATAAATTATAGTCTCACAAAAAAGAGATCACTCAAACTTCTGCAGGGGGCCCTCCTTGACATCGGCTGTTTGACGGACCCCATCGACTTTTCTTCCATGGATAGGTTGTCCGTTTCCCTCAAGACTGGCCTTGAAGACACCAGGCAATGTATGCTTAGGTAGTGCTTGATCTCTAGCATCGGCAACTTCGTACTCCTCAGGGATAATTGGCTGGATAGCTCCGTTACTCAACTTCTTTTCCTTTGACTGCTGAGGAGCGGGGGGTGCGGAAGCTATTCTGCGCACATCTTGCACATCATCCATATCCTTATCATCTTGAGCGATCTGCTCATCCGCGGTGTGCTGGAGACCATTGATTGGCATGGAAGCTGTTTTTTGCACCTTCGGATCACTCGTGGGAGAGCCTTTGGGAGTAGTTGGTCTGGGACCCTTCATGGGAATGCGATTCCCTTCGCTGTGCTTACTGTGACCGAGAAGGGCGGCACGGAATCCTGACCTACTGTCTTTTCTTTCCTGTTTGATTTGCGGTTGCAGGTCTTGCCATTTCTTGCTTACTCGTTCTTCAATGTCCGCTCGTTGTTCGTTTCGAGTGTCAATGTCCTTGTCGGGGTCCGAAGTGGTGCGACGAGGCGCGAGTTGCTCGAGCTCAGTGTGTCCTTGAATGATGCGGGCCCGCCTGAGAAAATTGGTAGGGCGATGCTTCTTCATGTACTCTTCGTCTAGCCCTTTCATGAAGTACGCACCAGGGCCAATGAAAGCTGCAATATCTTTGAGAACGAACCCTCCAATCCCAAATCCAACACCACGGGCAAATCCTAGTACGCCATGGTTCTTCGCTCCGCGGTAAGGCTGCATCCATAACCCACTGACTCCATCCCGGACACCGTATACGAGTTCATCGCGCCCAGCACGAACACCTGAATGAAAGCCTGTGATGCGTGGAGGCCTTCGAACCGTTTCATCGCCATACAAGCGGGGTGCGTTGTGAAAGCCTTGAGCCATGGCCACTGAGAATTTCATGGGAGATTTAAGAATCGCGCCGCCAGTCTTTTTGAAGCCATGTTCCGCTTCGTGGGCAAATTCTTCAGCCAACTCCTCATCAGGCTCGGAGAGCTGAGACAAGGTTGAGGGATCACGCTTCATTTGGCCGGGCCTGGCAGGTTTCCCCTCGGTTTTCGCGTTTTCCTCCTCACTATCCTTTTCTCTCTTGACTCCATTGGTACTCGAGACATTCTTTCCAGCATTTGAAATGCCTTTGTTCGCCCTTTCCAATGTCTCGCGCTTCTTCTTCTGACGTTTCTGAACCCTGTTCTTCTTCTCTCGGTATTGTTCATGTCTTTTCACGCTTTTACCCATTTGCACTGGAATCGATCCAACACCGGTAGCAACATCGGTGACTGTATCCACCAGTGCACCCCAGATTCCCGTCAAAGGCTCACCGGGACCGCCGAAATCATTCCATTCGAAATGTCTAAGCAAGCGAAGTTCGTTCCACTTGATCTTTCGCCACTCCACAAGAAGTTCCGCGGCAAGCGCACTGAGTCTTATTGATGTGTTCTTCATTCGCCATACGGCAGTATGCGTAGGTAGAAGTGAGCAGCGCATTGTGTCGTTGTCGCGTAACGGCAGACTGCGATGGAAAGATCGTACAGCGTTCAATGCACCGTCGCCTTCTTTCGCAATACTGTCGGCAATCTCTTGCACGTTCTTCTTAGCCTCGTCAGTGAGACATTGTTTGATACCTTCCGCCAGGCGCTCTACGGTGAGCTTCTTGTAGGGTATGCAGTCGTGTGCGCCGGCTTTAGCCTTGGACACCATCGCACCCCAAAATGGCTGGTCACCAAAGAAGGGTACGATCATGGTTGGCACACCGCATTTGAGTCCGGCTGCAGTGGTTCCAGCACCTCCATGGTGTACAACCGCAGCTACTTTTGGGAACAGCCAATCGTGAGGGGTGTTCTCGAGCATGAACACATTCTCTGGTGCATTGTCATTACTACCAAAACCACCCCAACCTTTAGATACCAGTGCACGAACACCAGCAAGCTCTACAGCTTTATAAATCATCTGGGTGAAAGCATCCGGATCATCGACGACGATTGAGCCGAAGCCGATGTAGATTGGTGGTGGTCCGGCCTCCAAGAATTTCACAAGCTCGTCGGGAGGCGTGAAAGACGAGGCAAGATCAAGGAAGACGAAGCCAGAGACTTCAATTTCCGAACCCCAATCCGAAGGCTTTGGGACCAATCCCGGACTCCACATGTACGTGTACGGGACTTTGAGT
Organism: Periconia digitata; assembly: GCA_948474695.1. Lineage (NCBI taxonomy): Eukaryota > Fungi > Ascomycota > Dothideomycetes > Pleosporales > Periconiaceae > Periconia > Periconia digitata. The sequence continues at coordinate 1,570,091 of CAOQHR010000004.1, read as the reverse complement.
CGATAAAGTTGGCCTGGGGCCCATACTACCAAGGGTTGTAAGCGACATAGACAGCTAATAATCGCGGAGTGCACCTACGCGTTGAGACCTCTTCCAGAAACAGGGTGTGTTGTCGGAATCGGTTAATCAAGTCTCCAAGCCCCTGCCAAGTCATCATTTCGACTAATGGATAACTCATGAAGTTTGTATATTTAGCGTCGACATTGCTCGTCTTTATATTCGCTAGGGGGTGTGGGAAATGCGTAGTTGGGGAGTATGGGAAACTGTGAAGGTCAGCGCGAGCCCAGTGAAATTAGAGCAGCAGGGACATACGTAAACATCATGTGCAATGGCACACCCAAGCGTTCGGCGATGTGTGGCGGAGCGAAACTAGGTGGGTTCGCAATGATAGCATCACATATGAATGGAATCCGCTCTCCCACTACATATCTTGTCAGTGTCTGCAGTTAAAAGGGGTCGGGAATGCTTACTCATTTTCAGATTCGCCTGGTCGGTTTCATCATCTGTAGCATTGATACAGGCCCTCCACATGCCTTCAAACATTTCGAACATGGCTGCTCTTCGTTTGCCCACCTCACCACCTTTGACGGTCTCCAGATTAGGGATCAATCCTGGGTTTTTGACCATAAAGGCCATGAGTTCGGACGGATCGCCTCCGATGGAGAAGAACTCGAGACCGGAATCTTTTTCGACAAATTGTTTGAAGGCAGGGTGTGTGGCTATACGCACACGGTGACCGTAATCTTCTTTCAGGATCTTGCCAATGCGAAGGAAGGGCTGTATGTCACCTCTTGACCCAATGACAATGACAACGATGTTGAGACGCACGCGTCGTTCGGGATCTTCCATTATGTCGTCTTCGTGCGTGATCTTGCCAGCGTCGGAGCGTGGGACAACGTCGAGCTGATCTTCTTCATCCGTGCCCCCAAAATGTTTCCTTATCCCTGCACCCAGGGTCTTTGCGATATAGCCGCTGTTGAGCGTCTCATTGATGGACAAGCGTAGCCTGCCGTCCCGTTTTGACACTTTTCCTGACGTGTTGACGTTCTCATTGCTAATCTTGAGACGGTGGAAAGGTGCAGAACCTCGACGGGTATTCCTTTTACTCTTGGTATCGGCACCTACACCACTGTAGGCTTGTTGATCTTTCCTTGCGTCTTTATCGTCATCATCGTCGTCGGATGAGGAGGCTGAAGAGGAAGAGCTGGAGTCGGACATGTACGGATCAAAAGCCAGTCTGTTTGGGCGCTCGAGGTGAGGCAGACGCTCCCCTACAGATCCGGCTCGCTGAAGATCAGGGTCTCTTTTCACGGTGGCTGCGGCAGGACGTTCGGTCGCAAATTTGTGGGCAAAAGGACGCGGAGGTGGCATCGTTTGACGGTCCTCACCGCCAACAGCAGGCGGCGGCATTACGTTGCTGTGAGCTTGGCCGGATGTGGGGGGATGTGAAGACCAGGTGTGATGGTGCTGGGATGGAGACGGCGTGGCATGGTGGGTGACGGAATGGACAGGTTCGGGAGACGTGGACGGAAACTCTGGCTCGTGGAGAGCGATTGCTGTGAGAATGGGAGGCGAAAGTCCATGGCTGTCGTCAGCCATGGCCCTAGACAAGCATATAGAATGTTCACAGGGAAGATGGGTGTTTCGTCTAGCTGGGTGTCTAAACTAGAAACACAGTGAGCCGATCGATGTGGGGAAGGAAGGAATCAAGACAAAACTAGACAAGGGGGTAGTGAATGAGGCGAGGGAGGGAATAACGGAAAGGCAAGTAAAGCACGAACATGATGTAGTTTTTCTCCCGATGGACGACACATGGGAAAGTGAATTTCCCGTGGCGTCACAACGTCGACGCCCAGGCACGGTTCCCAGTTTCTGGATCGCTCCTAGCTTCCGCCCGCCTTGCCGAGTCTCGATCCCTGCAGCTGATGTCACCACAGACATTTGCATTACATCCAGACTCCCCATCGACAGTGAATGTCGTCTCGATTCGAGTCTCGTGATCGCGTTCATACGTACCTTGGTTGTTGTATATACACTATCCCCGGTGCCGTATGTTCCACACATACTCATTTAGACCCCCAAAAGAGGTACCCGACCGCCCTCACCACATCAAGTGCCCATCCCCCCCAACCACGAGCTGCCTGGACTGCATTCAACGCTTTGGCGATGTTCCGGTTAAAAGCATCTTGTTCGTGCCAATCATCTGCATACGGTTCCCATAGCGCTTTGACTTCGCTGCCCGGAGTCCCGTAATCAACCACTTTCCACTCGCCCTGGTCGTCCTGTTTGAGCGACGCCTTGGGTCCAACCACGAGAGCCCGGCCAAGTATTCGAGAATCAGACACGAATCGCGTTGCCGCTTCGACCACGTCTTCGACTTTGCCCATTCCACCCCCTGCGAGGAAAATTCTTACGGGAAGCTTGAGGATCGGTGTATCGATGAAGTAGGGACACACCATATTAATTCGTATACCGTGCACATGCGTAGTCGCACGCAGAGAACGAAAGAGGCCGAGGACGGCATGCTTGGTGGCTCCGTACTGAGGTGACAGTGAAAGTGGCGCCCTGAATATAATCATCAGTAAATCTGGGGCGCATTTTCGTGCCGCCTTGCTCCAAGGGTATAGCTCACAGGGAAGCTAAAGAACCTATGAGCAATATATGTCTATCGCGAGGTTGTCGCTGGTCCGAATCGATACTGCAAGCCTTCGCGCCTGGGTTTCGCGGCAGCCAGTAGTAAGCCAGATGCACAGAATAAGCCACGCCAACAAAGTTGACGTCTATCGTCTTAACATTCGGTGCCTTTGGTTCTGCGGCGCTCAGATCCTTGGGGTGAAGCAATTCATCCGGCTCGGGGGCGATACCTGCATTCGCTACCACAGTATCAATGCCCCCATGAGGACTCAACCTGACCGCCTCTTTGAACAAATTCACCTGCGACTGCCAGTCTGTGACATCGCAATGAACGAAGTGAACATTGTCTTTGCCAGTCTCTTTTCGAATCTGGCGAGCCAATGCATCGCCTTTCTCGACATTGATATCGCCCATGATGACATTGGCTCCGTTGTTGGCCCATTCTCGCACAAACCCTGCCCCGAACCCACTGGCCCCTCCCGTCACCACAATAGTCTTGCCCTTGACCCTGCTGGCGTCGTATGGAAGAGAAACGTCCAAGGGAGGGGATTGCCGAATAGCAGCTGAAAGCCCATTGGGATCATGCGAGGGCGTCTCCATTGTGAACCTGGGGAACCACGTTGCTGTCCACGACGATGGTGGAAAAGTCAGCCGTACAAAGAAGGCAAGCTAACGTCGGCCGCTTGCTTGCGTCTCCAAGAGATGCACCGTGGCCAGCTCGTATAGCTTCGTATTGCTGACCTCTGGACTGCAGCGAGAGATCAAGGGACCATCTCGCTTAAGCCGCCGATCTCTTTTGTTCCTGCGCCCGACAGACCGACCCCGCCGCCATGACCCCACATACCTTCATTCACCTCGTCTCGATTTTGCGCCTCTGTTCGTACTGACTATGAAGATACCGCGGTAGCCATTCCAACTCAACTCGACTTCCAGCCCAGACGCAATTCCTTCCAGCGACATAGCTACATCCCACCAGTTGACCATCGCGATGCCTCCCACAAACCTCTCCCCATCTACCTATCTAGTCGCAACGCTGTTCTACAAGGTCAATACGCCGCATTACTTCCCCCACCCAGATGCCTCGCCTCGATCTCCTACCGACCCTATCCCCTCCGCATCCCTCGAGCGACTCAAAGATGGCGCCATCCCCACCGACAACCTCTCCTCGTATCCTCTAGAACCCCCAACACCAGGCCCGAACCCCCTAGACCACCTCTACGGCAGCTACATCACACGGAACTGTCTGACCGACTTCTCTTCAACGTTGGCTACCATAATCCCCCACCTCTCCCAAGACGCCATTGAGAACCGAAATCTTCAGCAAGATAAATTCTGCAAGGTCGTCGAGGCTCGCTTCCCGTTTTCCCCATCCGCGGACATAACATTGGAGACAATAAGAAGGCATGAGAATATTTCTCGCTTTGAACGGGAATGGAATGTCGAGGTGGTATTCCAGACGGATAACGTCCACCGTCGCTACAAGCGGCTTGCCGTTTTCGACATGGACAGCACCCTCATCCAGCAGGAAGTCATTGACGAGATCGCCGCCCTCATTGGAGTACAAGATCAAGTCTCAGCCATAACCGCAGCAGCCATGAACGGCGAACTGGACTTTGAAGCAAGTCTCCGCGCTAGATGTAAATTGTTGACGGGCGTCCCAAGCAGTGTCTGGGAAACGCTCAAAGACAGAATCACCATGAACGAAGGCGTTCCAGAACTTCTCAGAGCGTTGAAGAGATTGGGTTTCAAAACTGCCGTGTTGAGCGGTGGTTTCACACCTCTGGCGGAATGGATGGCAGGGAGGTTGGGACTCGACTACGCTTTCGCGAACAATTTGGTCGTCTCATCAGATGGCCAGACTCTCACTGGCGAGCTCACCGGCGAGATCGTACACGCGGAGAAGAAGCGTCAGCATGTCTTGGAGATCGCCGAGAAAGAGGGGATTTTGCTCGAACAGGCTGTGTGTATAGGTGACGGTGCAAACGATCTTCCCATGATGGGCGTCGCTGGGCTCGGTGTAGCGTTTCACGCAAAACCAAAGGTGCAGATGCAGGCACCCGCGCGGTTGAACTCCAAGAGCATGCTGGATGTTTTGTATTTGTTTGGTATCACCCGCGAAGAGCAGGAGGTTTTGATACGGTGACCCCGTATATGTCAGCGCAGCAGCTCGTTCTTCCGCATAGTATCTAATTATATGAAACCAATTTCCTCAATTCCTCCAGATCTGCATCTTCCAATGACTTTACATCCTGGGTGAATAGCATAGGAAGTGACAATGGAACTTTGGATCGATAACACGCATTGCTATTTTCGAGGTGGCAGTTGATAGAGCGCATAGCACAGATGCGGAGCTCATCTGATGGCGACGAGAGACGATCGGTACAGACCTTCTATTAATACTGATATCTGTACTCTTTCATTTCACTGTATGCATCAGATATCTTCTAATATGGCTTTCTGTATAAATTATACTAAATTGGAGTTTGGGTGATCCTACACATAGCAGAGATCGAGGGGTACCCCTTGTGGCTTTCTGTATAGCATTACTTAATTCTAAGGGGTTTTTTTATTGGAAGTTACAGTGTTTCCTACACTCAAAAAGGCTGATAAAAATGATTTGACAAAAAGCAGGCAGTGACAAAAAGGTTCACGAAAGTTTTTGCTTTCGGCACCGGGCCAGGGAGCAACCCAAAAGGCCAAGTCAAAAAGGGACGCTAGCGCCCATTACTTGATTTTACAGGCTGCCCAAATAATGAATGTCTCGATTGCTCGGATTTATTCTCCGTCGTACGTCAGTTTTCGACCTCACTGGTAATTAAATACTCGATACATGTGTGTGAAGTCTGACGAGACGATAGCCGTGTTGTATATGTACATCCTGCGCCTACCTCTCTTGTAACCACACGTGACCATGCTAGTGCTTAATTTAATATTTAATTCACTATTGACGCTGACCAACCTCCGCTGCTATTTATTATCTACCTTAAACCGACAACCCAAATCACTGGTCAAGATCCAGAGCAGTTCTTCCACGCACGACTTACTAAGCGGTCAGTGCGTCAAACTCTGGTGTCACGGGCTTGCAACGACTCGGTACCCCCGAGTATATGTACGAGTATACGTACTATCACATCCACGTCCCACAAACAACAACTTCGGATAAACCTGCCAGTTATGGACGAGAAAGCGGTCAACCGCTGGGGTACGTACCGCTCTACTATCTTAAACTTCAATCAATCCACCTCCCCTCTGACTCGTCACTATCATACAGACGACGGAACCGTCTCGAAACTTGGCTCTCCAGAGCATCCCCTCTTACTTCACACGGCAATGTTCAATGTGTGCCAGACACCCATAACGGTGTCATGCGGAGGGCCTATTAAGATCAAGGACGGGAAGTCGTCGACAATCCGTTCGGCTTTTCCCGTCACACTGGAAATTAAATTTGACGATACATTCGATATCATACCGGCTGTTCCATTGAATTCTTCCTTCAGGGAAGGATGGTACAAATTGCCAGATGAGATAAAGTTGATGATCCTTTCATTCGCCGGTGACACAATCTATGAAACGGATGACAATGAGATGTGGGACGTGTTCAAGTACTCCGATGTCATGGACATTCCCAATTCAGTCTTAGCAAAGTTTCTCAGGTGCCGGGGTGATATTGCACGCCTTGGCAGAGAAGCCTTCTATAGGGTTCACACCTTTCAAGTCTGCCTAGATGAACATAAGTTCTTCTACCCAAAACAGTCGGTCAATCAATTCATTCGCTACTTGGAGATCAAAGTCGGGGTATATCTAGAATACGATCAATGGAGAAAGTTAAAGGATCTCGCTGCAGGTAGCTACGGTTTCGGTAATCTGAAATACATCGAACTCATAGTGGTCTGGGATTGGGATAGTATCGCCAATGCTTATGATGAGTACGATATATTCAAAAACAGTATGGATGGAGGGGTAAGTTCAAACTTTGTTCCCTTGCTGTAATCTTCACTAACAAGTTCATTTAGCACCCTCCCATCTTGCCCCGCGAACCAATCCAGTTTAATTCAAGGGGAACCGTATCAGATGACTACCATGACGTAGCCTTTGATCCCCAGGACGCTGCCAAGTACGAGGTCCCTATAAGGGTGTACATGGAGAAACTGCGAAATTTGGTCCAATTTCGCCAGGAATAAGTCGCTGGATCAGATCAGGTGTTTTGGCCTTCGAGGGTTAGAACAAGGGGACAATCGACTTGAGAATGTCATGTCTTTTGATTGACCTGCTGCTACAAAGATGGATATGCTTTTCGTTGGTCTAGTCTACAACCTCTTCCCGCTTTATTGCGTTATGGTGGTTATTAATCATGCCGAGGTTATGATCCGCCCACCTCATAACACACACAATTGTATGTAGAGAGAGTGGTGGGACATGTAACATGTACTCCTGCAATCGAGAATGATCAGAATGTTATATTGGATTCAAGAATGTTGGAATACTACTTGTTGATTCTTTGTACATCCTAATCCACTTGCTCTCGTGCAAAACTGGAAGTATTGGTACATGGGTGTAGCTGCACAGAACTCTTGAGACAGTTTGCTGTGTTTGGTTGTGATCAACAATATGAACAATGACGAGGGACATGGCCTTGACGCCTCGAGAGATCTATCATATTACAGGTCTGTGATTCATGGGAACTCTTCGCCATCAAAATTTGATGTGATATAAATCTGCTTTTTCTTTTCCCTTCATCCAACTAGGATTGGCAGAAGACCTACCTATAGACGACCGGCGTACACTCGAGCAAAACATAACCGACATCGAGTCTACCCAAGGCACACAACAGCAACAGCAACAGCAACAGCACCATCATATCCAGTCTCACTCGCAAAAAAACCCAATCAAAATTTGAATATCCATCGTATTTCATTTTGCCCACCGAACCCCCCAAGAAGCCATACTAGCATCTACATTCCACCCCCTTCTTACTAACGCCAAGATACTTGACGCCCTTGTACGGCGTAACTCCACTCCCCAACCCAGAACTCCTCTTCATATCCACGCCCAAGCTCTCGACTTTGATCCCACTAGGCAGCCACCCTTTGACGGAGAAACTCACCGTCGCGCACGACGGCATCAGCACCTTCATTTTCTTCCGCTCGGTCTCAACATTCGGCGGTTTCGAAGTAGGTTTACTTCCGCGTGGGTGATTGGAGGAAGAAGAAGATTGGTACGAGCCCGCAGCATCGTCATCGTAATCATACGTATTCGTAGACAGCGCGCCTGCGCCGCCATTCTCAGCATCATGCAAGTCGTCGGCGTCGGCGCCGACGACGGTCCCGCGTAGGGTAGCGTCGAGCGAGGTGCCGCTACCGCGGTCGTTGGCCATGAGGGCGTTGAGCTCGCGGGAGGTGAGGCGCCACTCGATGCCGCGGTCGCCGGGGGCGTAGCCGGCTTCGCCAGCGCTGCGGGAGACGCGGAGGTCGGTTACGTTCTTGACGCTGGCGGGTAGCGGGATGTGAACGGTCATGGACTCGACGGTGGGGGCGGCGGTTGTGCCTTGTGTTGCTGATGATGCGAAACCTGCGCCGCTAAGGCCGCGGCCGCCTCCTCCGCGACTTGATGGTCCGCTGTTGGAAAGGGCGGAGGAGGATTTGGAGCCGGCGAAGCGCGGATTTAAGTGGAGTTTTACTTCGAAGTCGGATGCAGAGGGGCCGAGGGCGGTTTGGACGCTCACGGTTGCTGGTATATTTAGTTTTGGGCTGGATTTTAGGGTGGTGGTGGTCGAGAAGGCTTCTAGAGCTGCTGGGCCTAGTAGATCGACTTCGTATGCTGCGAGGAGAAACCGTCCGTCTGGGGGCACAAAGCTCAAGTCTCCCGGTCTATCTTTCCACCGGTTGAGTCGCACACAGGGGTGAAAGACTGGTAATGCGATGGTGTTTGCCGGACCTCCTGGGCATCCGAGTTGAAGATTCAGATCGGGGACCCCAGATACCTTTGCAGTGAAGGCAATGGAGCCGTTTGCGATAGCGGCCAGTGGTCTTCCTGAAGGAGACAAGGTGACATTGAGCGTCTCCACTATATCCACATACATCTCATTGCTCGTGTGCCGTACGTTCGCTCTTCTCCAGGGTACAGTACTCGCAGCCTGTGAAGCTCCACCAGGTCCTCCGCTGGGACCTAAACGTGGACTGGCGCCTCTCGCGAGAGAAAATGATCCACCACTATTGCCAGCTGTCAAACTACTTGGTGTTGAACTGGGCAAACCGACTCCACCGAGCAGGCTTTTGATGAAGTTGGGCGCCTCGACAACATCTCTCAGCGCATTCGGTTCGGTGCAGCTGATGACGCCGCCATCGACCATCTCATTGAGCAGCTGGGCCACGACATCGTAGTTGGCTTCGATTTTGCTCGCGAGCAGAGGAGCGCCGAGAAAGTCTTCCAGGGCGTCGGCGGTGCGGTGCAGGAACTCGAGGATCTGGAGGGGTTCGGTGTCGGTAGAGCACGGGCACAGGAAGAGAAGTTGGTCTTGTATTATAGAGTACAGAAGCGTCGAGGGGTTCGTGTTTGGAAGATAGATGAGGGAGGGTCGTGGAGAGGGGTGCGCGAGGTAGAGCGGGAGAAGGGTGCTGGATGCTGGGGGTCGGCCGTTATATGTATGATCGAGGAGCGGTGTGCTGTAGCTTTTGTTAGCCCTCGAATCAGGGGAGCATACAGGAAAGGGCGAGGACTTGCTTATGCTCATCGAAGATGTAGAGCGCTTCTATTGTGCTCATATCTCCTCGAGTGCCCAACCTCACGGGGGTGAAAGTAACGTACCGGTAGTGGGGCTGGTTGGTTGAATGTACGGTAGAAGCAGCTTAGGCGGGGTCTACCAAGCTCTCCACAGCTCACTGGCTTGCTACTTTGTGTTGCAGGCGATATTGTTAATGCCAAAATTTATCTCCTCGTCGCGGTCTGATTCCGAAATCCTATGGTTCTCTGAGTTCTCACATTTACAATTTATTTCTGTTGAATCTTCGAATTGAGCGCGCCATCCCATCCAACCCCATATAAATAATCAGGTCACAGCTGGTCTGTGCGAAGTACCCTTCAACACCACTTACCATCCGATCAACGCCTCACCTCACATCCTCACCTCCGCAAGAGTCCGCACACCATCCATAAAACCCGCCATGGGCGACTCCGTACCCACCTTCAAGGAGGCCCTCAAGCGAGACAGAGCCGAATTCGACGACTGCACCCCCTGTCGCGTCGTAGGTGCGCATCTACCCTCCTCTATCACTTACCACACGCCTGAGCAGAGCAGTTGAACTCACCACGACACCGCTGTCGCGAGAATAGGCACTGTTACATTCTTGGGCCTGGGCGCCTTTACCTACGTTTCCGGGCACGCGCAGCTTAGCGCGCAAGAGGAGGTGATCCGCAAGAGCAAGAGCGTGTTCGGCATGGCGAGTCGACGTGCCGGTATAACAGGAATGGCTGCTGCCATGGTGGGCACAGGGCTGTATCGGTGGTTCGTTTAGGTCGTGGTGTCTGTGTGTAGCTTTCGAATCAGGCGTTCCGGGTCTCTAAATTCACACACGCGGAAAGAGTGCATGCGAGATGGTGTAAGAATAACATTGTACAATATTCACTTGCGAAAAATTACAAAAAATTCAGAGGTGAACTATCGATGTAGAACCTCGAGGTCGCACAAATCGGGAGAGAATGATATATGTATCGAGATATCCACCTATCCGCCCATAAGCCTCCTCTCCCTCAATCCTAATTACACATCCTCCTCCTCGTTACTCATGTCCGTGGTATCAGATGAGAAGCTCGAGGAAAAATATACGCCCATGCAAATGCAATCTATCCCTGCGTGCATGATGCCAGCCCCCCTAATAAATGCTGCCAGTGTACCGTCTTGTGGAAAACGCCGTTTCGCTTGGATATGATGCAATATAAAAAATGCCATTATGGTTCGTGTCGAACTCGTGAGTAGTGCGCTCGGTTTGACGCTAAGACATTCGCCCTCTTTTGGGCCCACCACCAGGCCCGTCTCGCCGATCGTTCATGTCAATATTGAAGAAGTCGTGCATGATCTTTCGTTTCTGTCCTGCCCCAGATCCACTCGCTAGGTTGACAATGTTCTGGGCAGCCGATTGTCGCAGACTACGGGACGAGGAGCGGTGGGATGTACGGCGTGGCGTGGGGAAAGCACGGCGTGCCGCGGCAGGGAGGTCGTACGGGGTGTTTTCGGGTGATTGATTGGTCGGGTACGCGTGCGGAGAGCTGAAGTTGAACATGGTGGATAATGGTGTCATATCAGCGTCGTTGGACGGTTCGGTGGCTGCTGGTGGTGGTGCGGAATCCGAGCGATGCGCTGGGTCTAGGGCCGGCTCCACAGATCTTGTTTCTTCCGGGCTGGAATTCCTTTCCATGACAGGGGAAGAGCTACGTGCCCTTTTTTCTTCCTCGTCATCGCTATCGCCGGTCAATTGTACAGGCAAAGATCCGTCCAGGCGCTCTGTGGCCCACTGTCGTATACGCCAACCCTCGCCATCACTCACACCCAAGTTTTCTTTGTCAAGAAACCCAAGAAGATCCTCCAGAGCATCCTGATATCCGTCAGAGCGAGAGCGGTCGATATCCGCAAGAGCGGCTTTGTACAAATTGGTGACTGTGAGGGCGGCGCTTCGGAACGATTGGTGGGTGTCAGGTTGCGGCGTCGGCTGACGTCGCCTCGTCTTAGGAAGCGACGTGTTGAGACTACGCATCGAGTCCATAGTTGAAGAGGGCTGTACGTCCGATTCTTTGAGCAAATGACTCTGGGGGGTAACGTAGCGGAGATTTTATCGGGAAGAGAATGTTCCGAAGAGCTCCCGGCGGGCAGGCTCTGGTGTTGTGGGCTGGGTCAAAGGCGGCGGTGGCCAGGCCAGGTGGAGGGATGTTTGAAGTCTGCGAGCACCAAGCTTGTTAGACTGAGACGTTCGTACACGACCAGTAGGTTAAAGAGTGTGGAGTGGTTGAGTGTAAGAGGTCAGGTGGTTGTGAGATGTGGAGGGTTGACAAGTGCATGTAGTCGGCATGTCGCAGCGGGGTCCGCCCGGGTTAGCAGGTGCTAAAAGCTTCCACGTGGTTGGGCGACTTAGTCAGCGAGTTCCCTGTTCATCTCACCTCCCACCTCCCATGGGGAGATACAAGTGACCACATGTGAATGGAGCCAGAGGCCTATAATGGGGTATGCCTTCTGTCCTGCCACCGATGATCACATGTTCCATGAGAGCTCCTATTGAATGCCTGCCCGTAGAGCTGGTCGACCTTATCGTTACTAATTTCTCTCTGGTACGTCTTCCGGGGTACACGGGGCACTGCAATATACCAAGTTGATAATCGATGTTGCATTCCGGTTGTGCTTTACTGACTTTGCCAACCTGACTGTAGGCAGACTACCAGAATGTTCGTCTTGCCTCAAAACAGCTTATATACCTGACACTGTCATCCTTTCGTGATCGCTACTTTACACGCCGCACTACCACTCTAGCATCCTCGTCGCTGGACCGCTTGATCAGGGTTTCAGCATGTCGTCACCTAGCTGACGCAGTCCTTTATCTGGATGTCAAACTCCTTAATCGCGCCGACTATGAAAATCTGCTGCAAATTAGCCGCGTGGGTATATATCCTCCACCTAAGCGATTTGCACGGGTTCCGCAAGTCAAAGCCGATGAGATTAGCCAGGAAGCCCGATTATTTGAGTACATGCGGCGCGATGAGGACCCGAAAATTGTCATCGACAAGCTCGCACGCGCGCTCCGCCGCCTGCGTCATCTTGAATCTGTCCGTATGAGAGTGAATGGAACTACTGTCGCCAGCGTACCGAGTGAAGTGTATGATGATCACGCTTTCTTGGCTTCGTCCTTCACAGCTATCGTGGGCGCATTGTCAAAAAGCGAGTTAAAGATCAAAGAGCTTTATACTATAAAGGGTACAAGCATTCGTGCGACCACGAAGTCAGCAAACTTGAGCTATAGGGCATTCGCCTTGCCTTCCTACGTCTCTTCATCGTTGACGCAAGCTTTTTGTTCGTTGCGAACACTTGGACTGTCACTCTGCACCGACTATATGGATTCCCGTGTGCCTGGTTGGGAGAAAAGCATATGCAGTTTTATTGGATCCGCCTCCGCCCTGGAAGAGCTGGTGCTTTGCACGCAGTTGAATTATGGGCTACCTCAGTGGAGAGTTGCTGTCATCCACGCGTTGGCACGCTCCGTGCGTCTACGTGCTCTCACAACACTTCAGATACATGGGTTTCATGTTACCATGTCTGACATGAGGGAATTTATACGCGCACACTCATCAACCCTTCGTAAACTTACCATTCGCAAGTGCCATATGCTAGAGGATACATGGAAATCACTATTGGCCTCGTTTCAGGGATTGGACCTAGAGTATATGCGTCTCGTCAAACTTCAGCAGCAATCAATCCCGAAACATATGTATTGGATGCCTCCCACAGGAGAAAAAAAGAATAAAATTGTCTTGGATATCAGGGGAAAATTGCCGACCAAGCGGATGGATGAAATGCTAGCAGATGCCATCGAGACTCTTGTTTCCTCTGTGCCTTTGCACGAAGCTTTGGATTCCTAGGATCCCCAACTACTCAAATTTGTCTATCCGTCCTCTTTGGTGTGTGATTTGGAGAACCCGTCTCGGTAGTGTCAAGGATGCTTCCAGTGTAGATATGATGCGACTTTGGATCTGTGTGGGAACGACGCTGTTCGGATTCTTCCATCAACTCATTTCTTTTTCGAGTCCTGTCCGCGGCTTGGCCCATTCCGAATCATTTTTTTGCATTGAATCGTCATCTTCTTCCAGCTTGTTGAGATACAAACGGAAGCCGACCATAGCGAGAGTAATGACGACTGCAACGACTGGAACGATGGATCCGACACCGGCGGTGAAAGCTGCGGAGGGAGGAGGCGATATATTGGGGCGTTTTGAAGATGAGAACTCCTTCTTTGCGGCAGATTTTGAAGTCGAGTTCGATGATGAAGTTGAGTTGAACGCGTGCTCCATTTTGCCGGCTTTGTGAGATTTAACGTCCGTGTCGCCCCCGACGGAGTCTAAAAGAGCGGAAGCTATCGCAGAAGTCGGGTCATCGTTGATGGTACCAGCGACGACCAAAGAAATACACAGGAACGCTACGAGTAAAAAGAGTGTTGTGGGAGACATTGTGACGAACGCCTAAGGTCTCCAGAATAGCGCGAGGAGCTGCTTCTATATCAAGCGACTATATGGTGCGTGGCTGAGTGGGTGTGCTGGACGCGTTTCGCATTTTCCGTACGGGGTATGACTTTGTCTAGAATATGGTAGCTTGGGTGCTGTTCGAATGTTCGGTACGCATGACAATTGGCACGAGCGTGCACCGGCAAGATGTTCAAACGTTTTAGAATGCGCCATTACCTACGGTTCAATCTATAAGGGGCGCTTATTGCACCGACTTCATGCCTCAGACCCGACAGCTGCCTCAGACCTCCGAACCTCATGTACCTCATCCCACCGTTGGAAAGTCTCGCAAATCCGCCAGGCTTCACTTTCCGCGATTTGACACGTTATCTCGATGTCACAATCAATTTTTTTTCAGCCCGTCGTTATTCACCCGTTGATCTTCGCGCCCTCGTCTGTGTTTACCCTCCCACAATTCACGCCATGGCCCGATGAGTCGATTTGAAGCAGTACACGTCGCAGGCTTTATCCACTTATCAGCATCCCCGTCCGCCTCCCGTCTTCTGGTGGGTAAAATCTAGACCTGTTTATATCTGACGTTCGCATAACAATGCGAAGGTTAATAATATTCTACGTTGTTTATTCTCTAGAATTGTTCTTTCATGCCAAAATAAGGTTTGGTGATTGGTCCGGGATGTGGCCGAATTAGCATGAATTGAGACTGATTATAGCCACCACCGCCACAGCTAGACCTACTTTAGTAAGCCTCATCGCGTGCGATGACGTACAGCATGTCATTCAGGCCCTCCACGATGCTCGCGCGAGGAGAAATTGCCCGACGCAACCTGGAGTGCATGCCTAAACATCACTTCTAGGCGTTGACTGTACTATGTATATATAAGGGACATTATATTCAGGTCTGATGTCCTCTATCCCCAGGAAATCAAATATCTAGGCCATTACGGTAGCTCGTTGTCCTGAAGCTCATCATGCTTCTACATGGACACAGTACAAATCGGAATATTTCAATCGTGCGAGAAGCATTTCTACAACATCCACCGTAGTTGAGCTTTACCGCATTCAGTAATGATAGACACACAAATGAGTTAAAACAGGATGGTGATTCGGCCCCTCGCAGCATGACTACCTAATCCAGTACAAAGTGTCTGTTGGCAGGATCAGTGAATCCTTTACATGCCCCTCTACCTTTGAATTGACGCCTATAGATTAACGGGGCGGGAGAGAATCAGTCCAAACACATTTGTGGTCGCTACATCACAGGAATCATACCAGTGCTACTTCCCACCAACTTCACACAACCATCGATATCCACATCCATTTTTCCAAGCAATACGCTTTCTACCAGCGAACAAGAAGAAGCATGGCGTTACAGCCCGTCGCACAACCCATCGGCATCTTCCTCCAATTCTTCGCGAAGCAGACCGAAACCCTGGTCCTCAAAGAGCGCCTCTTCTCGCTCAGCGGCGATTCCTTCACAGTCCACCTCCTCAACCACACCCCGCTCATTCAAATCGAAGGCGGCAAATGGTCATCGTGGTCCTCGAAGAGGAAAATTCTCGATCTGAAGGGGGTTCATCTCTTCACGCTCAAAAAGCTGAAATGGCATATGCACACCACGTTCACGATTGAGGACCCTAATGAGCAGGAGCTGATGGAAGTCAAAAACAGTTACAAGTGTGAGTGGGCCACGTTAGAGGGGGTTCTCTTTTTGGAGATGTGTGAATATGGAGTGAAATGTTTTACTGATTCAAGTGAGCAGTGACTGGTACGAAAGCGACGGCAAAGTTTGTGGGGCAGAACGGAAAGCAGGAGACGCTGCAGATGACGGGGAACTGGAGGAGCTCGAAAGCCGAGATTACGGATGAGTCGCAAGGTGGTAAGTCATCTGTCTTCTCTTACCACTTAAGAATCGTGGAGATTCTACGGCAGTGGCTACTCGCAACTGTCAATTGTCACGTACAAATAGACGCTAATGGTAGTCTTCATCAGGTGTAGTCATTGCGCGTATCAACCGCAGCAGCAAGGGGATGCTCATTGGTAAACAGACGTACAACGTGGATGTTGCGCCGGGTGTCGACCTAGCGCTGATGACGGCGCTATGCATATGCCTGGATGAGAAGCACAACGAGGGGGCGGCTGGAGCGGCTGCTGGCGGTGCTGCTGCTGGTGGTGCTGGCTGCTAAGGCGGGCTACTAATTGACATCATAGACTGATTGAGTTCCCCCGAGTCGGCGATTGACCTTGGGGTTTTTTTGGTCTCGTTTCCAGCGTTTAGTAGGCAATTCAACATCATTGTTCAAAAGAGCTTCGTTGCCACGGCATAGGAATAGTGTCTTCTGATCAGGCCATGGTTGATCATTAATGTGTTACTATATTGACGTGATCCTCGCACGGAGAGACCGTGATTTTTTAGTAATCACATGGTTGGCCCGCCTTTTTGGAACAACCGTTTTTGGAACAGCAGTTTTTTACTTCAATGCTACTCACTCAGCACGCAAAAATCCATAGCACTGAGAGGCAAGATTTCACCTAGTCCGAGTCGTAGTCATCGCTAAACGCACGCGCTCTTCCCTCGAATTCGAACCATGCATCCGTTACCTCGGAGAGATCCAGGCTTCCATCATGGTAGATACTCGATATTGTCAGAGTCCATTCTGCAAATGGGCTAGGGAATGCGAGTTCCTGTACACCGTTTGGCCCTGCTATTTTCTCCAGTACATCACCATCCATCAGAACTTCTTTTTTCTTCGATGCCGCGTTGTATCTGAACTCAAGATGGATCTTTCCGTGTTCAAATACATGTTCTAGATTCCCCCCATCAACTACGGTAGACGTTCCTCCGTGTGTCATTAGGATTGATAGGTTTTCGACATTTTCTCCCTGTGGAAGCTTGACGCCTTTGATGTAGAATCGTACCTTTGAGATGCGGACATCGAAATAACTGTAGAAAGGATTTTCGTCTTGCCTTGTTTCTTTGTATGCCGGTGGAATGGTTACTTGAATCTGGTACTTCCCGGCTTCCTCATGCAGCACTTTGAGGGAGTCAATGAACTCCGGTGCCAGGTGATATTTCATGGAATGGTTGGCCCCATACGCCTGTGAGACATTGGCTGCATGATTTTCGATAGCATTGGTAAGAGCGACGCTGAGATCGCTGTAAGCAGAGTCCATTGCGGCTTGCACGGGGTCTTTTTCAACGGGCGACGGGAACCCCAATTCTCTTAACGCCGACAAGTGATCTGTGTTGGTATCGAGCGTAAACTGTAACACAATCTTGTCAGTCATCTGGTGTAAACGATTATATGGCTGTCACAAAAAGACCGTCTTACAAATGTTATTGCGCGATTCATTTTGTAGAGTAGTTTCATCAGCGTCGCCGTAACATTGTAATAAGCGTGTTCTACCGCCACCGCAAACGCTGGTATCATCCCATCCATTAGTGCCAATTCCTCGGTCGTGGTGTCCACGATCTTTTGCGAGGATTGTATGGTGGCAAGCGCCTGTTTCCATAACGATATATATGTGTTGTATTGCAGAATCTCGCTGTTTCTTTGTTGTGTTCGCGTGACGAACGTCTGCACCGCTTCTTTCAACTTCTTTGCAGTCGTTTCCCCGATGGCGTCCACATATTTGCTTGTCCATTCCTCGATATCCTTCTGATCGCCGAGAACTTTGGTTCCGTTTGGATCGTTCAAGGAAATGGTCGCTGAATCTGAGCCAGTAGTGATCGTGTTGTCGATATCCTTGATTGATGATTTCATTACCTTGAGCTGGTCTATCACATAGGTCTTGTCTACTTCAAGGCCGGAGGTATCTTGGACCTAAGTATGATCAGTACTGACATTCAGCTATATCGGGTGGTTTTTTCTTTACCGTACGGTGCGCCGTTTCGAGCAGGCCGACCAACTGCACAACACCCATGGCGGCTCCTGGGGCAAACACAAATTGAGATGCTGCCGAGACAAAATTCTTCATATTGAAATTCCACTGAAAGAATGTCAGTGTGTGATAATCACCTGACTCATGCTTTGGAGCTTCCCACTAACCGTCCCCGATACCTCATACCGAGCTTTCTCCATTTCCCTGTTTATGGCCGTGACGTCCGTGGCTAGGGCTTTATGGTATTTCCGAATTTTTTCTTCAGAAACTTTCATCCTTTCTTTCAACTCTTCGATGTCTCCTCGTGCACGGGTTATGGATGACGAAGCGGCCACACGTGCGGACACTCTTTCACTTTCGGTCATGACATGTTCCCTTGCCAATGTCTGAAATTTCGTAAAGATAGGCCCCAAGTTCTGAGAATCCTTCTTTATGTTAGCATATGTGTCGGCATAGAACGTGGGTCCTCCTCGTGGCACCCATGTAGGACTGTGCCCGTAGAAATCACTTGTAATGAGCTGTGTTGAGTATGCTATGAGTTTTTCTTTACTCGACTTCAACGAGTTGATGGAATGAGGAAACTCATTACTGGAGTCAGATGGTACGATGAAAAGGGACCTCTCGTCTTTTCGGTAAGTGGCGCATATCGGTGAATCTTCCTTAACACTGTCTAGCCAGTCTAGGCGAGCCAGAAGCGATGAGACAGCGGCCGACGTCTTTTCTATCTCCCCAACATAGTAGAGATTTTCGATCCTTCTTACGGCCATAGCGACCTGATCCGGATGCATAATAATGAAGTCTGAATCCAAGAAGATATCGTTAACCAAAATAGATCTTGTGTATGAACCGGAAGTTCCTGGATGACCGTTGTTGCCTGCGACTTGACCGGGAGCGCCTTTGCCACCTCGTCCATACGTCCCAGGTCCGGTATCCGCTCCTACGCGAGACATGAACGTCTCGCTACGGTTGCTCAGCTGACTGGCAATTTTTTGGACAAGTTTCCTGATGCTGAGCTCATTGGCAACGTCTATCTCTTTCGGGGCCTCGCCGAGTAATGCTTGCAGAGAATCGATGGTCAAAGCAAGGCTTTTCACCTTCTGGAATTTCTGTTTTACGAAGCTTGCCCAACTCCTCAACGTCGCAAAATCAGTAATTACAGCGTCGAGATCTGTTGTGAATTCCCCGAGGTCGACCAAAGCACAGTCCAATGCAGTGTTGGCTAGGATCTTAACTTGGCCCCCATTCCCCGCTTTTCCTCCATTGCCTCCAGGGACGGCAGTTAGATGCGACTTGTCTAGACCGTTTGCGCCACTACCCCCTCGAGCAAGTATGCGCAATGGCATCTGTGAGTTGAATTTTGCTGGTTTGTCCAAATCAACCGATGGGGGCAAAGTCACGTTCCACTCGCTCGCGGTGATAGTCACGTTGCTTGCATCCGCCCCGTCTATTCGCGATAAGGCGTCGCCGTCATCACCACTGGTCCAAATCGCAGCCCCATCGCTAGAAACGGTAAATCGAGCACAGTGGATTTGCAGGTTCTTGGTTCTCAGGCAACCCTCCTTCTTGGTAGGGTTGGCTGATAGCAGACCCAACCGGCAGTCGTCGCAAAATATGTAGGTGTCGTCGCGTGCATATCCTGTACTCGGGATAGAATACTGGTCGGTCGCAAGAATGACGGTACGAAGTTTTGACTCAATAATGGATGTCATGGCTGTGTGCCGATATCAAAGCCAGTAGTGAATAAATTAAACGTAGAAGCTGAGTTTGTGTTTCGAGTGATGTGTCTATAACATAGAGCTGAGCTTTATAGTACTCGGGAGGTTTGACGAGCTATCAATTGTTACTTGCAATGCTTGAGTATCCCGAGAAAAAATGCATGAATCTGGTAGCACATGCGCAT
This sequence comes from Periconia digitata, assembly GCA_948474695.1. Classification (NCBI taxonomy): domain Eukaryota; kingdom Fungi; phylum Ascomycota; class Dothideomycetes; order Pleosporales; family Periconiaceae; genus Periconia; species Periconia digitata. The sequence continues at coordinate 1,550,461 of CAOQHR010000004.1, read as the reverse complement.
GGGAGGGAATACGACGTCCAGGCGGCTACGCAACGTCTCAGCTACTACTGAACTGTTGGTGGCGCCCACGTTGGACTAAATCATCACGATAGTCGCTTATCTTGGAACAGATCGGGCTGAGATTGAGTAAATTATCTCGGGCCTAGCCATCAGTAGAAGCAACTCCGCTGAGCATCCATTTACAGAACAATCTCGTTCGTATACAGTAACTGTGGCGAGCTGAAACATATGGTGAAATTCGAGCTGGTAGGCTAGGTGCGGAGCGCATGCCTGAACCGTAGGAACGATGGTTTTCCAAGCCAATGTCCTAGACCATCTCAGTTATGCAGCTTTGCCTAAGAATAAGCTGTCATATACAAATGTGGTTAGAGCTAGTGGCCGATGGCTACTTAAAAAAAAACGATGCTTTTGCGGGGTTCGGGCGTTGGCCCTTGATTGGGAAAAGTACATGGGGTCCCTACATCCAGCAACACGAACAAACGGATGGCAGCAGCTTTGAAGCGAGCTGAATATGCAAATGCGACAGCCCAGTCACAGACCAGATGTGTAAATTCCAATACGCAATGATTGTGGGGGATTGGGAGACAGGAACCTTCTAATCGATTGCTGTCTATCTTGTTCTATAAGAACATTTAGCCCCATTAATCTGGTGCATCTCTATCTCCGACAAATTTTGTCCATTGATATTGAATGTTTATCATATCACCAAGCGTTTCGTTTCATCAGTACCTCACTCTATTCTGTTCTCGCATTCGTCAGTATGCCTCGAACAACTTTCCCCTCATTGACGGAGTTTCTGTCCAAGATGGAACCCGGGAAGCCTGGCGATGGAGGCTCGACAGACAATTGGGATGTAGTCGTCAGTTACTCACTCGACAAGCTGAACGAGTTACTTGGGAAGCTATGGAAGACCGACGCTCCTTTCAAGTCCACCATATCGACCCAAACAAATGAATACTATATGATGCTCGGGACAACGTACACAGTCAACTGGGAAATGACGCTTGGAAGCCCTTCGTTATCATTTGATCCTTATGGTGATAATGCGACTGCTGTTCTTACAATGCTTGTCAATGGCTGGTACCAAGTCGCAGACCAACTGGACAGTGAAGGGAAAGTCATAAAAACATTCGATAAAAAACCTTTCCCAGTTGATCAACTCGTCTTGAAAGCTGCAGTTCCACTCGCGATGGTCAAGGCAGACACCCTGACAAGCGACTTGATCATCACGGTAAGTCTCCACCTGAGCCCTAAATCCTCGAAGTACTCATGTTTCTAACCACGGCCATCTAAATAGGGGGGATCCAAAAGTGTAACTTTCATCGACAAACCTGGGCAAAAAGCCTACGTGGTGTTCAACTTCGCGCATGAGGGTATTGGTGCCCAATATAGTGTCGAAGCTATCAACCCAGCCACCGAAACCCCTGATCTGACTAATTTATCCACAAAACTCAGCAAATGGATTAGGGACCAGAACAAGGTCCCCTCAATCAAATGTGCCCTTGCTGAAGTTACGGCGGAGACACAGCCTGCAATTTACTGTCTCACACCACAGTCTTGCGCTTTCAGCATCTACGCGCCCCAAAATGCGGGCGATGGTCATCAGAATGCCGGCTGTCTTAGCGTATACATCAACACCAAAGAGACAGGTAATGAACCAGGGGCTGACATACGATCATTTAAATTTCCTTCCAACGAAGAAGAAACCTACCCGATTCCTTTGAATTACACAGCAAGCATCATAATCCGTCACCGTGTCTTCGCCGAGGCCTTTTTCATCAAGTCGCTCAAAGACCTCCGCAACAGTGACGGAAAACAGTTGCTTTTCCACAAAGTGATACTCAAAGACAGTAACAAAGGCCTTGCTCTGAATTGCTTCATCAATCGCTCTGCAGCTGCTGAATGGTCCGATAAATCCTTGTTTGGACTACTTACTCGTACGTCTTATACTCACAGTCTTATCTATCTGACGTTGAAATATATGAGCTTCACGAAACACATACTTATCAGCAAAATAGAACAAAAACTTGACTTTGGTAGTGATTACTATCCTGTCGAACTGACAATTGAAGGGAACAACGCGCATTGGTACTACAACTTTTACGAAAACTTGAAATGGATTGACCTCCCCACATGGGGTACAGTCACGTACCGCGTGTGGCTCGACAAAAGGCAGCAGGTCTTCACATCCGCAAACGACGAAGGTGTGCAAGCCCACATGCAACTTGAATCCAAAGACTGGACAACATTCCATCACGGAGATGACCCGGAAACGAAAGAGTGGCTTCTAGGGAAAAGGCAAGAGATACCGAAGGATTCCGTCAAGGAACTGGACTCTATCGCCATGCCAACCGTAGATAGCTATGCCGGACTGAGATATTTTTCTACTACTAATGTTTTCGCACCAGGAAGGCACATGTTGAAAGTGGATGATGTAAGTGCAGTCCATTTGCCGTATGACCTAGTCATTTTGGGCAATCTGGTGTCACCAGAGACTGTTTCCCCTTCCCCTCCCCCTGCAGTAGCAGGCGTTGTGCGCGCTATGGCCAATGCCACAAAGCCCATAAATATCAAAAGCAATGACGAATATCGCAAGGATATGTTGCTTGGAAAACCCATTCTTCTCGAAACCATGGATGTGCTCTCTCGATGCGACGAGAAGGAGGTCACTCAGTTCATCCAAGGAGGGTCGGGCTACAACATCGACCCTTCCGACTCTATGAAATTTGCAGAGAAAAATAGCGATACGACGTCAACGGAATTTGACCTTAGTCAATTTGGTGGCATGTACAAGTTTACCGAGCCAGCCAGTCTAGCTACTGCAGTAATGATGATTGACTCGTCCAATTCCAGGTAAAGCATTTCTCCGACTGTTTGCCTCCATTTCGTCTGATCTGAAGCTGATTGCTTGATTCTATCTGCAGGCTCTATGTAGGTGGGAGCTGGGTTCATAACCGCACCACGGACGATGGCAGCATTGCCTTTACCTACGACAACTATAAATACAGCCTTCGGTTTAGTCTTTCCAGGTCGGAAAGTGGCGACGAGCTTATCCTTTCTTTCAATGGCACGAGACAGGAGACTGGGAAGACAGTCTCAGAGACTGTCAAGGGCAAACAAGATGACAAACCACCTTCTGACGAAACAGTACGTACGCCCCTGTCTAGACAATGGTCTCTCTGTCTGCTTTCCATTTTTACTTGGAAGGATTCAATGAGGGCTAACACGCATATTACAATAGATCGCTGAAACTCCTTCGGGTGTCAATGCGGCCTATGTTATCAGCGGCTTTGGCGCTGGCTGGCTCGTTCTCAGTTTTGTCTTGGATAGATTTTACTTCCCATGGAGAAAAGAAAAGGCCGAAAAAGCGAAGGAAAAGATCGCCGAGCAAAAGGAGGGGCTGAAAAAAGCCGTGGATATCTTGGAGAAGAACGTCGCGTATCCGCAGATTTCACCGAAAAAGTTCTCCACGGCTGTGGAGTCGCACGTCAAGTCCAAGCTGCAGGAACTGATGAGAAAAGATCCACCACCGGATCTAGCCGAGCTGCATAAGCTGGCTGCGAGCGAAGCAGTAAAGGAGCTTAGGTCCAAGTTCATCACAGCTGTGGACCCTTATTTTCGCGTGCGGATGCATGCAGTAGAGGGAATTCTGACGCCAGCAGGGATCACGGCGCACTCTCAGACTTTCGCGGCAACGCTCATGAATAGCAATACTCAACTCATGGACAACCTAAAGGAGGGATCAGACTACATCAAATCGCTCACGGCAGTAGAAGTTAGCCGCAAGAAAGTGGAGGAGCATCGTGCGGCAAAGAAGAGTCAAGAAACTCTGAAAGATAAGTACGAAATGGCACGTGCAAACTTGGATGTCCAGTTGAAGGAGGATTACAAGGAGCGAGCAGAACTAGTAGAAAGACTGCGAAAGCAGGGATTGGTGGAGGCAGATATCAAGTCGCACGAAGAAGTCAAGAGCTTAGACACACAGATAAATGACCGCGTCCGGGAGATAAAGAATGAGGCTAATAAGCGCGATGCGGCAGAGACTGGGGAGAAGGCTGAACAGAAAAACATAAAAGACGCTGAGTTGGAAGAGAAAAGAAGAAAGAAAGAACATGACAAGGAGAGGGACCGTGCTTGGGAGATCTAAGCCCAGTTTTCGTGCTTACCTAGATGTACTCAAATCTTCGATTCAATTACCCCCGAGCAAAGTTGTTTGAAGATTTTGTAATCCTAGGTTTGAACTTGGCATTTGTTTCGATCATTGCTAAGCATAGTGTTGCCATGCGGCACGAACAGTTCTATGCTTGAAAGGCGTTATTTAGTTGAAGTAATTTCAGAACCGAGAGTCTGACTGCTTCCTACCTATATCCCTCAATATAATTGATGTTACACGCACGGCTCAAGTGTCTGTTGGGCTCTATGTGGAATTATGATTCAGCCTCAACTGGGTTTATATCGGTGTTGACATGTCGCGTTGAAGTAGTGATGAGTTTTGGGTTTAGTGGATGCTTGGCGGAGGGTCTGATTTGGTGAGTTAACCCATGGGGCGTACAGGCACTCCATTCACTACAACCATCAATTGACGTGCAGTACAGACGTAAACCCATGGTTTTTACCTTATTCGCCAAACAATTTAGTTCTACATCCTGAGTCTGTCCGCCATCCCAATCTATGTAAGCATTAATCACCGTCGGCTGCTACTAAAAAACATTCATCAAACCTATCAAGAGCGATTACAGAACGCGCAAAGCGCGTTCATCTATGTTCAAACTCGCGAAGTCGCTCTTTCGAAGACAACCATGGCCCCAACTCAAACTTCCGACGTCTGGGTTTGAAGTCGTTAGCGACGCAGTATTATTTGAAGAAGAACAGCTTGAGGAGTTCCAGAGGGGCATCTATTATCCGGTCAACATAGGAGATGTCTTCGCGTCGAAGTACCAAGTAGTAGGCAAACTAGGTTTCGGTGTTACGTCCACCGTTTGGTTGGCCCGTGACCTACAATGAGTTAGCATTCAGTAATTGTGCTATCTATACTAAAAGTGAACTAGTCGCCATGCTTATACGACCTTGAAAGTTTTCACGGGAGAGGGAATGGATGAGGATGAGTACAACATGTACAACATCTTAAGCAAAAGCAATGCTTCGCATCTAGGATACAACCATGTCCGGACAGCCCTAGACTTGTTTACTATTTCCCGGTTAAGTGGCGATCATCGATGTCTTGTCCAGAAACCAATGTGGGTTAGTTTCAAGAATCTTTTGAATAGAAACCCCGCGCACCGCTTCACGGAAGAGCTGCTGAAAGCTGGGTTGTCGCAAGTGCTCCTCGCACTCGATTACCTTCACACAGAAGCCAAGATCATACATACAGGTACGGCCTAACACATATCTTTCCGCAACTCTATTGGCAAGAATATAGACATAAAAGCCGACAACATTCTCATAGAAATCGAGGATCAGGGCATCCTGGAAGCCTTTGTTAACGCCGAAATGACATCTCCGTCGCCTCGAAAAGTCGTAGACGGCAAGCCCATCTACGCGACACGCCAGTTTGGATTGCCGAAAGAGTATGGCCGTGTTGTTCTTGGAGACTTCGGCTCTGCAGTTCGTGGCGACAAACCTCAGATCTTTGACGCGCAACCAGATGTCTACCGATGTCCAGAGGTTATGCTGAAGACTGAATGGAGTTACCCAGCTGATATCTGGAACGTTGGAGCGATGGTACGTACCGTCTCAAGCCTGTAGAGAAATCAGACGCTGACCGAGGTGCACAGATTTGGGACCTCTATGAGGATAAACACCTCTTCTACGGCATCGATCCAACTGAAAAGCGATACTTAACCAGGGCTCATCTCGCGGAATTAGTCGCGATGCTCGGTCCACCGCCTATGGATATGCTAGAGAGGGGAGTGCGGAGTAAAGAATTCTTCAATGGCGATGGTGAGAGTGCGCTCCCAAAGTACCGTGTTAAGCTAACGGAAGTTCTATTAGGGAATTGGATAGCTGAGACAAAAATACCGCAAGGGTTGACGCTAGAGGGGTCGGAAGAGAATCTGGATGGAGAAAAGAAAAAAGAGTTCTTGCAGTTTGTGAGGTGCATGTTGCAGTGGAGGCCTGAGGATCGGTGGACTGCAAAGGAGTTGCTTGGGCATCCTTGGCTGAGAGGGAACTTGTAATCAGATTGTACAAGTCTTCAATGGCTCAAAGATGGATGATCTCAAGCTAGAAGCGTGGATCGAAAGGGATTGTTGCCCCACTTTGGTGGGTCCACGAGTCAAGCTTAATCGCTGTATCCTTGCTGCTAGCTGAGCCGACCGGATCAGGGATTTTGACTGAAGAGGCTCGGCTCTGAATCAGTTTTTCATCAATTATGACGCTGGAGACATTCAGGTCACAACCTCCTTTGTCAAGAATTTCCCCCGCTTTTGGGAAGGAGAAATCAACAAACTGGCCATGATGGGATTGGAAACTTCGGACGAGTCGGATAGGACAACTTGTTACCTTGTTCCTACAGTCATATGTAGAGCAATACGTCTTATATTTAGATTATATCCCAATCAGCAACAACCGTGTAAGGTAGCTACAACACGCTTGGGCACCCTCTAGCACGAGGAACCCTCGTACTCTCCATTGTCCGAATGACAATTGTAATCAACGGGGGCCAGACTTCCTACAATTGGCTGGAATGAAAGACCTGTTAACATCAGCACTTAAATTCAACGCTAAGTAACGCCTAACTTGTGTCGCATGAAAATGCTACGACTTGAATGATTATCAAGTACGCCTAACAAATAAAATGATGAATCTTCTGTTCGCAGCCGCTTCTATACAACGTCCTCATCTGATGCGGTCAAGCTTAGCTCTGTTCAGAGCTAACTGATCCTCCACACGATCTGTCTTCTGCATAATCCGCTCAAGATGTATGTTCTGCCGATCTACTTCCTTACTCCCATCACCTGCGATATACTTAAGACTGTCCGCAGCAGCACGACGCGCATTTAAATTAGATCGAATCTCATCTTCCGTTATGTCATCATCAGAGTCAGCCTCAAATTGGTAATTAGCTCGGCTTCGAGATGCATCTCGCTCAGTACGCTCTCGTTGGTGACTTTCTAATATACGAGCTTCGCTGGATTCCTGGCGTGAGCTAGAAGTGAAGGGTTTCTTTATATGCGGGGCGAACTTGGAAAGATTCCTACCTGAGTTAGCAAAGATATAGATACATGAGAGATGGTTAATGAAAATGGCGGTGTTTGGATGACAAAGCCCTGAACAAGCCCACAGGCCTGCTAGGTTCTTTGACATCCCCTGTGGTGCGTTTGAAGGGACGTACACTGTCTTGAGCTCCCGTGTTTTCTCTTCCGCTATTTCATTTTGACTAGCGGCGCTGTCCAGATGGCGTTCAGTATGATGTATACGGTTTCCGTGTTCACCCAAGCGTGAGAGCGTATCTCGACCAGTTTGTTCAGCTTGCTGAGCGAGGCGGGGTGCATTTCTTGTAGATGAAACATCTGATTGCTTCAACATTCGAATCTCAGACGTTGTAGCTTGAATATCCTGTAGGGTTTAGCAAAGGTTGAAGTAAAGTTCGAAGTTCCGGGGCAGCGCACTTCTTCCTCTTCTTCCTCTTTAGTCAGCTGGCGATCGTTGTAGCTGCCATACGCATCCATTCCTGACCCAACACCACTTCTCTCATTCGATTGCTGTCGTTGCTGATATGGCTGTGTTGCTGGCGATGTACGTGTTGCGGAATTTCCAAGAAGCTGTGCACGATCGGCATCGTTGGATAGATGCGATGACATACCAGATCTGCCGTTATCGTTTACCTTGTAGGTGTTCGATGATGCGCAAGGGCTATCAGCAGTCGTAGAGTTTCCATATGAATTGTCAGCTGAATGCGAAGGCGCGGCCGGGCCGTTGTCAGGTTTGGCTGACTTGCGTAATCCAAAATCATTCATGATCGTAACAAGACTGTGGAGCTGGCGATCCTGGTGATAACAAATGGAAATGATGTCGGGTTGAAAAGGTGTTGGATCGAAGGCGATATGGGCACTGCGGACACGAGAATGTTTCAGCTGCGCCTCAACAGCTCCAGCGCTTCGTACATCCATGGATGATGACGCTGGACGGAGGGGGCTTGGCAACCGACCAGACTTGAAGATTCACCGGATTCAACCTCAATATTGAAAGTAAGACACCCAAACGCAGGGTCAAAGTAATACATATACTATGTATATTCCTACACTATAAGTTATTCACATTTCAGGACGTATAGAGCAGCAGGCTGTTATATAAATGCAGTCGAATCACAATCGCAGTATTAACATCAAAATCACAGGCGACGCTTTACCTACATGTAGTTAGGTTAGCGCGAGATCCGTGACCGCATTCGGTATGGTATCCAGGCTTGACGGAAATAAAAGAACTGAGAAGGTCCTGTGGTCAACGGCGATGCAAACATGAGAACTAGTTCTTAAGTTTCTATAGTCGTATAAGAAAGAATGTCTTTCGTTTGAATTTTCAGTTATCGCCTGTTTTTCTTGGTTCCTTTATCGTTGTAACCCTTCGCTGGGTGTAGGATTTAGAAATTACATAATAATGCCGTGGAAGAATGTCGAAAAAGTTGGTCAAAACTCCACCAAATTTAAACGTACAATTTAGCTGTAATACATTGCTAGGCATCCTCTAATACAGGCAGAACTTCTTGTCCTGTAGTGTCCCAAGGAATGCTGTTATCAACGTTGACTAGACCTCTTATAACTTGGATGGAATGAAAGAGTCCTTCACCACCAGAACGGTCTCGACCAAATCAGCAACTTCCGCTGCGATACCCCACGATAACTCGAAACCTCTGCCACCAGCACCATAGGCATGAACTATGGGAGTTCCAATATTCTGCGCATCTCGAGCAGTGTTATTACACTGCTCAATCTCAACTCTCATTCCTCCCTCACGCATCGGCCGACGACCTACGATATCAGCAATCACCTTCGGATTACCGCTAGAGCCCGATAAATCTGTCGCAATCCCAGCAATTTTACTACCTTCACTGAGTAGTGATTCTCTAGTCGAAAGTAATGGCTCAATAGCGTAGTTCCGGGGCTCTTTTGTTCCTCCTATTACAGTGCCCCCGTCGAAGAAGCGTGGGATTATAAAACTCCATGATCCATCTTTTGACTGCTTAGTTACCGTCTTTGTCGCACCAGAGAAGTCTGTCAGGACTGTTTGGCCTATCAGGGTGGAAATATGCGGGATTAGCGCCAAGGAATTGATCGACGGGAAAGCCTGTGAGGAGCTCAAGTCTTACCTCGGATAGGGTAGCATTTCTCATCGCCAAATCCCATTCCTGAAGCATTAATCACCAGGCCAACATTTTGCGCAATGCTGCTCGCCTCGCGCTCGCTCGTTAGATCGCGCTGTATGCATTGACCGCCTTGGACTATGAAAGAGCGCAGGAGGTTGGCGCAATATACTGGCGCGTTGATACAGTACGTGTCGTACTCATACCCCAACTGCACGTCTCCTGAAAGCTCCATACTATCGAATTTCCGATAACTCTTCAGTCCGGATTCCGAGTAGAACGATTCTGCAGTTTGTTGCTCGTACTCCGCAGGTGGCGCCTCGAGGAGCTCGATACCTTTGCATCTGGTTACGCCGATTGACGGAGTGTTGCGTAGTTGCTCTTCGAAGACTTGCGCAGTATATTTCAGCCAACGAGCCTCTCGTGCCAACTGAGGTGTACTCGCGGGGATCGGTCGCACGTGTGCTCCTGCCCACATGGAAGCATAGTTGACGGAGTGTTTGATCGGCGCCCCAGGAATTGACGTTGGCCATTCTCGCGACACTACGAGGATCCTGAATTTGTCTCGGTTCAACGTGGAAAGGAGGCGCAGGCTAGTGGTGAGGCCGATTATACCGGCCCCGATGACTACTATGGTGGTGGGTTCACTCATTCCGAGGATGTGTTTTGTTCTTCGAGGTAGATTGTTCAGGGAGTGTTGTGTTTCCAAGTTCTCCTTAGTCGTATAACTCTCATCGCATTTGCCTTGTATAATGAGAAGACTTCTGTGACCTTGGTGGCAGACATTGAAAGTGTTTAGTCGATGTTCGATTTTAGCGTATGAAGAGCCGAATCAGACGGAAAGGTAGATCCTTCTGACCAATGGGAGGATTCGTATTTTGGCCTACCCGGAAACATATCCGAGAGTTTATCTCGAGAGCGACTGGAGTCTTCGCTTGCCCTCAAAGTATTTATACACGTAGTAGAACACACATACCTACAAGCAACGCGTCCATGTCAGTAGCTGCATCACCTTTTCCTTAATAATATACATACTTTATGATAGCGTAAAGTGTAAGTAAGCGGCATGTACGCATGCAAAAGTCAACAGATTTCTAGCGGAGTGAAAGGCTCTGCTATTCCCGTGTTTCTTATACCACTATCCGATTACTTTGAGAGAAGTTACAAGCTCCAGTATCATTCTTTATCGGGGAAATACGCAATAGCTATTGGTTTGATTGGTGGAAAAGCTTCTCCGGAAATCCCCTACAATTCTATCCACAGTTTCATGCTGATATGCAGTCTACTTTCTCAAATTCCTGGTCGCTTGTGAACCATTGGATAGTGTGGGAGGGTTTGTGTGTTCAAATTTCAAACGGAATGGACTAGAATCAAGAAGAGTGGTCGCGTGTGGAAAAGCTCCATTTGCCGTAATGCAGAGATTGGTTAATAGCCATACTGCCGTGGATGTTCTTTTATTCGTGATTGTACGCCAGTTGTATTCATGTTATGTACAATAAAGTGAAATAGGCAATAAAGGAGTGTCGCCCAGTGTCCAAAATAACCTTTAACGCAGCCAAAAGAAAGAACCATGAAAATATATACATGATGAAGTAGAATTGAAAGGAGGAAGCGAAGTGAAATTATAAAAGGAGGGAAGGAAAAAAAGGTGGCTTGGATGTCTTACTCGATGGCCTTGTCCCAAACCAGGAAGCGGCAGATACCCAGTCGGACTCAGCCGCGTTGACGAACTTCATGCCATCAGTTGTGGTCGCCATATTTGGGGCCATCACCGAATGGCTTTCCAGATTCGTTTTCACCGTTTTTGTTTCCATTGTTTCTGTCGTTGTCATTACCATGCTTTCCCTTGTTTTTGTCGTTGTCGTTGTCGTTGTCATGCTTCCCCTTCTTCCCATCATTGTCGTTGTCATGCTTTCCCTTCTTCATATCCTTGTCTTTGTGCTTGCTATTACGCTTCCATCCAACAGATCCTCCATTGCGACCGTTGTCGTTCGGCCCGTTGTTTCGTACATTGCCGCTGTGTCCATTATCGAATGGTCCGTTACCATTTGGCCCGTTATCGTTTGGTCGACCAAGCCCATTACCGTTGTTGCCATTAGGTCTGCCCTGTCCGCCTTTTCCACCCCACTTGTCATTGCGTTTCCACCCTCCGCCGCCAGAGTGGTCACCACTTTCACCGCCCTTGGGAGAAGCAGGAGGGCCTGGTGGAGGGGGTGCTGGCTTAGGAGCGGGTGGAGGAGGAATCGGCTTAGGCTTCTCTGGTTGAGATTTCGGCGGTGGATTCGCCGGCCTAGGAGCAGGAGGAGGAGGAACAGGCTTCGGCTTCTCTGGTTGGGATTTCGGCGGTGGATTCGCCGGCCTAGGAGCAGGAGGTGGAGGAATAGGCTTGGGTTTGTCTGGCTGAGGCTGCCAGCCATTGCCTGAGCCATCGCCCGGTGCACCACCCTTGCTGGGATTATTGTCCCAAGACTGAGACTCATCGCCCCGTATGACAAGGGCAGTGGCAGCGCCCGTGATGGCGAGGTAGATGAGAGCGTACTTCATTGTTCAAGCCGAGGAAGATTGATTGAGTGATTGAAAGATTGAGATTGTGACTCTGATATCGATGTCTGATGATTCTTTTCCAGAGTGAGCTGTCGCTCATTTATACCTGAGCAACATTCCTTGAAGCATTTTTGAGAAACTACAAAGTTGTTGAATGCACCGTCCTCTACCAAGATGAAGCTATGATTGATGAAGATGAAGATACTCGCTCGTGGAGTCATGAAACAGGCTTATGTGGCATTGTCCGCCAATCGTAAAAGCTGGAGTCTCTTTCCTGCTGTATTTTGAGATGCTCGATAGTTCATCACTGTTTTCCTAGAGGCGCTTCAGTGTGGAGAACTGTATTCATCTCCAAGTCATCATCAAAATCGTCTTCTCTCAACACACTTAGGCTCATCCAAACAGGCGGACTTGCAAGTAGATGCGGGGAAATAGGGAGATTAGCAAACTAGAGTTCAACTAGTGAACGAATGGTCAAGGTACCTGCATTTTGCCTGGGAAGGCGGAGAACCGAATAACGTAATTGGAGCTCGGTGCGCTTCCGAACGGTGTTGGTCCATGGGGGAGGATCTCACGTGGGGAAGTGATGTACCGAGAGAACTAAAAATTCACCGCCAGGTGCAGTGAAATCTGGGGATCTGATTCATCGAGATTTCCAGTTTCCCCATCTGTCACTTGCCGGCGTGTCATCATCCTTTACTTTTACGTAGTCTTGAGGCGCTTACCTATTGACCTACCCGAAAGGCTGGTAAAACCCCTCGACTGTTTCTAATTTAGCGATCGGCTAGAGAGAAGGTTTATTGGCCTGGGATAGATTGAGCGCATCCCGTCCATCTGGGTTTTCCAGATGGAACAACAAACAGTAGACGACAAAACAACAGTCATGCCGGACTTGTCAATAGAATGAGCGATCATCTTTCACGTTATCGGTTCGATCAATATTATACAGAATTCCATATTCCAGGCGAATTTAGAAGGTCTACAGAAACTCGATGTTCCTTGTTCGATTGGACATTGCATGCCAAAGGTCGCACAATCCTGTAACAATAGTAATAGTAGACCAACTAGGGTGCATGGCACTAATATCTTCAGAACACAACGATAACCTCTGAGGTGTGATTCTTTAATCGTGTATTGGGGTGCAGAAGGTACTGGTGTAGCTCAAACTTACCGCGCGGTTTTCAAAAGAGGCACGCGCCACACTCTACCAAATCATTCATGTGATACCGTCGCGCTATACCAACAACGCAGTCTGACGTGCTTCTACAGCAGCCAAGCGGCCGGAATAATCACTTAGGGCTCATGGAACGGCGAGACGGAACTGTCCGTTTGCTATTCATGCTCCTCCATTATGACTGAGCTTATGATGGATTGAATTTCTCGAATGCCTGTCTATAGCAAATAAAGCCATCAGGCCTAATTTGAGGTGATCATGATTTCTACCATACACAGAATACGATCCCGTAGGGTGGGGTCGCTTCGGAAGGCCCATATCGGGCCGCTGGTGTACCGCTAGATCTAACCCAATTGAAGACACCGGGTCGACTTGTGAAATCCCGGCTTCTAAACATAGGTCGTATTATGGTACGCTAGCCTCCCGTTATGCGGCCTCATGCTTAAGCCTTCAACGCAGTTCTTCGGTCGTGGTCCCCTCAACTCCATGCTGAGTCTCTAACAATAGTAACCAATCACGCAATTACTATCAAGTAATCGTCTTCATCAGAGTAGGTTCACTTAGCAAAGGAATTGGAGTGCAGTCGAACCGCTCCGCTTCTACATGGAAAAAGTCAGATCAAACATCTTGTGATCAGTTCTATTATGCAACAGGCGGTGATATAGTTCAGACTCGAGCAATCCAGATTCTTTGAACACATTAGTGTGTTGTACGCAAATTCACTGGCGAAAGTGGCAATATTTTAACCTAATGTTGCGAATGCTCTCAATGACGAATGATTAGTTGTTGGATCCCAACATGATTTTACATCTGATGCGCCGAGTGATTTGAGGCGTTGCCGCTGTGTAAAAACTGTTGCTTTGGATAGACAGGAGTTTGGTCTAACTTGAATCCTCGCTTCGAAGGTTGGCAGTATCTGAGTGGCCGCATAACTTTCACGTGACAAATCGTTGTCAAGAGCTACGCCACGAGAATCGAACTGAACACCGGATTGATGCATATCAAGGGGTTACATTCAGCTTTGTTTCTCAATTTACCAGTCATATAGCCTGTCGCCTATGTTTGATAGTAATTGCATGTGTAGATCCAACTCTTTACGTACGCTAACCTCCTGATATGAGACTCTACTGTGTGTGACCCCTTGATACACTATCCCCAATACTGACTTGGTTCATGACGCTCTGAACTATCACTTACGAGCCCCTCTTAATTTATCAACAGAATTATGTGTTCTCAATTGCAACTGAATTCATTCTGCTACAACACTGTGCCTTTAGAAGCATGATCCTCGGTGTATCACATGTCCTCCCGATCTATCCATACATTTTCATGTGCTCTCATATCCAAAGTATTAGAATAAATAAGAGTTACGACATATTAAGTACGATCGCAGACAAGGCTCACCCTTCTACCTCAAAGAATGCTTGTTCGTCTTAACAATCATTGTGCTTCTCTCTATCCTTTTTACTATCCTTGTTTCCCATCTTTCTCCTGCTTTTCCTTCTCATATTTTCCTTGCTTTTCCTTCTTATCTTTCTTTTCTTTTTCCTTCTTATCTTTCTCTTCTTTTTCCTTCTTATCTTTCTCTTCTTTTTCCTTCTTATTTTTCTCTTCTTTTTCCTTCTTATCCTTCTCTTGCTTTTCCTTCTCATCCTTCTCTTGTTTCTTCTTCTCATCTTTCTCTTTTTTGTTCTTTTCATCTTTCTCATCTTTCTCTTGTTCCTTCTTCTCATCCTTCGGGGGCGGCGGTGGGGGTTGCTCCTTGGGCGGAGGAGGGGGTTTTTCCTTTGGTGGTGGAGATGGCGGTTGATTGTCCGGCAAATCCGGCTACAAATAATGAGATGCATCGTTAGTAGAGAACGAGAGTTGTGTTGGAATGCCACGGCGTAGTGACTGTATGTATCCCGGGAAAACGTACCTCATCACAAGAATGTTCGTTCCAGTCGTCCAACCAATCATACCATTTCTTACTCTGATGTTCCCTCTCATTCTTTCCATTATCTTTGAAGCACCAGTTTGTATCGGGGATCTCTTGGTTAACCTTCAGGCAGTCCTTGTATTGGGCCTCACACAGGTCCTTGGTCTTCTTGTATGCTGAGTGCTCGCGCTCTTCCTTCGCCAAATTGACACACCAGGTATATTGGGTCTTACATGCGTCCTGGCATGCATTCGGGAGGCTCTTCTGGCTATACTTGCGGCATTGAGACCAAGTCTTTTGGTTGAAAAGCTTCCAAGGGTATTCGGGACGTTCACGTTCGTTTTCGTTGCAGCCAACGCATGGACTTGCGAGGATAAGCGATTGTAAAGGCTTATATGAAGAGGACTACTTACAGTGGGATCTCCTTAACGCAATTTTTGCCTGCCCATGGTGCCGGGGTAGCGCATACGCATGAGGGGGTTGGTGCGGGTGGTTGCTTGCTACTCTTCGTGGGCGTACATGGAGGAGGCTTATATGTATTAGATGTGGTACTGGTCAACGTGGAAGAAGTAAATGTGGTGCGCTCCGTGGAAGGAGGCAGAGTTGTCTTAGAGGAAGGGGTAGATGTAAACGGCGGTGGTGATGTACTGGTTCTCGGGACGGAAAATGAAGGCGAGGTACTCTTCTCAAAAGTAGAGCTTGGAGGTTTCGTGCTGCTGACTGGAGTAAATGGTGGTGCTGATGTACTTTGTTCCGGAGTGAAAAATGAAGAAGAGGTGCTTTTTTCGAGAGTAGAGCTTGAGGGTTTCGTGCTGCTGACCGGAGTAAACGGCGGTGTTGATGTACTGGTCTCCGGAATGAAGAATGAAGATGAGGTGCTCTTCTCAGGAATAGAGCTTGAAGGTCTCGTGCTGCTGACAGGAGTAAATGACGAAATCGAAGTGCTACTCGGGGGTACAAAAGAGGAAGTCGTTGCAAAGCTTGTCGGTGGTACCTGACGAGTCGAAGGTGGCGTTGACGAAGGTGTTGAAAAACTTGGTACCGACGATCGGGAAGTACAAGATTCCGGAGAATTTCTATTATCTTAGCAAAATGTACACATATCCTTGACAGAAGACACTTACAAGCCAGGGGCACGATACATATTGAGCCGACCAGTACCGCCGCATGTTTCCGAGCTGTCTCCTTTACAGGGGAAAGAACAATCAGTTGAAGGTGCCCTTCCTCAGGGTTAGTATTGAGAAGTATATTCATCTCTATGGGATCTTACTGGGAAGCGTCGAAGTCAATTTTGGTTCCGCAGTAGCATTCCTAGAAAGTTGATCAGTTTCGGCGCTTGCTAGCTGGAAATGTACTTTCTAACCTGTGACCATTCAGTACCAGCGTAGGCAAAGCCTTGCTCTCCGCAAGCTTCCAAACACTTGTCCGTAGTCAATTCGGAACCGTTGACATTGTTGGCCTGGTTCTCTCCCAAGGCACGACCGCCAGTGCCTATCGCCCGCGATTAGTTCTTCGAAGTCATTCATATCCGTGGCAAACCAACCTTCAGTCCAGCAACCCAGTGACTTATAATCAATAGGCAGGGCAGTATTCTGTTTAACGGTTGAGTCCTTCCAAACAGAAAGGCGGCTGAATCCACCACATGTTTGGTTTTTGTCGCCGTTACACGGGAAAGAGCATTCCGCATCAGACAACCTAGTACTGGAAATGGTTGCACCACAGAAGCACTGGCCTTTTGCAAACAATGCATTAGTATATTTGCTGGTGGATGCTGAGATGTGGCCATACCATAATACTCGAGACCAGCATACTGATAGCCATTAGCCTTGCATGAAGCTGTACATTTCTCCACAGTAAGAGAGCCATAATCAAGATTAGCTCCGAACGGAAGAGCTCTGCCCGGGTTATTATCTTCGTAGCATCCGAAGGGGACATAAGGAGTATAGGAGTCTTGGGGGCATGGTGGTTTGTCTTCTGGGGTGGCCGCAACGAGGCCTGTGAAGCTAAACAGCCCAAACAGAGCTTTTCGAGTAAAGGACATTATGCCAGAAGTGAGAGCATATGAACAAATAATGTAGTTGGATTCATGAACGAATATATATTTGGCTGCAGGCTTCGAATGCCGAACTTGAGCCCCTTCAGCGATTTTGGGTTGTAGGTCGGTTGTCCATGGCTCGACATTTTTCTCCGGGAACTGAGACTCGCCAATAGCCTCAGACGAGTATCAGAATTCTAGACCACATCGTGGGACAATCCCCACCCATTCAGTTCCTGGTTGTTCCCTCGGTATTTGAAGGCCGATTTACATGTGCGATTGATGTTATTGGGGCAAATTCGCAGATTCTGGAACCGTGATCCGTCTTTTACTCTACGTAACCTCCATGCAGTTGCATTTACAACATAATTCAGCCTGTGTGCAGTTCATCTTACGTACGTACGGAATGATCCTCCACTGATCCCGTGAATCGACCTAGACCATCGCTCGTCTCTCGACATATTGCGTGTGAAACCGAAAATCTTCCGATTTTGAACTGAAAAAGTCCGCGTCACTTCTATCATATGCTAGAAAGTTATTAGGCTCATCCGCATTGCAAAAGTATTACTATCGAATGTGGATTGTGCTTTGGGGCTGCCATTTCATGACGGTTGTCACGCAAAGGTTGAAGATAGGCTGATTATGCAAACCCGGGTCTAGAAACCTCGTTACGATTGTTTCTGGTGTTAGACCTATACGTGGAGCTCATGAACATATACCACAATCAAGGACGATTTTGCGCTCTTGGAGGGACAAAGATCCTAAGCGCTAGGCAGGGCATCCGAATGGAACTTTCAACTTTGCATCTTGGGACAAAATGCCAGCGTTGGATGCTGCACAAACCGTCCGGTAGGCAATATCCCGAGGAACACGCTCGCTAGAAGACAGTTGAAAAAGATCGTTTTCAGGCACCCCTATCCATGACACATCGAAGTGCGCACAGCCGTGCCGATGGGGTTCAACGTTCATCCTGCATGCTCGTAGCAGATTGGAAAGCAAATGGCTTCAAGCAGCCTGTACCAGCCGTCTTTTCATCGACATTTCCCCTGGGTGTACCACGAACAACACGCTATTAAGGTGGCAAGATCCTTTGAATCCTGAACGAAATTTGCGTGTATCGAAAAGTAGAACCATGCACGCAGTCATTCCACCCTCTATTGACTGGATTTTGTTGGCTCATTCGCCACAGATGGTTGTTTGCGGTACCACCGGGTTGTACCTAGGGACTGGTATGACATCCACCAGTTTCGATAGGTGTTCATCAGCATCCTGACTAGCCCTCGTCCAGCAAAAGCTTGGCTGACGTAGTTCTACATCTTGAAGTAGTACACAGCCACACAGAGAGAGCGGAGCCCGGAACACGGCAAAGTAGTGGATGGAGAGTTGATCAAACGATTCGCGGGAGTGTTTATACAGCAAATCAGGCAGATGTTTCCAGAAGACATCTTGTGGCTGTGTGTGATCTCAGGTGTAAACCCCGTTTCATTATGGAAGGATGGAATGCACTGCGCTGATGGAATATTAGTTAATTTGATGACCTCTCACCCGTGGCCAGATAGTCGTTAAATCGTAATTCATCTTACAACACACTCACCTATGACCATTCAACCTTCAAGCAAATTGCGCGCATCATGAGCGGACAAAAAAAAGACATCGAGATGTCAGCCCAAAATAGGTCAACAAATCCTGCAACCGATAAATCCGCATCGGAGCCCCCGCCGTACTACAACTCCGAGCCGTCCAGCCAACCGCCGACGTACAAGACGCCAACAACCCAAAAGTCGCAGTCCCAATCCTCACGCCAACATGCCTCGGTAGCGAGTATCAACGCAGTTCTGGCCAGTCCGGAAGTAGTGAGTCCAGATGTGGCCTCCCGGGAAAGAAAAGAAAAGTTACCATGGCGGACGCGTTGGAAAGACTGGTGGAAAAGCTGGGAGATCGTGGACGAGGACCAACGCTGGCAACCGGATTCCGGTTCACAGCCGAAGCTTAACTACTGGGGCGCAAGAGTTGATGGAAAGCAAACCAGAGAGAGGAGATTCAAGTGAAGAGATCCAGTTCGATTTGTGATTGTCGGGGCCTGCTTAGGTTGCTTTCGTGGGGGACTAAGAGGCGGGTTGCGTCATGATCTCACTGCCGGTAGTCAGCTATTCGTCGAATTTTTCGAACGCAGAGCCAAATGACAAATTGAAATAATCGACTCCGACCCAGTCCCAGCGATGAAGAGGCTCGGAAAACAGAACTGCGCCCGCTAGATCTTCTACAGGGGTCCACACTGGAAATGCTCGTGAGCATAGTGTACCACAACTGATCTCTCAAATCAAACACAGCGGACTTAAAAGTGGTGCTAGTCCTCCCGACCCGCCACTTGCCTCGGGTCATTTCCCCGTAGGACGAGTTGAGGATCACGTGAAGCTATACGGTGCTGTATACGCGTATGCATCGTAGTTTTGAGCGATCGAGATCAATATCATGTAGTTTTGGCTGCAGTATCATCAGTAGGCTAATCACAGGGTTACAAGATCAATTCTATATGACTATACTGAGATTTTCAATTCAAATTTGCCAACACCATCGATTGGCAAAGTGAAGAGCTGGGGCCCCCGCACATTGCTGCAACGGAGTCGACGACTTGACCGTGATACTTTCGTACTAAGAGGTGCCCGTAGATATATACATCATACTGACGTGTCAAGAAGATGAAACCTTGTGAGCTTCGAAAACTCACTAACAATCGGGTTCAAGAGGGAATATCTGATTGATACGTTAGTCTTGGATTTCTGGTACGCCGCCATCCCGCAAGCCTCGAGGCGAGCTGTCACCCTTGCATGCGACTGCGTGATCATTAAAAACACACTTGTTGATATGTAGTGGCTAAATGGTAGACGGCATACGTTGGAGTTCTACTGACGATCATTGCGCCGTCGCATCATTCCTCAGCGATGATCGAACGAAAATGATCACTTCATTAGCTCTTCTCAACAACTTCAAATTAATGCATCATTCCAATTTACTCGATATGCTAGGGTGGCTTAATGACTATGAGTAGACTTCTAATGATTGTGGAGGTATCATCATAGAGGAGTCGAAGTGTGCTTCTGCTCGTTATTGAAGAATCGTCTTGCGCGAAGTGTTCGAAGCTACATCAAAGATGAAATCTAGACAGTAATACCACCGTAAAACATGCCTGCGTACCTTCACGATTGCCAATTGATGGGCAGGACTCTACATAATCAGCTTGCTAGAATGGCCTACATTTAATTTGAAGCGATATGATAAGATTGCAAAAAATCTCTTATACTGTGATGGATGACAGCATAAATTTTGATCGAGGTTTGGGCTGTCAATCTTATGGGGTATTCAAGTTCCTTACTCTGTCCTACCTTCTGATTCCGCGACGTATACCAATCCCCATGATCCTAACACTGGCGAAAGATCTATCATGATAACGTAGAGACTGAAACTCAGGAATCGTTCCGTCGAAGTCATTGGAATTTATGACTGGAGACAGATGGTCGGGAAAGCATGTCTCGAATCGTCAAGTGTCAGTCTCTACTGCACTTTTTCCAATGAGTCAATGACACGTCTGCAGATCAGTATCCTCATTTCTAGCAAGCGTGCATCTTATGAAATCCCAAATCAACGGTGTCACTAGGCGATGAGCTTGAGGCCATGGCGATCGATGAGATCTTGCATGCCGCACATATCACTAGGCGACTGATCTGAGCAAGCGACGGAGCACACTGTTGGGCATAAAAGGGGTTCGTGAGGGCGGCTCAATCCCCCGCTCAAAAAGCAATCGATATGGCGCCATTAGGGCTTCCCCATCAATGATCCCGTAGAATCTATAGTTTGGAAGCCTCAGCTGGTCTCGATCAGCTTCCAGCTGTCTAGCTTCAGCCACATTGAAGCACAAGAAGCTAAATTTCAACGTACTTCTATACCAAAACTTAGAGTTGACTACTGACTACTGAGTAGCTTGGCTAATGATCGCGCAATTGATGCCCAGTCGGTGAAAGAAATTTGATGTGACTGAATGAATTGATCTCGCACTTTCCCACACATCTACAGTAGTACACTCGCAGCGACATTCTGTTGAGAAATTTGCCGGCTCTCGGCCACAGAGACGGGATAAGTCCCCACTGCTTGATTATTCATGTTTCCAATGAGCGGCGGTATTACGGCTAGCATTCGGTACTCCACAAAATACCATCTCCCGCAGCTTTCACGTACGACCAAATTAGGGGCCCTAGAGAGGATATTTACATTCCCTGATCGCCAGCATAGCATTATTGACACGGCTCGGCAGGAAGGCCGTATGAGCTGGCACTCAGACATGAGTGACAAGTATAGAAACGTAAGTGTAGGGCAATATTCTGCAAGCGACAGGAACTTATTGTGGGACTAATACACTTAGTCCGTATTGGACGGCTGCTGTCCTCCGCCACACCCGCTTCCGTGGCGGAGCATCAGTCAGCCTCCACATGTTCTAAGATTCAGGATCCAGTCGCTAGAATGTGCGAAGAGTTGCGCTAGGCACATTCTTTCAGCCATTGATCAGGGGAATTGCGAGCCAACTCCCTTTGCGTGCTCAGCCGTCACACTAATCGCCTGCAGACTGTGGGCTACTAATTGCGTGCAACGACGTGCTCGAGCCCCTTTTCTCGATGAAATCTCGATTTGTTCTGTCTGTTATTACACGAATGCCTCATTTGAAAGACAGTCAGTGAAGCAAACAGGGCCCGTCGAAAACACGTCCCCAAACCCATCTTGAACTGGGCAGGGATGACTGGTCTATCGGATTGTGCAATCATGATTTCCATCAATATTGAAATAGTCTATTTTTGCATGTCACAATTGCATTCGGCTTCGGGTAACAGTCTCTTAGTCATTCTATGGCCTGAAAATCGATCGATTCATTCTTGCCACCCCATGCCAGGACTCCAAGCTAGAAAATATGCACATACTCGTTGTTGACTCTCCAGTGATTAAGGATAGCACTCCTACCACAAGATTTTTTCCGTCTCGCCACGTTCCCTGTCTCGCGCAAGGATCTGAAAACCGTCGGATCCATATGCTTTTAGATCGTTTCTCACTGGTTCCTCTATTCGCAATGAACACATATTCATTTTCAAGCAAAGGGGATTTTAACACAAGATGCAATTAAATGAGTCCAGCTGAATAAAAGTCTGGCCCTTCTCGGCTTCATAAAGTGATGCTAGCGTCCATAGGTTTGCCCACGTGGGAATATGAGGCTCAGTTGAACTCATGGAAGGAAACGTTTCACATCGAGTAATGAGGTCTGAGAGCTTACTCGTCCTGCGCCTCTTTGAGGCTCCTGGGGTTTCTTGGATTCCAAGAAAATATTTTCCCTCTATCCTTTCCCTTTTCGATGCCAAGACAGTAGCCCACTCATTACCGGTACCGGCTATACTTTAGAGACTAAGAGTTTTTCCCAACGCCACAGACTGCGCAAAGCCACGGAAACTCCACATGCGCTTTCTTCATATCAGTATGTACTGAGATGATATTCCAACAGCGCCATTCAATGGTTTCTCTCGAACCATTGAATGAGCACTAGTGATGGAGAATGTAGCCACAGATCTAGATGCCGTGGATTATCTTTGGGCTTCCACTACTCTACTTAGGTCAGTGCGCCATTGAGGTCGCGTCGGGATGGCAGCCGGCGGCCGTTTCATCTTCCGGGAATACTTGTCCAAGTTGGGCATATGCAGGTGTTCTCTGTACCAGATTTGAGATGGTACCAGCCACAACACCTTTGACGTTCAGTTGGGATTGAAAATGCAGCCCCAAGTTCTTCACCCTGAGTCTGATCTTCTCGAAGGTTCGCTGTACATAAAGAAATCTATTTACCCCTATCGATGATACATCAATGTATGTGTACACAGTACAAGCACTTCGAAGTCATTGATGAAGACAAACGCTAAAGCGAATGCAGATTCTTTCCAATGCTAATGCAGACATTCTTCAGCTGCTAATGCGCAGATTCTTCACTCGCTTCGCCGTCTTACCGAACAACACTCCTTCGGGACAGTGCTGTTATTTAGAGATTCGCGCCAAATTGTCGCTCGGTCGGCCAGCATTCTCCCCACCTCGGTCAATAACGACCGACCATATGAAGCTAGACAAGTCAACACCAGAGCCACTAGCTGGTATTTAGCACACCAGCTACTCTCCACCTCACAGCATCCGTGAGAAGCTGTTCCACATACATATGTAGTTACTGTGGAACAGTAGTGGTTACCAACGGGCTCCCCGGGGGTTTCTTGAATCGATCGAATCATACAACAAGGTACGCCCGGTGTGAATCTGGATTTGTGGTAGCTGGAAATTTTGCCAAGGGCTCCATATCAAAATTGTGGTCAAGACGTTGCGAGGTGGACTGGACCCCACGAGAGTCTCATGGCGAATAATTCATGATATCAGTCTCCATGGCCTGTGGTGCCAGGAATTATACTGAGCCGGATCGTGATGGGCATGGCCATACTCAATTGGAAAAAATTGGAGATCAATGGTATGTGTAGGGCCTAGTAGGGGTGTTGCATTTTAACAGGGGGCGATGCCTGTCAAAATCGTTCAAGAGAAGTTAATGAAGACCGAGGGTATGGAGACGTACTGACAGCCATGTACAGAGCACCTACTGCATGATGGTCTCGAAAATTCAGACCACGAACTAACCGCCCCTGACCCTGACTCGCCCACGTGCTTAGATGTTGGTTGCCGACATGACGTTTAATTGCTCGTGCTTCACTTTGCTTCTAGCAATGGAAGTAATGGCTCCTCCCGGCGTCATGGCGTCGTGACGGTGTGATGGGTTGGCTGTCTTTTTTTCTTCGCCGCGGCCCAGTTGCGACCAGTGTAGAGACCATGTGCTCGACCTCCAGTCGAATAACTGACGGTACCAGATGGCGTCAAATCTAATGACGGCAAGCTGTACATCCAGGTCCCCGAATCTCCGATGCAGAGACTACTAAGTGACTAACAGACGGTAAGCATTAGGGGAACACAGGCCACCAAGTACCGATTTATGGGTAGTGAGGTAATACTTTGCAGGCAGTAGCTAGTGTGAAGTCGTAACTAAGGTATCCCGCTTTACATTTTTCAATAAGTAGGCCTGTCGATTCTTCCGTGGAGAGAGTTTGGATCAGCATACTTCATACCATATACGCTCACTCCCCTACAATGCCTTCGCAACGGTCCAACCGTGGAGCACCACGGCGCCCTGCACACCATACCACTTTTTCTGATTCATCTTCTGGCAACCCATTCAGCTCCCCAATGGACCACGAGTCTGAGGATATTGCAATTCCTGCACATCTTCTACAAGCTTCTTCTGCTGTAGGAACCAACCGCACCGATGGCCATGTACAAAATTGGCAACCCCAACGACAACTCAGCGTGAGAGATCAGAGGCTTCCTCGCGCAGCACCGAGACGAAATGTTCCCGTGTTGCAACGTCCACCAGCCGTGAAAAGATCGTCGACATTACCTAGCCGGAGTTCCTCACCGGATCCTAAGGAATCTTCACGGTCAGCTACTCTCGATGCTCTCACTAGAGTCGCCACAGAGGGAGCTGTTCAGAACGGCGAGCACAACAGTAATGGCCCGACCGGAAACGCAACTAAGCGTACACGTCGTGTATCATTCTTGGACGAACCCAAGCATGCATTGCATAACGAGACACGCAGAAGTTGGCGCTCCTCTATAATGTCAGATTATTCAGAGCCAGAAAAGGATACAAGCCACAGGAGCTGGCGGTTCTCGCCTCCTGCCGCTGAAGATGGACCATCGGTGACATCGCCAGACCGGAAAAGTTGGCGGCTGTCCTACACACCTGGCGATTCTGAGCGACTAACAACAAGTCCAAAATCGCCAGGAGCTCAGTTCCCGAGATATCGACCAGAGTCCCAAGACTTCCCTGAGAAAACACCATCTTCAGATCCTTTCGCAGACCCGCTAGTCAGTGATGGTCAAAACCCCATATCTCAGCCAGACCGATCTGCATCTAGAGGTAAACGACCTCGCCGAGGAACACTCGATGCTGTAGTCAATGCCATAGTGCCAGAATCACTGCAGAGAAAAATGACCAATCGACAACCCAACGGAGGTTTAGCTCGATCGAGTTCGATGAGAAAGACTTTCGAGAAAGCGAAAGAACGTGGCCAGCAATTGCAACGTAAAAAATGGGTGCAGATTGTCTTTGAGTATGGAATATACCTATTTCTCCTTTGTTTTATCTATTTTGTTCTAATCGGGATTCCACTTTGGAATGGTGCTGTCTGGTGGATGTACTGGGTCGTTGCGAACAAGTTTGTTTTCGCCGGTGGGTTCAGTATTACATTGGGAATCGCGCTCTTGTAAGTCTCCATCAATTACTTGCGCACTTTGTGCCGATTACTGACATGCGGCCTAGTTATGCTTTTGCACCGCTCCTCATCGTGTTCGAGAACGATCCCCCGGCCCAGGAAATGACTACCGAAACGAAGATCCAACCAAACGTTCAGGACACCGCCCTCCTCATACCCTGCTACAAGTCCGCAAATCTGATTGCCGCTACCTTGGAAGCTGCTTTGAAGATCTTCCCGCCATCGCACATTTTCGTGCTAGCGAACGGCAACAGCCCAACTCCATTGGATAACACCGAAGAGATATGTCGCCCCTATGGAGTAACGCATCTCTGGTCTCCCGTTGGCTCTAAAATCGTGGCGCAGTTTGTTGGGTGCTATGCGGCCAAGCGCTTTAAGAATGTGTTATTGATAGACGACGATTGCGCACTGCCGGAGAACTTCCCGGTCGTCACCGACAGGCTGGTGGGTAACGTCAAATGCATCGGGTACACTATCAAGAGTGTAGGACCCAACTCCTCCAAAGGCAACTTCTGTCAACAAGCCCAGGATCTCGAATACAAGCTCAGTGGACTTCAACGCGAGTTCGCAGGCAAAATCGGCTCGGCAACATTTCCGCACGGTGCAATCGCACTTTGGGATCGGGAGCTTCTCGTGAAAACTTTCTACCAGCATCCTGGCTTCAGTGTTTCCGAAGATTGGTTTTTCGGACATGCGGCTCGTCAGCTTGGTTGCCGAATTACCATGTGCTCCCAGGTTTTCGTAGAGACGGAGACACCCACCGCAGTATTCATCTCTGGTGGTGGTTCCAGAGGTGGTTTTGGTGAGATGACAATCTTTAGCCAAAGATTCAAGAGATGGAACTTCTTTTTCGTCAATGGCATGTGGTATAACATGGCGTACATTTTCTGCAACTGGAAGCTGGGATGGTGGGAAATCGGTGCCAAATTATTCGTTTTCCAAGAGGTCAGTTCGCAATCTTCTTCCGGGCAAGGCGCAAAACACTGACTCAATGCAGGTTTACGAGACACTCCTTTATCTTTTAACTCCCTTCATTTTGCCTATTTCTTTCTATGTTCGGCCATCGTTTTGCGGTATTCTACTTGGTGCTACGGTGGTCATGTACCTTGTCAACACCATCATCTTCAACGAAGTGCACCTCCGCCGCAAGAACGAGCGCATCGGATGGACAGTGGTGCTGGTTTACTACTTGCCATACAAAATCGTGTTGACTTTCATCAACGTTGCGAGCTGCTACTGGTGAGTCTCCTCCCCAATGCTATCCGTGCAATCAGCTAATTGATAAAAGGTCCTTGTACAAATACGCTCGCTACTTCGCAAAGCGCCATCCCAAAGTCATCGAGGACGAGAAGGCAGTCGAAGTCGTTGTTCGCTTAGAAGAGGGTGAATCGGGTCCTGGTTGCGGTCTTGGCCGGAAACTCACCGTGAAAACGGTCGCAGCAACCTCCGACTCGGACAAGGATTCAGAGATGCAGGACATGTCACCCCCACCAACGGTTGGCCTTGCCTTTGAGCCTGAACCTGTGAACTCTGGTATGAGCACACCCACGAGGCAGGCAGAAGGCATCTCAGCATACGAATTCAACGACCCACGACACCTACAGGTCAACAAGCCATTGCGACATGGAAACAGTACGCAAAGCAGCACAGATAGTCTGGTTTCAAGCAACGAGATGAGCGCTCGGCCGTTACTATAATGATTAATACGCTGATTATATAGTCTTAATATTATACTTAATATCTGCACTACTCATGATCACGATCGGTGCACACAACATTCGAGCGTTAACCCAAGGATAGCTTTCCACCAATCTGGTTGATTCCAGATGAACAAAACCTAGTTTCGGACCCCAACGTCATTGAACCTCTCCTCTTGTTGATCTTGCCGCTGTACCTTACAGCTACTTCATGCAAAGCAGGGGAGTGCTTAGGTTTCGGTACCAAACACACGGTGTACTCGGTGCAGCTACGTGGCGGAAAGTCCCAAAATGATAATCTGATACTCCCCCCATCCTTCACACGGCAACTTCTACCGTATCGAGTCTCACCATATCCAGATTGAGCCGATTTCGAGGTTCATTGCCCAGTGCAAGCCGATCTCGTAAGTAAATGCATAGTTGCGACCCCCGTATACTGCATTCATTTTAACCGCAAAACATTGTAGGTTTCGATACTTTCGTAGGTTTTCCTAGCGCTTCGAAATCGGGGCTCGAGTGAACGATTCCATGCATTTCCAACTTCACCGCCGTACGGCATCGGGCCATTATTCACATACGAGCATAGGAAGGAGGTTGCGTGTAATGGTGGCGGCCTTAATATTCGCACGATCTGACCCAAGAACCCGCGCTAATTTACACGCGTTCGTGGCAAATAGCGGCGTGGTTTTGATGGATGGGCCCCATGAATACTCCGCACGCGGTGTTAAGACATGCATGTTTTGCTTTACATTTGTGCGTGTCGAAGTATTTGCAGCGTGCCTCTATCGTGTAACGCGGAGTCAACAGGGAAATCCTTGTCAAACCGTAAGCGAACGGTGTTCGGGTCAACTCTGACATCTGAAACCACAAACGAGGACTAATGTACCAATTGGGCTTCTCACGGTGGCTGTGTCGCCTATGGTAAAGCTACAAGCTCTGACGGATCTCGTCTGACGAGTACAGATCTTGGTCATACATGCCATGTGCTTTATCTAGGGTATCCAATGTGGTATAGGCTACGCGCCGAGTTTCGAGAATGAGTTGCTTGAATTTTGCGAACGATTCAAACCACCCCAAACGTGGTGGCGTGCGCCATACTGTTAACTAATGGATCGAAAGTCCGTTCATCCAATGTCACCAACGTTGTCATTCGTGCGACGCCTGGGGTGTTTACCGGGCGTTGGCGAGGCGTGAAGCAACGGAAATTATGGGATGATACCTTACATCCTTTTGAGGTCAACCACACGAAATGCAAGCTGAAAATATGCACGCCTGCACGGCCGTTTACTTGCTTAGAACCTATACCTCTTCTTCTCCTCTTTCCCCAGGTTATTCCTCTCTGCTGTTGCTCATCATGCCCACAAGCGTTTTTTGATCGGCATATGCAAGGGAATGTTGTCAACACCACCAATCTAAACCAGCACTGTTGGCTCCGACCACAAAATGACGATTCTTTCACCCGTGTCTCCGCTGGCATCCTATGATATGCGAACATTCAGCTCTCCTAACAACAATGGGACGACAAGATATGAACGACGTTACCCAAAACCCAGCTCAGAACAGCAATACAAAGGCCCGGAAAGTAAAAAAGATGGGCTCGAGATACAGATGAAAGAGTTCAGATCACCGACTTCACCCGAAAACGTATACAATCCTCGCGCACTACCGCCGATCGACTCTAACCAGCCACGGCCATCATTGGCTCGCAGTACATCCACTCCCTCTTCTTCATATTCCCACAAGAAAACCGACTCCATCACCGAGAGGCTCATTTTACAACGATCCACAAAAGCTGCGCAGTGGACAATACACTGGCGGGCACCACTTACTACCGTTTCGGCTTTCGTCGTTGGACTGATCCTCGCAATTGGTCAGCATATGCTTTATTCTAAGCTTCATCATGAATCGCTTGGGGGAGAAGACAACAAAACGAAGAAAGTCCTGTATGGACGAGCACTAGCTTACTTCTCCAAGATCGCATTTGGTGGATGCGTGACCATGGTCTATCGCCAGCGACTCTGGACTACCCTCCGCCACCACGCTCTCTCCATCTGGTCAATTGATCAACTCTTCCTAGGAACCGAAGATCCTACACTGTTTTTC
Organism: Periconia digitata; assembly: GCA_948474695.1. Taxonomy (NCBI): domain Eukaryota; kingdom Fungi; phylum Ascomycota; class Dothideomycetes; order Pleosporales; family Periconiaceae; genus Periconia; species Periconia digitata. The sequence continues at coordinate 1,521,302 of CAOQHR010000004.1, read as the reverse complement.
AACTGGGAAACCCTCACTAAAGCGCTTTTACCCACCATCCTGGCATTGATAATTTGGCTTGTCCCCCTCGCGACCATCATCTTCTCCCCCGGCGCGTTGACATTTGGAGAATTTCGCGAAATTGATGTCACCTCTCTCGCCGTACCGACTCTCAACTTTACTGCAGGTGAGTAAATTTTCTGGGGCATAGATCCGAAACGAGTCGCTTCCCACGCGATGGGGCGATTGGAGACAACGACACCACCGCAACACGCCTCCTTCCAGCTTGCTGACATTTGATTTAGAGTCCACTACAGACTGGCGCATTCCCATCAAACTGGATGACAACTCACACAAAAAATCAGTAATGTTCTACAATACAACGGATCGTTTGGGTAAAAAGGACGGATGGTTCGACTACTATGATCAACCATCTTCTGATCTTACTCGCATCTCTGTCCTCAACGCTTGGAGTGTCGGAAACCAATCTACAATGCGAACAGACGCGCGCCAAAAGTCGTGCGGGGGCGAACAGTTCAACTGCACATACACCAACAGCTTCATCGCCCCTCAGTACAAATGTGAGGAGGTTGCGACGGGCCCCCAGGACGATCAAAAGCTTTTCGAGATGGGAGCTCCTTTCAACACGAGTGAACTAGTTCCCTACGGCAAACACGTGTATCTCTCAAACGTCGATGTGGGAGAATACAGCAGACCACAGGCGCCTAATATCTCCAACGACGGCGGTGTACCCTTGGGTAGAATCCCAGATGAGCTAGGAACGTTCATGATAGAGCCGCATTTGTGGATCGGATACTCGACCAACTCCACGGAGCCATGGCCACCAAATTCGCCATTTGCACAGAACTGGACTAGCAGACTGGATGCGCACATTGTGCGATGCATTCATTATGAAGCACAGTATACCGTCTCGTGGAACTATACAGAGCCTTATTACACAATTGATAGTTCTTGGACATTTCTGGAGCCCATAATAGACACCAACTTCAGTAAGCTGGAAAACGGAAAACCAGATTACCTGACCATCAAACCGGCTTCGAACTTTGTTAGCCCTCGAACAGACGTCGGTAAATACAAAAAAATCGCCGCATACCATGCAGTCGGCGAATCGATGCGCGACTTCTTGAGGGGCAACATCGAACTGGAACCCGAATTCCCCGGAAACAGTTACCCGCGCGTCAATTCCAAAATCACCCAGACACGGCTGGTCAGCAAAACGAACAGCACACCGTACGATCACTTTGAGAAACATCTTCAAGACTTTTACTCCGACACCGTGCTCTCTCTTTTCTCGGCGCCGGGGATGCTCGTCATCGCGCAAGAAAACACCACCGTGACCCGCTCACGCTTTCGCGCCACATTCATTTACGAGCCCGAAACACTATGGGCGTGCTACGCCCCCGTAATAATAGTAACCTTTCTAATCCTACTTCTCTACGCCTTTACCCTTTGGCAGGACGGAACAACCTGGTCCATTGGATTCTCGCGCATCCTGGTCACCACGCGGAACCAAACACTCGACGAAATCAGCCGCGGAGCGTGCCTGGGCAACAACCCGTTCCCCTCGGAACTGCTGCGCACAAAGCTGCAGTTTGGTGTTTTGAACGAACCCACCGACTTCGAGGTCGTGGGCTTGGACGGCTTCACGGAAGTCGGACACTGCTCTTTCGGCGTACCGTCTGAGCTATCGCCTATTATCAAGGGCGCGCCGTACGCAGGGCTGACACGTCGCCGTACGTATGGTGGGGCTGGGTTGAGACCTTCAATGGCCCCCTTACAAGAGAAGGAAAAGACTGATTGAGTGAAGCTCGAACCAATCAGTAACGAATTAACGACAGCGATTCTGTATCATACTTTTAAAAATCAACATTGGAATACTCTTTGGGAGATCTGCGCCTTTCATTTTCTCAAGGCACGCAGCAGAAATTCTTGGCTGAGGACATATTTGATACTTCAGGGTTGTATATACTACTATAGAAGCAGGTTTCTTTTGTATAATCTATCATATCTACCCCTTCATACAGATCTCCGTGCTGTTCAACAGATGCCTATGACTCCGTTGACGGGGATATCAATACTTGTGGTGTAGCTCGCAGCGTCGCTGAGAAGATACACATAAGCACCTCCCAGCTCTTCAACTTCGGCTAGTCGAGGCATTCCGCCGTAATACTTGAGCTGCTGTTCCCAGTCGGGCTGCTGCGGAACCCAGTATGTCATGGCAGTCTTGACTAGACCAGGAGAGACGGAGTTGACGCGAATGTTGTATTGAGCCCATTCCATGGCAAGGGTGTGCTGAAAGTGTGGGTGTAGGGTTAGTCAAAGATTTGTTAGGGGCGAGGGGTCAAGGATCGAATGCCACGCCACATTCTGCATAGGGAAGTACATACGACCATGTTACGGATGCCGGCTTTAGAGGCGCCATAAGGTGCTGAAGGAACGCGCTGTTACTGTTAGCGATAACGAGGTTGGATCACCTAAGTTTTATTGGGCGAACCTTGTCTAGGTGTCGTAGATATCAAGTCAGCAAATTTCAAGCAGGTATCACACAATGAGCTGTTGAACAACCCACAGCCATTTTAAAATTCGGAGTTTAGGGTATGCGTACTGGGTCGATACGAAGCCATTGACGCCGTAAAAACAATGGATCCTTTGATACCGAGCTTGATGAAAGCCCTAGCAGCGACTCGCGCGGAGTAAAATGATCCGTACAACTACACTTCATCAGCACGCTCGCACTATTATCCCAAATAAGCTACTTACATTGACACCCCATAACTGATCAATCTCCTCTGTCGTGAACTCCAATGCAGGCTTGTGTTTGGTCCTACCGGCATTGCACACCATCCCGTTAAGTGCACCCGCTTCTCCGACAATCTTATCTACGGCTGCTTGGATACTTTCTTCTTTGGTGACATCGGCTTGGAGAGCAAAAATCCGGCCGGGGTACCGTTTGGATACTGCTTCGAACTCGTCGCCTGGGTCGCCGATGTCTATGGAGTAGATTTTTGCGGCGCCGTTGGCGAGACAGCAATCTGCGATTCCGAGACCTATACCTGGGAGGAGTTAGTATATAGGAATATCTCGGAGATGAAGCTAGTATGGAAAAGCAGGCGGAGCAAAGAGTTTTTAGAATCTTCTCTTTCGGTTATCCGGTTGTGTGTTTGGGAGATACGTCAGTGTGTACAGAACCCCGATTTCAAGACACGAGGATTTCAGAGGTCTATGACATATTCCCAGTCAGATCAAAGCTTCGTGTGCGTACCTCTGTTTGCACCCGTAATCGCAATTACTTTGCCCTCCAACTGCACCTTCTTCTCCGGAATCACGTCCGCTTTGCTTTCTGATGAAGCCATGACTATGGTACAATTGATGTAAGCTGGAATTGAAAAATTCAAGATGGAAACGTGTGACTTAGAGTCGACGAATCCTGATCTGCGAGTATGCGTTGTCTTATGTATCTTTACTTCTCCGCATTCTCCAGCGTCTCCCCAGACGAATCCCTGCATCTCATGCGCTAGCTCTCGAGACGAGGCACAAGACGCACCTCGAGACGATGTTAGTATGCATTCAAGCTTCACGGGTACCTTGGAGTCTGAGGGGTAGTGGGGTTGAAACGTTCCCCGAAACACTCTTACAATCTGTTTCTTTGGAGTGACTGAGTGCACTTGAGTCTGGAATATTTCTTGTTCGACGTCGTCATGGAGAAGAGCCATGGAAAACACGCTAGTATGTTTTGGAAGACATGCATTCCTACAAAGGAACCTCTATCTCGACAACATCACAGGTCACTCAGACTTTTGATTCCATCCAGCATAACCCTACACCTACATATATGACTCTTATCTCTGTATTGTCTAGCGTTTCCCATAGCTGATTTCCGCATTGGAACCATATGGTACACTATTTATACAACGAGCTAGTGAAATTCAGTTCCGGGTGAGCGTGGTGATGATCAGATCTATATAAAGAAATTGAGGACACTGAGACCTGGTCACTTTTTTATCGCTTTCATACCATCTGCACAATAGAAAACACGTCAACTTGTGGCGACTACATGCTTTCTTCACCATGTCGCGAACAATGCTAAACACTGTGGTTCCGGCCGGCATCGGCACCCACTTTTAGCCCTTTTAACAATTTCGAACCAGCAATCGAGAGCACTTTCGAATCCCACCCCGAAAAGAAAGCAATGTCGACAGTCGCATCGCCCGTCAGGTTATGCCGACTCCATAGTAGCCGTTTCATCCGGCAATCTACCGTGCACAAAGCCACATTGCCCTCAATAAGTCCTCGCATTAGATCGGTGTTGAACAGAGACGCTTTCCGAAAAAAGCAAACTACTACTTTCACCAGCGTTGAATTTTTTCGTGGGCTCCACGTGATGAGTCAACAGCACCAGACATCAACCAAAATCACAACTACTACATCCAACACCAACAAGAGAACCATCAGCGCAAGCCACACCCCGAATTCCGAACGCGAAGAACTCCAGCTCAAGAGAATGGCGGCCGCAAAACCTGGAGATGACCACTTCCTCACGCTCTCGTGCCCCGACAAACCAGGCATCGTGCACGCCGTGACGGCAATCCTCGCCGCCCAAAACCTCACCATCCTCGACCTCCAGCAATTCTCAGACCGAGACTCAAACACCTTCTTCATGCGCGTGCACTTTGGCCACACGTCCGATCTCTCCGCGTTCCACGCGCCCATGGCCTCACTCGCAAAGGACATGCAAATGGACTACGACGTGCGCGCCGTCGTCTCCAAGCCAAAAGTCCTCATCATGGTCTCCAAGATCGGCCACTGCTTAAACGACCTTTTATTCCGCGTTAAGAGCGGCCAGCTCAAAATCGAGATCCCCGCCATCGTCAGCAACCACCCGGAATTCGCAGATCTGGCAAAGAGCTACGGGATCCCTTTTTACCACCTCCCCGTGACCAAGGACACCAAGGCCGAGCAGGAATCCCGCATCCTCGAACTCATCAGCGAGTACAATATCGATCTCGTCGTCCTGGCCAGATACATGCAAGTCCTCTCCCCACGCCTCTGCTCGGAAATGTCCGGCAAGATCATCAACATCCATCATTCTTTCTTGCCGAGTTTCAAGGGCGCGAAGCCCTATCACCAGGCGTACGAGAGGGGTGTCAAGATTATCGGAGCCACGGCGCATTTCGTGACCAAGGATTTGGACGAGGGGCCGATTATTGAGCAGCGGGTTGCTAGGGTCGACCATGCGCTTTCGCCAAAGGAGTTGGTCGAGGAAGGAAGTAATGTTGAGAGCCAGGTGCTGGCTGCGGCCGTCAAGTGGTGGAGTGAGAAGAAGGTGTTTTTGAATGGTGCGAAGACTGTTGTGTTCAATTAAAAAGAGAGTATGGAGTGTGCATGATGACGATGACGACGAGCATATATTAATAGATGGAATGGTATTTTGCTTTTGCTTATGCTTCGATTCGTGTTATCTTGTCTCTTGATTAGTCTTTGGTGGTTTAGTACGAGTGGATGTTGAGCTTCTGCATATGTATATACTCGCTATTTAGTGTTTTTGGGACGGTACCGACACGAATGGGATCCGGAATATCGTTGTCAATTCTTGCACAGGAAGCGAATCTGCACATTGCATTGTGTACCATAATCACGACGTAAAGAAGTAAACAGCACGTACAGCCTAAACTCAATAGCTTCTTCTACCTGAGAATCTTTATTTTGATCCGGATGACACGGATGGACATGAAATAGGCAATTTTTCAGCAGCACGAGCAGTCTAGGATACCCGCAGGATAAAGATATTCAAGTTGTCATGATTACAATGTACTAATGCTAGATAAAAGTATAGACAACCCCACTGGGAGGAACCAGAGGAAAGTGAACAGAGAATGGCTTGCAACAAATGATCTACATTTGCTCCCCCAGTGCTCGCTCGCTATGCATATGCAAAAATACCCAAATGCTAGAATGCTGGTGAAAAGCCCGAAACACAGGCCCCTGGACGCCATAACCATGAATACAGAACAAGAACTAGAACAATAACAGTGGAATCATACACTGAATCACATAGCAACACCCAGCGAAACCAATTTCCCTTTGACGTCCACAGGCCTCATCGTTTGATTGATGACCACGCTATTGATTGCACCCATTCGTACAATCCCTACGTAGCCCGGTGTAACTTCTGCCGCCAAAACCTCTACGCACTTGAGCGCTTCCTCGCGAGAGATTGGCGAGCGGATTGATTGCTGAAGCGCTTGAAGAAGAGTGTTCATTGAGAAAGAAACGCGCAAGCCGGGGCCCTTGGTAGCACACAGCAGCGATAGCACGCTCAAAACTTCCTCGGAACGCTGTAGGGCGGAGTTTCGCGCCAGCTCGGCAGGGCTCAGGGGCTTAGGACCGGATGCAGCAAGGGCTTGCTTCGCCATGATGCGGTCGAGAAGGGCAGTCTTGCGGACAGAGGCGAAGTCTGTCATTTTGGTCTGTGATTCTTCCACCTTGATCTGTGCGTTCTCGTTTTTAGGGAGCGGCGCGTTTTCTTTGTCGGGGAACACAGTAGTAGAAGCATCTCGTGCCTTTTTAGTTGAGCGCCCTTGCTGCACACTGTCTTTAAATTCCCGCAGCCTCTTGCGGCCTTTTTCTTGCAGTGGAGCGATTGCGGCTAAGGATGAACAGGTCGTGATATCGGCATGTGGAAGTTGTGCGATGAACTTTGTGATGTTGTGCTCGGAGACGAAAGGTTGAATGCTGGGTTGCTTGGTATCCGCTTTTCTTGGTCGTCCGCGCTTCTTGGGGGTCGCAATGACGCGCGAGGGCGATGGTGAAGTCCATTGTGACCACAGTGTATCCAGGCTAACCATGAACATGTTCTTGAGTGTCTCCTCGCTCACGCTCAATCCACCTCTACTCATCGTGTGTTCTTCCCTAACTTCAAGACAGATCTTTCCGCGGCCGTAGTCTGAGAGGTAGAAAGGATTCCGGTTGCCTGTAGGCCCCGCCTCGAGGACCCCGATGCAGAGACGGATATCATCGTAGGTGACTTTTCGGAGGCGCCAGACTTTGGAGACAGACTCAGTTAGGGGGGAAAGATCGACTGGGGTGGCGATGCCATTGTGCGCGTAGTGCAGAGAAAGCGCGGTCAGGAATGAGGAGTGGAGGGCGAGGAGGTTAAGGAGTTCGGCGGGTAAAGCAGTAGTTGAGTCCACGGGTGCCATGGTGGCTCGGATTGTATTGATAGACGGCGTTTATGTGATTCGGCTGAAGAATGCTTGAGTATGGCCGGAAGAGAGGAATAGTGAAGTTGAGATAGTGGTTTGCATAGTCGAGCGAGGGCAGCAGAAAGGTTTGTTTATGAGGGCAGGCCATGGTCCGTGGCTGGATGGATTAGTGCGACAGGGGTTCGCGATCGTCGCGACCTCGCGACGCGTACGCGTTTTACGCCAAGACACTTAATGGGCTGTCGTAGCCAATCGTTCCTTTCAATCGTTTCTCTCCTCCAACGTCGTTCACGAGCACGATCGCGTGTGCAAAGACTGTGTCATTTCTAGTTGGTCCTATTGCATCTGCATATCCTTTTGTTGACTGAATTGCGTACCGTGGATTACCATCGCGTCATTATGTCATTATGATGCACGACAAGCGGCTGGGCTCATAGCCGAGGCAGTGTCACTCAGAGGCAGGAGAGTGGGACTGGTATGCCAATACGAGCCGATGGTAGGGGTATTATGCTTCAATTATTATATCCAGGTTAAGAGGAGAGGGAAAAGAACCCATATCAAGCCAGACTCCTAAACTAATCGCCAATATGCATGGTTGAAGTAGACCGCGTACAACTCATGAAAATGCTAAGGCTTTATGCCACTGAAGAAGAATTCGGAAACCGCCATCCTGAACTAACTCTCGGTCTCTCTACTTTGAGCCGAACCAGGAGCCAAGCCAGCTCTGTGACTTGGATGCGCCCTCGCTGACCTTCTTGTCGAATGTGTCTACGGCAGCGCTGAGGTCCTTGCCGGTAGTCTGTCGCACTTCTTCAAACTTCTTCGATGCGTCCTGGCGGTATTGATCCACCTTCTGGTCGATTTGCTGTCCCGTCTTGTTCGCTTGCGCTTTGGCATCGTTGGCCTTGAGAGGTACTGGTCAGCGTGTACCCACATGCACGAGGTGTAGCAGAGATTTCAGGCTATCATGAGGTGGGTGTTGACTTACAAGATCCTCTGCCCTGGCACGAAGTGCTTCGTAGCTCTCCTCTCCGGCCTTCTTTGCCTCCTTCTCGTGGCCAGGTAGGTTGCCGCGGACTTTGGCAGATGCGGCAGCGGCGTCATCTGCGCAAAACCAATTAGCAATGGACAAACACAGGGCAGGAATTCGACGTACGCTCAAACTTCTTCTCTGCAAGCTTTGGGTCTCCACCAGCATTGTAAAGGTAGTAGGCACCGCCACCGAGAGCTGCGAAACCACCGACTTTGAACAATCGTCCGGCCATTTTAGATGTGTGCTGAAAGTTTGGGGTTGTGGAAAAAGTGATGAGCTTGGATTTTGTTTGGTTCTGGGATGTACAGATGTCACTTCTGACAAGGTGTGGCAGGGAATGCAGCTATTTATTGAAGAGAGAGGGGATGCGGAGCAATCGTCCAAGGCACAGAACTATGACGTAGGCCAGCATGCTGCGCGGCAGCTGCAGCACGCACAGACCAGCCAACCAGCCAACCAGTCGAGCGCAAGTCCGTGAACTGGATCGCCGGCCCAGACCTGGTCTCTCCAATTCATCCTTCGTTCCCTATTCTATTCGTTTGTTGATCCCAGTCCTTTCTTCTATCATCGTCGCTCTGTACCAAGTGCTGGGAATGGGCCTCTAATTCTTCCTGCTCCACTGCAATGTTGCTATTGTTGATCGCCATCGCATCCCGTCGATAGTAGTAGCCGCCGTTGCATTCTAACCCCCCTACTAAAAGGATATCTGCGCTCTCGCTTTCCCCGCAACGCTCCTATCGACCGTCGACTACTACCACGTACATACCTACCTAGATACCTATAATTCTGCGAATTGCTCGACTTCAGTATTCTATGTCCACATAATTTCTCCCGCAGACCGTTGCGTTATTCCACCGCTTCTTGCGTCGAATCGACATGACCGACCAGATGAACATAACCTTGTTAGACCAAACCGATACCGACCCCGAACAACAACCTGAGCATAATGGGCAACAAAACCAAACCAATGCGCAGTCACGCGGGAACGAGACCTCACACATCGACGTTCTATACGAAAACCAACGCGGCTGGTTTCTAATTGGCATTCCCTTCTTTTCGTCCAAAGCCCTATGGAACCTACGCATAGATCACTCTCCGTGGGTCGACGAACGCTTCAAACCCTCTCCCGTGAACATTACGAATGCACAGGTGCCCGATCCGAGCTGGGTGTGGGATTGGAAGTCGTGGTACGTGGATATGAGCCACGATGTGGATGAAGAAGGCTGGCAATACAGCTTTTGGTTCCGCGGAGCCGCTTGGCATGGCAATCACCCCTGGTTTCACAGCTTTGTGCGCAGGAGACGGTGGTTGAGGAGAAGGATCAAACACAAGCTGCCGCCCAAGACAGCAGACAACAAGGAAAGGCTGTTTGGTGAAACTTTCAGCATCGGGACCACGTTGATGCGCACGGGCACGACTATGACGCGGTCAAATAGTTTATCAGGAAGTGCAGAAAGATCCATCAATGATGAGGTTAGAGACGTGCCGACCCTGATGCTGAGATTGAAGAAAGCGGCCATCGATCGAGAGAAAATTGTCTACATCAACAGATTCATCGAACAGGGCGGTGAAGAGCTGTACTATCTTGCGGAACAGGCAGGTCTTGGTTTCATTTTATGGCATACATGTTTTTCTAACACAAAGCAGATTCCTCCAATAATGTCCATGCTCGTCTTTCAAAACTCGCGACGCCAGCTTCTTTCCACGCTCACCGCAACGATCGACGCCGCACAGTCGCACCGCGAACAGCACGAGGAAACGGGCGAACGCGAAAGCGAAGTAGAGAAGCGAAGGATAGATAACCTGCTGAAGGCAGTCGAGGCAGCAGATGCCGAGTGCAAGAAGTTGGAGTACTGGAGCGACATCAAACGTTTGGCAGAAGTTGGCGAGGCTGGCACAGCGGCAGACGATGAGAGATGGGGGAAGCATTGGCAGGGCATTGACAACAGTGCGCCACAACACCCTGGTCACGATGATGCATGAGGAGTCGAGCAAGACCAGTGTTTTCTTAGATTTTTTGTTTGTTCACCGTTGGCATTACAGAAGGCAATAGCCTGCGTACACATTGATACCCATACATAAGTAATTGATATATATTCACCGAATCTGAACGCATTCCTACGCTACTCTGATCACTATCTCCCAATAGTTTCTGCTCTTTCTCTCACTCTCCATCCTCAATGATCCTCCACTATGATCTCTCAATCAATTTTCGTCCGCACCCGAATGGGTCCCTTCACCTGCTCCAACTCCGTCTCCTCCTCAAGTACCTCTCCTTTCTGGAGCACTTCGACCTCGCCTCTCGCTCGCATTTCCCACACCAAAGCGCGCACATCATCCATGGCGTCGCGCCATGTCACATAGTCAAGTGTGGAGAGGTCACTGCTAGACAGCGCGCGAGCGACTTCTGAGGGGCAGATGGTTTTGGGGTGGTCTCGGGAGTCAAGGAGGCGAGTGGTGTATGGAAAAAGAATCCGTTGTTTTTGTTCTGGGAGAGTGTGTGCTGTGCTGGAGGAGGGGGGCATGTTTGGAGGTGGCGTGGGGGTGCTGATTGCGGGGGTTTGGTGAATTAGGTGAGGTTACTGATTCGAGCCAGTCGACTGAAGTTGCTTGAGTCTTGGACTAAAGCCCAATTGATTCGATCGGAAGTTTGAGTCGCGAATCATGGAGTGAAGCTTGCTTGTCTTGTATTGGAGTTTACGTGACGGTGACGGAAGGCTACGTGCAAGATGGTTGACAACTGATAGCTGATATGCAGTTACGCGACCCGGTGTGTAAGTAGCCGTTTCCCCCCATACATAGCTAGATATAAGTTATATATGAGTACTTGGTATTCAGTCTTGGTCTTGTTATTCAATACTCGGCCGCTCCTTTGTAACCATCATCATTCATCAGTGCAATCAACCTCCATCTATCTACCCGCCGATCTCTTGGCATCTGCAGGCGAGATCGGCGCAGGGTGCACGCGGAATCTTTTTGGGCGTCGGGTCCAATAGCAGCGGTACAAAGCCCCCAACCTCAACACATCTCTCGGAGAAACAAACGGAAAGCGATGCGGCTGAGCTTGGGCTTCGGGATCAAGTGGGATGCCGCCGTGGGAGGAGGGGTAAAGCCGTTTAAAGCCAGTGGGACCCTCGCACGCTCGTTTTCCCAAGCTGCCAGCTCCCCACAGCCCTTCACTGCTTCCTTTGCCCGCAAGCAGCGTCTTTCGCCACTTTCGCACAATTTCGCATCGTCCCGATTACAACCAAGGAGGCCTTACTCCAGCAGAATCATGTCTACCGAGGAACTCGACAAGCAGCCCCCGCAGGAGGTCAAGAAGTACCTCCAGCAGAGCCATGACCGCATTTTCGAGAGCAACAAGAAGTGGGCCGCCGAGCAAAAGGCTAAGAATCCGGATTTCTTCAGTCATCTGAATGCAGGACAGAGCCCCGAATATCTATGGATTGGTGAGTCGGTACAACAACGTCATAGGCATCCAATCAGTCACTGACATTAGTTTCACAGGCTGCTCTGATTCCCGTATCCCTGCCGAAGCCATCACTGGCCTCGGGCCTGGCGAGATGTTTATCCACCGCAACATTGCCAACCTCGTCTGCTCCACCGATCTCAACGTCATGTCCGTCGTCAACTATGCCGTTCGTCATTTGCACGTCAAACACATTGTCGTCTGCGGACACTACGGCTGCGGTGGCGTCAAAGCCGCCATGACTCCTCAAGACCTTGGTCTGCTGAATCCCTGGCTTCGCAACATCCGCGATGTGTACCGACTGCACGAGGCTGAACTGGACGGCATCAAGGATGAGGAGGCCAAGTACAACAGATTGGTGGAGCTCAACGTGGTGGAACAGGCCAGGAACGTCATCAAGACCGCCGCTATTCAGCAAAGCTATGCCAAGAGTGGATACCCCATTGTACATGGATGGGTTTTTGGGTTCAAAGATGGACTTTTGAAAGATTTGGAAATTGATTTTGAAGGCCAGCTGAAGGACATCCAGAAGATTTACAACTTGACTTCGTAGCCGGCAGTAGACCAACGCGCAACGCGAATCGAGTACGAACGTATTATATTCATTCATTGTTGTCTTTTTCGGCAGACATTGCCTACGTCAAACACGGTCACTAGTGATTCCTATCCGAATACAACATCGTTATGGTCTGCTTTGGAGATGTCCAAATTCGGGCCAATGAAGTTCAGGATGAGTCAGCGTTCCTACGTCTTCTGCCTAACCCCAACCTTCGTTGATACTATCTTTTACTCTCTACAACTACTGCGACTACTGCGATTATTGCAAAATCCTCCCCATTCTGTGCTATTATCTTACTATTCGTACTGAATCGCAGAACTGGGCCAAGACTCTTGTCCTTGCGACCTACGTGTCTTGCCAAACCATCAACATTTTTGATATCGCAAAGGCATCTTTCATTTGAGAAGCCTCTTTGAATAATCGCGCAAATTCGGAGCCATGGACGAAAGTGTCAATTTGAAGTTGATCACACACCTTTTGAATGTACCGCCTAGTCGACGTGTTCTCTCTGAAGTTGCTGTTAGCGCGTCATCAAGACAAATACATTTCTTACTGGCCTGTCCGAGGAGTGGATCGACTCTTCTGATGCGGGTTCTTGCACAAGCACCTAACTGCGATCTGGCTAGTCGCGTTGCTCTCAAAGGCAACGGTTTGACTGACACAGACCTGATTCTAGCCTATCCAGACACAGTGATCGCCTATCAACGAACGACGGAGGAGGAGTCGAGAAACGTAACAGCACGAGATACCCCAACATTCACAGCTTTGCCTCTACCGATCGACTTTACGGTCGCAAGGCCTGCCTTCTTGATCCGCGACCCCGTTCGAGTCTTTGACAGTTGGAAACAGCAGGGCTGGACAGACTTCCAGACTTTCCTCAACTGCTTTCAGCATCTCTTCAGTTCGTTAGATGAGCATCTTTCCCTGCCCCATGTTCTAGTTTATGAAAAGCTTGTTCAAAATCCGGCTGCCGAAGTCTCTCGACTGTGCGACTACTGGGGACTTGAATACACGGCGAACATGACTACCATCAGCAAGGCTTTTCCAGACTTCTCAATCAATGCTGAGCGTGAAAATGGGCTTAATGCCATAGATCCTCCGACCAAACTGTTCGACACAGTGTTATCAAGTTCTCAGGTGGACTCCAGCATCACCTCGCACGGCACTCTTTCCAACCAAGAAATGTACGATATCGAACAACAACTCGGTCATCTCTACCTCAGATGCTGGAAGTCTGAGATCAAAACCATTCGCACTAAGTTATTGCAAGCCAAGTGGTTCGCCTTTGACCTTGACGACACCCTCCACGAATTCAGGCGCGCCTCAACCACGGCAATCGACGCCGTACTTTCTGCCATTCTCTCCGAAATACCTGAAACCCCTCAAATCAGTTTTGACAATCTGAAATCAGCATATTCCAAAGTCCTCGCCTCCAAAACGTCCTCCGCCTTCATCGACGGCAAAACTTCGCACGAGTACCGCGAGGACCGCATCCGCTCCACTCTCGTCGCCTTCTCTATAGACTTCAACTCCGAGCAGATGTCAAAATGGGTCTCGCTCTACGAAACGTCTCTGATAGCAAATCTCGAGCTAAAGTGCGGCGTTGTCGATCTATTCACATCTCTGAAATCCCTCGGCAAGAACATCGCCATCATCACGGAAGGCCCACAGGATTCCCAAGAACGCACGATTGCTCGGCTCGGTTTAACGGGGTTTGTGGATTTTTTGGCAACGACTGGCGCGTTTGGGGTATCGAAGACTGAGGGATTGTTCACAAAGGTTGTGGAGAAACTCGGACCTGGTAGTGGTAGTGACTTTGTCATGGTTGGGGATAATTTCGAGAGAGATGTTAGACCTGCGCGTGAAGTGGGTATGTATGGTGTGCATTATACTGAGAAGATGAATTTTGGGGCTGGGGATGAGGTTCTGAGAATTAATACGCTGAAGAAGTTGGAGTTTATGCTGGTGCAGGTGTAAGAGCGTTTATCTAGGGGGGAGGAGAGTTTTCGCTCGTACATAACGCAATGAAGGCCGTGCTTTGCATGTAATACATCAATTTCACAATTTCTGGGTTTCTCATATCTTCCAAGGTTGTTATCATGCATGCTGTCAATCGTCGCGAAAAGTGAAGGTCATACGTTTCTCATTATATAAGTCAGTGCACTGAATTGCCCGAAACCCAAATAGCCGAGAACACCGACGAAATCGAATAAACCGAGCATCCTTTTTCCCTCCCGCCAAAACTCGGAAATCTCCAATCCATCTCCATATCTTTCTATTCATTTAGCCATTGGAATAAAATCTGCCCTAACACAATGCCACCAGGGAACGAACGACCAGCACTCCAGCAAGCAGAAACAGATGGCGCAGGGCCAGTGAAGAGACGAAGACCCGCTCTTTCCTGCGTAGAATGCCGAAAGCGAAAAGTAAAATGCGACAGAGAGAAACCTTGCGGAGAATGTTCCAAAACGAAATCACCGACATGCACGTATCGTTCTCAGCCGAAAGGGCGACATATGCGATCGCCTGTCGCGCATGGGAACTCGACGGCCGCATACGGGTATACTCAACCCGCGGTTCCTGTGAACCCTGGATCTTCGATCTTGGATGCTCACAATGGCACGGGATCTTCTTTGTCAAATAGCACGGACACTGTGTCGGAGCTTTCGGATAGACTTCGACATCTAGAGGGGCAGCTTGCTGCTATCAACACAAGCGACACTCGATCTAACTCCAGTGCAACTCTTTCTTCGAAGGATCCCTCTACCCGCCAGCCAAGCACGTACTTTGTCAAATCCAAGTTTTTCGGTGAAAGCCATTGGCTGAACTGTCTTGAGCCCGTACGTCTTCCCCAGGCTTGACTTCTCTCTGTCTTTGGGCTAATTTGTCGCAGTATGAATCTCTTGGTCGTACGAATATTTTTGTTGATCCCGCTACGAATAGAACGGAAGTGGATGCGAGCTCCGATTTGTTTACGACAGTTGCTGAATGTAAGCGTATGGCTCGTACTATTAAAGGTACGAGAATGCCTCGGCCCAGTATCGATGAGGAGGTGAAGGGAACGATGCCTGGGAAAGATGTAGGCGATCAGTTAGTATGCCCCATTTACACTGAGACGGTTGTTCAAAACTTTGCAACAGCCATATTATTGTAGCTTAAGATGTACTGACATGAGTTCTGCGGCCTTAGACTCGTTCAGTGTTATCTACGAACTTTCGAAGGTGCTTTCCGCGTCCTCCATATCCCAACTTTCTTCCGCGATTACGAAAGCTACTGGAGTAACGTAGAAGCCGCCAAACCTTCTGTGATAATCAAAATGCTTCTCGTATTCGCCATTGGTGTCCCGTTTTACACCGGTCCCGAACAACCCCGTCTCCGTGCTTCGAGCGCCAAATGGATCCAAGCTGCAGAGGCATGGCTGAGCGCACCCTATCAGAAATCGCGCCTCAACATGGCAGGCTTGCAGATCCACATTCTGTTACTACTTGCACGACAGGTCTGCAGTGTTGATGGCGACCTGGTTTGGATCTCTGCTGGCTCGCTTTTAAGAAGTGTCATGCATCTTGGTCTCCATCGTGATCCAAAACACTTTCAGAATATCTCTCAGTTTCATGTGGAAATGAGAAGAAGGCTTTGGGCTACGGTGATGGAGGTGACAGTTCAGATGAGTCTGGATATGGGTACGTGACAGAAGGCATCATTTACCTGTTGATTATCTCCGCTCGCATCCCACTGACCTTTTACCTCTCGCTTTTAGGTATGCCACCGATGATTTCCCTGGATGACTACGATACTCAGCCACCAAGCAACTTCAATGATGATGATATTGGTAGCCTTGACGGATCTTCCTTTTCACCGAGACCTATAAGTGAGATTGTATGTATACCCCGCCACTCAAGTCTTTGGTGTCGAAACACTACGTGGTGTAAAAGTTTGGCGCACCGTCTATGCAGTGGGATGAGCTTTAATGTATTGTACTGACTTCGAACCCGCGAAATTAGACTCAGTCATCGATGCAAAGATCCCTCTATGAGACCCTTCCTTTACGTCTAGAAATAACGAGACGACTGAACAGCATTCGTTCTCCTCCTTCATACAAGGAGACGCTCGGTCTCGCAAAGGATCTTCTCTCACAGTGTCACGGGCACTCCAAATTCTTCCACGAGGCTGTCAACTCTGGATTCGAAACGGTTCCGAACCCATTCCAAGTCAAGCTTTTTGACGTTTCAATTCGCCGTTTCGCCCTGTGTCTGCACCGTCCGTTCTTCAACAAAGCAAAGGATAGTCCGGAGTACTACTACTCTCGCAAAATCTGTCTTGATTTGTCCGTTATGATCGCTACGCCGGTAGCAGATCTGAGTCAAGGCGAACAAGACGACTGGCTTCGTCTTAGCCACCACAGCGTGGGGTTCTTCAAATCTATATTCCTGCACAGTATCTCCACGGTATATCTGGAGCTTATCTTACAGTTGGAAGACCAGGAGAACTCGATGACTTTCTACCCTGCAAGGAGCAGTATTTCTGCCGAACCCGGGACCTCGCATCCAGTGCTCTCGCCACAACTAGAAATCTACCGAAACATTATTATCAACGCAAAAAAAAGTGCGAGAGAACGAATCCGCAGCGGCGAGACGAACGCCAAGGGCTTTACATGGCTGTGTGCTGCCGTTGCGCGTATCGATGCTTTGGCGAGTAACTCGGACCCCGAAGCCGCCGTTCTATTAGCAGCAAAACATGCGATTGTCGAGACCGAGGAGCTCATGCGTGCGGCTTATCTCGCGGAAAACAATAAGCCCATTGATCTTTCGCAACGTCGGGATGGGATTTCGGGACGAGAACACGGGAGGGGTGAGGGCGCCGACGATATCACGGGCGAACCGGGAGTGGAGTTAGGGAATAGCTGGGATATGGGGTCAGCAGATTTCGATGTGGCACCGGAGAACATGGACTGGGAGAATTTGATGAGGGATGAGTCGTTGGAGATGGGGTGGGGATTTGAGAATAGCCCGGAAAGCTGGTTCGGGATGGGAGTGGATTTTGATATGGGGTTTTGAGATTCCAAAGAGAATCGATCTAATGCGACGACTACAAATCACTGCTTTCATCTGTTCCTTGTCATCTGTAACTAGTCTCCTTCAGGGGTGTGGTACAATCACTTCATTTCAATTAATGCGACGAGTAACCAGGTAGTGAAGGACGCGCTACTGAGTTACGAACATGGAATGAAGTGGAGTGACCAAATTCCGAGGCACTACGAGTACCATGCCTACACAAATCTCCGTCCTCCATCAATCCGTTGACGAAGGATCGTGTAAGTCCTCCAAACCTTCCGCTCGAGTATCCATCTCAAGCAAACAACCCAGACTCCATCTACCCCATACCCATCTAATTCTCCCTATCCCACCTAGCCACAAACTCCCTCATCCCCCTTCTAACTTTCATCTCCTCCCCCCTATCTACAAGCTCAGCCCATCTCAACACCCCCCTACCTTTCCCCTTACGCTTCTTCTTCTTCTCACCCCTTAGAAACTCCGCCAACATCCGCGCCAAGTTTTCCTCGATAAGAAAAAGAGGTACAGTCGCAACGAGCAGTTGATACCGTAGACGGGTGCGCAGAAGAGCTAAGGACGGTAGTGAATCATCGCATTTCTATGCGGCACAAACACTTGGAATTGAGAAATCACACGATGAATAGATACGTGACAGGTGCTGTTCTTTGAGCACATCGATGAGCTTGCTGTATCGTCCGGAATTTATTTCCAAGCCTGGTTTGTTTCCACTCGACACTATCCCGCAATGCCATGAAGAAAGGACTGCATCTAGTGCTAGGAGGGCAGGAAGGGCACACTCAAGATATCGCCAACTATCTCGAGAGTGAGCCGTGCAGCATGTATATCTATTCCATCAACCGATGAAAGTCCTGCAACTTCGATTTCATGGATGTCGGATGAGCTTTCCTGTTTAATATTTGTCAAGTCAAGCTATTGATAGTCTCTCGCAGAATGGCTTTGCTCATGCATCAATGATACGTGCATTATTCAAAACTCTCGGACACCGTGACCCTGCCCGAATCTCAATGCGACATCAGCCACCAAGCTAGTGGTGGTCTTTATAGTTAGTAGAGATCCTGCATCTCTACACCGCACCGGGCTCGCATAACTGTGCCTCAACTTCACAGAAATTCCGTATAGTGTACTCGCCCTGCAGCAGCTCATCTTTGCCTGCTTTGTGGTTAGCTTTAGAATTGTGGGGAAGGAAGAGAGGACGCACCGACCAGTGTCAAAACAGCTTCCCCATGCGGCCATACCTTGCTCTGCCTCGCTGGCTATGTACAGATCGCTATGAATAGTAGCATATGGGCATCCAGAAGATTGAAGTAACCAAAAACAATCCTTTGTAGACTGTCGTTTCTTCCACCTGAAAGCGGGCTTACACATAGTCGACTAGAAAGAAAAAGTCGCAGGTCACCCTATGATTTTATTCAGGGTTTCACAACTATGCATACCGATACATACGTCAGAGTCGACTCTAGAGGGTTACGGTAGGACAAGGCGTTTTCGAAATACTGTGAGGGCCCAATCAAATCTCATGATGATTCACTGCGGAATTTCAGGCCGATTAGCCACAAGTTCCCTCGTAATTCAGATGCAACGCTAGCCTAAATCGAGAAACATTCAGTCCCTCAGGTACCGTTGGCCATCAAATCGTCCAATCATCGCCACCGAATCTCAAAAAACTAGTAGAGAACATGGGTGGGAAGAAATGAGCCGCCCGGACAATTATTTTGAAATGCGACTTAGCGCCCATGGCCTACATGAAAGAGTCCTCCAAGTTACTTCGGATACGGAGTTCACTTGGTGGAGAGATAACGCCTCGCGAAGAAACATCTAGTATTATGATCCTGCCTCAATGCTCCGATGTCGTGTGGGCCCTGCAACAATCAAGCAACAGCTAGAAGAAATGTACTATATGAGTGATTGCTTTACAATAAATTGGATCGACATGTTCCAGTGAGCAGGGCTCAAACTGGATCAAGACTCACCCTCGGTATATCTACGGAGAATAACCGAAGTATTCCAGGGGTTTACTTAAGGTGTTTAAACCTTTGCTTACGCCACATGGGAGGACGCGCTAATTTGTGTATATGCACGCTGGGCCAAGATGTGTAGTTCCTGAATCCTGCGGTCCGTAGGCGGCACAGTTAATATTCGACACGAAAATCGACAAACTCCGAACCAATGATGCATCTGGGTAAAGAACTCAGAATGCTCATGAGGTCTTTCTTTATATAAATATCGTAGATTTGTCTAGCAGATACAACAGCATACTTTCCATTCAACTACTGTTTTCACAGCTGTCTTTTCTTCCACTCGTTTATCCAACCACACATTCGTTTCTTGCGCTATTCTTGATCTTGCATTCTTTCGCATACCACACATTCATTACAAGAGCAGGTCTTGTACAACATGCTTTTGTCTTCCATCAAATTGGCCTTGCTGGCCTCTCTGGCTGCCTTGGGCAGCGCAGAAGACAGTAAATGGTGTGATTTTTACAAGGGCGCCGATGGGGGAGAACCTCCTTTTGCTCCTTCAATGAACGTCGGTTACGGTGGTAAAGACAACAAATGGGGGGATTATGACTGTGCTTCCAGGTGGCAAGAAGGAGACCCTATCATTGGAGTAGAGGCATGGACATCGCGTGCCTCAGTCGAAGCAATCCAGTTTTTCTTTGCCAGTGGTGAAACTACAAGGTTGTACGGTAAAATTCCAACTCCGGGTGGGGAACATGAAGGGTGGCATGAGAAGAAGATTTGGGATGCTGGTTCAAGTGTTGGTTCGTATTACCTATGTCCTTGAACCTTGATAGTTTGTCTTTAGGATGCTAACTGTGTAAACAGAGGTTAGAGTCTTTGGCAACAAAAATCAACTTGGAAGGAAAGGGGACGATGCATTCAAGTCAAACGCCATTGGAAAACTTGAGATATTCCAGAACAACAAAGCTATTTTCAGTATTGAGGCGAAACATTCTCCCGATATGCAACCGGATTACGCTCACTTCAACCAAGGCGCTGGCATCATTATGGGCGTGAGGATTCGCGACAAGGATTGGATCACCAACCTAGATTTCCAAATGCTCAGGTCAAAGGTTCCCAAAAACGGCCTGAAAGTAATCAAGATCGACCCCAAGACGACAATTGAGGAAGCGAACGCGAAGCAAATGGGTGTTGATCAAAAAAGTCTGGCTTCAGTCTACTACGTAAACAACAATAAACCGGGAGGTGCAAACGTCACGTGGAAATTCGGGAATTCAAAAGGGCTGAAGACGTCGCAGGTAGAAACATGGGCGAGGGGGCATACCTTCGGTTTCGGTTTAGAAATGATGGTGGGCGGGGAAGCCGGAATCCCGCTCGTCACCAAGGGCAAGGTCGAAATCACAGCAAAGGCCAATTATGAATATCAGACGACAAAGACTACTTCGACTAATCATGAGGACACTGACACTCTCAGTTGGGACATCAGTAGTGGCACCACGAGCAATATGCTCGAGCCTCAAAAGGTGAGTAGAAATTCCCCGCTTCACTAAGCAAACGCATTATCACATGACAGAGCTTTCACTAACTCGCAAAAGGCTATGCATTGCACTTCGTGGTGCCTGGCCGGAAGATTCGACAGCGATTTCGATAGCGTTATTGAGGCATCAATGGACGACGGCGGCAAATTCCAGTACAGAATGCGCGGCAATATTGTCACTGTGTCCTATACAGAAGCCGTGGCCTCTTGCCGGGAGGTGGACATTAAGTCAGTTCCCAATAATGCTGAGATGGGAGATGTGGAGAATGTCAAGAAGCGCCGCAGTATATCTTACCAAGCCTAAAGATCAGGTTTAGCCGGTATAGGTCTGGCAGCACGGGTGTCTGTTGCCCAGCAATTTCCTTTTTCAGTGCTACTCGGTCAAATTGTATATACATAGTTTCCTTTCCTTCGTTTAGTTCGAAATCCAACTTCTGCCAATCGTTTTAATACATTCTCTCCCAATGACATTTGTATAGCATAGTTTCCGCACTGCGAACATTACTAGCTTGAAAAACTCAAGCTAAAGTCACCTGGTGAATTGCTCCTCTCTCCACGCACAGAATCTTTTGCAAGTCTGGTCAAAGTATCTACGACACAGTATTGCTAAAATAAGAAAAAGTAGAGATCTGAGGTTAACGTTTCATAATAGCCTTGATATGCTTTAGGCAAGGATAGACAAGTTTTTCTTCGTGCACGATTGTTAGTTTTCTACTTCTTATGACTCCAGTCTTTTTTGTAGGAACCTGTGACACTTACACATATATGCGCACAAACCTAGGGTTACGACTTGAGTCACGGTCGAGAACCCACGCTCAAGCCTCTGTTTGTGATTTTAGTGTGCGGTTCTCCAAGCAACCATTCACTTTGTTTGCTCTCTAATTCTCCACAATGCGCTCGAGCTCCTTCACAAATACTTCAGTATATAGTTCTCCTTGTCTAAGAACGTATATTCTCACACTATACTTACGCAATCGTCGCATATTCTTCATTAACCACCCAAGCTTTCAACCTTGCAAGTTGCAACGTAACCTCTTCCACCCTCCTACGAAAAAAAAAGTTTATTCAACTCAGCATGGTCAACCTGTTCCGCTACTTCTCCCGTAGGAAGGAGCGTAAACTCCTACACCTCCGAGCTGTCGCAAACCACATCGGTGGCATGCGCAAGCCTGGCAACTCCAACCCTGATGAGGACATCACCCTCGCCGACGGATGGATCAAGGAGCTCCGCAAGAGCCGCAAGCAGAAGTGTCGCGACACCGAACTTCTCAACATCATGGCTTCACACACTGCCCAGATCGCCGCTCGAGTTCAATCTCGCAAGGACGACTGGGCTACTCCCATCGACTATCATTTCACTCGTATCTGGATCGAGGAATACCTCGGGTCTGATATCAAAGCGTAATCCCTTGCTAAGATGCCTTCGGAACTTGCATAGCTAGGACTCAAAGGATTCGGTCTGGGGATGCTTTGTCGTTTTGTCTTTCTTGACTTTTAGTCCGTTATGGCTCATGGGGGAGCAACGTGTCTTGTGAGTTGGGGATTTCTGGGTGATATGTGTGAATAGAGTCACGTAGCACTGAATGTGTATGAAATTCAACGGATAAAATTAAATTTCGGTATAAACAATGCATTGATACGAGTACTATGTGAAGATTCCAGAAATTCGTATCGTGGACTTCAATTTATACTAATGTTTCTGCAATAAAAATACAAGATGAAAGGTGTGCCTATATCGTCCCCGGAAACGCCCCCGGAAAGATTCTCCGCTTCTCCTGATGTGCATAATAAACGCGAATACCCGATAATCATAGAGACAACGTCAGAGCAGTCCAACCCAGGGTGCACCAATATCTGATCAGGGTTCCAGTAACCGTCATCCTGATGTGTCGACAATATGCACACGCGAGCGACTCATAGTTCATTTCCATACCAGTGACCCTAAATTGCGAGCCCAAACATAAACCTAGCGGCATTGGAATCGTGTGTCCAGAACCACATGCTAGCCATCTTTGCTTGACCGGATAGGAATTGTGCTATTGTATTATCTCCCGTGGTGCGCACCTCTTTCGTGACCTTGAGAATCCATCCGAACCTCTCCAACCTCATCTTTAGTTCCTCATCATCAATCGTATCAGACATCTCGATGGTCACAGCTAGCGGTGTATCATCGCCCTTCATGACTCTGAAACGCGTCTCTCGCGTGTAAGATATCTCTTTAAACATTGAAGAGATCAACCCCAACGTATAGAGTTCGAGGGTACGTCGGTCTGTACCTACACCCACCTGTGGGCGCTGTATCTTGCATCTAACAATGATCAGCCCGATGTCTCATATCCCTCAAAGTTGAACGTACCTTGCTGTTGTAATCGTCTTCAGATTTCGGCAACAATACATGATTTTGTACAATATGCGCGCGTCGGTATCGCAAATGGAAACAGCAGACAGATGAGGTGGTAGATCATCAAGTTTCACCTCAACCAATATTGGGAATCGAATGCGCACATGCCTTATGTAGCTTGCATTAACCATACCAATCTCATCTAGAAATGAAAGGACGGCATCAACGTCGGCTGCGGAGAAGTCGAATGTGTTCTTCGAGTAGAAGAATTCTGCGGCTTCATTATAGGCAAGGCGACTAAACTGAAAAGACAACAGGGGGAGATCGTGCGATACTCGACTCGGAATCTGGATAAATTCGTTTTTGATCAGGGTATGTGTGTAGACATGATCGCGGACCTCTTTGGGGTACCTGGAGAAGTTGGTGGCTTCGGAGGGTGCGTTGATGTCGTTCATTGTAGTAGTTGGCTACAAGAGAATTTGCGCGTGGTACAGAATCAAGAATGCACTAGAATGTAGGGCAAAATGCGTCCCGTCTTCCTCTTCAAACAGCAACAATTTAGAAGCAAAGGTGCTTTACTTTCAATATATAGTAAGCTTGGGGAGAAATTCCTCGTTCTAGCTTACTGACAGCAAACAAATCTTGGATCGGTTTCACCAGGATTTGTAGGCAAATTCGAGACAAAGGGGGCACCGGATGCTAGTTAGAAGCTCAACCTCGCTAGTTTACATGTAGTAACAAAACACTTTTGCGGGATTATGGCTTTTCTCGCACAAGGTTTCGCATTGTTTCAGATAGTTTATTGGAGATGTGTACAATGACCCCCGATGTTCATTCTTTGTCTCCTGTTATCACTTTTTAGTCTATGTCGGAGGAACATACACACTGACTGAGAACCAGCAATTGCCTTCGTTTATCAACCCACCTGAAATATTCATCCTCTGGACACGAGGCTACTTGCCATTACACTTAGCTTGGCGGTTTGAAACCAATCGCGTACTTTGGCATGTCTCACACACGCTTGTTGCACAAACATAGCAATATGCAAGTGTATCGGTATTTTCAAGCAACCCACGGCATTCTCTAGTTTAATATGAATTGACTCTTTCAGGTCCATTCCTATCGTTCTCACCTTCTTCTGGGTTTAAGATATGCTACTTCATCAAATACTGTGATAGCAATATAAGGGATTGAGTAGACCGTTGTTACACAACATTCCAGAAGCATTTTGAATCAAATGCCAATGCCAGAATGAACTATAAATTTATCATTAATGAAATTAGAAGACAGTACGCCAATTAGTACTTTATTGCTGCGATATTACAGTCGTGGCGTAGTACTGACGGCTTTGGCGGGCAACAAAGTCTTGTAATTGTCTATCTAACACTGGCTATCCAGACAGACGTTTATTCACAAACACCGCGAAATCACTAGGCCCAAATATGAAACGCGGTAGCTTTTGCCAATTCCGTATATTTTTCATCGCCCATTGATATACTATTAGCCGACTTTCATGTCCCAGGTCTCACTATCTTGATCTATCGGGTGGGTTGATCATGTTCGCTTTGCCGTGTACGTGGTAACTGTTCAACAATGTTTGTAAAGAAAAATGATATTTTTGATAGCGTACAAATGAAGTGTTTATCGACTCTTAAAGGCACCTGAGCCTTCTTCCCTCCCATCAACTGATGTCATTCATATCCCGTTTCCACTGGCGCTTTACCTCGTCAAGAAGCCTGGGCTCACTGATCACATCTACAGCTGTTCCTGCAAGAGCCTTCGCCACTCTCAGTGACCTTTCAAAAGCATCCTTGGTACCCGATATTTTCTCGAATTCCGGGCTATGCGGCGGTCCTCTGTTCGGGCCTGGAGGTATAGCAAAACTCGCGTTTACACTGGGCAGAGCGTAGCTGATATTCCCCTGGTCTGTACTTGCTTTGACCCAAGTTACCTGACCTTCAGGCGGAATAGGGGGGTCTGGTACACCCGGCATAAGCTTCCAGTACTTTGTATATGATCGGGCTAGAACACGATTTGGCACGTGATCAGCATAACCCTTTATAACTTTGACCTTCTCTTCGGCACCTGTAGCTACAGCTCCTGCTTGAACACACGATAGAACTTTTTCTTGCAGTTCTTGGAGTCGATGAGTACTTGCTGCTCGTATAACGATAGCCCCAGCAGCAAATGCATGTATGATGTTGGGGGCTGCTCCTCCGTTGGTGATGTTCATTCCAATCACATCGCTGGGCATTGTCTGCTGGCGCAGGGCTGAAATCGCATTGTAACATATGACAAGAGCATCGAGTGCGTTGATGCCGAGCCACGGGCTATTTGCAGCATGCGCAGCACGTCCGTGGTACTCAACTTCCAGACGGACGAATGCTGTTGTCCTCACAAAAGGACTGTTGTTGAAGATCCCGGGATGCGAAATCAATGAGATGTCTACACCTTCGAAAGCACCAGCCTCAAGGAGCCGAATTTTCCCACCTCCGGTACCTTCCTCTCCCGGTGTGCCAAAGACGATAACTTTTCCGGTGAGATTACGGCGTTTCATCACTCTAGCTGTTGCCAGGCTAGCAGCAACTGAAGCTATCGCAATGAGGTTATGACCGCATGCGTGACCAAGATTAGGAAGCGCATCTGCAAGCGTCAGCGGTTTTTTGTTCCACATTGGTGCAACTGCCGAAGTACCCATCTCTGCGTTAAAGGAAACGACTGGTCCGGCCTGGCCACTATCGTATGTTGCCACCCAAGCTGTTTCCATTCCATATGCTGAAGATGTGACTTTCCATCCTTCTTGTTTTCGCATAAACTCCGTCAAAGAGTCATGTGCCTTGTACTCCTTAAAAGCAAGCTCGGGGTTCTTGTGAATAAATCGGTTCAGCGGCCACAGAGTTTCGCGGAGCTCTTCTATAAGCATGTCAATGTCCGTTAAAATATTGTCAGCCATGTTCCGATAGTCTAAGTCGGTGAGGTCTTCCTCGCTAGAAACAATGATAAAGTCGTCCACTTCCATGCTGCTGCTGTGCACCGGGGAAGCGTCGATACGTTCGAACTGCCTCAATCACCTAATCACTTTAAATGCAACTATAACTTGACCTCGGGTCATTGGCAAAGTGTATGGGGCATATGGTGCGACAAGACGTCGTCTCTGCATATGCATGCAAGTTTATGTAGATCGCATACTGCCTGTGACCAATTTAATTTGCCGACGGAATACGAGGTCCATGTTCCGGCAGTTGTAAATCCTCCACCTATCCATCTCCACTGCGTTCATCCATCTTATTCAAGAAAACAAAATGGAAAAACATCATGTACAGACAGTTTTCAACTACTGGGACGACCCTGGGGATGGCTCACCTCCGACGCCTATCTATATTGGAAAGGGTAGAATCACGAACGAAAGACCTCACCGCGGCCATGAATTCTTAGTCAACGACATCACTGGCGCAGAAGACACTTATACTCTGGATAGACACGGATTTCAATACTATGTACACCAAAGTCAGGAGAAACTTTTCACCGACGACCAAGCAATTCGCACAGCCTACTACAAGGAATGCGAAGACCTCTTGAAAAATGCCACTGGAGCTTCCCGCGTCCGCATCTTCAATCACAAAGTGCGCAGAGGACCTACACAATGGCATCATCTTGGCTTAAAGAACCTCGCGAACCGCGGCCCGGTAACGAAAACGCACGTCGACCAATCGTATCGTGGAGGAGAACTGAGGATGAGGTGGGAGTTTCCCGAGGAGGCAGATGAAATAGTGAAGAGAAGGTATCAGATCATAAACGTATGGCGACCCATCGAAACGATTCTCAAAGACCCCATCGGAGTGGCAGATGCAGGATCAGTACCGGACAGAGACTTGGTCAGCGCCGTGATGGTCGAAGATGACTTTCACGGGGAGCAATGGGTCGTCCGACATAACCCAGATCATCAGTGGCACTACAAGTATCGCATGACGCCGCAAGACGTGCTTCTGATCAAATGCTTTGATTCCAATGAATCTGTGGCGCGCAGAGCATTGCACTCGGCTTTTGAAGATCCGGCCCACCGCGACAAGGACTCTCGCCAGAGCATCGAGGTCAGGTGTCTCGTCTGTTACGATGATTAGAGATTCCTCCGAACATGCATGGCAAGTGCATTATCATTTTCTTATACATTCCTCAAATGGACGCGCCAAGATGCGGAGGACCAACCAAGCCACTATGTTGTTCCTGTCTTGCAGAATATCGAAGCGGGTGTAGATAGCGAGCAAAGCCAAGATGTGGGGAGCTGTTTGATTGGAGGGGTACAAGTTACAGAATGCTGCGACGCGTCTCAGGTATGCAATGTAGATACCGAGTGGAGGGGTAGAAGCTGATTTTTGCCGTATTGATCGTTTGATATAGTACATATTGAGCGCTTGACCATTTGCTGAACTAGCGCGCTGTTGTATTGCCACGCGGAACTTTTGTATTGTCCACTCAACAACAGGGAAGTCCGGAGCGCATGTGGAAGTAGATTATCACACTTCTCGGGACGATTAGCACGATGTCAGGTGAAGTGGAGACCCCACTTTGGGAGAATGTGAATGCACATCCATTATATACGAGGCATCAAGAGCGGGGAAAGAGATAAACCAGTAAACGCGTAGATAGCAGAAGACAAACAAGTATATAAGATCTTGCTCGTGAAGTATGTCCAAGTAAAAGAAGAGCAAGGGAAACTCAAGTCTCCTCTACAGTCAATTTCCACAGAAACATTTAAATCTCCAAGCAGCATGGCTCCTTCCATCGACATCCCACAGACAGTGGAATGGCAGGGCAAGCAAGTCCCAGTGTGGTCTATGCAGACCATCGATTATGGTCTTATACTCTCACAAGATCCCTCTGAAATCGACAAGGTCACAAAAGCCTGCCTTGAAGATGGATACTTCTATCTCAACCTTCAAAGCATTGATGGCCGCCGAATGCTCAGTGACCAGAAAGACACGCTTTCGCTCATGAAGCGCTTCTTCGATGCCCCCATTGAGGCCAAGAACGAGTACGGACTCATCTCTTCTCACCTCGGGTACGAGCCAGTCGGAAGCCGGACTGGCGCCTTTGGCGCTGGCAGCAAAGACGGCTACGAGATGCTCAAGGTGTCTCGTGATGAGATCCAGCGCGGCAGCCCCAAGGTCCCATCGCCTATCAAGAACAACGGTGACCTTGGCCTCCTTGAGAACGCCATCGGCAGCGCAAACACTATCACAAAGGTCATCCTCTCTGCGCTTTCTACGGGCATGAATCTGACTGGAGCATCTCGGTACGAGAACTCGCACCGCAACGACCGACCCTCCACCACTACGGTATGTCCAAACCCCCTCTCGTTATCTTTTTGCGCAATCAATAGCTGATTGTCACCAACCAGCTCTCCATGATGCATTATCTTCCTTCCTCGGTAACTGGCAACGATAAAGTCGGACACCAAAAACACACAGACATCAGCTCTCTTACGCTCCTCTTTAGCGAGCAATGGGGCCTCCAGATCCGGCCACCAGGGACCTGCGGTGCACGGGAGATGGGTTTCGTGGCGCCGCGAGCCGGCCACGCCTTCGTCCACGTAGGCGACTCGCTTCGTTTTGCGAGCGGCATGAAGTTCCAGTCGTGCATTCACCGTGTAGTGCCCTTTGATCCGTCCGAGCACCGCTACTCTATCGCGTACTTCCTACGCGCTGAGGATGACACCATGTTTGTGGATTCCGAGGGTAGGTACATCACTGCGGGCCAATGGCACGATGAGAAATTCAAGGCGTTCACCGATCCCTGGCAGTGGCAGGCCATGGCACCCGGGTCAATGATCCTGGGCGGCATGAAGGAGGCGGGTGAGGATGACCCTGAGGGTGAACCCGTTGCATTCCAGGTGGAGAAGACTAAGGAGGTTGCTGTTGAGGCCTGAGTGGTGTTATGTCGTTATGATTGTTAGTAGCATCTCATTGATTGACCTTCTGTATATATGCCGAATAGCATTCCTCTCGTTCAAGCGCTTTTCATTTCCTCGTTACACTTCACATACAGCTGTGACGTACAGACGCCGAGAAAGCTGAATCTTCACTTTCCCTGTAGACATCAGACATGAGCCAAAGTTAGCGTCAAAGGCAAATTGAAGTACTGGACATACCAAAGACACGATGATAATAACTGTTCTTCGTCGCACGCAGTTAACACGTAGCAAGAAACCCAAGTAGAGTATGACTTCATAGAACTGCAATCGCTAAAACCGAACACATGGGGGTATCTAGTACATACTGAGTGACAAATAGGATAAGAAGATAATACGTAAAAAAATGAAGAAGGGTATCATTCACACAACGGTAAGCCACCATAAATCCACCTTGGATTCTCATCGTTAATCATCACTGGAAGCTGAGCTCATCTTCGCTCTCGCCTTCTGGCGTAGCATCTTCAACTCTCCACCACTCTCTCGGCGTCTGTGATTTCCTCCCACTACGCCTCCTTTGCACTTTAGAAGAAGGACGACTGTTCGCCCCATCGCTCTCTTCGTCCGAGTCGACTTCAGGTACCTTAATGATCTTTCTCCCCGTTCGAACTGCGAGAAGCGTGGACGTACATAAGCCAAGGTCGATATATGAAGAAGGATAGGGGGCAGATCGTTTTCGAACCCGCGTAGAACAGCGTCCGTCGAGAACAGCATCCAGGTCATGCACTTCTTTATATGATTTACGTTCCTGTACCCGCAGACCCTTTTCGAGAGACGTTCGTGAACGACGAGAGTGTGACTTGGCGGGCTCGGTCGTTGAGGTACGGGCTTCAGTTCTGATTCTGCGCGACCTGCGCACCCCATTATCATCCTCACTCGCGCTGTCAGGTAGCTCGGGATAGAAGGTGCACGGGCTGTCTGGTGGCGTAAGCATTGAGCGTTTGCTCGAGATGAGAACAACGGGCGAAGTGGCGCGTTTTCGCTTGCCTAAGGATGGAGCTGAAACATCGCAACGCCTATTAACTGGGGACGACTGAGGAAATGTGAAGTCTTCATCCTCGTCATACATGATCTCTTGGTTGCCAGTAGCTATCGGCAACCCCTCCGGGTCTGTGTCGTTATCTTGCGACCAGTCGGGTGACGGAAGAAGTTCAAGAGAGCGGATTGGCTTTCGCGGTACAGGCTTGATGTCTTGCTTCGCGAAAGGTGTGCATACTACCCATTCCCCAATGCCCTCCTCCCAGCGAAATCCACCTCGGGAGGTTGGGGAATCATCTTTTTGTGGAGACTGAGAGATGACAACGTGACCTTTTGTGCGCATCGTGTTCTCAATCTTGAGTGCATATGCCATATGCCGGCCGTCACTGGTGCTATGTGCGAATTCCAGAGCCGACTCCAGAGCCAAACGTTTGAAAGTCCATAGTTTGTGTGGCAAACGAATACCAGAAATAGAAAGCATTCGGTGTACCGTCCGTTGGATCTGATCGAAACCATCGTCCTTCCAAATCTTACCCGTGGCTCTCGCCGTGGAAGAAGTGAATTCAGGGAGAGTAGAGAGTGCAGACGAGATGTCCACCGAGTAGGAAGCATATTGTGAAACGATCCAGCACATTGCTTTGGCGATGACCGGAATATCTAGCATTACCAAGGAAGAATTGATCTGGCGGTCTTCTAGATGCATGAGAAAAGAAGAGAAGACGGCCCATATTGCTCTTTCAGCAAACGTTTGCGTGTAATTCATTACAGAGCTTAGCAAATTCATGTCCCGGTGAAAATCGCTGCGTTTGAGCAGCCCGACCACAAGTGAATCGAGCACCCAGATAACTCGTCGGGAAATAGCATCGCCTGCACCTTCATCGCGATTTTGATTGACCAGAGCAATGCTGCAGAAGATTGTGAATATACTCAAGTAGGTGGTGTCTAAAGCTTTGCGAAACTCATGGCGCGTGGAGAGCTTGAACTGTCTTGGGAGATTCTCAAGTTCTCTATCAACCTGATTATCATCACCGAGGCCGACGCCGGCGGAGACTACTACTTCTAGTAGTCGGAAAGCATTATCGACCGAACGTGAATCGCCATCGCTCAGAGTACGCACTAAGCGATCCCACACCGGTCGCATGCACTCGGTTGCGAGCCATTCCAGTGGTAGAAGTTCCTGTGAGATCATGTAGGTCATGAGATCGTAAAGAAACCTGTGTCGACCAGTGCGACCCACGAAGTTCTTGCACATCCAAAAGTATAATTTGTCGTCACTGAAAAGATTGGCAGAAAGCGTGTTCGGCATCGGGATGGTATTTAAATTCGGCAGGTAGGACCAGAGGAGCTGTTCAGCCTCGTTCCAGGCTGAAGAATTCAAGCAGTGGGTGACAAGTATTTGCAAGGTTTCCAGGTTGAGCATCTGGTCCGTAACCGCATCGCACACCAAAGAAGTCCCGTGAGCGCGCACCACTTGCTTGAAAGCTCGCCAGCCTTGTCCGGATACTGATTCAAATTGCTCCTCGAGATACGTGAAAGTCTCGTGAGCGTGGTCGCGATCCTCGTCGTCGTCGTCTTCTTCCTTGTCAAGTTCCGCAAAATGCTCTTCAAGCTCAATGTAATCAGGAATTTTTCGAAGACAAGAGCTGAACAGAGACCTTGTGCCCTTCCATCTCTTCTCTCCCTCCATTTCTGTAGCCATGAGTAGATTCGCATACGCTTCTGAAAGACCATTCACCAGATTTCCAATGTTTATAGGCAGTCGTTTCTTGAGCTCCTGTATCTGCTCCAACTTCGCGTTGAGTGGGCCTTTTATTTTTGAGTGTTTTCTAGCAGGCGAAGGCTCCGCTTGCGGGCTATCCTCAACACCGCGTACTACGCGAGTGATCAAGGGTGTGAACGAGAGCTCGCCGGGACGTGAGTTGCGACCATTTTCACCCCCTCTCCGCGCAATGTTTGTCTTCTTTGCTCCGCGAGCACCATAAGTTTTCCTAGTCGCACCAGAGGATCCCGCGACCGGCATCCAGTCTGGATCCTTGCGTTTCTCGAATACGTGGGGCTTATAAGTCGTCGACGAAGATTGCGAGAAAAGCAAGGCTTTTCGCGGGGATGCTTTTAGGGCGAATGCATTTGCGGAAGTTCGGCGATCACCGTTTGAGCTCCGTGGTCGTTCGAGTTCTTTACGAAGTTTGCGGAGTTTGGATGAAAGCGGTCGGAGAAGGCGGTTGCAACGCGTGGTATTCCATGGTAGGTCATCGTTGATGGACATTTTGAGGTATTTATATTGACTTAAAACATGAGTAATACGGATGAGCAGCTCTGAGGAGAGTCGAAAAATGTGGTGCTGAGAGTTGAGTAAGATGGGTGTCAATGTTTATCGAATTGATGAAGAGCCGGACCTCTTGTTTATCAACATCGGCAAGTCGGAGTTACAGGGGCAAGGTTGTTCTAGCCGCTTTCGGGTGAATATCACATGATTCATCTCAACCATCAATCAATTGATTGATGTACATGCACATGTGGGCAAGTGTCGAGGCGCAATACTACATCGACGCCAAATATGTTTCGCTGTTGGAATCTACAACTCACATATTACATGGAGTCTAGATTGAGAGAGATATTTCTTTTCATGGTTTATCGCTATATGCACTGTCTTGTGATTAATGACACACAAGTTCCACCTCTAAATAACTGGCGAATCCATTGATAACCTCAGAAATACCTAGGTACAATTATATGGCAGTGCACATGCACGTAAGCACACGGTCGTCGAAAAAAGCCTCTAGTCGCCGTCAGAATGTTTGAGTTACTGTGCACGTCCAGCACTTAAAAATCAAAGGATAGCTGGAGCGAAAACTGTAAGCGTTAAGGAGTTGCTTCGTAAGAGCAAACCAAAATACAACAACCCATAAAACCTAGGCCACACCAAACCAAAGGAAAATTCGACATTTGACGAGGGAAATGAGCAGATCTCGTGTATAGCTCTTGCGCGTAGAACGACACACACCCACATATATGTGTATTCAAATCAACCATGTATTGTAAAGAATTCCAAGTGCTACATCGGGTATTGCATCCCTGGCCTCTGGTGCTGAAAGCAAAACTCCTTTTTTTGAACATTATTGTACTCGCCTACTTTTTGTCAAATCATTTTTATTATCATTTTTAAGTGTAGGATTCACTGTAACTTCCAATCAAAAAAAACCCCCCCAAGTGCTACATGTCAGTGCAGCAAAATACATTCACTCCTACGTAAACCAGTGACTCGATGACATGTGCACAAGATGGATGAGATCTTAATTGCCATGAGTAAGTTGGATTGGGTAAGCGAAGCTCGTAGTACGCTTAGCTTCCCACGATCTTGAAATTTTATCAGATGAACAAGCGGTGAAGCAGAGGAATATGCAGAGCACACAAAATTGGAATATAAGTTATTAAATTCATTTTCGTCTCAACTACAGTCAAAGAAGTACAAAGACTTGACAAGGGGATGTGGTTTAGTGGTATAATACTCCCTTAGCAATCAATCCAATTGGTTCTAAGTTTGGGAGTGGTCCAGGGTTCGATTCCCTGCATCTCCATCTTTTTTTTTGCCAGGGTGTCATGATCCTCTTGCCCTTGACGTACTTTTTTGGTGGTGTCGGGAGGTTGTTGAACTACGCGGTCAATTGGAGATCGCATTTGACGATGTGTGGTGGGCAAGAGTAAACCCTGCAGTCTCCACTATTTTCTGCCAGAAAAAGATTATCCTTGAAATTTGTCTGCTTTTTATCGTTGAAGATAAGTGCATTATCTGCTTTAAGAGCAGTAATGTAGCTGTAGATCCTTATTGTAGTCAATTAATAAAATAGCTTGTAGATGCTAAGGGGGTGTGGTGCCAGCGTATAATGCTCCCGTAGCTTATTCCTCGGCATTTTCTGCAACATTGCTCTAACCGCTATGTTTTTACATTTTCCAGGCTTTCTCTCTCTTTGCCCGCTCTGAAATAGTGAGGATAGTCTTAGGGGTCTATCAGGTGTTATTTACTTGAATGCGAATCGCTAGAAGGGTTGGCCTAAATTGAATGAGAAACGGCAACAACTACATGTTTATAGACAGTAAAATCTTTTGTCTCAAAAGCTTGAGTGAAGGCAAAATTCGTTTGTTCTTTTGGTAATCGCTCGTTATTTTGAATATTCCTTGTTGTAACCCATCGCTGTGTGTAGGATCACCTAAACTCCCACTCAAAAAATAGAAAATAGACAGAAATATGCATGCACACTAGAACTGCTGACACTATACTAAATACGATGATTAAATTGATGGTAGCTCTCATACTTCTGTGGCAATAAGCAAGAGAAAATTGATATTATTGTATGAGGCCTTCATCCACTCTGCTCGCCAAACATACCTTTAAAACTTCGCCGTCAGGGTACTTACGGATTCAGAGGTGATATATAGATGAATATTGAGCACATGCTGATAGGATGAAAAGAGAAGGGCACGGTATCATCATTAGCTTTAAAAATTTGGTACAACAGCGAGTGAAAATACCGGGATCGAAAGAGACGCAGTGATGTGAACTGTAAAAGGTATACTTGGACGGCGAGTACCATTTGCCAAAGAGGAAAGAGCGTTATGGAGACAGACACGTGGTAAATGTGACCAAGTAAGGCAGGCACAACAACAAGCGTTGTTGATAAAAGGCAGGCAACAGACCCCACCAGCGTCCACCACACCAACAACAACAAGGCATCAGCTGCAAACAGCTTCATACACCATCTCCTGGATCCCGTCTCATTATATCCGTCGATCGCCTCGGCACCCAACTACCACAATGGCTACTGGCGAGACAGCCACGGCCAAGAGGAGGAACCGCCGAAAGAAAAAAAAATCAGCGAGAAGAACTCGACAGACTAGAGGCAGAGGGTACTCCCGAACTCTACTCAGACCGACTGATCAAACGAGCCGCAATTCCCGAGCTCTACCCAGACCGACTGACGGAGCGAACCGCGACCCTGGATGATCGGCCAAAACGAGACTACTGGCCTGAAGTCAGGGCCGCAAGGGATCACTACTCGCCCGATCGCCATCTTGACAGCCGCAGAACAACGCGAAAAACACCTCACATTGCCGTGAATTAGCCTGAGCAGTCGGGTCGATCGATCTCGTCGGGCAATGCTGGAGTTAAGCGGCGTCGCGACTCCTCTAGATCCCTATCACCTGTCTCTGATGTCTCTTTGAATGTTGGCCAGGATAGACCGATTCCGACTAAACGTGTACGAGAGGTTTCCAACAATATGGTGGAGCACGTTCGAAGCTCCGGGATCCCACCATCACTAAAGGTTCAAAGTGACCGCTCGAACAAGAAGCTGATCTCAAGTCCTTCTTCTGCAAATGACCGCTCAAGCAAGACGCTCGCAACAAGTTCTTCTGTGAGGCAAGAGAGCAGAGATGAGGAAGGCGGTTCGGATGAACAACACAGCAATCAGCAAAGTCCTGAGTAATAGATACCCGGACAACCTGCTTGTCACCCCGCCCACTTGGAAGATGCTGACTATGTCACCGCAATATAGATACCACGAAGGTTGGCTCGCCGGGTATACGGTCGGCTACAAAAACGGCCTGGCTCAGAAGCAGGCCGTTCCTGATAGAACTGGTGTCTGAACAATAGAAGACACCCTCGATATCGTAGGGATAAGCGCCACACGGTATGCATTCATCAAGGACACGAATATCAAGGGATAAGTGGTATATTACCACCTACATATCGATACTCTACCCTACACTGGAAGGACCATTTCCGACTCGCCAGCACTGGGAAAACGCCCCTTTTACCGCCAGACAAGCCCAGAAAGATGAATTTTTGATAGGTAAAGCTTTTATGCCCTTCCCTTTTACCCAGAATTTTCCTCCCATTGAAACATTTGATTTAGGCGAACCCCGCAGCCGAGTAGGAGAAAAGGGAGAGGGAAATTGCGCATGTGGAAAGGAAAGGGGGAGAAAAGCTCTCTGTGAAGGATAACTCTTCACTGCTGTCAGTTTGCTCTTCAGCTAGAGCAGTGAAAAAAGGAGAAGCAACCCGGTATTGGGAGTAGAGAGAATGTTTCAAAGCATCAAAATCATTTCATCATTTTACACTTGCTTCTCGTTTGCTTGCATGGAACAGTGAAGCCAAGAACCGTGACGCCTATTTTACACAGGTCGTGCTGGGTGCTCGCTCATGTCTGTTGATGCCCATTGGGATCTCGAGAGGGCTCTCATGCGCCGATGTCCTCAGCTCGTGGTTTATACATGATGGTTGTGAGAAA
The DNA here is from genome assembly GCA_948474695.1 of Periconia digitata. Lineage (NCBI taxonomy): Eukaryota > Fungi > Ascomycota > Dothideomycetes > Pleosporales > Periconiaceae > Periconia > Periconia digitata. The sequence continues at coordinate 1,484,895 of CAOQHR010000004.1, read as the reverse complement.
CTGCGGTTCTGTTAGATGATCCCTGTGTCACAAATGCTTTGGAGAGGTGAAGTCTACCTTTTGTTTGTACCGTGTGGTCGCGCTGGTAGCAAGAATGTTATCCTTGATACTGCTCGTCGCCAAATGGTTCAAGACCGTGTGATTCGGCATGATCAAAACACTGCTGTCGTCCTTCATGGGCGTGACACCATTCAAGATGCTCTTGTTGAGAAACATGGGAAGGGATGGCGGATTGGGCAGCACGCCAGCGGCCGCATTAGCCCGTGCAAATTTCCGCGATTCTTCAGCGGCATCGAGGTCGATCAAATAGCGCGGAATCTCCGAGTGGTACTTTTTGGGCGATGGAGGCAGCACTTTTGGCTTGGGTTCTGGGAGAGGTGCTTGCTGCGGCGGGACATCGGTGGGCGTTGATTGTGCCACCTGAGACGGGCGGTAGCCGTCGGAAGGGCGCGGCTGTTGGGCGGGAATGGGCTCAGTCTTCTTTTCTGACGCATCTTCCGCTTCCCGAGTTTTCACATCCTCCCGCACGACTTCGATGTAGTTGACGAGGATGTTGGTGTAATCTACGGCGGTTGGGAGTTTGTCGGACGTTCGCATATCGTTGTCAACGATGAACATGAGATGGTGGGTGCCGGGCGTGATATGGACGTGGGCGGATAAAGCATTTTTCTTTTTGCTCGGGCCACTATGCAGAAAGTAAAAGTCAGTTATTGTCGGTGTGCAGTGTAACATTCAACATCAGGCAGAAGAGCAATGTGGAGTTTGAAAGCTGCAAGGCCGAGTCGATCAGGCTGAAATGATTGATCGGGTTTCGGACGGGTTGGTTGCATGAAACAACAGCCACACGGATAGGCGCAGCAGCATGGATCAAGGATGGTGGACATAGCAAACTTTTTGAACTTACTCTGCATGCAGCCTGTACTTGCGATCCCAGCCTGCAAATGTGCCCGTGACGTAGACGCGCTCGCCGGGGCCTTCCCATTCGATGATGGTGGGCACGGTTTCCTTGCCCTGGGAGCCTCTGAATTCGTCAAGCGGCTCATCATCATCGATGGTGGTACTGCTGAGCATGGAAGAACGACGTGGAAGGGCGCCTTCAATCTCGCCATGATCGATGGGGCTCGTGAGATCTATAGGAGCGATGATGGGAGAGCCTGGCGTGTGCGTCTCCTCTTCAATTGGCAGTGGCAGGCGGGGAGGGCGACTGTAGTGGGACGAAGGCACAATGAAACCTTCCTGCGAGGCGTCGGCGGGTTCCAGCGAAGATGCAGCATCGGTGCGGCTGGCAGTGACTTCTTCACGGGGAGCTGCAGGTACGTCGACAGGCCGAGTCTGGGGGGACGGGGCACGAATGTCTCTCTCTTCGGCCGGCTTTGGCTTCGGCGGGGTGAGGGAGGTGGGGTGTGGCTGCGACGACTGAGGGTGGGCGTGGGATTTGTCGGCGGTCGAGGGGTGTGCCTTTTGGCGGCTCTGCTCGTTGCCCATTTTGTCTTCAAAGGAGGGCGACTTGAGGGAATCGTGGGCGGCAGCGCGCAGGTGGTGTGCGACGACGGCGGTGGTGCTGGATGTAGTATGGGAGCGAGCGCGGCTGCGCGGACGCAGTGATGATGCGCTCTCGAGAGAAGCCGACGGTGGGGCCGCACTGGCTTTGGAGCTCAGGGCCTGTATCGACTCACGGCGGCGCGGGTTGGGATGGGCGAACGGGCGGTGGTCATGATGGCTGCTGATGCTGCTGCTATTGCTTGGTCCCGACGATGTCACGTTGGCCGGTGACTGCGGGCTGCTGCTGTTGGTGGGGGTGGACGGATGAGAGCGGGACGGTTGATTGCCCATTTGTCCAAGTGCCTGCGGCTTTCGGGATATGTGGAAGACGGGGTTTCTGAGTCCATGAAAGAGAGACGGCAACAATCCCCGGCGACAGATAGGTAGGAGGACGATGTCTCGACAAGAGTTGGGCTGGCGGGACACGAACGAAACGAGCGAGCGACAGCCTGCAGATGGATGGGTGAATGGGTTGTTCCCCAGACCACACTAATTCTCCATGCTTGAGCACGGGCCACTCTGGTGAATGCATGCATCGTATCGTGCTCATCCATCTCTATCGAGCCCGGCAGGGACAACCACTGCACACAGGCTAGCACGTACTTTTTCTTGTTTGCTTGTTTGTTTCAATCGAGTATTGTCGGTCGAGTCCTCCGGTCCCGCCATGGCCGACTACCGCACCGTCCTATCCAACATCGTATACGTCCTCTGGTGGCCCACCGATAGGATCATTCGCGCCATCAAATACACCCTTTCACCGTTCTGGACTCTCATCACATTCGTCTTCCTCCCTGTCACCTATCTCGTGCAGACCGTCCTCAGCATAGTCTTGTTTCCTTTCCGGGTAGATGTGTTGGAGCGCGTCGAGGTACTATTCCCCTCCCCGAATCCTTGCATCCATCCGATTTGCACTCGCCTGACAAGATTACTCGCTCCACCCAACCCCCTAGCAAGGAAAAAAAAAAATTTAAGACCACAAAGACTATGTGCAGAACATGCTGACGGGAACGAACAGACAATCTACATCTGGCTGGGCGTGGCCGCTCTTGTGGGTTGCATCACGGGGGGAGTACTTTATTTGATCTACCGCGGCCTCACATCTGCGCTCAATATTGATGCCTCTGCTGCAGCGGAACCAAAGAAGGCAGCACCCAGGGGGAAGACGATAGAACAGTTTCGGGCAGCCAGGCGCGAGAAGCGTGGAGCGGAGTTTGATGGATCTTCCAGCTCGACAACCTTGAGATCCAAGCCAGCGCGCCGGCGAGGTATATCGTCATCGTCGTATGCCATCATGGAAGAAGAGTCTGAATTTTGACGTGATGACTGTACATTATACATACCCATCATTGAGAGAGCTTGAATGGCGTAAGCTCGCACACGCATGCGTCGGTCGCAGCCTCGTACAACGGCACGTACAATCATCAGTGATAGGATCAGATGGGCGATAGCGTAGTCGGAGCCGACGTCATCATGGGAAGGTTGGCAAATGGCAAGGCGGCAGACAGCAAAGCGGGATATAGCGAAGGCTGGGCTTACAGCGATAGAAGTAAGAAGAGGGCGAAGCGAACTGCAAGTCATCGTCACGGGCGACCTAAAATATAGCTAGGTGGGCGCAGCAGTGATGGCCATGACCAGATACATAGCTAGATACGCGGCGATGGCTGACTAGATAGTACATGGGAACGATGCAGCCCTTTCTTAGAGCTTGAAGGCCAGACAGACATGATTGCAAAGAATGTGGTCGGAGAGAAGACAATGTCGATGCATCGTGAAGCGGGCGGCAAGTAGGGACCATGAATCGACGGGCCTGTCAGAATTCCGTGGGCGGCGGGCCCTCGGACGGTACACTATTTGTCTAGCAGGCGCAAAATGGGGCCAAGCTTTGCAAAAGGGCCAGGGGCCAGGGTCCACGCGCGCACCTCCCGCACTGATCCCAATCTCCTTTGCGGCTGTCAGTGCACAGCCGCCCAGCAAAAGCACCAAGCTTAGGCCTTCTCTGTGCCGTCCGTCGTCGTCCACAGTACTTGACTGTCTCTCCTTCTCGGCCTTTTTCTTCTCTCCCGCGTGCCTCCAATACCTCCGACGCTTCCGCTGCCGTTGCATATACCGCTCGAGTCGCCCGGTACGCCTTTCAGTCTCTCACCACCTGCTTGATTGCGCCTGCCTCGCCCGCACCTACGCCCGCCAGCCTCGCACCCGCCTCGCCCCCCTTCTCCTTGCTGGAGAAAGAAAAAGACTTGCGGAGGTGTAGAGAGCCCGCAAGACACACGCCAACATGCGCCGAAGCGTCACCATATTTCTCGTCTTCACCGTCTTCCTCCTCGGCTTCGCCCTACACAATGTTTGGACCCTCCTCAGCCTGCTAGTTGTCACTGGCCGTGAGGATCAGATCTCGCGCGCCGAGCTGCCTGCCCCGAATTCCGACTCCATCAGTGAAAAACCCCAGTTGATTCCCAAGATCATACACCAGACCTATATCAACGAGAGTATTCCTGCCCACTGGAAAGGCCCCCAGCAGACCTGTCTGGACCTGCATCCCGACTACGAGTACAAGCTCTGGACCGACAAGAAATCCCGCGAGTTCATTGCCGCTGAGTGAGTGTCCACACTTTTTGTTTATCAGTCACCCATCTCTAACGGACACTAGGTATCCTTGGTTTCTGGAAACATTCGACGGCTATCCGTACCCCATCCAGCGTGCCGATGCCATACGCTACTTTGTGCTCCACCACTTTGGTGGTATCTATATCGACCTGGACGATGTACGTAGTTCCAACTTCTTCCCACAAACATAGCGCTGACTGTCAACTAGGGATGCAACCGCAGCCTCGACCCACTTCTAGCCTACCCAGCCTGGGTGCGTCGCACTAACCCAACCGGTATCTCCAACGACGCCATGGGCTCAGTTCCTCGCCACCCGTTCTTCCTCAAGGCTATTGATTCATTGCCGGAATATAACCGCCGCTGGGTGCTACCCTACATCACCGTCATGGGCTCGACCGGTCCTCTTTTCCTCAGTTTGATCTGGCGACACTACAACAACGCAGGGCCCCAGGACATGGACCGCGTGCGCATCCTATTCCCGGACGAATACAACAACCACACTTGGAGTTTCTTCACCCACCACCTTGGAAATAGCTGGCACAACAACGATGTCAAGTTCATATTCTGGTTGGAACGCCACTGGGTTCTCATCACGATCGTCGGCTTCGTCGTCGGCCTCACGTTACTATGGTGTATTTACTCCAACTTCATCCTGCCAAGGCAATCGAGTCCAGGGCCAAGGATACGTTTCCCCTACGCCAGAAGGTTACCCTTTTACCGCCGTATAAGCAGCAAGGATATCCCGCTGGATGACAGGCATGAGGTGTAATCGCTTCTCATTTGCTCTTTCTTCTCGGTCGATCTTGTTTAATGAACCACGTCTTGTAATATCATCGTTGCTTGCATTTCCGGGCGCCGTCACGTTCGCTATCATTACTATTCTTTATTCCCCGGCTTTTGCTCAATTTTTAGATATACATTTCGGAGGCGGGGTGGGGCAGGCGGGCTTGAAGTCTATAGTCTACCTCCCTTGCACTGATCTTTTAATTCTTTTCATATCTTTATATACGTGGAGAGTATAGTGCACGGCGGTAGAGCATTTTCTGGAGTAAGTTTAGTTGCTTTTTTGGAGGATTGAGAAAGGAAATAAGTCAGTGCCCTGGAGGGGGGCCAGACAGCAAATAGGGTAGCAAGATGACAGCTGTTGTGAGACAAAGCGACGCCTTCATGTCGGTCTCCTACAAGCAGCTGTTATGTAATAAATCAGTCGAAGACAGTTCCGCCTCTTGCTTCTGTAACTGTGATTGACACATTATTATTGAGAGAAGTGGGCGAGCTGAACGTGACTCTGATGACACACCTTCTGGCCGGTTCTGCTGCGCACTGGATTTTCTCATATTGGTTCTCCACGTGCGTATATGTACATGCACATGTGTACATGTACAAGTATGTATGCGTGTGGAGCAAGCATACAGTCAACTGGTGGTACCTGCGTCTATCCATATGGTGTTTCCGAAATCTTGGTACACGCCGCGCGGCAAGTGATGTATCCGTTGACATCCGATCAAAAACAGAACAGAACAGGTAAGAACGTTACCCCAACTACCAAAAGCTGTGCAGGTCACCCCCGGGGCCCTTGACCATAGGCACGTGCATGGAGTCAGCCACCTCTTTCTCCAAATCAGAGCCAAGTCCCATCAAAGAAGGAATCGATATTTACCAATTCGGGGGGTATCAAAAACATGTTTTCTCGCTAGAAGGAAGGGAAACAGAGAGAAACAAAATGGAAAAAAAGGTCTCTCCTTTCTTTTGGTGTGATTTCCCCCCCCCTTTTCAGTCATCTCTCCATCCAACATAGACCTCGTCAGTGCGAAACCGCTGCGTACACCAGCTATCCTCCAATTCCGTCACCACCCCGGTCCCCCACTCCAACAACCCCGCATGCGCAATCATGATGCCATTATCGATGCAGAACCGCTCGTCGGTCGCGAACACGCTGCCTCCTCGATCCCGTGCCATCAATCCCATCATCTCCTGCAATCTCGCATTCGAGCCCACTCCTCCCACAACCAGAACCTGCTTCGCGCCAACATGCGCCATGGCGCGTTCCGTGATTTCAACGAGCATCGCATAGATCGTTTCCTGCAGCGAAAAGCACAAATCCTCTCGACTCACCACCTCGCCGCTCTCAGTCTTCAACCTCTTCTCAACCGGCAGTTTCTCGTCGACACCTTTGGCCAGCAGCTCCGCGGCAGCGAGGATACCGGAGAAGCTAACGTCCATGCCTTTGACCGCGTACGGGATATCGACGAGATGTTTGCCGCGCTTCGCGAGCTGCTCGACGTTGTAGCCGGGGAATGGGTCGTTTGGGATCATGAGGGCGCGGGCGAAGCGGTCGATGCAGTTGCCGATGGCCATGTCGAGGGTTTCGCCGAAGATGCGGTAGCGGTTCGACGAGTAGGCTATCACTTGCGTGTTCCCGCCTGAGACGTAGAGGACTACGGGGTTGGATGCGCCGGTTATCGCGCGGCCCATTTCGATGTCTGTCTCCCATCGCTTATGTTTAGTATATTGATCCAAAAAGAGAATTAAATATATGTATATATTTTGGGCGTACGCGAGGGAGAGAGGGAAGACACTTACGTCCAACACAGTGATTGACACCAACAAGTGGTTTCCCCCACAGCAACGCGACTGTTCTTGCTGCCAGCGCCACACTCTGCAGCGGTGCAAACATGCCCGGCCCTTTGGTGTAACATATGCAGTCGACATCTTCAATCTTGATCCCAGCCTGCTTGACAGCTTGCTTGATGAGTCGAACGACCCATGCGCGGTGATGGATCGCCGTTTCTTTGGGGAGAAAGCCCTCGCCCGGCGGGGAGTTGTATGTGTGACGCAGGTTTGCGAGGACGAGGGGGGGTTTGGAGGGGTGCGGGTGCGATATTATGCCTATGCCTATCTTGTTGGCGCTGCCTTCTAATCCTATTGCCAGCATTGTTGTGGTTCTGGTCGTCTAGTGATTAACTATATGGGAGGTTTGGAGGAATTGGAGGGCCGGTTTGGTTGGTATGATGGGTGGACTGCTTTTTGTGGGTGTGTTTGGTTAGGGTTTGGAGGGGTGAGGTTGATGGTGGCTATCGATAAGGAAATTTCCCTGAGTCTTCCTGTAGGGCTGATGGTCGATGAAGATGAGATTGGAACTGAGTTCGGATATGTAACATGTGATGCGATGCTCTCTTCTTGATACCATAGGTTGAATCTGATTTCTTACGCCTGTCAAATCTTTTTCGGCTACTCGACAGTCAAGTGCTCGGTCATACTCAAAGAGTGAAGCATTGCTGAATTCTCCGTATGACCTACAGTCCCACCGGTGCGGTCCACTTCAACTGGCCAATCAGTGCCGCTCGGCTCTCTACTTGACCGCCAAAGATCCTCCACGACCAGAATTCCAACATCAAAGCCGTCATTTTCTGTTCAATCGGTTTTTCGTCCTCCCAAACGTTGCTCAAATGGATCCCTTTGACGAGGCCAGCCATGCCTTTTTGGCGTGGCTTCGGAATACTGGTGCTGAAGTCAGCAACAAGATCGAGCTCAAAGATTTGCGCAACATGCAAGCTGGGCGCGGCGTCGGTACGTCTGCGTTTGTCATCTCCCCTTCTCCTCTTTCTGGGATTTTAGATGGACCAGTACTCTTACCCCTCAAACCAAACACCTTCACATACTCATCACAATCTCCAACGCTCGGCCCCACGACAATCTTCATACGCTATATGGAAGAAAGTAAATACTGATATAATCCTCAGTTGCAACCCAGGATATCCATGAGGATGAAGTCCTTTTCCGCATTCCCCGCTCCGCCCTCCTCACCGTCGACAACTCGATCCTCGCCTCTGAAATCCCGAAAGCTACTTTCGATCACCTCGGTCCATGGCTCTCTCTGATCTTGGTCATGCTCTACGAGCATGTCAACGGCAACACCTCCAACTGGGCTCCCTACTTCAACATCCTCCCCTCAGAACTCAACACGCTCATGTTCTGGGAGGCCGACGAGCTCGCCGAGCTCCAGGGAAGCATGGTCCTGCAGAAGATTGGCCGAGCAAGCGCAGACGAGCAATTCACGAGGGAGCTTGTTCCGGTGATTCGCGAGTTCGCGGGGGTATTCTTTTCCGGGGACGAGAGGGCTCAGGAGAAAGCCGAGCAGATGGGCGATGCCCAGCATCTGATGCTCATGCACAAAATGGCCTCGCTCATCATGGCGTACGCTTTCGACGTCGAGCCTGCAAACTCTAGCAAAATCGCAGACGAAGACGGATATGTTTCCGAGGACGAGGACGCTGCGCTGCCGAAAGGCATGGTACCTATGGCCGACATGCTGAATGCAGATGCGGATCGTAATAATGTGCGAATTCCCCTCCTCTCTCTCTTCACACAGTCTTTCCAAAAATTGACAAACAATCAAAACAGGCTCTCCTTTTCTACGAAGAAGACTTCCTCAGCATGAAGGCAACCGTCCCCATTAAAGCCGGCAACGAGATCTTCAACGATTACGGGCCCCTCCCCCGCAGCGACCTCCTCCGTCGATACGGCTACGTCACAGACAACTACGCGCAATACGACGTCGTGGAACTCTCCTTCGACCTCGTCTCCGCCCTCGCTACACAGCACAACATCTTCGAGCAAGCTCGCTTAGAATATCTCGATGAGCAGGGCGTCGTAGACACGGGCTACGACATCTGCGCCAGCGACCCTTACACGATCCAGGAAAGCATGTCCCCCGAGCTCATCGTGCTCCTCGAGACACTGTTGCTACCCGCCGACGAGTTCGAGCATCTCGCGCGCAAGGGGAAATTGCCCAAGCCGGAGAAGATGGGTGCTAAAGCTGCGGAGATGTTGCTGCAGTTGGTCAAGGCGAGGACGGCACAGTATGCGACTACTCTGGAAGAAGACGTGGGTTCCGCCTCCGATGTGAACATGGAGGGTGAAGAGTCGTTGAAGGAGAGGCGATTCGCTATGGCTAGGGCAGTGCGGATTGGTGAGAAAGAGTTGTTGAGGAAAGCGGAACTTGCGCTGGAGCAATTCATTCGAGATAAGAATACTGACAGCGGTGCGAACAAGAGACAGGCGTTTGAAGAGGAGGATAGACCGGGTAAGAAGCAAAGGTCGTGATGCCGACAGTTGCATGAGAATTCTTCAGCTGGCATACACTCCAGGTATACTATTGTTGAGAGTGCAGACTCATTTTCTGGGGTATGTTCAATTTTTTTTTCTATTCGTTTTGCCTTTCCTATCTAACTGGACAGCGTACCTGATGATCGGATATTGCTGAACGCCTCCGAAGACTACCCGCTGATTCCTCCCTATCCAGACCGCGCTCCGTTCTCACCGTTCACAAGCTTAGGGCTATTGTACATATTGAAAAACCCCGGAAAAATTCAAATCCCTCCCTTCACGCCTCGCTGAACACGCAATTGAGAAATAAAAACAAACATTGGGGGTATAATCTTCCACTTTCCTGAACCCAGAGGTTCGTCTCTTCCGTTAAAAGAAAGCCAGTTACCCGGCTTTTGGGGTGCCGCCGGGGGGCAGCAAATGCCCTGACACGGACCGATTATGGTTCTCGATCGACTTTCGACTCTGCGAAGCGGCGGCAGCAGCGGCTGCTTGTTGGACGTTTCTGTTCTCGCCTTGTCGCTCAATCATGATTCGGTAGCGGATGTGCAGGTTGTCAGTCCAATCAACCGGATGGACTTGCTCGTCCTCGCTACTCTCGCCCGCATAGTTGTATCGGTCAGCAACCCGCTCATCGAAGTCTTCGATCTTCTGACGCTTGACGCCACGGCGATCCACCATGATGCGACCACCGCGACCTGTTCGACGCCGGAACCGAGATTGATCCTGGTATGGCACATCATCAGGGGGCGTTGCAAACCGTATCCGCGCATTTCTGCGCGGTTCGTTCGACTTTTTCGACTTTTCTACAGCACTGGCATTGTTGTTTTCCATTGAAGACGATGATGTGGGAGGCGTCAGCAGTTGCGAATCAGTATAGACTCGCCGGAAATCTGATTTGGACGAGACTTGTTCCAAAGGTGGTGTGATTGGACGCCATGTTGCATCGACCCACCCTTGGTTCCATTTCTGGTGCTTGTGGAGATTTTCTTCGATGAAGTTATCGATCAGCTCGGTCTTCTTGGCTAGCTGGTCTTCGAGATAGACAAGATCCGAATCAACTAAGCGGCCATCAGGACGCGTGGCTTGTGATTTGGGTCCCATGCCAGGGATATTCCGATGTACGACTTGTGTATCGACTCTTGGTGCCTTTGGTTTGGCAACAGGCTGTGAAAAAAAAGTCAGCATCTGGTACCGAGTCCCGGCACTTTGGTTGCTGGAATGACTCACCCTTTGGTTGATGAGAAGGTCTTCGTCATCAGTCTTGATACTCAGCCTTCGTTTGATCTCTTTGACATCACTGCGCTGTTGGAAAATCTGTTTGTCCAATGCTAGTTGTTCACGCATGAGCAGCTCGCGCCGCTTTACCTGGGCCATGAGGAAACGGCCGTCTTCCAGCTCCTTTCTGAGCTTCTTGAGCTTCTCCGTGACCTGTGCATCACGACCACGAGTTTTTCTAGCCAATCGCACTTCGCGACGGCGGAAACACACATACGGGTCAGCATCGTCGGTTTCGAGGTTGGTTTCGAACTTGAGGGCGGGCATTAATGGACGACCGCTTCTACGCAGTCGTTCTTGCTTCCAATGCTCATAGATGTCCTTTGCGAATTTCCTCGCCGATTCGCCAATGGTTTCGTCAAACTCGAGCTCCAGGTCATCATACGCAAGAACAGGAGAATTGTCTACAGAGGCATACGGCTGCTTTGTCTGAGTCGTCTCTTCGAAGAAATTGATGGCTTGTTCAAGGTCATCTTCGGTACACTGGACGCCCTTTTTGTTTTTGTTATATTGCTTCAACCATGCAGCATCTTCGCCGTTCATGCAGTACGGACACCCTATGGTATCTTCTACAGTGGAAGAGAAGCGGATGTACGTTGCAGGCTGCGTGAACTTCTTTGGGTAGACGTCTTCATATTGCAGTTTGCTAGCGACAGCATCTGGGGTGGGGATATACAGCTGGGCAATCTTCCCGCCGCCTTGAGCTGCTGCCTGTGCAGCGGATATGACGGCCTGCAAATGGTGCTCCTGCAAGAGGGTCAGAACCAGATGTGTAGTGCAATCGATGTTTATTTATTTGGGCGGGAGGGTGATGCAACACCGAAAGGGGACGACGGGCAACGAAAGCGGCTTAGCGCCAAAGGGGCCAGGACTTACGATTTCCTCTCCTTTTTCCACGCCCGTCTCGACTTTGGGAATGTGCCGCGTCGCATCATCATCGGCCAGCTGCTCGATGTCCTTTTCGCGTAGGACAGGGAGGTTCTGCTTGGTAGATAGCTTGCGTTGACGAAAGCGCTGGCCGGTAACTCGTTGCGTCATGATGGGATGCGCGGGAACAAAGAATTTTCAAGGGCACGTGACCACAGGCGGATGTTTGGGGGAGAGTGTTGGGAGTAGGCAGCGGTGCAGGCGGCCCTTGCCACAGGAGCGGGCGGTGGGCAGCGCTCAGCAGCCTGCGCACCGGCGGTTAAGACCAAAACCGAGCCCGAATATTCACAATATGGGTGTCAAACGAATGCGCGTGCAGCCGACATGCGAAATATCGGGTTTGGAGGAATTGTTTGATGGCGGTGGGGGAGAAACCTGATGAAAGGTGTTGGGCGGCCGACGTTGGTTTGTTGGGGTGAGGAAGCTGGAGGCCACTTGAGTGCACGCAAGCGTCACTTCACCCTGGTCCCGCGATCGCTTAATGCCGATGGGTGCCTTTTGGCGTACGAGGAATGCACAAAGTCAAATCTTGCGCAGGTCTTGTTCGCCCGCCAGGCTGATGAAAACTGGCCTCGGGGCGACGAAGGCGGTGATTTGGCTGGATGTTTTTGTTTCTGGGGCTATGTGAATCTACTTTTGTGGTTTTCGCCCAGCAACAGTGGTTGCCGGCGCTGCACGGCTGGTATGCCATTGTAATAGGTCCGCCCGAGGGAATGGTCCTGATTGGCTGGCACCGCCCGGATTCAACTGTGAAGACGCCTTCTGGAATGGATACGTAAATGTTCATCATGGCTGTATTCCGACCATCATCTTTGGCAAACACTATACCGCTCTTCCTCGCATGCGCCCGCTGAAGACCTTGGCGATGACTGCACTGCGCATCTCGCCCGCTTCGTACATATACTGCCATGTTGAGTCATCTTTCAGGGCGTTGGCGTCGTCGTATCAACTCATCTCGACTCAACATCTCCGAGTTTCTTACTCCGAAAAGCAGCAGCTTATCCAAGACTTTATAGCCAAGATCCGAACCTGCCCATCTCACATCCAAATGAGACGAGAAAAAAAATAGTGGGTGCAGCAATAAGAACGCCCACGCCCTACTACTCAACTATTACTACAAACAGATAGCGCTCACCGCGATCGCTTCTATACAGCCAATCGGCAGCCCAGAAAGAAATACAAATCATTCTGGCCCAGATAAGATTATACACGGACAATTCTCCTACTAGACTGACTCCACTGTACAAATGATTTGTTTTAGTAGAAGACGGTAGACGCATAAACAGCCCTGCGCCTCAGCTGACGCGACTTGCATACTTGAAATAATTGTCATTCGCGCAGCTGCCCGACAGCTGAATGTTCGACACACCGTTTATATGACTGGCCATCTACCGCCGATGCTCGCTGGCTTTGTTGTTTATTAATTGCAGATCTCAGCCTCACGTACCCGAAGTGCAAAATCCGAGGCGGGGAATCAAGAGCCGATATTCTAATACCGTGCTATCGCCGACTGGACGATTCAATCATTCACACCGTTATCCCCTACGCCTACACCTACACACGCACTTGAAAAAAGCAATCAATTTAGAAAACATGACAGTAGAACCACAAGTCAAAGGTACGTTTGGATTTCCAGTATCGATCAAACAATCAATCAATCACACATAATGGCAAGTTCTAATAGACAAATCACAATCTAGCTTATCACAAACGCCCTCATCGCAAAGTTCGAAGCGGGTGCATAATATGCAAACGGCGGAAAATCAAATGCGACGAGATCAAACCTCAATGCTCCAATTGCCAACGACACGGCTCTGACTGCTCATACGCCAGACCTTCTAGCGACAGTGAACTTTCGAAATCAAGAGAGTGGTCACGAGGTCGGACGTCCGAGAGCCCCGACAATAGTCAGGGAAACAGTCCAGTGGAGACATCTCATAAAGAGACATTCGCCGCCCACGATGTAGCCCTCATGCACCAGTGGAGCGTGGCGACGTGCTATGGATTTGGTGACGAGTTCCCAGGCGAAGTCGAGCCATGGCGAGACGACCTTCCCCGACTCGCACAGCAGCACTCGTTTCTCATGCGCGCGATACTGGCCGTCAGTGCTTTACATCTAGCCCGTACCAGTCAGTGTCCCGAAGAAAAATCAAAGTATCTGCGCATCTCTGCACATCATCAAGACGTTGCTTTTCCAGAGTACAGGGATGCACTCGACAAAGTGAACAAGGACAATGCACCGGCTATCCTCGCCTTCTCCGCCATGCTCGTCGTGTACCAGTTTGCTACACCCCAAAACGGAAAAGCATTTGCTACAGGGCGGCCGGAGTGGTTTTTCTTGCATCGGGGTCTGGGAGAGGTGCCTGCACATTGGCATTGGTGGATCGAAGACAGTTTTCTGTCGAGGCAGCTCGAGCGACGCAGGCTGCATCCCGTGGATGCATCGCTCAACTCGGACGACTTCCGGCTCGTCGCGCTGCAGGATATGTTGTACGAGAAATATGGACACGGCAAGGAAAGTGAGCTGGCGGTGTGCATGGATGCTTTGTACTGGCTGCGGCAGGCTTTTGCGCATACCTTCAACGCCAGCAGCCGGCTGGGCCCGAAATATGCCGTTCTTTTCTGTGAGTTGGATATCCGCCCTCTGTTTATCCGTGCCCCCTTGTTTTATTTGATTCTATTTTTCTCTCTGTGATAAGCGAGCTTACTGTGCCCCTGCTAATCTGAGCCCTGTAGGGATAGAGCGTGTACCGCAAGGCTTCGTGGATCTTCTAGCACAACACGAACCGGCTGCCATGATTCTAGTAGCATACTGCTCTGTGCTGATAAAAAGAGCCTCGCATTTTTGGTTCTACGAGGGCTTCGCAGAGCACGTCCTCACGGAATTATGGCCGCTTATTGGAGAAGATAATCTACAGTGGATCGAGTGGCCGCTGGCTGTGGTTCTCACATGACATAGGTGACATACATGACATAGATGGATGGCATGGCATGGATGGAAGTGGTCAAGCTTCGTCACATTCGGCAAATTGGAGAATGCAGCACTCGGTACGATGGCAATGCGACATTGATACAAGCGTAGATGCAACATACGCCGTCTGCGTGCGCGTTGCAGGGCAAATCGAGGTCGAAGTCTCATAGAAGCAGCGATCGATTGGACGGGATTTGCGGCTCGGGCCGCTGGTGTTGGTTGGGGCTGGCGGGAGCTGGTGCGGTGCAACGGCGCCCGCACATCGTCCATCACGATGAATGGCCATGTATGTAGCAATGCGTGTCTTGGGGATGTACATTGATCAGTATATATCCGCATCGCATCTGCACTGGAGTGCATGCACGCATGCATGTATGTATGTATGTATGCATTGCAAGATGGGTCTAGCCATCTGTCGGTGGATTGGTCCAGTGGCGGTGTACTCCCAGAGAGGTGGCATCTCGTAGACGACCCTTGCGGGTTTTGGCAGCGCACAAAGAGACGGCCCGCGCGGTCGCCTGGTAAATCAATCAAATACAGATTGGCAACGCGGGGGTGCACCTTGCACCCGTCTCCGCTGTCTGCCTCTCTCTCTCTCTCTCTCCATGTGTGTGTGTGTGCGCCTGTATTTTACCTACCTTGCCTACCTGCCTATCTATCTATCCATCTTCCTTCCGTCTTTCTGCCTGCCTGTTTCCCTCTAACCCGTCTTTTTCTCCCTCCTCATCCTTTCCTTCCATCCCTTCTCCTCCACTCTCTCTCTCTCTCTCTCTCTATCTTGTTCTCTCTCACCTTTTCTCCTATCGCCTGCCTTCTGACTTCGCCCGTCCACCCCATCCCCCACCGGATGCCATGCCCGCCTTCTCTGCCACCCACCTCAGCAATGGCATCGTGGTTGCCGGTTGAGTTCGGCCTGGTTCGCTACTCGCCCATCGAAGGGACCCACTATTTCTACGATCCCGTCCACCCCACCGCCATCCAGTTCCTCTTGAACGGACACTGGGAATCTTGGGATGTGAGCTACGTGAAATTGTACGCCTGTCGCCTTCTACCCTCGCCTGCCCGCTGCTAATCTCTTTGCCCTTTAATTCTGTTCAACAGCAAAGCAAGGGATCCAGATGTGAAAAGAATCGCTGAAGAAGCCGAGGCGCACATTGTCGCCAACCACATTCCCGGCTATCGACAATGGCCATCCGAGCCTCCAATGGTATCGCCTCCAAACGTCGTACCACCAGCTCTACCTTCTCCCAGCAGCGACAACTTCTTTGGTTCTGCTTCACGTGGTCAGCCGCATGCATATGCTCAACACCACTCGCAACCGACTCCTCTAGCCTCTCCTATGGACGAACATGCGCCTCACATCTCGCCGCTACTTGATCCTCCGTACCAACATGAAACTTACACTCCAGAGAGCCAAACATTTGATGGCTCGGCACTACCATCATTACAAACTGCAACTGCGCATACGGCGGCAAATACTGTTTCAGTACAGCTTCCCGGTAGCCTTGACGACCGTTTATCGCAGTCGGATACCCGATCAACATCACGATCGCACCCTGAGACATCCACCCCAATACTGCTCTCCAGGAATCGAGAAACCAAGGTATTGCTTTCTCTTGATGGAGATGGTGTGCGCGGTCTATCGCAGGTGCTTCTTGTGGAATCGCTGGTGAATGCCATTTGTACCAAGCTAGGAGTCCAGGTCGAGCCGTACCAGATATTCGACCTGATCGGTGGCTGCTCGATGGGAGGCGTGTTCGGTCTTATGCTAGCTCGTCTCCGAATGCCAGCTCAGAGGGCTAGAGAAGCATACAAAATGGTCGCCAAAGAGGTGTTTCCCAACAAGAGGGATTTTTTTACTTCCATTGATCCGAATGCGCCACCACTCACTCACGATGGACAATCCGTGGAGAATTCAGTGAGGGGCATCGTTGCTCAAGAGCTCGGCGACCCTGATGCGCCGCTTTATGACAGCAGAGAGGATGCAACCGATGTGTATGTGCTATGGTGTGTTATCATATATCATGGAGAATTTGCACTAACCAATATGCCGAACAGCTTTGTAATTGCCACGCGAATCGATATAGGGACCAACAAAGCCGCTCTTATGCGCTCGTTTCAGACACGCCGGATCACTGGCCCGGAAATTGATGCTAACATGACCGTGAGCGAGGCCATGCGATCCAGTTGCATCTCCCCTCGCTACTTGCAATCGAGAGATAGCGCAGCTTGGAGACCTGTTATTGAGCCTGGAATCGTGGACCACGGCACGGCAAAGAACAATCCAATTCGCGACATACTATACGAATGCCGCAAGTTGTATCGATATACAAACGACATGATGGTCATCGTGTCCATCGGCAGCGGTCAAGGATTCGATCCGACTCGCGAACTTCCCGAAATGACCAAAAGTGTTCATGAGAGGTCACTCGAAGGAGGTGTCTGGGGCGAAAAATTCGAAGCCGATCATTCGGCGCTCATGGAAAGGGGTTGGATGAAATACTTTCGGTTTGACGTTCCCGATTTGCACGACGTGCCACTCGAGGAGTGGTGTCATGAAGACAGGATCAAGGAGAAGACACTGTCCTATCTGAGCCGGCCAGATGTCGGAGCGATGTTTTATGCGTGTGTGGATGCCATCACAGCGGCGTTGTCTGGAGTTCAGCATCGATGAAGTGCTAGCTACAACTGATTACCTTCAGCTGATCAAGGTGTCCATTCTGCCACTTGCTGGACATATTTCTGAACGTTTTGAAAGCATCTTTGTTTTTTCGGGCTCTCTAGTCTTGGATCCAGAAACATGCAATATCGAACCTTGCAACATGTCTGGCATCGCGCCAGGGTATAGCACAGGCCGTTACAACGATCAAAGAAGTCTGTGCTAGCTATCGCGAAGCGGCAGCTGCACCGGAGAGGGAATCAAATATGAAGTAACACTTCACAAAATGCCACATAGGTGGGCATTACAGGATGAAGAGGAAAACTTGCGATACCCTGAGTTATCAAACAAACATGGTTCATGGGAATTTGGCGTAACATGCATGTGCGGGGGGGGGCATGTAAGCAGCAATTCAATTGTCAAAAATGTACTGGACACACGACCATAATCTCAATCCGTTTGCAAAATACAAGCGCCCAGCAATTCTTTTATTGACTTAGCGCAGCTACCAAGGTCGTCTTGCTACAGTGTTAAGCTTCTAGCACAAAAAGCCTGCTGCCAAGCGCGCCTTGACCGACTCCATTCAATAAAGAACGACGCCGAATTGCCTAAATCCCATGACACAGTCCAAACAATCCCATAAGCAATGACGTAGCTCGTATTGAGCGCGCGCCGCACGCGAGCTCGTCCAACGTTCTCTGCCCACCCAATATGACCAAACCCGCGAAGATCATGACGCAACAGCGGACCTTGGCGCTCGCCCACCCGCCTTCCTTTTCCCTCCCCTCTCCTCTACCTCCCGCCAACAAAAGCTCTAGGGTAACAAAGCATCCCCAGGCTTACTCCGCAAGAAGCCTCCTGGCACGCCTTGTTATCTAAAAGGCTTGGAACCCTCGTCTTGGCTGTTGGCATCTGAGGTCGTCGTGCAAAGGGATTGGTTGGGCTTTCGCGTGCGATGTGGAGGCGCCCGCCCAGGCAGGCAGGCAGGCAAGACCTTACCTCTCTTTTCTTTCCCGGGGACCGGTTAGATGATGGATGCTGGGATTTGTAGGATTGTGCCAGATACCCGGTGTGAGGCGTTGATGTCAGTGTGCAGTTTCACGTCATTGTGTTGTTCCTGGGGGGACCTGGGGATTGAAAGAGAAGGGAAGGGGAGAGGTTTGTTTTGTATTTATGTGTTTGTTTTCCGTGGAAGTAGGTGGGGAGGAGAGTATGTATGTATGTAAGATATGCAATGGGATGGATGAGGGGGTTGGTTGCCTGTTCCTGATGCTGATCAGGATGCAATCGATGATGAGATCGATACATGTCATGTATGCATGTATGTATGGTGTGAGTGCGGGAACGGCAAAGCAGGCAAAGCAGAGAGTCCTTGAAATACAAACACTCGCGTCGGACCTTTTTGTGCTGGTACTTCTTTCTTTTACTTCCTACTCTCTTCCTCTTCTATTCGTATCTTTCACCCCCCTCCCTCGTATCCCTCCCCTCCCCTACTTCTCTCCCCTCCTCTTTGACAAACAGATTCCCACACCCACGTTTCATCATGGAGTCTGTCCCAGAAACCAAACGCGATCCCACAGGCGGCGAGCCGCCCCAGGGCGCCGAAGACGAAAAACAAGACCGCATCGTGACCTCGGACAACAAAGTCGAGCTCCAAGACACAGACGCCTGGCATATACTGGGCTACTCGTTCCCGACGTGGCGGAAATGGCAGATTCTCATGGTTGTGTTTTTGATCCAGATTAGTATGTCTTTCTCTCTCTCTCTCGCATATCTTCCACCCTTTTTTTTTCCATCCCCTTGTCTAGTATGTGAAGCTTCACTTTTACGTCGAGAGAGGGGAGGGGGGCTGGTGTTGTTTATACGACGCAAGTGTCAGAAGGCTAATCGATTCTTTTCTTTTTTTTGTTCGGAGGAAAGCTTGATAAATGGTTTCGAAGAGGAGTGTTTGAAACTGACGCGTGAGCGATTCGTCATCTCGCAGGTATCAATATGAATGCGTCCATGTACTCGCACGGCGTGAGTCGGATCAGCGAAGACCACGGCGTTAGCGAGCAAGTCGCGCGGATCCCTCAGATGCTGTTCCTGGTTGCGTATGGGTTTGGCTGCGAGCTGTGGGCGCCCTGGAGCGAAGAGTGTACGTCTATCCAACCAAACCCAATCTACCCTGAATCATTTCGTTCCACCATTCCTCTCAATCTTTCCATCATCCCCCTCGCATCTTGCTGATTCTTGGAAACTCGTAGACGGACGGTGGCCTATTCAACAGCTCAGTCTTTTCCTCGTCAACATCTGGCAGATCCCCTGCGGTCTGAGCAAGAACTACGCCACATATGCCGTGTTCCGCACACTTGGTGGCCTTTCGACAGCGGGCGGGTCCGTCACGCTGGGTGTGCTTGCCGATATGTGGGAGCCTGATGAGCAGGAGTACGCTGTTGCTTTTCTGGTCTTGTCGTCGGTTGGTGGGTCGGTTGTCGGTACGTCTTCCCCCACCCCTCTTTGAAATACTCAAAAAAGACTTGTGATCATTCTGGACCACTGCTTTATCTTTCCAATTTTTTTTTGAGGGGCCAGCTTGGAAACATGAACGACTGACCGATGTCTGTGTTATCTGTTCGTACAGGTGCCATCGTAGGCGGGTTCGTGGAAGAATATCTCCCGCTCCCCTGGATCTTCTGGGTCCAGCTTATCGTCGGTGGAGCCGTCCAACTCGTGCATCTCGTCTGCAACCCAGAAACCCGCGCCACCATCCTCCTCGACCGCGAAGCAAAACGCATGCGGAAAACGGGCGAGGCTCCCAATGTCTACGGACCCAACGAGATCCGCAGCGAGAAACGCGTTACGTTCAAGAGCTTTTGGAGCATTGTTGGAAGGTATGTCGACGTCGATCTATCGATCCCTATTCCTGACCTATTCTGAAAGAGGGCGTTGGGGATGGAAAGAGATGGAGGGGAAAGAAGTTGACTAATATATGGCGTATTTGCAGACCGTTCTACATGTTCTTCACCGAACCAATTGTCCTGTGGCTCTCCCTGCTCAGCGGTTTCAGCGACGCTCTTATTTTCAGTTTCCTCGAGTCTTTTAAACCAGTCTACGAGCAATGGGGGTTCGGCACCGTCGGTATCAGTCTGGCTTTCCTCCCGTAAGCTCCCCTCTCCCCCTTCTTCACCAAAAAAAACCCCCCTCTTTACCCATCCCCCCCTTTCCCCACCCACTTTAAACTTCTTACTAACGGAACACGAAAACGAATCTGCAGGCTGCTGATCGGTTATGTATTGTCATATCTATCCTACCTCCCCTCGATCCACCACTTCCGCGGTAAACGCAGAAAAGGCACCCCCCTGGACCCAGAAGTCCGTCTCTGGTGGCTCCTCTTCCTCGCGCCGCTCGAAACCATCGGGCTATTCGGGTTCGCATGGACGTCGTTGGGGCCCGACTACGGTATCCCTTGGATCGCGCCTATGATTTTCTCCTCACTGATAGGAATCGCAAACGTAAGTTCTCTTGACTCCACACTCTGCCCTTTTCCCTCGCCCCACCCCCCTCGTCGATTAAACCAAAGACGTGATGATGACTGATTGGAAAATGGAAATACAGTACGCAATCTATCAATCCTCAATCGACTACCAAACCGCCGCCTACGGACCTTACGCGGCCTCGGCGACCGGCGGCAACGATCTCGCCCGCGACTTCCTAGCCGGCATCGCAGCGTTGTACTCTGCGCCCATGTACGAGAACATCCCTGGAAGACCGCTGGAATATGCGTCCACGATCCTGGCGTGTCTGGCTCTGCTCGTTACCATTCCCATTTATATCGTGTATAAGAAGGGGCCTGAGATTCGCGCCAAGAGCTCGTTTGCGCAGAGTCTGGATAAGAGTCGCGAAGAGGGTAAGGAGAAGAGGAGGAAGGCTAGTATGGTGGAGATGGAGGGGCGGGTATGAGTGTGCGTTTGAGGGGGGCGAGGGGGGAGCTGTGGAACTTTCTCCCCCTTTTCTACATTTTTTCTAGTCGGGTTAAGGACGTCTCTTCTTTTTCTCTTTTCTCCTCATGAGTCTTTCCATTTGGGATTTTTTGTTGTTTTAGGGTGGCAGGCGGTGTATTGACTTTGGCCTCGAGAAAGTTGTAGAGACTCTACTGGCGTATGTGCGCATGTGCGCCCGATGGCTTTACGATAATTATGAATAAGTAATTAATCAACATGTATCCTATACTGGGATCATGTAGCAAGTGACAATTGTCATGCCATTCAATAGCGGCTCACCAACCATATTCTCAGTATATGAGCATGAGAACTGACAGCACAATGATCTTGATTGCTCTAGGAAAAGGGTATCATCTTATTGGAAGCACCAAACGCCGGGATTTGCTGATTACTAAAAACGCACATGCTGCCCACCATCTATCGTCCATATCCAGGTGCTCCTGAATTGAAGCCGGGTGGAGGGGGATTTGCAAAGTTCGCGGGCGGTGGGTAATAGTTAGGGTTAGCAGGGGCACCACTTGGGGGCCGCGCTGGCAATCCTGAAGGCGGCGGGGGTAAAGACGGGGGCATCTGGGACATTGGAGGACCGCGAGGCGGAGGGGGGTTGGCATATCCTCCAGATGGGCCGTTTGGAGCACCAGGAACACCACGTCCCATTGGAGGAGCGGCAGCGGGTGCTGCTTGGAACAGATGTGCTGGTAAGGATTGGACTGCTGGAGCCACACCATGGTGCTTCGCCTGACTAGCAAGGAGACGTTCTGCCTCATCACCATGGCGCTCGCCTTTGCCATCCTTCTTGTATGCGTATTGTACCGAGATTTGTTTGCTTGCCACCATCTGGTTGTGCATATTGGCGATAGCGTTGTCGGAAGCATCAAAGTCGGCGTATGATATGAATCCGTAGCCTTTGGACATGTTGAGCTCGTCCCGAGCCACTTTGGGTACACTTGTCAGGGTTCCGAAGCTGCTGAAGATGTCGTACAATGTTTTCTCGTCGACCATGGAATCCAGGTTGCCAACGAAAAGTTCGGCACCAACTTCGATTGTCTTTTGCTTGTCCGCAGATGCTTTGTTCATGCGAATGGAGGTACCGTAAAGACGCTGACCGTTGAGTATGTTGATGGCATATTCAGCATCCGCTTCCGACACGAATTCGACGAAACCAAAGCCTTGATGTTTCCCGTTCACGCGATCGACGGGCATATTGATGGTGCGCACGCGGCCGTGGTGGTTCATCAATTCGGTAAGGAGCTGCTGAGTGACATCTTCATGGATGTTACCAACGTAGACGGTAGCTTCCTTGTTTTGTTCCCTGGGTAGCATTAGTGACTGTCTTATATTACGCATTGACACGACATCGAAGTATGGGTACTTACCAGTGACGGGCGCCTGGAGTAGCCATTATGTGCAAGACGGGATACGAAATCCGAGCTGATCAGAAACTGCAATGCAATGGAGGTGAGGAGTGGCCAGTGTTGCAGCGGTCGACAGAGAAGACAGAGAGCGCAATGCGGCGTGGACAGCTGGAGATGCTACAGTCGAGTTGAGGTTCGAAAAATGATGGAAGGGACGAAGCTCTCCGCTATTAGCGTTACTTGGCGCGCGCGCGGAGGCACGTGCCAAGTCGTTCCCGAAATTTCGGTGCATCTTGCGGCAACGACATAATAGCTCCTCGACAAAGCTCTAACATCACCTCCAACGCCATTCTCAAGCTATCGACATCCCACATTCCCCATTTCATCCACGAGGCAGCATGTTTCAACTCTCAGAAGAGTCCAAGGTACGCAAGCTCGCCGATGCAACACTGACAATCAGCTCTAATGCTTCCCCTAGGAGCGCATTACGCGCATCATCGACGTCTCCCGCGTTGCGATCCACTATGGTTACCTGCCATTGATTCTCTACCTCGGATACTCTCGCAGCGAGCCCAAGCCGTCTCTCATCCGGTAAGGCACAATGTTCGGCATGTACAGAGCGAAAGACCGGTGAATGCTGACCGCCTCAGACTCTTCTCCCCTCTTGCGTAACCATCCATAGTATTACTATACAACACACGAAGTTCGAAGGGGCGACGATGAAGCCCGCTGTACAACACACACCTTTATAATCAGGCGCACTGGATAGTTTGGGACATGTATAGAAAAAGGGGCAGACTGACATTGGGTCGTGTATTCTAAACAGCTCCGCTCTCTGAGGGGGTCGCTCATTGCTGGCTGGCTTGCAGCAGCAGCAGCAGCAGCAGCAGCTGGACACGGACGGGACGTAAAGGAGCCGCGAATATGTATATCTACTACCACGGATGAGTTTAATGGAACCGAATTCAGACGGCCGGTAGGCTTGCGCGCCGAGCCGATGCCGATTGAAGCCCAAGTCCGAATCATGATGAGCAAGTGTTGCACATGCACGATACCATTTGCTCTCGGTGATGGCCCAAGATCCCAAGGTGTGGCCAAAGCCTTGAGGTGGCCGCTGGGTATATTGGCGTTGATATGTTGATGCGTACCAATCCCGGAGCGCAAGCAATCCCAACCGCGAATACGGGGGCAGAGGGCGCGGGTGCGGCTGTCGTAGAAGCCAATGGCGTGCGACTGCCGCGCCCACGTGTCGGCCCCAACCGCATTCAGTGTCTTTTAATACAACACCAAGCTGTCAACCGTCGCTCAACCCCAAGCATGGGCTGGCCAGGGCCTGGTCAGCCAGGTAGCCAACTCTATGGCATCGGTGAGAGACACCCATGCATGATGCCCCGGATCCTGTAGTCCAGCTCCAGCTCCACCCCCACGCCGCTCTTACTGTGCACTCCCCGCCTTGACCGCATCACAACGCGATATAGGTAGCGTGTGCTTTGCGACCATGCTCTCCTCTTTGATCATGGTTGTGTAGTTTTGTTTCCAGTGTGGCAGACAGTTCGAACAACATCCTCTCCCAATCTGCTTCACTCGCTCTTCTAATCGACTACCATTTCTTGCATGTTCGAGTACAGAATCGCCATCCTATCATCAAATCGCCCCGTCTCGTTTTTAGTGTGTATCCGCAATGGCGACCCCTACTACTGGAGATATCCTGTTGCTGTCTCAAACAGCCTGGAAAATCGGACGAGCATTCATAGCTGGTGGAGCGAATGCTCCGGCTGAATTCCATGAGGTCGAGACCCAGATAAATGCTTTGGCCAGAGCATTGAAGCTTTTGGCCGAAACCATGTTCTCCGAGGAAGCTGATATCCTGAGAGTCGCCCACCAACATGTTCAGAAAGATTTCAGTGCCATTGTCCATTCTTGCCAACAGCCGATCGAAGATTTGGATTCCTTAATGGATCAGTATCAAGTCATCAAGAAGACTAGAACCACTGGCGGCTTCGCCATCGAGAGATCATGGAGCGATCTAGTTGTGGCGCAATATCAGACCATGATGTGGACAACCGAAGGCGGCAACATTTTCCATCTCATGGGTTTGCTGAAGATGCGGACTCACATGATTTCCCTTGTGAGACAAGCACTGCTAAGGCAAGACCCGCGCCATGACTTTATGATCATCGCTAATGCCATCGTAGTCGGTCTCTGTCGCATCTGGAAAGCATCGTCACGCCCATGGCTGAGCAGGTCGACAACATTCACCACAGGACTGGTACTCTCAGCCAAGAGATTGACAAGGCAAATAGCATTGTGCAAGACATTGCGAACCAAGCCTCTCGTTCCTTGACCAACGATTCTCCACTGCCAAGCGTAGATGCGTCCACAGCCCGGGAATCTTTCTCGGCTCAACAATTTCTCCCACAGCGACATAGCTCGAAGTCATCCCGCTCATCTCCTCCAATGTCATCAAGATCAGCACAATCTTCTCAATCTACCATGCTGACCCCAAGCATGAGAGCATCCCCTCCAAAGTCTCCTAACCGTACACCGACTCATTTGAACTTAAGTGACAGGCGACCACCTAGTATATATACAGATTCAGAGGAAGACTCCGATCCCGAATCAGGCAATGAAACGATACGGTTTGGATATCTAGCTTCACATGAAACCTCCACGAGCCTTTTGTCTTCCAAGACCGACTCTCATCAAAAAGACCCACGCTCAAGGCCGGATTCCTGTACCCTCTCGCCAAGATTAGCGCCTCCTATGGCAGCAATGGAGTTCCCGCCGCCATTGGAGGTCGAGGAAGGCATGTCGCACCTCGAAATTCACCCAGTGATACGGCACGAGGTCTCACATCGTCACCGAAGTGCGACTACCTCAAGCCAACGACACCGATTCGAGAAAGCTGCCTTTGCCAACTCAGCCATATTATGCGATGTGTACGTTTTCCAACTCTATCATATGCCTTCATGACTAAGATCCGTGAAAACAGGTCAGGAATAGCAGTCGAGTATGCGCAAAAGGTCTCTTCTGAAGCTGACGCTCACGACGTCGAGATGATCGAAGCATGCCAAAACTGCCGCATCTGTGTCGTCCGCAAGCGCGAGGCTTCATCCGAGGCGAGAGACGACATACGGCTTATGACATCGATCTGGGTCTTCAGTGACGACGATACCTTGCGACTAGAACTCAAAATGGCGGATGGAGAAATGTACGTGCCTTATGCAAGTTACTTCAGCCCGGAGAAGGTCAGCTTGACGGTACCATGCGAGCTGAAATTCCACGACGTTCAGTATGGGCAGCGCGTGCTGAAAACGGCAAAAACAACGTGGATCAACTATGTCTTTGATTCAATTCATGGTACGTACTGGTCCCTTGACCAATCCTCCCTTTTTTTTTTCCGGCCTCGTGCTAAGTTACATACAGCTGCTACATTATTCCAAAACGAGCTCATGGGCCGCAGCTTGCTAGCCACATTCCGCACCTCGCAAACCCTCCGCATCCACCAAGGTCTCAGCGGCGCCTTCTCCTACGCCGAGCAAATGTGCGGCATGGAAAACCTACGGATCTGGGAAGACGAGGATACGCTCGCTGTCATTGCCCTTATCCACTTCTCCCCACAATTCCGGAAAGGTTATCTAGCTTTCTACCTCAACTCTTCCAACACGCCCATCAAGGTCAAGGACGAGGGAGGGAGGGAAGTCAAGGTCAAAGGACTGCGTGTGCCGTTAGACAAAGCCGCGTTGCGGAAAGATAGTATTGTAGCCGGTGACGCCGACGACAAGAAGAGTAAAGGGAAGAAATGGGATGCGTCTGAGAGGAAGAAGTTTGTTACTGGAGCTAGGATCGAGTTTGCTAGTGAGGCGGAGAAGAGGGACTTTATTCGGCTGGTGTGGGATGTGCAGGAGAATATGAGAGAGTTGCCATCGTTGTCGGGTGTTAATTAGATATATCAATACTGGAAATGTCTTCAGCAACACGTCACCGTCACTGTATTCGAGTCTCTTCGTCGTGTATACTGTGACTGCAGGTGTTTGTAGAGCTCAAGAAACCAATCTTTCTGTGACGTGGAATCACATACATGTGCGTGAAACTGATTGAGGTGTGAGTTCAGACCGATTAGCAAAGAACCCTGCAGTGAATTCAACCACAGGGCAAAAACGGTATATATAGAAAAAAAGAAAACGGAGAATAGAAGAGAACATAGGAAAACGAAATCGCGAGAAAAAAGAAAAGGGGACATAGGAAACTAGTAGGCTGTGAGCAACAGGAGATGTCAAAACGAAACACGTCTGCAAGCAAGCAACAAACAACCCAAAAAACGCCATGGCCAAGGTATCGCAACTCTCCCCTACCCTCTAAATCCCAAGTCCAACAAACGAAAAAATGTAAGAAAAAAAAAGAAGTGCGCTCAGGCACACTTGTCCATCCCTCCCATCCCTCCCATCCCTCCCATCCAAGTAATCCCCCCTGTCCCTGTCCCTGTCCCATTCCTCTTCCCTCAAATCTATTACCATCCCTTATGGCCGTCGTAACAACGCCTACGAAAAGCTCACAAACTTTGGATCCCGCGGTATACCGTCAGGACCGATGTTATTGTTCTTGAAACGGTTCTGCATGTAAATGCGCCTGGCCTCGTCGAAGTCGACGCCCCGCCGTTTCATAATGGTCTGCACTTCGCGCTTCCCCGCATCGTCGAGACCCTGGCGCGAATCGCCGGATTCGACGTTTGCGCTGAGGTCGAAGGCCGAGGAGGTGAGACCGGCTTCAATGTCGTCGCGGAAGGAGGTGGGGAGGCGGGTGTAGATGGGCTCAGGGATGGGGAGGAGGTGGAGCCAGCGTTGGCGGGTGAAGTACAGGGCTATGAAGATGGTGGGTTAGTGTTGGGCGCGACTGAGATAGCGACTTGACCAATACATACCAGTTGCGAAGACGAGGGCACAGAAACTGAGGGAGTAGAGGAGGTAGCCCATGATTACGGTAGATGAGGGAGGCGCAGGAGATGTTGAGGTTTCCGGTTCGAAGAGTACAGAGGAGAAAAAAAGGTGTCACGGTGGAAAGAAAAGAGCTGGATAGTAAAAAAGGAATGATTAAAACAGTGGCATCGGACGAAAATAGCTGCCAGCTTTTACCCTGGCGATGAGCGCAAAGTTGTCGACGATAGCAGGAATGGTGGAGAGTGAGGACACCCAAGGTTAGCACCGCCGGGACAAGCCACTGGACCCCCGTCTCACCCGGAATCGCGGAACACCCGGGGCGCAGGCGCTCATCGTCGTCAGTCAGCCGGTAAAACTGATTTTCCGCGCCCCGGGGCACTCCCATCCCGCCAATCCGCATACGGCAATGCAGGCGAATTTTGGAAACTGCACACCAAAGTTCCCGCAGCATCTTGAACGTCGACCCGTCGGTAGATACACAGCACATACCGCAGAAATGGCCACCTTCTCGTCCGATTTGATTTGGGAAATCACCCGTGAGTGCGACCGCGATTCCCAACACCGGGATTTGGAGGATTCTGGAATGATGGGGGAGTCTGCAGAGTCGGGCGACCTTGGAGACTTGGAATAAGGGCTGATGAATGTGTTTACGTATAGGCGGCAACAGTGCCACCCTCGTTAAGAGGGCTCAGTCCGGCGGTGTGTCGTTCTCGCGCGACCAGTTCAACTTGAGGAACAAGTACTCTCGCAAGGTATATCCAACCGCCGAGACCAGTATCACGAACAATGGCTAATGTAAAACAGTACGAGGGTCTCGTTGCCGACAAGGTACGCATACACTCCGGATATCCGTGGATCTAGTTGAAGAGGAGGACATGCTATCGAAGAGGGAATCAGGAGAAATGCCATGAGGGAACGAGCTGACTCGAAGAAAACAGGCCATCGGTGTCCAGCCCGGCCAGGAGGGTGGTGTTGTTGTCCTCACCAAGAAGACCGACAAGGCTCACCAGCCCGCTGCTCAAATCCAGACCGCCACCATCCCCGCCAAGCGATCCACCCGCAAGTACGTGTGACCCTCGAAACCCCATCCATCCTACGACGAAACTCGATCCATTGCGATCTTCACTCGATCAGCGCAAAATCCCGCACTGAAACAGCCCGACTAACGTTCCTGTAGGACCTACGCCGGTATCATCAACTCCACCGCTGGCCGCAACTACCGCTCCGATCTCCGCACCGACGCCGTTGCCCGCGCATCCGCCATCCGCAAGTCCCAGAAGCCCGTCAAGGCCGACAAGCCCGCCAAGGTTCGGGGCAGCAAGAAGGCGAAGCAGACCGAGGCTTAGGTCGATTGAAAATGATCATGAACGGGGCGAAATGGCATTTGTGAAAGCATGAGGATCAGGCAAATGGAGTTCTTTCTCATGGGTGTTCCTTCCTCTATAAGGCGGCTATGAATGGAATTGAAATGGCATGCATATATCCAAGCCGACAAAAAACAAACGACTTTCTGCAAAGAAATGAAAGATGATTACTGAACAACAACACCAACCGCACCCGGCATCATCAATTGATCGAAGTCATGTCATGTGAAAGAATCTGTACTCGACATGCTTTGACTGCCGTCGACAATTCCCAATCCGCACCCATATTGCACTTGACTCCGTCTGTTCCAGCAAATGACACCTCGTCTCCAAATATGCAAAACCGACCTCACTCCCAAGCCCGCCCTTAAATTATCCCCTTCTTCCATCACAACCTGATCAACCACCCCAAAGATGCACAACCCACTCTCCCCTCCCACGTATCCGCCCCAAAATCATGTCACCCCCAAATCAAACCAAAACAAACCCAATTTCTCGTCGTACTGACAAGACAGACCGAAATACGCTTACTGGTTGATAGTAGTTCAATGTAGTACGCAACCCTCTTTCAATGTGAGCGCTTTTTCAAGAACTCTCCCCACCAGATATCAAACGCTTTCCGTAATAGAAATTGGAATCCTCAGCCCCCATTTTCATCGCGCTTTTGGTGACTCTAATCTCCGTACATCATCACATATAGTGTAGAATATACCACATGTCACGTTAATCTGCAGTTAACATCTTGCTTGCTTTCCATGTTCCCTTCTTCAACAAAGAAACGGTCAGAGACTCTCGAGCAAAAAAGTCTCACCACTAAGCAGTGTAGAAAAAAAAAACCCCTCCCCAGCACATAAAACCCCCTCCCTCACCCTCACCCCTCCCACCGAATATTCGGATAATTCCACACACAGAAAAAAATGTTTGAGTCAATCAGTCAAAACTAACACAGAGATTTTGATAAGGGAAGAAAAACAAAAAAGAAATTACATACAACAGCAGGTATTCGCTAGTAGTCACCCACCTAACTACTAATCTGCCAGTAACTTGCTTAAATATGGCTGAGCGGACGGGAAGCCTTGTTCTCAAGTTCCTATGGTCGTATGTGAAAGTTGACGACGAGTTCTGAGTCCATGTGTGTGTGTGTGTGTGTGTGAGTTTTTAATTGTATTGAGTCTTTTTCCCTTTTCCACTCTCCCCCCCCCTACCTCTCGGTACGTTTGATAACTCT
Organism: Periconia digitata; assembly: GCA_948474695.1. Classification (NCBI taxonomy): domain Eukaryota; kingdom Fungi; phylum Ascomycota; class Dothideomycetes; order Pleosporales; family Periconiaceae; genus Periconia; species Periconia digitata. The sequence goes on along the minus strand of CAOQHR010000004.1, from coordinate 1,454,938 downwards.
CTTCCCCTGTTATGCTATCAATGTAAGGAATCTTTACTTCAATTCACTGGATGGATCATACAAGGCCCAGATAACAAGATTTTTTGCTGTTAATTTAAATCTTTTGATTTTTTTCGCTCTCTAAACTTTGTCGCACGCACGCACGCATGCACACACTCGCTCGCTCAAAGACAGGAGATGGCTATCTCCGTCTCCATCACCGTCTCTGTCTCTCTCTTTTTGTCTCGGGGGGGGAGGTGGGGAGGGGGAGTTATTAACACACAGGGAATAACGAAGAATCTGTCTTCATACAGGGAAGAGAGGGGTGAAAAGTTGAAAACGCAAGCGGCAGGGAAAAAAAAACAGACCAGAAAAGCATCGGGGAATAACGACAGCAAAACAAAAAAAGGCAGGAGAAAAAGCAATCAGGAAGAAAAGACAGATAGAAAATTCCCGCCACCATGCTTATGATACACAAGAATAAAAAACAGTCCAATCGTACTCCGTCTGCACTCCTCCCATCATGACACATATATATAATGGCGACCCATCATCGCCGTTTCGCCAGAACATGAGAATGCTTGTCCGGAATGAAGAACAAGAAGGAAAGGGCAAAAGACAAGGAGAATGGATGCCGCTCAGTAAACCAAGGCTCCCTCGATATGTCCGCGTAGCGAATCTGGTGGGTGACACCTCTTCCAAGCCCCACATACAGCAGTGCCCAGATCCCCAAGAAGAAAATGCGCGCCAACGAGAGGAAAATATGATTACAGTGCCGCCCCAACCCGTCCAGACAAAATAGGCTCTAAAACCCTTTTTTGCGAGAAAACGGCGGAAACGAGGAAATGAATCAAATCATTGGTCAGCGACCCCAGCGCGGATCCTGCTGTTGCTGATGGGGAGGGGGATGTCTAGCCCACTCCATCGGCTGAGCAGGTGGGCCACCTCTTTGATCGTGACCCTGCGGAGGGGCTCCTGGTCGCCTCATCATGTTTTGGTATTGTGCTTCTTGCATTTCTCGGTCTCGCATTTCTCGATCGCGCATCTCTCGGTCGCGCATTTCCCGCTCTCTCATGTCACGTTCCCGGGCGTATGGGTCGTCGCGACTAGCCGGATGTTGCTGCGCCTGTTCTTCGCGCATGCGTTCACTCACTCGAGGATCTATGGGATATGCGTCTCTGAATCGGGGAAGAGACTCCTCCTGACGTTGCCCATAAAGAGCATGGTTACTATCTCCTAGAGACGAGTGAGGTGGATGTTGGAGGGGTAGAGGGGGCCCATGCTCTGATCTGGAAATCGGAGTTTGCGTGCGTTGGGGTGCAAATCCGCGATCTTGCGGCGCCTGGTATCGAGAGTCGATGTGCGATTGAGGAGGCCCTGTGGAACGTGATAGATACGTCTCCCGCAGGGCGTCGCCTCGGTGAGCAAGCTCACGGCTCATGTCTCTCTCCGGATTACGCGCGTCAAAGTCGTGAACATCACGGGGATCGCGGGGATCGCGACCTCTAAATTGATCTGCCATGCTAGGTGCGCGCATATGCTGAGGCATTGGGTGATGCTCGTTTGGTGTTGGAGAATTAGAGTAGCCCATTGCCGCATTGTGATTGCGAGAATGTTCGTTGCGACTGTGAAGTTCTCTTTGCGACGCAGCGTGGCTCATATGTAGGTGCGGGCTTGGTTGCATGCCCACCGGACCAGAAGGCTGTACGCCAGGTCCAGGGGGGTCTACTTGCGCATATGGATTTGGCTTTAGGATCTGCGAAGTAGCTCCCTGTGCATGTGGAGCGGATGTTGAGGCGGTCATAGTGTGACGAGGCGGCTGGGTAGGCGCCCCACTAAGGCTGGGGGTCCTTGAATGTAGATGTGGAGAGTTGTTGTATGTGGCCAGTGGTGGAGGGGAAGGGTTGTATCGTGAGTTATTGTGCTGAGCAAAGACGGACCGATGGTTCGCAAGTTGAGCAAGACCTGCGTGAGGTGAGTTGTGGGCTGGTACCTGCTGGTGTTGGCTTTGTGCAGAAAGTGATTGCCGCCACGACTCTCTCGGAAGACCCCTGCTGGCCGATGCTTGTTCATTTGTAAGGTCCACCACTTGACGTCCGGAAGACATCTGAGGTAGTGCGGATTGCGGTGCATACGAACTGCGACCAAAAGGCGGTTGAGAACTAGAGGGGTCACGATACTGATCTCTTTGAGGAGCCAAAGCCTGCGATACAGGAGGAGGTACAATAGGAACTTGCTGCTGGGGTGTAGGAGTATGAGACGGCAAATTCTGCTCGACGGGCTTTTTCCGTTTAGGCTCCTCAGGTTCAGGATCATTAAGCAGAGAGAGCAGATTGGACTTTCTAGGCTCCGCAGCCGGTTTTGGAGCTGGCGGAGGTGGAGGCGGGGCTGCTTGGGTTGGGGGCTGTCCAAGCGGTGCGTAGCCTTGGGCGGGCGTAGGCGGCGGTAAGGGCTGCTGGTTCTGAGAACCATGCGGCACTGGATAAGAACGGGGTTCTTCCTTTAGAGGCGGGGTTGCTACTGCAGACCGTGATTGCATGTACTGTGCCGGAGGCATCGAGATCGACGGCTGGACGGAAGCTTCTGATTGTTGCTGAGGGATCGCACGATGTTGCAATGGAACGGGACGATGCTCCGGAGAGCTAGCCATTTGGGGTGTTTGCATTTGCGAAACAGCCGATGTGGGTGGATGCCGGCCATGCACAGTTGAAACTTCCCCAGAAATGCGCCGAGCATGTTGACCGTGATACCTCATACGTGCTTCATTCTCTTGCTGCTGCTGTTGATGGTGTTGTTGTTGCTGCTGCTGCTGCTGCTGTGGTGTAAGCTGAGGTTGCAGTTGAGATTGCTGTTGCTGTTCTGCTCTAGACGCGCTATCCCGTTCTTGCAGTGTTGCTGGCCTGAAGAATGGGGTTTGAGATGGCTCGTGTGCTCGCAACTGAGACTGGATCTGAGGTTGTAAAGGCCGAACATTCTGTGTTGCATTCGAAGATTGGGATGTGGGTCTAGGGTCTCGGCGAGGTGGGAAATCTTGTGAGAAATACCCCACTGGTGGAGGGGCACGGCGCGTCTCAGGCTGGGATACATGCTGAAACTGGTGTTGTGGTCCACGGGCAGGCTGCGCTTGGGGTGACTGCTGAGAGTGTGGCGATGGTTGTGGCTGTTCCAATATTTGATGTTGCTGCTGAGTAAGGGATGGTCTTCCTTGCTGCTGTGGGGGAGGCACAGAAGGCAAAGACGGAGTGCCTGGCTCTGGATTTGTGTATCCAGTAGCCGCAACAGCCGGTTTTACTTCTTGTGGAGCCTGAGCGATAGTCGAATATCTGGAAGAGGCTGAGCCAGGGGGCGATGCTTTCGGAAGAGCCATTGTTGGAGGTATCGTCGCCTCTGGCGTAGGAGCCAATGTTCGAGGAGCAGCTGCTTGGGTGCTCTCGTAGCGTCTCTTTGGGGCTTGACTTGGAGTCGGTGGTGGTCCAAGATCTTCTCCTCGTGCACGTCTAGCGTCCGCTTCGTTGGCAAGGCGTTCTAGTTCCGGCACTTGTCTACTCTCTACGAGGCGCAAGTATTGATTCTTGACCATGGTTTGAGTCTTCGTACCCATGTGTAGTGCAATCGCTGCCCAATCAGTTCCGAAATGCGCTACATTCTGTCGGAAGTCATTTTGTTCGGTGACAGACCAATAACTCGAAGGCCCAGGCCTTGAGCTTGCTTGTACTCTTGGTCTTTCCGAGATGCTGACAGTCTGCCCTGAATGGAATTGTGGCTCATTAACGAGATTCATAGCCGCGTCTTCGAGAGCGGGCTGCATTGGAAGCGGCATCTCGCCTAACGGGTGTCTCTGGAGCTCATCCTCCATCTTGACATCCATCAGCTTTCGATCAATCTTGACAGGAGACCCGACTGGCGCAGGAACAAGTGGTTGGGCTTTTGGCTTCCGGCCTGCTTTCTCTTTTGAGCCTTTTTTGCGACCAACTTTTTCATGGGTGCCTTCACCGTCGTTAGCACGGCGACGTCCCGACGTCGGCGTGGAGGTTGTGGTATCTAGATCCGTCTCTGTACCGCCAAACGTAGGCGCTGCTGAGCGGCGGGGCCGTCCTGTTTCTGTCAAAGCCGGAGGCAGTCCGTCGTCACCTGAGGGATCGGGTCGGTCTCCCATATTAGAAATGGCCCCTCGCCGACCTGCACCACCACCTCCTCGTTTTTTCCCTCTTCCTCTCTTTAATTTCCCCTTATACTCTCGGCCCCATTTGGTGGCGTAATAATGATTGATGCAATCCTTATACGTCCGACTGGTTCCCGCCTCCTTGTAGAGCATCTCTGCCAGCTTACCCCATTTCTTAGAATATTGGTCTCTATACTGGTGCACCATGATTCTATGCTCTTCCTCAGTAAAGTCGTCCTCTGGTGGCTCGTAATGGTAAACGAACAGCCCTTGCCCAGGCTCTCGTTGGAAATTGGTGTCGATGAACCTGCGTCTTTGTACTTCGTAAGTAGTCAGTTGAGTCGGCAGCGTAGCCTCTTTCTCCGGATCAGCCATTGATTTTGTGGGCTCCCTTTCTTTCTTGCCCATACGTTCTTCTTCTGCAGTCTTTAAAGACTCTTTGATTGCCGTTTCAAGATCAAGCTCGGTCGCCCATCGACTACTGTGTCCTCGTCGGCCACCTGTGGTGGTAGGAGGGAGATCCAGCAACGGGCCCATGGCCGCACTGGTTACATCTGGAGTGGTGACGCGCACACTCGGTTCGGCTGATGGCGGTCTCTCCGGGTCATCGAGGTCTCTAGCATCGTCCAGATCGCGAATCTTCAGTCGCCATTCTCGATAAACATTTGCATATTGTTGAAGGGTTTCTTCAGGACTTAGCTCCGGTTCGATAGTCTTTTTTAATCTATCACGAATAGCGAGCATCAATGATTCATTCACTCGAGGACCCTCCAGCTCAGATATAGGGGTTGGCGGCCCTGAACCGAGATAGGGGAGCGAACTGAAATCAGGCTCCTCCTCCGTGTCATCGCTGTCACCGTGGCGCAGGCGGAGGGCCCTTGTCGCTGGTGCTAGCTGTTTTGTCTCTTTATCTTCCATGACGACGTCAACATTGTCGTCTTCAGCTTTGGGAGTTGGGAGTTCAGCTGTGATGCTTTCTGCTGATCGGTCGGCAGGGGGTATAGAAGCTGTGTCCCCATCAACTGACTTGGTCTCTTGGCGTGGCAGATGCTCTATAGACAAACTCGCCAAAAGCATAATCTCGGATAGAGGGGTTGTAGCTCGCAGATGAGCGACGTTGAGATTGATTCGTTTCGCTTCGAGAAGTGCTTTCTCGCGATTGTACTTGGCTTCTGATTCGGCGAAATCAGCATCGTCCAGATCAAGGTCATCGTCTGAATCTTGAAGCGCCTCCGGGGCGGACGATGCTGCTGACATCGGCGGCTTTTCAGTTCGCGGCGAAGCATCAGTCATCATTACGTCCGATTTGTGTCGAACATGTAATGGTCCCAGGTTTGACGGCGCCTCTTTGCGATTTTCGATTGGTGAAGCTTTCTCGCCGTTGAACTCTCCTTCCGCTGTTTGTCGTACAGAAGACGGGGAAGTCGATTTGCTAGCGTCGTGACGGGGTGGATCTGCCACCAAGGCACCATTATCGAGTTTTGGCGCTTTAGGCGCATTACCGAATGAACGGTCACGATCCTCACTTGGATATTCTCGCTTGGCCGGAATGCTCGGCCGATTGTTCATGGTAAGCCCAGGTCGCACCCATTGCATGCTTTTGGGTGCACTGCCGATGGGTATCCTTGGAGGCGCGAAGCCCTGTCGATCAGATGGCGGATACATCGATGAAGGGCGTGCTGACATTGGACCGGCTCGAGCAGCTTTGGGTCCGGTGGGGATGTTGGCAGGCAAAGCCCTCGGCGAGGTGTTGGCTGACGACGCGTTGCTACCGGTGTTGCCATTACGCGGACCCAATTGTGGAGGTATTGCGCTCGGAGAGGAATCTCGCGAAGCATCTCTCGATGCAAAAGGCAGGTGTGCCGGTCGGGGAAACGAAGGCGATACGTTGGCTCTGAGTGTTGCTTGAGGGCCCGTCGGTGGAGGCCTGTTTCTGGCGACTGAATTTGGATGTGGAGAGTTTGTCGGTGGCAAGGAAGGGTTGTTTGGACCGGGGAGAGCAGGTTTAGGCTCTTGACGCTCGTGACCTTCAGCAGCTGGCGGATGATGGGCCTGGACAGATTGAGGGATTTGAGGACGAGACTCGGAACGTGTCTGCTCCGAGGGTATAGGCCTACTCTCCTGGGCAGAGTGTTGATTGTGCGCATCTCCTTGAGGTCGTTCCAGTACTCGATCAGCTTTGGGGCCAGTGGGAGGTGCTGTGGAGAGGCCGGGTGGGATGCTCGTCTTCGGACCTGCAGACACTGTGGGGTTCGGGGGAACTGGGGCTGTCGAAGCTGGTGCGGAAGATGCAGTAGTTGAGCTTGATGCAGGTTTGGGGATTGGCGGGGCGGAGGGCTTGGCATCGAGCGCGGGATTTCTCCAAACATTAGAAGAAAAGCCAAAAGCCGGAACAGCAGCGGGAGGTGAAGAGGCACGTGGAGCATAACGTTCCTTGGAGGCTTCGGCACGGCTCGCGAGCAGGGAGTCATCTTTTGTTGGTTCTCGCTTCGTAGCCAGAGACTCACTTGCCATAGAAGCCCGGCGAACAAATGAGTCAAGCGAACCCAACCGATCCGCCGGTGAATGAGTAGTATGCGGTGTGGCACTCGTAGGTGTACCTGGCAAATGACGAGGTTCCAAAGCCACACTCCCTCGGTGAGTGTCAAGTCCACGTGGCCCCGGTTTCCCGCCGCCAGCCGGTCCTATATAGGAGTCGTATTCTCGTGGTACAAATCGGCGTTCTTGGCGGTCTTCCCGGTCCCGTCGATCAAAGTCTCGGTCGTCCCTGTTATCTCTCACATCTCTGACGTCCCTGATATCCCTCGCATCTCTGGGATCTCTGGTATCTCTCGCATCTCTGGGATCTCTGGCGTCTCTGACATCTCTCACATCGCGTTCTCTTCGCACGGGATCTCGCGAGCGACTCCGAGGACGGTAAGAACGGTCTTGCATGCGATCGGGTACGCGATCGCGCACATCATGATGGCGATCGTCGGCATGGAAATTTCTCCCTCGCCCGCGCATGTCGGTATGAAAATCACGACCACCCCGTCCTCGACCAATCCCACTGCCCCTGTATGAGGAGCCATTCCCCAAGGGGGGATCAGAATAGGTGGATCCAGCTGAAGGAGGACCTTCGCGGGAATTGCGCCGGGCACGGTTGATATCAAGATCGCGAGGGGGGAAGTCCCGTGGGTCCCGGTTGTCACGATTGTCACGTGTATCTCTCAGCGGTGACCGCCGTGGTGGAGATGGTCGCCGTTCACGTTCCCGACGATCGCGCTCAAAGTCTCGATCGCGGTCTCTGTCCGCACGCCATGAATTGTGTGAATGGGAAACGCTGGAGAGCGGAGGAGCATCGCGAAGAGAAGGGGCTTCACCGCGACCAGCGAAGCCTCCTCTTCCTCGGGCGTCTCGTGGAGCTGAGGGTGCACCCTGGGGACCTCCAGCAACGGGACCTCGAGGAGGATCTGCATGGGATTTGGGCCCTCGAGGGGGGTCGCGGGGCGGGAAATTGCCTTGATCGCCATTAGGACGAGGGGGAGGGTCATTCAAGCGTGGCGGGTATCCGTTTCCATAGGTCGAAGGCCGTCTGTCACGATATGGTGACCTGTCGCGCGCATACCTGTTATCCGGGTAGCGCGAGGAGGACATGGTGTCTTTCTGGGAGGCTGAGCGTTCTCGCTAATCCGCACATGGGGCGCGTGAGACGCGGTGTATGCCCAAATGCACGTTATGCACGAAGACGTGGGTGCCGAGGGAGATGTCTCTGGTGTGGCAGAATATTTTTGGACGGTGGTGTTGAATCCGCAATGACGTGGGGTAGCGAGGCCCTGTTCCGTGGAGGTGGAAAGTGTTGTAAATGTCGTCGTGAGGATACGATGGGAGATTTTCCGGTTGACAGTACGTTGGCAGTTATGGAGGCGTTTGGGATTGACACTAACTAACAAAGCGAAGAAAGTGCGGTCTGTGCGCAACAGCCCTGGAAGGAACGGAAACACGGGCGCTGACGAGGAGGAAGGGGCGTGTTGCAACTTGCAGGGACGGTCAGTCGGCCAGTCAGTCAGATTGTCGAACTCGAGCGACCGGCGTCCAGTTCAATGGCAAAGGCTGCAACGGCTGCAACAGCTGCAGAGGGCAGTGATGAATGCGGAACGGCGATTGAGAAGCGGGAAATGATGTGGTTCTGGTGTTGTTGCTGCTGTTGCTTGTTGGAAGGTGGGTTCGGGAAGGGGCGCTTCTCTCTGGGCACGTGAAGGATGAATACTAGGGAGAGGACTGGCGAGAGGAAAGCGTGGCCAGGCAGCACAGAGGGTGGAGGGTTACGGAATGGAAGATTTAGCCCGGGCGAGGTGTTGCGACCATGGCAGGGAGTGTACAAAGAAGTCGCCGCAGACAGGCTGGTGATGGTGGAGGAGACATGGCTGACGATGGGGAGAGAGAGGCACGAAAGCGAAGCTTGCGCAGGCCTGCACCGACTGGCCCCGGGCTGGGCTGGGTGGGAAAGCCTTGAGCGCAGAACACAGTAGCCCGAGCGAGTCTGCAGGGTGTGCTCCGGAGAGATTGGCTGCGGCACACGTGATTGGCTGCTGCATTCAATGTGGACAGGGTTGAGGGGAAGATGGACATTGCAGGCTGGGTTGCCCGCATACAAAGGAGCTTTAGGACGGGGAACAAAACTTGGATCCGTTATATACCGATTAGCTAAGCCCGGCCCATGGCTGGCGCGCAGCCTCCCGAGGCGCTGCGTGGGCTGTAAGTGGTCGCCCAGCAAATTCGAAACGCAGGTATCCCCCCTCGAAGACGCCAGTGTCCGTCCCGGCGGATGTTGTAATCGTCTTTTCTGGCCTGGCGCTGCGTCGTGTCGTGTCGTGTCGTGTCGCATGCATCTGATGCATCTGATATGCGACCCCCACCCAGCGACGCTCCCACTTCCACGCTCCCCTCGACTCAATGATCCATCATCAAACCATCATCATCACCAAGATCATCGTCCAGGAGAACGTGCATACATGCATGTCCATAGGTGCCTGCCTCCTTGTGTGCATGTACGTCGCCATGTATGTAGGTCAACCCACGTAATTATGCCTGTGCCTGTGCGTGCGTGTGTGCGTGTCTCCTCCTTTGTTCGTCAAGAGGCGCGATCTGCGAAAATGTCCATGCACCCGCTTGAGATGCGCGCCAACTAAAATAGCTCGTCATGATTCATGTGGGGTACCTGTGAGCCACCGCCCGCGGGAAAATTTCATCTCGAACTCCAGATGTGCACACCAACAAATCCATCGCCAGTCATCCACACAACAGTGACCGCGCACACGTCCCGAGCTCTTGCATACAACACTCCTCGGGCACTCCTTCTTCCCTGCGCGTCCAGCTTGCAGCCGCGCTTCTCGACGACAGACGTCAACTCCGCCGTGGATAGCCAGCCAGCGGGCTTCCTTGGGAACCGCCAACACACCCGGTCATGACGTCGACCAATCGCGAGCCAACCTTGGGGGCTCCTTCGGACGCCACGAATGCCGTTCTGAAGCCCTCCGATCCCGTGCCCGAGGGCTCCCAGGAAGTGCGCGGCGTCGACTTCAACAACTATGCGCAGCGACCCATCTCCGTCGAGGAGCTCATGGGAGCCTACGCCGGCATGGGCTTCCAGGCAACAGCCGTTGGTGAGGCTGTGCGAATCATTAACGGCATGGTGAGTCTCTAGTGAATGCAATTGTTAGTCCGTCAGCACCAAAGAAAAATGCCCATTCGTCCATCCCTGCAACCTTATCCGCAATCGGCCAGGCCCTTGCCGCCCGCCCTTCAGCGTCGTCATTTCGCCCTAGCGCCTCCCCGCTAATCCAATGACAGCGCACGTGGAAGCACCCTGAAACGGGTGAAGGAACCACCATCTTCTTGGGATACACATCCAACCTCATCTCCTCGGGCTTGCGCGAGATTCTCCGCTACCTGGTGCAGCACAAGCTGGTCTCTGCCATTGTCACCACGGCTGGCGGCGTCGAGGAGGACTTTATCAAATGCCTTGCCCCCACGTACCTGGGCGCCTTCTCCACACCCGGCGCAGGGTTGCGTGCAAAGGGCATGAACCGGATCGGCAATCTGGTGGTGCCCAACAGCAACTACTGCGCGTTTGAAGATTGGGTGGTACCTATTCTGGATGCAATGCTGGAAGAGCAAGAAGCGAGCAAGAAGACGGATGAGCCGCTGCATTGGACCCCCAGCAAGGTGATACAGCGGCTGGGCAAAGAAATCAACGACGAGCGGTCAGTCTACTATTGGGCCTGGAAGAACGATATTCCCGTCTTCTGTCCTGCCTTGACGGATGGTAGTCTGGGAGATATGCTGTTTTTCCACACGTTCAAGTCTTCGCCGGAGCAGATCCGGGTAGATATCGTCGAGGATATCCGCAAGATCAACTCCATGGCGATGAAGGCGAAGAGGGCAGGCATGATCATCCTCGGAGGAGGGTTAGTCAAGCATCATATTGCAAACGCGTGCCTGATGCGCAACGGGGCCGAGAGCGCAGTGTACATCAACACGGCGAACGAGTTTGATGGCAGCGATGCGGGAGCGCGGCCAGACGAGGCGGTCAGTTGGGGCAAGATCAAGGTCGACGGCGACAGTGTCAAGGTGCACGCCGAGGCAACCGTGGTGTTCCCCTTGATTGTGGCGGCGACGTTTGCCAGCGTACAAGGCAAGACTGGAGGAGAAGCGTGGTCTGGAAATCCATAAATGAAACAGACACTTGACCACGGTGAGCTAATAGGCATAGTCACGGCCGAACCTTGTGCGATGGGATGCGGTGTGATGAAGAAGGTGGTGGGTGAGGTGAGGTTGGCTGAAGCGATGGGGGAGCAGAGCAGGGTGGGTCGCTAATAGCTGCCTGCCTGCACTGGGTGCTGGCGGATGGGGGCCGCTAATCTCGATTGGGAGGACCCAGGAGCCAACGAGTGACAGGCCTCCAGGCAGACCAGCAGCTTGCCCTACACCAAATACATACTATAGTACATCTACACATGTCTCTGCTCGGTATATACGTGACTGAAGCGCTGCGATGTCAGCGCCGCCCTTCTTGCAGCCTAGAAAATCACAAAGAGTCATCATCTACGGCGCGTGCTGTCCCAGGCATCCACCCCTACCGTGATGAATCCACTTATGCACTAGGTCGTGGCCAGGTACCCGCTCTGGGGAAAGCGAGCTAGGTATTGAACAGCCTCACTCGTACCCTCCTCTCTTGTACTGTACACTTCATGCCAGGCGTAGGCAGCCTCGATGACTGTCCCATGCATGCATGCATAACTTAAGTATCTAGCCCATCAGCCACCATCGCTGCCACCACACAAATCTCATCTCCATCTCCATCTCTCTCTCCTCTGCTTGCTCACCATATTGTTCGTTTGTTCTGTTGAGACCCCCATCCGCCATCTACCCTTCGAGCTCCGATAAAGCTCCCGCGATAAGCACGTCAGAGCTCCAACAGCCCATCCACCCACCCATCCATTACATACCTACCTACATAGTTCCTTCGACCCATCCTTTCGTTTGTTTGCTTGTTACTTTCTCTCACTTTCATTCTCACACATTTCTTCCCTGTTGATTACACGGCCTGACCGCTTGTCCCACCATCAAAATCCCCAGCCGCTGTCTGCCTCAGTTGGTGCGAACGCATTGACAGTCAGCCAGCCCGTCTTGACCTCGTACGCTGTGAGAGAATCACCTTTTATGTGCACTTGCACACTACATCGGCAGCTATGAGCGTCGCAAACGTCGAACAACCCCATTCACTTCACTTCCAGCAACCGCCCTCCTCGCCGCCCTTCTCTGCTCCCCAGTCTCCGCATGACCCTCCGCTCTCTCACCCATCTTTTTCTTCGCCGCCCCCTCCATCCGCCGCACAGGACATCGACATGTCTAGTACTATACTACCACCTGCTGGTCAACCCCACGATCGAGACGATGCCGTCATGGCCGACGGTCTGACGGATGGCCTCCCACCACCTACCAATATCACTCCTCCAAACAATGTCGCTGTGGAGATTGCTTCTGTGCCTGCAGAGGAAGATGCAATGGACACTGCAGCGGACGAGCAGGCAAATATCCCTCCGAACATCTCCGACGGTGTCCAGGGCACAGATGGCAGTGCACAGAGCGAGGAGGCTCCAAATGGCGTGACCCAAACAGATTCAGGCAACAGTGGTGTGCCCCAGCCGCCTCCGCCTACAAATAACGAGGTATGAACAAGTCGCCTCAATACAAAGCTATAGCATTCCACTGACAATGGCTAGCCTTCCCCGGAGGGTGATCCTCTGGTACAACCTCCTCCTCCAATGGATCCCTCGTTGGAGCCGCCACCACCACCGCCTCCGATGGAGCCCGTTCGATCAGATTCGGAGTCTTCAGACGATGACGATGACGATGGCCATCCCTGGCAACCTATCCACGAGGATACCTCGTCGCCTGATGAGAACGAGCTTAAGGAGATCGAATCGACTACAGAATACAGCGCCCTTGACCATGAGCATTGGGAAAAGAAGGCGTTTGTGCCTCTGGAAGAACCAGAATATACTGTAGAAACAAGTGGACGCATTGAGTGGAACGTTGAAGCCTACAACGGGACTCGCGAGAACCCCAACCGTGACTTAGTCATGAAGTCAAAACCTGTTAAAATCGGTGGTTATGACTGGCAGATCAAGTTCTACCCCAAAGGAAACGATACAGACTATCTGAGTGTCTACGTTGAATGTCTCGGTCTTGAGGAGGAGGTTGGTTCGCAGGAGAGTGGGGAACAGGAGAACGATAAAAGCGCCCCTGAAGATGCAATGGTGACGGGCGACGGGCCTGCATTGGGCGATGAAGTCCCGTCTACACCTTCAGCGGCTGAGCCTCGTGAGCTGCAACACACTCCAATCCCACTCTTGGGAGCAGAGAAGATCATGAAACGGAAGAGCGTAGCTGCCCAGGTCTCCGTTGTTCTGTACAATCCTGGTGAGCCTCGAGTCAATGTAGCGCGCACCTGTCTCCACCGGTTTTGCTCAGCATCCCCGGATTGGGGGTGGACGAGGTTTCATGGGCCTTGCTACGAGATTCCCGTCCGCGCGCCAGGTCAACGACAAGCTTTGCTCCGCAATGATAAGCTTGCATTCACGGGCTACATTCGTATCGTCAATGATGAGACCAATTGTCTCTGGGAGCATCCTAGCGCGGACAACCCTTGGAACAGCTTAGCTATGACCGGTCTGCACGGTTTGACATTCAGAACCTCGAGCTTCAGTTCCACTTCTCTTTCTGGGGGCAACATCATTTCTGCGATTGCTCCTTGGATGCTATTGAAACCTATACGGCAGCTCCTGTACAAGTTCAAGCCTGACACTGAAGATCCCTCTGTGCGGCCTAGACCATTGATCGCTGCACTCCAGAAGGTATTGTACATGCTTCGGACACAAGTGCGACCTAGCTCAGATTCGGTATCTCTAGACCCAATCATAGATGCTCTTGGGTGGTATGGCATTCACACCGATCTGGCCAAACTCGATGTCATTGCCGTGTGGGAGCACCTGCGCGGCAAATTGGAAGATGAAATGTGCGATACCACATTCTCAAATGCCTTTCAAGATCTATATGGTCCGAGGAAAGACTACAAAACGGGTACTCCGAATCACCGCGTGAGCGTGTTGGGTGTCGAGAGTATGCAACAAGCTGTCAACCAAAACCCAGAGCTAACCGCTACCACCTTTCCTCCACCAAAGCTACTGACAATCGAGTTGGATCGCCAATACTTTGATGCTGGATCGCGCTCTTATGTGAAGCTGTTGAACAAGGTCTCCTTGGATGACCACATCGAAGTGAGGAGCACTGGTTACACACTATTTGGCTTCATTACGCATAAACAGACATTGCAATCGTATCTATATCAGCCAATCCTACGACCTGAAGGGCCTGGCTCTAAATGGTACAGTTACTCGGATAGCCGCGATGACAACATGGTCAAGTGCCTGACCCAGCGCCAAGCTGTCACAATGCACGAAGGTAAAGAAGGCTCAGGACGCGTTACTGGCAGTGACTCCATTGCATATATTGCAATGTATATCCGAGACGACATATCGGCATCTGCATTCCCCCCAGAGCCAGAGGGCTGGGACCTGCCTAACCACATAGTTAGAGAGTTTGGCCAACGATCCGCTGCAGAGGAATCAAAGGAAACATCGGGAGAGGACCAAGAGTCCTCGGAACAATCTGAAAAGATCGGTAATGGGCCTAAAGATTCTCCGCCTCCAGAAGAGCGTCAATTCCAAGTGATCAATTCGAAAGCTTTTCTGAATCACGAAGGTCCTGGGACCGTCGATGTACATGGCTCAGATTGGGCATCAAAGCAATCGGGTCTTGTGCATTATGTACAAATAAGAGCTACTGATGGATACAAGGACATTCGAGACAAGATTGCTGCAATTTTGAGCGATGTGCAGGACCCACGCCAAGTCAAATTTTGGTTTCTTGATACGAGCAGCGGCTCATACGGGCAACCACAACTGCTCAGCACTGGGAAGATCGAATTTTCTAGCGGATTATATGACCGAGATGTTGAGCAGATTCAAGACGAAAAGCTTGAGGAGCATTCTCCATATTGGAATTCTCGTAGGATATGGTTCCACGTCGTAGACTTTGCGGACCTCCCTGAATTACCTACGGAATTACCTACGGAATTACCTACGGAATTACCTACGGAATTACCTACGGAATTACCTACGGAATTACCTACGGAATTACCTACGGAAGAGCCAAATGTGGCACCTGATCCTCCTGCCGCTCCTACGGCCACAGAAACTGCCGATGTTGCGCCAGCTGTGCCCAACGAAAACCAGCCTGTTGCAGAGGCCCAGCAGTCGGAAGATACTCCTATGAGCGAGCCTGACGACTCGGAACCTCAGCACCCACAGCCCACCGCGTTGGAAATTCCGCAACCCGTGCTTCCTAACGTTGGCGACACTGCTATGGTCGAAGCCGATGCGCCAGCCCCTCCTGAACCCCCTGTCAACGAAACCGTCCCTCCACCTGAAGGTGGCGCTGATACAGAAATGGGTGGTACCCAAGAGAATGATGCCCAACCGCCAAACCCGGTTGATTCATCCTCTGAACCAGCTCCAGTGCCTGTCGAAGAGCACCCACAGAGCCCGGAGCCTCCGATCGAAAGGCCTCAGACACCTCCCCCACCCCCTGATGAGCTATACTTCTTTGTCAAGTTTTTCGATGCGGAAAAGCAGATCTTGGTACCGAAGGGTTCCTTCATCGCCCAAAGGTCTGCAAGGCTAGAAGCGACCATTGCGAAGTCATTGGATATTCCGTCCGATCAGAAATTGGAACTATATGAAGAGAGCAAGTTGACACTCGCCAGCCCACTCAAGGGTCGCAAGACATTCAGCTCAAATGATTTGCGGAGTGCTGCCATCATTGTGTATACGTATCCATTGAGTACAGAACAGCGCGAGGCTCTTTCTGACCGCGCTGCCTTCGCCGATCTGCAGTCATACCTCGCCTTCCGCGCTCAAGCACGCAACTTCCCCACCACCCTCAATGGGCACTTTACTCACAGCTACTTCTCCTCGCAATATTATAAAGGCGAGTTTAAGAACGGGTATCGGCACGGAAAGGGCCACCGCATCTATCATAGCGGCGCGACCTACGAAGGAACATTCCGGCTTTCCCAGCGTCACGGCGATCATGGTCGATACACGTACCAAAATGGAGATATTTACGACGGGCAGTGGGTCGCCAACCAACAACATGGTACAGGTACCTTCACCGAAGCCGCAACGGGCAACACGTACATGGGCGGTTGGAAAAACGATAAAAAGTTCGGAGAGGGCGTCACGCACTGGAAGAATGCGCAAGAGACGGAGCGACTATGCAGGATCTGCTGGGAGGAGAGCGCCGATGCGGCGTTCTACGACTGCGGGCACGTGGTGGCTTGTCTACCTTGCGCGAGACAGGTGGAGAACTGCCCTGTTTGCAGGCGGAGGGTTCTGAGCGCCATGAAACTCTATTATGTGGCGTAAACCCGGCAACAGAATCGTCGAGGAGCAAATCAAACCAACCAAATGCAGCAATGCACCGACAGAATTGGCCAATCTCTCC
Organism: Periconia digitata; assembly: GCA_948474695.1. Classification (NCBI taxonomy): domain Eukaryota; kingdom Fungi; phylum Ascomycota; class Dothideomycetes; order Pleosporales; family Periconiaceae; genus Periconia; species Periconia digitata. The sequence goes on along the minus strand of CAOQHR010000004.1, from coordinate 1,438,686 downwards.
TGGACATCCTTCCCGCGGGAAAGCGACAAACGACAATAAAGACCAAACAGCAGAGCCATCACTGAACGAACGAATGAATGGACGGATCCAAAGGCGCAAAAGAATCGGAAAATCAAACTTACTTTCGTTTCTTCATTTTCTTGTTTTTGGGTATACAGGTATAAAGTAAGGCGAAACAAGGCGGGCATGGGAAACTCCGGCGAAGACAGAATGGTGTTTTATTTGAGGGTTTTAGGACAATCCAAACCACATTATATGAAAGATACACTTTTTCTTCTTCTTTTCGGGGGAGGCAAGCAAGGCGATCCGGGGTGTGCGGTCCTTTTCTTCTTTTCTTCTTCTCATCTGTTCGATTTAGCGGCTTTGGATTACTGCCTTCGCTTTATATTTCCCCTTATCTAAATTCTCCCAGTCGTTTAATGCAAATGGAGAAGGAGAAGATAATCTCTTTCTTCTGCTCCTGTCCTTTTTTCTTTGTGTCTACTGGTTTGAAATGGCTTAAATCGTAGATAGAATCTATAAACCACCACCACTCAACAACTACAACTACAACAAACTGACAACGCTGGGATAATTCAGATCATTATCATTATCATTATCAATATCTTGCTTACTCATTTAGACTGATGAATTATAAAGTCCCGTGATTTATTAAATTTCCACCAGATACATTGAATTTCGATACTGTTCAGATCAGAGACGAGAAAGTAATGTAATCCTTCTATTCACACACACCGAGGTAATTCAAACGAGGTAATAACAATTAAAAAACAGGCAGCAACAGAAAAGAAAGCCGAGGGAGATAAGTCAAGACATGATTGTAGATAGTTATATACATAAATCATAATATATAAGAGACGTCGCACGAGGACGTGTCCACAGCAAGCACCCGCTCAAGCACAATGAATCGCAAACCAACGACTAATTGTAGCAAGATGATTAATCATATCGGCATTGTTCGAGAGACAGAGAGAGAGGAAACAAGAAAAGAAAAGAAACAAAAACATAGCGAAGAGCAAAACGAGGACGAAGAGCAACCCTCCACACTGCAGCGCAAGCCCACTTTCTCAAAACCAAAGTAAAGGAGAAAACACAAAAAATCAAGAAAAAGGGTATAAATGATTCGTTTCGAGCCGGCAAATAACCGCTTGCCTTGTACATAACAGAGAGAAACGCTGTTGCTACATGACAATACACTTGTCCCGATCCTCGTGAGAGCCCACAGGCCCGCCACTATGCCTACCATGACGTCCTGGAGGCCCGTGCGGTCGACCATGCGGCATCTGGTTCGGAGGTGCCTGTTGAGGACTGTTTTGATACGTGTTCCCTTGTGGTCGGAGGGGCGCATTTTGGCTTGCTGGGTGGCCTGCAGGAGGATGGTACTGAGGTGCTGTAGAGGCTTCTTCGTACGTAGGTGGGGGTGCTGGCTCATTGCCAGGTCTATGTACGGGCGCGTTGCGGCGTGGCGGGATGACTGGCGGTGTCTCTCCGGAGCGAGATGTGCGTCGGTTACCGGGCCGTGCTTGGGATTGCGTGGAGATGGCGTTTTCAGATAATCTGTTTTCCTGGCGTCGACGCTCTTCTTGCGCTCTTCGATGCTGGTCTTCCTCTTCTTCTTGCAATTGGAGTGCCAATGCCAAGTCGTGATCCTCTTGTTCGGTCCTGCTCAGACCCGATGAAGGTGATGCTGGAGGCTGATTGGCCAACGGACTCAGACCTGCGGAGGGGCGCTGCTGATTGCCATTATGATGCACAGTTGTCCATCCTTCATTGTCGTCAGCGTCGAGTAGACTCTGTACAGGTGGTTGGTCTCGAGATTGAGTGGGCTGGCTGTTGACAGAGCTATCACCGCCGACAGGGCGGAAATCGCCAGAAAATAATTCGCTTCCTTGTCCATTGACATCGACTAGGGACTCCCAGACGATCTCTTCATGGCTAGAGTAACCTTGATCGGTGACCAAGGTGACCAACTTCTCCGTTCTTGGGTCTTTGTAAAGGGTTGTGAAGTGATCATTTCGGAAGAGAATTGCCACTTGCCCAGATGCTAGATTATCCCTCATAGTCCTAAGGCCATGATTTGTCAACTGTGTGGGCCAGAGACTGAGGAATTCCTTGATAGCGTGAATATCAGTGAACATTTGTTGTTCGTCTGGGGACAACGCATCGCCAGTTTGTAACTTAGCGTCCAGTTCTTCCTCTTGAAATTGCACATATTGAGAGGTATCGTAGGACTTCGCAATGCGTTCGAACGCGAGATACGCATCAGAACCTGGGTCTGGAAGCCAGCCATGCATCAATGGAATATTGAATGTTCTGTAGAGCTTCATTTCCCGGGTGTTCTCAAATCCACCGGCATTCTGAGCGAGACCGGGTACTAACGTCGATGTGCCGTCCGTAGTGTCTGCATCTTTGACAAACATTGGATTCACATTCAATCCAGTATGAAGCCGAAGGAGGAAATTGTACAACTCGCTGACGTCTGGTAGCTCTTGAGCAGCACCTCCTCTTCGTCCTGACATCAGTTCATCGAAAACGGCATCGAGAAGTAGACCAAGAGTGACTTGTTCCCGTGTCCGGAGGGTCTCTACCAACGCAGTTTCGGTGTGAGCAGGAGTTGAAAGTACGAGAGCATTCACGAGAGCCAAGAGTGGACATGGTCCATTGAGATTCTGCGTCAAGATGGGAGATGTCCTAATTCCTGATTTTTTGACGTCATGCCAACGGATTTGTTTGATTTGATATGTTTCCTTGCGTTGTCGATCCATTGTGCTGTTTGGTGACTCTGGCCCTGCACCTCCCGCACTTATCACCCCACCGTCGTGCGAAGGTCTTGGAGGGATGGCAGAAGCTTGTGTCTCCTGAGTGCTTGCTGGTAGAGTAGAAGCAGGCTGCTCTGGAGATTGTGGAATGACCGGGGTATCGAATATAGATGGGTTTCCATTGGGTTGTTGAAACGCAGGCTCATTCACAGGATTGCTCTGTACCTGATGCGATCGCGAAATCTCATTGTGGTATGGCTGTGCATGTTGATTGTTCCAGTTATTCTGGTCATGTGTACTTTCCGTACCACCATAGCTCTTGGCAAAAGCGTCCAAGGACGAGGCGTCCATGCCGGGCTCGTGGTTGTTCGGAGAGCTCGCACTATGCACTGAGGCCGACGGGGGTGCTGTTGCTGATTCTACGGCAATGATTGGGGGGTGGGGAGGATAGTCGGAGTTCTGGGTAGGGAGAGGGTGGTCGTTGAGGCTGAGATCCTGCATAGACTTTGTAGGAGCGGTAGGCGTCTGATTTGAGGGCAATTCGGCAGGGCCAGTATACGTCGGCGCCTGCGCTGGACTATCTCCCCAGACTTGCTGGCTATCCTCACCCCCAAAAGCAGACTGGCCAGTATGTTGCATCTTCAGATATGGGTTGTTGGTCTGCAATGGTACTGAGCCGGCCGAAATGTTGCTGACGGCGCCATAGGACGACGAGGTAGCGCCTGTAGCATCGGGGGTGATGTATTCATTTGATCTTTTGGGGGCTACTCCTGGAGGCGGGCCAGGGCGTAGGATGTCGGGTAAAGCAGTATCTTTGCTGCTTCCGGGAATCGGGACTGGTTTCCCACCACCAATTTTCAAGGTATCGGGCAAATCTGGTGTTTCTTCGTCTGACTGATCCCACTCATTGTCACTATAATCAGATGCATCGTCGTCATCTTCTTTTTTTGGGTTCTGGGCTTGTGCAGCGGTTTGAGGATTGGATGCGGGGGGCTCGGAAGGCTCTTGGGAGTGAACAGGCTGGCTGCTGGGCGAGGAGAAAGGAAAGGAAGGCGGATGCTCGTCTGATGGAGTCGTGGGATAAGGAGGGCGATTGATGGCTTGTGATAGAGGGGCGGGGACAAGACTGTCGGCGGGGAGGGGTTTGCGCAGCACCATGGTAGATGACGGAGTCGATGTGGGGATGCAAGGCAGCTCTCGCGGAGCTCGAGGAGGATGATTGAGCTCGAGGAAGGATGGACTTTCGGGTGGAGAACGGGTTCTTGGATGCACTGGGAAGAGTTACAAGGTGGCCAGCTGGCAGGTCGAGCTAGTGGTAGTTGTAATGTATAGAAAGAGTGAAGCAGGAAGAGTGAGTGGGTTTTGTGGAGGTGGATTGCTCTCCGGACCATGGAAACGCTCGGTCCAGCAATGACGAACGACGCGGCGGCGGGAAAGCCCCAGCCACACTCGCACAGCCACACCCGTGGCGAAATAAAATTGATGTTCCGAGGTGATCGACTACGGATTTTTTCCCTTCCGTATAGCAGTGATATATACAAACATCTATCCAACTTTTTACTTCGTCACCGCTCAGGGCTGTAATTGATCGACAATTCACTGCTGAGATAGTAAGAGGGGACGGTAGTTACTCGATCTCTGCATAAGCACAGCGCCCAGCGCACTCACATGGTCCTGATATCCGTGTCATTCTGTGCATTGTAATCTATCTATATCATCAGCACAGGTCACTACACAGGTCAACACTGGACCGCGCAATGCATTCATTCATTCGGCCGAACACGCACGTTGCTTTGCGACTACCTTCTGGTCTTTTGAAGATTGTCGAAGTCATTCCTAATACGTACGTGACCTGGTCGTACTACTATAAACCCCCCAACCGGCCTAGGCTACACGGTGCCTACACCCATTCGTGCCTATACTTCGGTGCTATATATATTCTTATTTGGATGCAAATGCTAACCAGTACCATGTAGCAACGTCAATCTGGGCAAGTACGGCACATTTTCTACAAACCAGATCCTCGGCCGACCCTATCATCTCACATTCGAGCTTCTTGACTCCGAAAAAGAGAACTCAAAATCAGCTGCTCAGTTGCGTGTCGTACCTGCCTCTGAACTACACGCTGAAGCTTTGGGGAGCGACCAAGTTTTACCTCCTGCGACGGGAGGAGACAGCACCCCCATCGAGGCCGACGGCGATGCTGCGGCCAATGGGAGCGTGGGATTTGATATCGTCAATGAGGATGGAGATGTCATCATGAGGAATAATCGCCTGACTGTCGATGACCCCTCCCGCCAAACCTTAACCATGGAAGAGATCGAAGAGCTCAAGAAAGCCGGCGTAGGCTCTGGAAAGGACATCATAGCCAGAATCATGGCATCGCATCTGGCCATTGACGAAAAGACTTCCTTTTCCCTCGCCAAATACACACTTCGAAAATCTCGCAAATATCTCAAGAGATTTACCGTATTGCCCCTGGATCTGGGTACGCTCACCGAGTATGTTACCGAAAAGGAAGCTTACAAGATCATGGAACTCCGAGAGGAGACACTGGGACTGATATGCAGCTGGGCCAACGTCCACAGTGCTTCCGGTGCCCGCGTGCAGACAGCTGAAGATGGTGTCAGCCAACTAGGAGGAGGGAGGTGGTTAGTAGTTGATGATACTGGAGGTCTAGTAACGGCGGCATTGGCAGAGAAGATGGGAATCCTTTATCCAACTGTAGAAGAAGAAGAAGAAGAAGAAGAAGGCGACGAGGAGAAGGAGCAAGATGCAAAAAAGGTCCATGAGAACGGTTCGGAATCTGTGGCAATTGTAGTGTCGAAACAGAACAGTGTCGACCACGTGGCAACAGCAGGAGCAGGTGATAATGAGGCCTCGTCAAGCCACACACCTCACAAGCCCCCGAAATTCACGAACGGCAACCATGAGGGACCTCGCCCTCCAAGAAAACCCCGACAGCACGTAGCTCAGATGTCCGCTCAAACAAATACCCTTACAGTCTTGCACTCAAACAACCAACCCAACATATCGCACCTCAAGTATTTTGGTTTCGATACAGGTGCCCCTGTTGCCTCGCATCCTTTATATACACACCTTAAATCCGTCTCTTGGCTTCAGCTGCTGCATCCCATGGAAGATCCATCATACGTAGAGCCAGAGAGAGTAACGGATGATGTGTTAGCAACTATGAAGAGCTCGAAGCGAGGAAACTACTACAAAAAGAGAAGGCGATGGGAAAAGACCAAGCGAGTAGTAGATGAAGCTCGAGCAGGTGGATTCGATGGCTTAGTTGTGGCAAGCAGTATGGAGGCAAAGTCCATTCTTAAAGAGTTGGTACCTCTGGTCCGGGGTGGCGGTAGAGTGGTGGTCTACAGTCCTAACGCGGAGCCTCTTGTTGAGCTTTGCGATTATTACAGCAAAGATAGGCGCGCGGCGTACGTTGCTCGCGAATTTGGAGCCGAACAAGATGGCAAAGTAAAAACAGACCCAGATGATAATGGACCCGACGAAACCGAGGACGAGGATGAAGACTTTCCAGTGAATCCCACTCTGCTGCTAGCGCCATCCTTACAAACTGCAAGAGCGAGACATTGGCAAGTATTGCCGCAGCGAACACATCCTTTTATGACCAGCAAAGGTGGCGCTGAAGGGTACCTGTTTACAGGCACAAGAGTGCTCCCTATTGAAGGCAGAGTAGAAGCCAGAGGGCACGGAAGATCGAAAAAGCGGAAGATAGCAGAATCTTAGGCAGGCCGATTTGAATGCTCGCATCACAAAACATCTGCCCGACCAGTAGCTACTATATAATACACCACATCGTATCGAAGTAGCTCTGCAAACGGATGTGCCAGACACAATCTACCAATGGCGGTGTTGCAAGTCGTGAGGAGCTACGGCGCTAGCTTATTCACATCTATACATTCTTTTCTGGAGTCGACTTCACCTTCGATTTTCCTATTAGCATTCCCTCTCACTCTCCTCATCGTTACAGCATGTGGTCCAAGCGCCCTTTATCTCTACCTACACCCTTTCGTCGAGGCCCACGCACAGTCACAGACTGTGTCGTACCCGCCTACTGCCTGCTCTGTTTATCTGACTTTCTGCTGTCGCCGTCACAGCTGTCACATTCTCGTTCGTCTGCTCCCAGATCCCCCCTGTCAAACCGCGACCATCACCACCATTGCGGCCTTGCTCGTCGAGCTTGCTACAAGTCTCTCTGCGCTGGACCGAGCATAGACAGCTAGAGTGACTTAGCCATTTGCGAGCTGTAAAAGCCTCGATGATACGATCAACGCAAGCCAAAAATTCAAGGTACGAGTGAATACGCCTGACACCGCTTGTGTGTGGGCGCGCGTGTGTGTGAAGGCCTTGCCAGCCAGCCTCCCCTTCAATCAATTCTCCCGTGCGTGTGTTTTAACTTTAGGACATATCAGCCATTCCATTGCAAGATGTCCCCTCTCAAATCCAAACCATCCTTCGGAAGGTTGAGGACGAAGAGCTTGTCTGAGGCTGACGTCCCTTCGCCGACAACCCCCACTTCACCATTGAGTCCGGTGTCTCTAAAGTCTTCAAAATCATATGGGAAGTTGAGAAAGAAGAAAATTCCTACTGAGATCGTTCCACCTCTCCCCCCTCTTCCAAGCAGCCCTACCACCCCGACCACACCCAAAACCCCGTTCCTCAAAGCCAAATCATCACTCGGGAAACTGAGAGGAAAAGCCGCGTCCCAAGAGGATGTGCCTCCACTCCCCCCAATGCCCGCAGAATTTGCGACAGGGATGAGCCCAACATACATATCCCAGTGGGTAAGTAACGTGAACCGCCTCTCTAAAAAAGAGCGGGACAGAGCTGTTCTCACTGCTTCCGCTGTGGACCACAACCTTTCCGCTGGAGACAACTACGACTTGTATGATACTCTTAAGGCTTTCAAAGAACAGGATAGTCTACGGAGTGATATTACAGAGATGGCAGCTACATCTGCACGTGCTGCCGATTATTACTGCCCAGTAGTCGAAGACCCACGGGTCGACGACACCAAGGTTGAAGATCCAAGGATGGAAGAAATTAGGGCTCGAGCTAAGAAGTCTGGAGAGGAGTTGCCCAAGGGGCTTAATATTGTTCCATGGCCCGCAGGAGATTCCCCTCCTAATACACCTGGAAGTGATACTTCGAGAATACCAACAGCTCCTAAGAGTCCGATAACGCCCACTCCGGCATCAATCACACAAGCTGAATCTTCAGCAGCAAAGAATCCCCGCAAGAACGAACGGCGCTTCTCTGCACCAGTCCGACCATCCTCACCACGAAGCAGAGCCTTGTACGAAGAACTTCTGGAAATGGTTGATGATCTTACCGTGGAAATTCAAAAAGAGGAACTCGTACCTAAGCTTGAAGCGGCCGTCGAAGCTGCCTCTCGTGTGCTCGACATGGCAAATGAAGAGTTTGAGAGATTCTACTCTCTCTCTCAACCAGCAAATACACACGAGCGTATGGAGCCTTTCCGGAATAGTGGGACATATCCTCAACGGGAGAGCGTTGATCTTCCAGCGTCCGGAAAAGCCATCATGTGGGCAACTAAGATCCTAGAAGACAAGCAAGCAGACCGTAAACTTGCAGCTTCTAGATTTAACGAAACAACTATATCTAATTCACCACCAAAACAATCCGCATTAGCAGTAAATCTAGATGCTGCCACAAAAGCTGCATTCACGTTAGAAAGAAAAGCAACATTGAGGCGGTTATCTACGAAGCCCGTCCCTAAGCCCGCGGTAGAGTCATCTTACACTTCCTTCGGGGGTTATCCCTTGCATAGCCCAGTTGAGGAAGGTTCTGAAGAAAAGGCTTCCGTGGAGTCACGATTGGCGACACTTACACCAACAGAAAATCCCGACGACGTGACAACCCGCCAGAAAAGAAAGGCTCGTGTTGAATTCAGGAAGTCATCGCCCACTTTGGGAGAAGATTTCGCTTTGCGAAGGGCACGGGAGGGGAAAGCTCCTGTGGAGTTCAGAGAGTCACCGCCCATTTTGGGGGAAGATTCCGATTTGCTAAGGGCACGGAAGGGAAAAGCTCCTGTGGAATTGAAAGAGATGTCGCCTACTAGGATGAAAGATCTTCCCGTGACAAAGCGGCGGGAGAGGAAAGCCCGTGGAAAGTTGGAAACCGCATTATCCGCCCTGGACAAGCTCGATCTCACGAACCCACGAGGAGAAGCGGAGTCTACGGCATCGAGAGAGTCGTCATCCACGTTGATGGAGAACCCTGACGTGGTCAAGTTGCTGGAAAGGAGAGCATCGACGGAATCGGTGAAATCGACTGCTACTATGAGAAGAGTACCTGTCGTGGAGACACCACGAGGGCAGATCGATGTGGAGAAGCGGAGACGCAAAGGCCACGCCCCGGAGATGACGGAGTTGAGGAATTGGAGCGACAGCCTCAGAGAGATGGGCTTGGACATCGAGGCAAAAGATGATGAAAAGGAGGACGAGCAGGAGGAACCAGAAGAAGAGGAGGGCGGGTTTTTTTGATTGATCCTGCAGCGTTCCACAGACAACGCATCAAACAAGAGTTCGCAAAAAAGTGAATCATGAGCACACATCTGCCGCCTTATGCAGTAGTGCCGAGATAAAGAATTACCGAGGAGAAAAGCATAGCGCATGGAGTTGGCATTTTCTGGGGCAATACTGGATCTTAGGGTTCGCGTATTGGATGCGGGTCTTTTCTGCTATGGAATGATCAGGTTCCTTCGTACATCGTCCTTCGTGGAAACGGTATGAAGTCTCCCATTGGAGCTTTTACTTCTGAAGTGTAATACCACAATGAATCATCTTGAAATCCGAACTGTATATATACGAAGTGAACTTCTTTTCAAAAGCTTGCATCAAATTTTAACCCCGTCTGCCTGACGAATGGTAGTGGTGTAGCGAGTATGGACCCTTCCATGCTTGGTCAGCACAACATGGTTCACATGCACATCCGTATTCCGATGTATCCTAACGTACAACTTTGCAGCACGCCGTTCACATTGTTTCGTGATCGCAAACAAGATGTTGAAATCTCGCGTCAAAAATAGATTCAAGACGAATTAAGAAGTCATTGACGTCACTTAGCCAGTGCGCTAACCAATTCCAGCAAGCAATGTACCGCAATAAACAACTCCACTCCATCGCGAAAAGGTTTGGATGTCACGATACTAGCTGCCAGATCTCCCCCAATCGCATCCTCTCCTCTTGTGCTACGAATTCCTACGTGCCCATCCTTGTTTTTCTTTCTGAACAAACATCGGCGAATAATACAACATGAACTCAATAACAGGTACATACCCCCCCCCACAGATCTCAACTCCAGATATCACCACACAAACAGACCAATTGATCCCCCCCTCCCCCCAGAATACCTCTTCTCCGATGCCACAATCAACCCCCTCCTCGACAAAGGCTATCTCCCGCACTCGGTAATTCGCCTCGGCATCCGACGCCAACTAGCGCAGCGCCTCCAGGAAATCAGCACCACATCCCTAACCGCCGCCTATGAATCCAAAATGCGATATGTAGAGCTTCTTAGAAGCCGCCCGATTGCCATTGAGACCAAGACGGCGAACGAGCAGCATTATGAGGTCGGAACGGGGGTGTTGGAGGGGATGTTGGGTCCTAGGATGAAGTATTCGAGTTGTCTTTATGAGAAGGGTGAGGAGACGTTGGAGCAGGCTGAGTTGGCTATGCTGGGGTTATATGTGGAGAGGGCTGGGTTGGTGGATGGTATGAGTGTGCTTGATTTGGGGTATGGATGAGTTCCCTTTTCCTTCAAATGCCTTTACGAGTTGGCTGTTGGTCACGTGTTTTGGGAGATTTGCGGCATCGAGGTGCTTAATTGGATATGGCGGAGCCATCGAGGACTCTCATGCTAACAATCGGTCACAGTTGCGGTTGGGGCTCTGCATCGCTCTACTTCGCCGAGAAATTCCCCAACTCCAAAATCACCGCCTTCTCCAACTCGCGTACGCAAAAGGAACACATCGACGGTGTGGCCAAATCAAAAGGCTTCAGCAATCTGACGGTCATTACGGGAGACATCGTCGACTATGAATTCGAACCAGAAATCTTCGACAGAGTCGTGTCAATCGAGCTTTTCGAGCACATGAAGAACTATGAGCTGCTCATGAGCAAAGTAGCCAAAGCGCTGAAGCCCAACGGGAAGCTGTTTGTGCATATCTTCTGCCATCGGAGCACGCCGTATGATTTCGAAGGGGGGTGGATGGGCGAGTATTTCTTCACTGGAGGTGGGTCTTTTCTCTTCCCTGAACCCCTGGCTCATGGATACGAACATTGAGCATGGGTCTTCTTCTGCATTGTCATCACTGATCACATAAACAGGAACGATGCCCAGCGCCGACCTCCTTCTCTTCTTCCAGGATCACCTCGCCATTCAGTCACAGTGGTGGGTGAATGGCCAGCATTATGCGCAAACGTGCGAAGATTGGCTGTCGAGGATGCTGGCGTCCAAGGATGCCATTTGGCCGCATTTGCTGAAGACGTATGGCGAAGAAGGTAAGTTCTTACATATATCATTTTTCTTTCCCGGGATACCACGTTGTGTGGTGTTCCGATGACCTAGTATCCCATCGAAATATCCCAGCTTGTACTTTGCTAACATCGCTTTTCTTTCTCTTTTAGGTGTGGTGACATGGTGGAACAGGTGGCAAATATTCTACATGGCATGTGCGGAGCTGTTCAAGTGGGAGGGCGGTGATACGTGGGGTGTCACGCATCTTTTATTTGAGAAGCGGAGCGGTTCTGTAAAGAAGTAGGAGTTCAGAGCTTCCTGGTAGATCAATCAAGATTCTGAAACACAGTTCCCACTGAAATTTGATGCCAATTGGATTAAAATTTCATCACTTTGAAGAGATTCAGCCAGTCAATAGATCGAATGAGGAGCAATATGGACGGGATGCAAACCTTGGAATTGCTACCAATACTCTATGTAAAAATACATTAGGCCAAAGACCCCATTTCCCTGCACTCCAAACAATATCGCTTGACTAAATGGAATAAGATGACAATGGTCAAACCCTAGAAAGCGCCGCCACTTTGTTCTATCCAACAAACGGCAGCACCAGACCATTTCAAACATCCTTTTTCAGACAGGCAAAACCGTCTAATTGCCAATCCTGTGCTCCCCGATGCTGTCCTCCCAGCTCGGTTTGCATTGGCATCCCAGCACTTTTAAATGCAGAACACCCTTCTCGGCAGCCTCGACGAACCAGTTCGCCCACTCCACCTCGTGCTCCAACCAGCCCCGCGCTTCACCCAATTCCACACGCTCATCCAGATGCGCCTCGAGCCAGTCGCGCAATTTCTTCGCAGACTCAATCACGACCTTCTCGACATCTACGCTCCCTTCTTTGGCCTGAGCCTGCGCTTTCCTCACGGCCGCCTTTTTGACCTTCCGAGCCTTTACTTTCGCAGCTCGGTTCTGGGTAGGGTTGGCGCTAGAATCCGACCGGGAGACAGATATGGAGGTAGAGGTGGAGGCGGAAGTGGACGAGGAGGTAGAACCGGATCTAGCGCCGGATGGTAGACGGTCGCTAACCATGCGCTCAATTCTATTACCGAGCGCATCGAACACTGCCTCGCTCTCATCATACTCAGACAACTTTTCAGCCTGGCGTCGGAGCTGCATGGTGTCGCCGATGGAGGCACGGGTGCACGGGAGGAGTGTCTTGGAGGGTGCGTGAAAGGAGTAACCCGCCATTTGGCGAAGGACAAGTATGTCCTTGAAAGAAGTGTTGGTGTTGATGAGTTGTGGGTTCTGTTGGAAAGATGGCTGTGGGGTGAAGTATGGGTTTTGGGAGGTGCTGGGGTTGTTCAGCTGTGAATGTTGTTGAAAGGATGATTGGGGGGTAGAAGCGTTTGCTGGGGCGTCGCTCCCGAATGAGGTGGTGTATGAGAACCCATAGGTGATGCGTTCTTGCGGATTCCCAGATGGGTGTAGACCTGAGACGTTCTGGGGATTTGCATGGTCATGCGTATTCGTGTCTGATCCCGACGTAGTACGTGCTAGTTCGGCATCGTACATCTCTTCATCTACCACTGTCGCAGTGTCCTCGTCATCGTTTGAATGATCGGTCCATGAACCAGTCGGAAGAGGAGTCTGCTGTGCAAGCTGAAAATTTGTCTTGCAAGAGTTACGTACAAGCCTAGAATTGTACAGATTGTCATCTGCAAATGTCGATGCATCGTCGGGACTCGGTTCAAAGCTGTTCCAAGCACCAGGTACGGCTGCAACTTGTTGATTGTGGCGAGCACCAAGAAACGAAGACTCCGTTGGTTTTGTGCGGAACGTCCGAGAGTAAAGTGATGGCGTCTCGGTTGCTGTCTGAGTACTCCGAAAGGGAAAGATCGGGGGGATGTCATTTTTGTCCGACGCAGCCAGTGATGGTAACGACTCCTTCACAGTCTCGGATACGTGAGAACCTGAAGTTAATTGTGCCTCAGGCTTCTGTTCCTTTTGCGACTTTTTCAGGACCTTCGGCTTTGGTACGCGATCTTTCGTGATTTGTTCATTGTCTGAGGAACTTGTCTCCGGAATCTCATCCGAGAACTTTCCAGCCTGACTTTTGTTAGATCGTGTCCAAATGCGTTGACAGTGAAATTTTGTTCATTACAAAAAACATATCGCGAGAGGAGGTACTTACGGGGAAAACATCCCTTCGAATCTTTTGGTATTCCGACAATCGGTACTTGGGAGGCATTGTTTATGGTCAAGTGGAAAGTATCGTAGACCAATACAATTCCGCGGAGGAAGAAATTGTCTTAAGAAGGATGTTAATTGGTTGATTCGTGAGATATAAGGGTTGAAGGTTGAGTGAATAAGTGTGGAAGAATATAAGAATGGACGCGTCGAAGCAAGTGAATTGGGAGTGTTATTATATAGATTGGAACAAACACAATACGCGCAGGCCGCAGCAGCGCTACAAACGCCTATAGAGAGTGAGCGACTAACCACAAACATGGCGCTAACTCGCGTCAAAAGTGGAGCCAATCAATTCTCAAATCGCTGTCAGTATACATATATATGCACTTACTTACACATACACGGTATTTCGCTGCGGTAATTGATATATATACTTCAGTGTTCGACTTTCACTATACGCCAATGGGTAGTTTTCTTAGCTCCTATGGCTCTATCTTCATTTTCCGTTCCCAAGCAACTCCACGCCCGTACGCACCACTCCGATTGTGGCGCCGGTTTGTATAGCCTCGTTTCCACCTCCGCTCAGTCGATATTCAATATCTGCAAGCCCAGACATCCACGTTACCATTGTCTGTGAGGGGACCTCGTTCTTCACCAGTTCTTCGCTCAAGGCTGTCAGAATATCCGCCAGCGCAAGACCTTTCAGCGCTTTGATGTTGTTGATAGTCTTCAAGCACTGTGTGATGTCGCCGGTTTCTAGTAACATGTTCAAGATGTATTGTATATCAGCTGGGTGGGGTGCAGCTATACAGTCGTAGATTGTCGTTTGTGTGATCTCGTCACGCACCACCGTCTTCGGGTCAGGTACTGGTTGCCCTGGGGCAGCAAGCGGCGTGCTTGATGCATGACAAGCTTGCAGCACGTTCAAGGCTCGCCTCATGTCGCCCTTGCTCAGCGTAACCAATGACTCCGTAGCGTCTTGTGTTATGTTCACACGTTCCTCCTCGACGACCTTGTCCACCAGATTCCTTATGTCGACTTCTTTCAGCGGCGAAAACCGGAATCTCGTGCATCGCGATAAAAGAGCCGGCGAAAGTTTGTGTGTATAGTTGGCAATAATGCAGAACCGTGTGTTTGCTGTATATTTCTCCATAATTCTTCGTAGAGCCATCTGTGCTGTTGATGTCATTGCATCTGCCTCGTCCAGTATGATCAACTTGAATGTTGCTAGTGATGAACTGTCGCCGGGCTTTGGTGCTGCCGCAAAAATTTGTCTTGTGCTACTGAACGTCTTGATCTGTTCCCGGACAACATCGATTCCTCTATCGTCTGAGGCGTTGAGCTCCAGTACCATTTGCCTCATGTTCTTGGTTCCGTAGATGCGGCGAGCGAGTGCTAGGACGGTCGACGTTTTTCCTGTTCCGGGAGGGCCATAGAGCAAAAGATGTGGGAGTCGCTGACAGCGTAAGCTTCGTATCGCAACCCTCCAAAACCATTACATACGTTTGTATCCACGAATCTATTGATTGTCGCTATTATATCTCTGTGACCCTCAACATCGTCGAGTGAGTTGGGTCGGTATTTCTCGACCCTTGACATAGTCAGCCATGATTCAAAATTTGAATCCACATTGTCTTACCAAGGTAATGAATCTTCTGCTTCCACTGGTAGATTCGCCGCACTCCTTTTGCCTTTCTTCGAATCTCCGCCGAATGTTACTGCAGTATCAGCAACAGGCGCATCGATCTCCATCTCATCCTCCATGTCAGACATTGTGGCGGACGATTCGACTCAAAATTCTCGTGCTCGGTTGCAATGTCGAAGGAGACGGTTCTTAAATGTAAATTGAAGGGTGTAGATTCCTTGATATATCCGCAGTGGCTTCCTCAAAATTGTGGGATGGGGAAGACGCGTCGCGCGCGGGACGTGTTAATTGGATTGCCAGGGTTGCTCCGAGAAGCTGACTAAGACAGAATGGGGACCGACCGACGACATCCCACTTCTAACCCGGGGAAGCTACGCTGGGCTGCTGCGCCATTACCTGCACCGGAGCGCTGCAAGCTGTACAACAACATTTCTTCTGAGCAGGTTTGAATTTTCAAAATGCCTGTAAGTTCCACATATGCTCACAGCTCCATGTATTTTGCAAGCTGTGTAAATCGTGTAATTGCGTCGTTCTGACCTCCGCAGGCCTACCACTCCGTCTTCCTCGATGAGCCTAACCAGCAACTAATCGGTAGGCAACATACCCTACACTTAATCCTCAGTTCACAAGGGACTGCCCCTCGATCGATCTCTCGTGCATAGCTCATATATTGTACACTAGGCAACTTCGCCCTCCTGCCGCTCCGCACACGCACCCGTGGCCCCGCCATCCAGCTCCCCGCCCTCCCCTCAGATGTCACCGACCTCACCATTGATTCCTCACACGAGTCCTACGACCCGCTAGACGAAGTCCTCTCCCTATTCCGCGCCAACACTTTCTTCCGCAACTTCGAAATCAAGGGTCCTGCCGACCGCGTGCTGATCTATGGCATTTTGTTCGTGAGCGAGGTTCTGGGGAAGATCAAGCCTGGCGCGAGTCGGAGAGACGCAGAGAAGGTAAGCTATTTCGGAACACTCGAATTGAGGGCGAAGCAGTAGAATGTGGGAGATTGATGAGCGACTACGTGGAAATATGAGATGGAAACATTTCAGAGCGCGGATGTATTGCTGACCACAATTGCCACAGGCTGTAACAAACGTCGCACTCGACACAAACTTCGCAATCCCGGGCGATGCAGGATTCCCCCTCAACCAGGCCTTCGAGGCGCCCGCAGACAGGAACCAGGCAGAGGTGCTGAGACAGTACATTATGCAGATGAGGCAGGAGCTGGCGACGAGGTTACTCAACAGGGTGTATGCGGACGGCACCAACACACCTAGCAAATGGTGGCTCAGCTTTACGAAGAGAAAATTCATGGGCAAGGCTTTGTAGTTTTTTCTTGATAGCGGAATGAAAACATGGACAGCTTAGATGTATTTGAGGTGTTTTTTCTTGACAAAATACAGATGATACGGCCGTTTTTTTTTCTGTACTTGCAGTTGTGGATCAGTGTTTCATTTTACGCACATGCATTGCAAGTCACCATTCTTCATGATCTCATGCGTAACATTGGCAAAACAGGCGCTGAAGATTGCAGTTTGTTTTTCGTCTAGACGAATGTCACAACTATGATAGATGACCCAGTGCAAGATGACTCAAATTACTCTATCTTCTTTTTTGTTAAAGGTTAATCGATATATGACAGTCGCACAATGCTAATGCCGCATGAGAACGAAAATGTCAAAATGGAAACGCCACCATAATATGCAGTAAATCATGCCTCTTCATTCCAAAAATGTAAAGAGATTCGTGTGGACGACGTTGAGTGCGCGATTGGCCTCGCGCTCCTCGATAACGCACGAAATGTTGATCTCACTGGCACCTACATACATATAATCAGTAAGACTGTCTCCTTGTTGCATACTTGGGGGGATTGGCTATAGTCACGTACCTTGAGAGATCATCTCGATGTTGATGTTGTTCTCGCCCAGCACGCTGAAGAATCGGCCGGAGATACCAATCATGTTCTTCAGCTGCCTACCAACCAGACTCACGATGGCCATATCGGGCACGATGTCGATGGCTCCAAGGGCACCCAAATCATTGACGGCGCCCTTGAGATCGTGGTCGTGGATCTTGTACTCATCCTCGCCGCCGCCGCTGAGCAGAGCAGATTCAGAGTGCAGGGCCATAGAGACGTGAACTTCCGAAGACGAAATGAGGTCGACGGAAAGGTGCCAGCGGTCGAGGATGCTGAAGATGCTCATGAGAAAGCCGTGTGCGCGTGTACGCTTGTTGCTGTGAACGTTGAGCACGATGACGTTGTGCTTGATGGTGACAGCGGTAGGGCGCTTGGGACGCTGGTGTCGCATGAGCTGGCTGGAAGAGCGCGTGCGGAAGAGCTTGGAATCCTTGAGAGGCGTCGTGGATTTGAGCTCGTCGAGCTTGTCGGGGAAGATGACGGTGCCGTTATTTCGCGGGTTCATTACATTCTTGATGCGGATTGGGATGCGAGCGCGGATCACTTGCTCCATGGTAAAGGGGTGGATGACTTCGGAGCCATAAAAGGTAAGTTCGGCGGCTTCGGAGGGCGTTACGGTGGGTAGGAGGCGTGCCGTAGGGACCTTGCGAGGATCTGCAGTGAAAATACCATCGACTTCCTTCCAGATCTGAAGTTCTTCTGCATGGATACCAACCGCGACAAGCGCTGCACAGAGGTCGGTGTAACCGCGGCCGACAGTACTGAGAATTCCTCCGGG
Source organism: Periconia digitata (assembly GCA_948474695.1). NCBI lineage: Eukaryota > Fungi > Ascomycota > Dothideomycetes > Pleosporales > Periconiaceae > Periconia > Periconia digitata. Next base: position 1,420,885 of record CAOQHR010000004.1, on the reverse strand, counting down.
CACATTTCCAAAGTATCCGGTGATTACAGGGACTTTTTCTCCACAAGCTTCAACTTCTTTGGCCAATGATCTGGCGAGATCCGTATAGAACGATTCGTTCAGAGCGCCATCGGAACGCGTCTCAGGCTTGATGACAACGTCTGATGCGTCCACAAATTGCGCCGGGGTCCCGCGATCATTCAGCAACGCGGCCATATAACGACAGCTCAACTTTTCACCAATGCTGATAATCTTATTCTCAGCGCGGCTCGTCACTTCCTCAAGGTGCTGCGCGGACTCGAGAATCTTGACCAGACTCTCGCACTCGGCGTTGACGTCTGCGGTGAAGGCAGCAAGTATATCATCCTTCTTCAAGATATCCTTCGCGGCCTGTATGTGGTCCAGACGAATGGCTTCGACAATCTCATCATATCCTCGATCTCCCGATCTCTCGGCAGCGCGAGCGGCGCGGAGGAGGCGGTTCGTAGTGCCTTCAAGTTTGGTGTTGTTGCTACGAGCAGAACACACGATAGCGGTGCGGTGATGAACGAGGCCGCTCCTGAACACATTGCAACATTAGTATCTGACTCCATGACTCGCAATTGCTCTTCTCCTCCGGGATCGCAAGGGACTCCAACAGGATAAGGAACTCAATTCGTACTTGACAATATCCGCTATGTTTCCAGCAAACTTGCCGACAGACGTGCCACCAAACTTGAGAACCTGCCATCCACCCGGGAGGTGCTTTTCTTCCGTGTGCGCTATCCGCTGTGACTCATGTTTGTATCCGTTGATAGTGGTAGACATGACTGGTTCTTTGTTCTGAAAATTCCGTTCCAAATTTCTAGCTCTTTTAACAATGTTTGGTTTGGGTGTTGGTTATGCAATATATGTATCCAAGAGAGGAGTAATCAATTGTAAGTGATTCGAAGATAGCGTTAGAATGTGTGGAGGAAAAGTTGGGAAGTGTGAATCGCGGGCGGAATCAATGGACACCACTTTTGGTGGGGCTAGCCACTTAGCCCCGATCACCCAATTTCGGCACTGCTGGCAAAAGTCATTGGAGTCAGAGAACAATGGAGACATGTGATTGGCTGCATCTCTTGCACTCCACCTCTTCCATCCCGAACTCGGCTGCAAGTCTTATTTTCTCGCTGGCATTTTCGACAACAGGCATAACTCGAGTGACTTGCACCAGATGCTGTGGGGAAGAGAATAGAAAGAGCATGGGTGGTGTCATACATGCGTCACCGGCATCGGCTCTATTTTCGTTGCAGCGAAGTGTGAAGTTCAGCTTTGGTTTGGTCATTCTTACTTGTATTGACATGTGCATTCCAAGGTTGTTAGTACAACATATGCCAGAAAACAATCTTACCAAACGGTACATACTTGGGTAGGTACGCAAATCTTGAGAAAAAATGCAGACGGTTCTCAAAACACATCCAAGCAGGCTGTCTGTCAGATTTGGCACCATGCTGGCAGCATTCGTGGTTTTCGTTTGCATCAATGGACACCAACGGACATCAATGAAGCATCACATCCGCATCATGCAACACGAAAACCAGAGGAAACTTTCGCAGATGATTGTTGCAGTTGTAGCCTACTTGGTATATAAGGCCCTTGCTCGATAACAAAAGGACGCCATCAAAAGTGACGCCACGATAATGCACCAGGAGAACTCCGTGTCTGTTTGCTAGTTTCGACCAGTCCCAACGCCATGCATGAACATAGAGACCAGTCTAATTCCCCCATGCGCCATGCCCCCAGAAAAGTGCCCATGATAACCTCCTTCGTCCTGGTATTTGTAGAATTATGTGTGGCAGGGGAAACCCCCGCCCCAGAAGTCGTGCTGTTGAAGGTGCTAGCGAAAATCTAGCGTCTGTAGATGTCTCTATCTCGGTCGCGATCGCGTGGCCGCTCCCTTCGATCTGGGCTTCGCGAACGGCCGTCACGTCTATCTCGGCCGTAATTGCGCGGTCCATCTCGCGAGTGGCCAGAGTCTCTGGAGCCTCGTCGGCCGTCTCTTGGTCGCTCATCGGGATCTCGCGACCTCCTAGGTCCTTCATTGTCGTAGCTGGGTATATAAGTATCACCAGGGGGTGCACGTCTGTCGCCTGCGCCATTACCGCCATAACGAGGTGGGTGAGGAAGGGGGTGTCGGCCTTCACCTGGAGGTGGTGGAAGGTTGCTGTGGCGCTCGGCACCGTTACCCCAGTTGGGTCTCCGCTCTGGAGGTGGTGGAGGAGGCGGGCGGTGATCATAAGGCGCGGGTCGTCGGTCATAGCCGCCTCGAGATCGCTCTGCGCCCGGTGGGCCTCGATCTTGCGGGCCTCCGTATCGTCGGTCGCCATTGCCCCACTGTCCACCGTTGGGATGCTGGCCAGATCCATTCCATTCTCCGTTGGGACCTCCACCAACGGTGCCTCCAGCGGGAGCGGGGGGAAGAGCCTGCTTCTGACCTCGGGCGTTGCGCCTGTCGAGCTCGTGAGAGTCGGCGAATCGCGGAATGTCCTCTTCACGCATCGGTCTGGGGTTGGTTTTGAAGTAAGGATGGTCGATGGCATCGATGGCATTGAGGCGTTTCCGCCAGTCGAGCAACATGAGCTTGCTTATGAGATCAAGGCCCTCGCGGTTGAGCTCGCGAAACCTCTGAGCCAAATTGCCAGTGCTAGATGGGAAAGATTTGATAGGTTCTGCGCCAGGTAGGTGGTTCCATCCCGGCATAGTCTGATCATTGGGGGATCCAACCAGGTCGAATATAATCTGAGCTTGGTGTAAATCGCTCTGGCCAGCGAGAATGGGCTTTCGTTTAAACATCTCACCAAATACACAGCCAGCACCCCACATGTCGATTGCAGGTGTGTATCGTCGGAGTTGGAGCAATAGCTCAGGCGGCCGATACCAGCGTGTCACGACCAAGGTTGTGTAGTCGCGTCGTGCCTCGCCGTTGCCTTTGCCTCGCTGAGGAACCGGCTCATCATAATGCCGGGCCAGTCCGAAATCCGCAATCTGCAAGCGGCCACGATTGTTGATCAACAGGTTTGCGGCTTTCATGTCGCGGTGGAGAATGTGGTTTTCGTGGAGGTAGCGGAGACCCTTGAAGAGCTGGAGCATGTAGCATTTGATCTGCGGCTCCGAGAAATGGACATCTGGATTGTCGAGGAGTCCCGAGAGGTCGTGATCCATGTATGGCGTCACCATGTAGAGAATAGCGCGCTTTCTGCCTTCGGTTTTGGGTCGTTCCACGGCCATCTCCTCCAGTTTCAATACGTTGTCGTGCGATAGCATTTTGAGCAGTTTGATCTCACGCAGCGCAGTGATGGGGAACCCGTCCTTTTCATTGTGCATCAAGATCTTCTTGAGCGCGTAGACCTTGTTCGTTTTCTGTTGGCGTGCCTTGTGTACCTCGCCGAAAGTGCCCTCTCCCAACTTCTGCATCATTTCGTATTCGCCGATCTTGGAGCATCCTTGGAACCGGCGCTGAATACCCGCAGCGGGGGAGACAGCGGCCGCCATGGTGAGGTGAGGCCGGTCGTTGGCGTCGTCGATGTAGTGGTGAAGTGGTGATAGAATAGATAGATGGATCGATGGTGCGGTGATGGTGCCTCAAGGAGTCGTGATAGAGAAGTCGCAATGCTGCGCGCAAGCAGTGTAGCGCAGAATTGAGGTGGACAGGTTGGTGGTGGTGGTGTCGAGATCAGGCGCTGCCATGGGAAGCGATACTGGCACCTCGCAGGTTTTATTGTCGTTGGCAGACAATAGACGGCAGTTTCCTCTCTTTTGGCCTTCACCTGGGCTTGTCGATCGCAGTCGGAAGAATACCAAGATCAATGGGGCAAAGCGCGATGAATGGGCTCCATGTTGCCAAGCTTCTGACACGTTGCAGGGATTGGCTGATCGGACCTCACCTCGTCCTCGTCAAAGCAGCACCGAGCAGACACCAGACACTGTTCGAGCCATTGTAATCCACACGCTTCAGGTACATGATTCCTGTCCTCTTTCTGCACACTTCTCCCGTCTTGCTAATTGATTGCACAGGCTCTAACCATCATCATGGGACCTCCACGCTTCCGCGAGCCGGCCAAACACCCCATCCACGTCCACCCGGTTCGCCCACTCTACCGCTTCGCGGCAACGGGCCTCGGCGCGTCCATGTGGTTCTTTGTGCGTATATCCAATCAGTAGAAGGAACTTCAACTGATTACTCTAGTTGATGTACCGAGCGAAGAAAGACGGCCCTGTGCTCCTCGGCTGGAAACACCCATGGGATCATTGAGCGGTTCGTCGACATTTGGAGAAAGGCCGACTAGTACGACAACTCACCACACCGAGGAATTCCTGTATTGTACAAATGCGTTTAGAGATATTCAAAGCATACTTACCAGAGTTCATTGCGATGACGCTGTGAATTGGAAGAGTAATTGCCAAGGTCTCTAATTGAGGTTAATGAGCATAGATGTCGAAAGAACAAGGAAAGATAAAACTACGAATGCAATCTGTTCTATACTTTATTCTCCTCTCCCTATTTTCTTCTTTTGCTCCATATATCTCTTTTCCTACTTCTTAAACCATCCAGTATTTTCCCCGACAAGGATGCACCTCATCTCAATTCATGCACCTCCACCATCGTGGGCACTGTTACTTCTTCGGCTCTTTTCAGCACGTTTGCTTTCCGTAGCATACATTTCGTGTCATTATTCATCGTATCTTCTGTCTTTCAATTCTACGCGAACCCAAGCATTTCGTTGTATGCCTCTGATGTCGTTTCCATTTTTTTTTCTCCAGGTGAATCGCTGCATTCACCTATCTCTATACCCGATATCGCTATATGCTTCTCTACTCGCTGGCATATTTCCAATGACGTGGTTAGCTCTGTTAGTCGAGCGTGACAGCGATAGGCAACAGCCTCAAGCAAACACTGTGGCTGTTATACAAAAGCCAACGCCTGTGCTAGCGCCAGAGACAATAGCCCCCCCCCTCCCCCCAAGATCCTTCGTTCTATCACTATGGCTTCCCGCCGGTGGCTCGACTACGTCAATGGACGCATTCAGCCTGCACAAAAAGGCACATCTGCAGGTGAAACCCCCGACACTGGACACCCGTCGAATATGTCCAGCTCCGTCCACAACGAGAACTCTCAAGAGGGAGAAGCTCGCGAGCCTGCTCACTCCAAGCATAGTACGAATTCCAAAACTGCCTCTTCTTAGGATCTGCGAGTTGATGAAAAAAGTGCCTCCCCTCCTCAATAAGGATCTTCCGCCATGCGCGCCCGCTCTACAGGTCGCCTATGAGAATGTCAACAACAAATTGCGCGCTTTATGGCTCCAGTATGAAGGAAAGAAATCTTTGGAAGAGCTCTGTCGCATGGTTCATCAGAACTTTGTCAGCGAAAAATCGGCACATGATGCGTCCAAGCACACTGTCCCGCTGGTCCCATGGCGCCGCTATCTCGTCTTCCAGTATGAAATTCGTTGGGCTAAATACTTCGTCCGCGAATCTCAGATCACCGAGCCGCTGACCGAATCTGAGCTCGACGAACGACACGCAGAACTGACACTTGTTCCAAAGGAGCTTGCTTTGTTCTGCTACAGGTGTGATACAATGGCAAAGTGGGAGGCATGGCACCAGAAAAAACGCGCATTCACTACTATTGTCGGTAGGAGATTCTCGTGAAGGTAATACCACTGATTATTTATGTTCAAGTGGACCAGCTGATGTGAAGGGTACAGGTTCCATCGCCTCCGTCAATTCCACGGATTGAACCATGGAATCTGAGATTTCATTTGAGAGGATTCGGCAACATGATTGTTTCACCTCAAGTCGGGCTTTGCGCAAATTTGCAGCCAGCAGTCCTCTGCCTATACCTCCTCTTCTGTACCTTCTTTTGGCCGTAGACGCTGGAGTTGAAGGTTGGATCAGTCACAAGATCTCTTTGCGGTTTCGCTGGATGGAAATGGTTCAGATTTTTGAGGATGAGAAACGGCTCGTGAATAGTCTGTGTATGAAATGTTTTTGGTGGCTTGGTGGATCGTTGATATGCGGCTTTCTGGATGATCGATGACACTCCACTTGGTTCATTATGAACATTAGATAGACAGATAAGTTTCCTTAAGCCACTTTGAAGATCAAGGAAACCTTAATGTAAATACACTTTTTCTACAACTTTATTATTAGTTTAGAGTGTGACGTGTTGGTCCATCTGCTAGAAATTATAGAATAGTAGATAAACAATCTTGTAGTTTGCATCTCTTAAAGCTGTGCAATAAAGTTATACATCTTTATACTATATTTATCTGCCTTACATCTATTAATTTCCTCTTATCTCTCTTGCCTAATTAAATGAGCTCATATAGGTTACGTCATCTTTAGACCTAGAGGCCTCTTCACCTTTACCTTTACCCTCACCTTGTTGCGCTCTTGGCAGCGACACACACGCCAAGCGGGGTATAAAATCATCGCTCCCCATCTCCTTGGACTTCTTTCTTCTCCCCTCACCACTCCATTGCCTACTTCAGAAGCATCTCCAGCTTTCTTTGCAATAGGCCTCTCTCCACTTTACTTCCTTCTAGGCGTCTACAACTACACAACCTCTACACACAGCACATAACGATCTAACACCACTCATCAATTCACAATGGTTCAGTGGACAGCTGAGAAAGATCAGTTGGTAGGTCTCACCCGAACCTGGTCGAAGAACACATTAATAACTTGATCCCTCTTATCAGCTGCTCAAGGGAGTGTTCCAGTTCAACAACATCACGTTCAGCAAGCCGCTCCTCGAGCATCTAGCTTCAATGGTCGGCGAAGGTAACGCTCTCCCGGCTCCAACTTTCGTGGTGGCGGGCTACTTTTGGTCGCTCTTTGGACCTATATTCATACTTCTTACTAACTTGGAACGCACATAGATTGTACGCCTAAAGCTGTCTCCCATAGACTCAACAATATAAAGAACAGCGGCAAGCCCACCAAGGCTCCTGGTTCGGCTTCTTCTTCTCCGGTCAAGGGTGCTGGTGTCAAGAAGACCCAAGCTGGTCGGGGCAAGAAGGCCAAGGCCACCGACAGCGGCGCGAGCGACGAAGGTCAAGACAATGGTCCGTACATGCCCCTACAAAATTTTCGCCTCTCCCACTACAAATGGTGTTTTTTCGGGTATTGAAAGACCCTTTGCAATATATCCGGCATGAGCGTACTAACTTCCGACCCGCAACCTCAGACACGCCCACTCCTGCGGCTGCGCCAGCCCCCCGCAAGCGCGGTCGCCCAAAGAAGTCCGCAGTCAACGTTGCAACCGACGATCAAGGCGATGAAGAGCAGATGCAGCCCAAGCAAAAGAAGGTCAAGTCTGAGCAGACTGAGGATGTCATGCCCGAGTCGGAAAACGAAGATGTTTAATCACGCATTTTGGTTGGCAGTTGGTCGGGTCGCATAGCGACGGATTTACTGGAATACAGAGAAGTGGCGTTTATCCACGACTTTTTAGGACTCCTCTGGGATTGAAACGGCGTCATGGTCTATTGATTGATGGGGTCTCTTTGGGAATGATACCAGTCCCATGATTATTCTAGCTTATAGGATAATGAACATTTGCTTCTTTGGTCAGATTTGATATATCGTTGGTGCTAAGTTTCAGTGTGAAATGAAGTAGATTGATGCTTCAACACTCGTGTACATATACATTGAGGGGAACAGAAAAATAAGTTTTGACGGTGTGGCAGTTCAGGCAATGTGAGATCTACCATTCCGCATCAGCTTTCGAGATTTCTCGTGCTTATGATCAATTACAAAAAAGCATTTTGATCTACGTGAATCGCCGAATGCGCTTGTCGGTACGAGAGAAATTCGCTTCTGCAGGTGACATGTTTAGGTGTACCACACTATTTCATCACCATATTCGAGCATAGAAAATGATACCATATATAACGTCTTCTATAAGCTCCATATCATAGACCAAAAGCAAATCTAAATCAAGAAGAAGGCAAACAAAATAGAAAACATCGAAACTAAACGCATCATTCCCAAGCTATATCCGCCATTTTCTGCTTCTTATACTGTTGCGAGCGCATATCCTAAGACTATAAGCTCATTCTGTATGCAAACGATTGGAGAGAATAAGTGGCTGCTCACCTGCTCAACTGTTCCATCGACTACATATCGATTAATCTGGACCACGTTTTCCTGCCCCAGGCGGAGGGCGCGCGCTATAGCCTGGTTTTCGACACTCGGGTTCCATTGCGGTTCGACGATGAAAACGCGGTTCGCTGTTGCGAGGTTCAATCTACGTGGTATAAGTGTTGTATTCAATGGAATAAGGGTAACATTATTTGCAAATAATGAGACGAATGGGTTCCTCTACGTACCCTACGGCGCCAGTGCCAGTCGTCATTATAAGCACGCGCAAGTGAGGCTGGCATGCAAATTCATCGAGAATGCTTTCACGTTTGGCAGTCGGGCATTCTCCGTCGATGCGCCGGAATGTTATTTGAGCGCGGTTCAAGTACGTAGAGATGAGATCCAGAGTGTGAGTCCAGCACGAGAAGATGATACTGTAATATGCATACTTAATATACTACTAAGGCCGATTGAACGAGGGGATTCCGTACCTTTTGGTGGTATTCACATCCATCTGTACATCTCTCATTAGAGCTTCCATCTTCGAAGATTTTCCCTCTGGCCGAAAGTACATATCGTCTCTCGAAGCATGATGTGATTGCGGGTTGCTAGAAGAGTATTTCCACAGCGTGTCGCATAACGGACAGTTCGAAAGCTCATCTTCTTGAGCACCAGGCATACTTTCTTCCAAACACTCAGAGCATAGTACGTGTCGGCAGTCATCAGTGTATCGTCGGTATGAGGTGCCTGGCTCTAATATGGGCATAGTCTGTTTGCATGCTGAGCAAGTCACCTAGAATACGAATTTCCAATCAGTAAAATTGAAGTAGGTTGCTTTGAAATCCATAATTCCTCGGGCGTAGTATAACTTACTTCTCCATCTCCCCCCATTGAAGCCTCTATATCCTCTCTTGCGTCCATAAGGTGCAGCTTGCGTCGATTCCATGAAAACGGCTGCTGGTAGGTACCGTGGTTGCATAGAATTCGAAGTTGCAGTTGTACTTGGAACAATCCGAGCGTACTCCTCTGATCTAGACCGCCTACTTGATTCTTCGCAGCCCGCAACATCATACCTGCACTACGAGTAAGAATCCAGTTCTGAATATCTAGGCAGAATCACCCGGGACTTACTCTTGGTCTGTTCGTATTGCATACGTTCTGCTGGTGAGAAACCAATCTTATGGAGACGTTGTTGAGCATTCGGGAGCTTCAGTAGATCCTTTGATCTTCGCAGACACATTGAATCTAAGAGTTTTGTAAAACTTCTAATCGCCTGGTCACGTCGGGTGTCACCTTCTTCAAATGGCGATGCAATGTACTTGCGAAAGACTGATAGAGTATTGAATGGGACGATTCTCATGAAGGCGAACAAGGAACCAATATCCTCGAGCCGATTTTGTATTGGTGTGCCTGTAAGACACCACCGCGAACGAGCTTTGATACCTGATACCGTGCGATATAGTTCCGAAGATTGTCGCCGTACGATATGAGCTATATATCATGATTAAGCCAAGCATCAAGACAATATAACTCATCATACCTTCGTCAAGAACCAGTCTATACCACTCGATATCATGCAAAGGGCTGTCCTTCTTTGCACAGTCTGATTGCAACGTATGGTAGGTGGTAATTATGATGTCGGCATCACATGTTTTGTCAAAGTTGACCTTTCGGTTGCTACCATGATATTTCACTTTCGTAAACACGTCGCATACGCGTGGATCGAAATGCCTATGGGAATGCACTTGTCAGATAGTATCTATTGAGGGCCGTGGAGTGCCTGACTTGTCCATTTCTTGAAACCATTCGTTGATCATTACTACAGGTAAACTATCAGCACGTTCTTAGCCGTGTGAATTTTTTTTTTGGACATACAGTCTGATGAGGCGATGACCAGCGTAGCTTTAGATCGACGTCGCACCGTGTGTCCGCGGTTAGTTTCGAACGTTAGATCGGGTGTTGCTTTTGTCCAGTCAAGCGCCTCTGCGAGAGTTCGTAAGATGAGTGCGAGAATACTCAATGTTTTTCCCATCCCCATTTCGTCTGCGAGAATACCACCACCAGTTTCATCGTGATTAAGCTGTGCTGGTATGCATTAGAGAAACCAAATAAAAGGATCAGGTGTCAAAATTACATGTATAATTAGTTATCACATGCCGAAAACTACGCTACTGTGTTAGACAATCTGCCAACATGAGTGATGGATTATGGATTTACCAGGGCCTGCCTTCCGCCTCGCTCAGTCGCCACAGGCGGAATTTCTCGGGGATTGGTCCGGACTCGCGTTGGATCATGAAAGTGAGGGCTTTCTTCTGATGACTTTGTGTTTGGAATGGTCAGGTTACAAATTTTCAAATCAAGAGATTTTCGTAAAAGTGTGTATCATTCCAGCATCACGAGGGAGAGTGCTTACGGCAGTAGTTCTGTCTTCAAGCGGCCATCGCCTTCTGAGCCTGAAAGAGAGTCTTCACGCTCCAGGGATGAATATATCGTGGCGATGGTGTGTTTGAAATCTTCTGCTTTTTGTATCTCAGTTTGAGCCTGACCTTCTTCTCTCACCTCGATCGGTTGCTCATATGCAGGAGGTTGGAAGTTGTGTATCCTGAGAATATGAGGATTCTCGTAAGCCAAACCAAATCGAACGTGGTCTGGCTTCTGCAAATAGACTTTGTTAGTCGAGAGTTCCTGTCCTACCCCAGGAGCCATGGTTCGAGGACCATAAACGTTGATATGGATTCGAACGACCGCCTCCTTTCCTTTATTTGCCCTGCTTATGGTGTCTCGAATGGGCCGTATTGGAGCAAAGGCTTCTAACTCCACTTGATACTGTTGCTCGTATATTCCTGATAGTGCCCGTTCTAGTTGGGCATTTGCGTCACCGAGGATGGTTCCGTCAGGGAAAGTAACAGAGAATTGCTCGTCATGTTTGGACACAATCATTTGATGATGCCCTGGGAGTGGGGAGCTATCTTGAGAGGCTAATTTTGCATCTAATGTCGCCATATCCCCCTGTAGCTTAATGGAAGCTCTATATATCTGCAAACTCTCAGAATCTATCTTCTAGTGGGAAGTATAATGCTCACCATTCCATAACATATCTGCTCATCGCATTTGGCTGGTGCTGCCTCACTGGTTGCCGTGAAAGAGACATCGTCGCAAGCCCAACTTTCAATCTGGTGTTGTGTATACAGCAGGGGCTCGAATTCGCTGCCCTGGAAGCTCTCGGCTCCTAATAGTTCAGTAGCGTAACTGGGCAAAGACGCGTACTGTAAGACGGGTGTAGCTCTGAGGCTATGTTTAGCTTGATTCCAGAAAAAAACAGGGACACTTTGCCTACTCTACGGGAGCTCCAAAATCATTCCAACCGAGAGTTGGAGAATGCTCTGGCTCATGGTAGTCAGAGTTTAGCATGCGCTTGAGGGACATCGTGAAGGCTTGTTCAGGCTAGCGTTGCGCTAGCGGCTTAGCGATATATCTCAAGACGAGTTCATCCGTCTCAACACCAAGACATGAATCGGACTGCTGATGGACGATCGGGGCGGCCGGTAGTTATAAGTTATACCACGCCTCATGCAGATCAGTGTGACCTTGTGTATGCTTCAGCGCTTAGCGCTGCGCGTTGTCATTGCATCCACCAATACACAACAGCGAGGCTGAGTTAATTCAGGCATGCGCCACATTTGGGTGACCGGAAATTCTTGCATGATCGGTCCCGGCTCATTGTCTTAAGAGCAGGCGTCGCCGTCTGGACTGACTTCGACTCGTGAGCTCACATTGACACACCGATGGTTGATGTGTACGATGACTTCCCCGATCCCCAGTCCTTCACCAGCGCGCAGCCAGAGCAATCTTTCGGGCACAGCCCCGTCTGTGATCAACAGCCAGAACAATCCGGCTTCTACAGTATCAAGTTCGCAACAATCTACTCTAGTAGGAGTTAGAACTGCTAGGGGAAGCGATGCATTTCACGCGGCTATACAGAAGTTTAAAGCACGATTGTCAGGCCCACACTTGACAGAATTCAAAAACATGACGTACGACGACCTTTGTAGCACAATTTTACAAATCCAGCAAGAGCAGGAAGAGAACAAGAAGATCATGAACCTATCACGTATACAATCATGTTTAGAAGCCATGCAACAATTTGGCAAGACTGTCGAAGTCTTTTTGAATACAGCCGATATGCTAGCCTTCATATGGGGTCCCATCAAGTTCCTTCTTTTGGTGAGTACCTCTATTGTTTTCTGGGCGGTGAATCATGTAGGGTTTATATGTTTGGTTGCGCTAGGGGCCTTCAAAGCCTAGTTGATGCAACTTCACTGGAGTTTCCGCGTCTCCTTCACATATTTTTTGACTACTACAATATATCACTTGACACTACTTCGACCACTAACAAGTCAAAGACTGCGAGCAATTTCGCGGACTCCTTTGAGACACTTCTTGACGCTTATGAACACATCGGAGAACAATTGCCGCTGCTGCAGGACTACGAGGATCTTTTTCATGGGAGCCCATATATGTTGCACGTACTTGAGTTGATGTACCTGGATATTCTCGGATTTCACCAACATGCCTTGAAATTCTTCTCGGGAAAGTGTAAGCTCTGACTGATCTGCGTCTTGGATAAGGCTAAAATCGCGGTGTGCAGTATGGCATAGGTTTTTCCGCTCGATGTGGAAAGATTTTGGTACAAGATTTGACGGTATTCTCAAAAGTCTTCGCCGTCACAAGGAACTTGTAGAAAGCCGTGCCACAATTGCGCAATATCGAAGATACAAGGAAGATGTTACAGAGCTTAAAAAGAAAATAGAAGAGTTGATTCTGCAAGAGCGAATGAAGAAAATGAAGGCAGTGAAAGAGTGGCTTGCTGTTGGTTCGAGACCGCAGCAAGATCATGCAGGATTCCAAAGGATCCGAGCTGAGTTTCCTAGTACTGGGCGATGGATTAGCAAGCATGAATATTTTAAAGAATGGCTAGGCATGGATGTACCCCCTACGCCAATCATTTGGTTATTCGGTATACCTGGAGCTGGAAAAACCGTTCTCACCTCGAATATTATCGAAGATTGCAAGAACAAGACCGGGTTTCGAACTAGCTACTTTTACTGCCATCATGAGGATCAATCGGCAAATACTGCCGTGGGCGTTCTCAGAGGGCTGGTAGATCAGTTGTTGGATGAGTATCCCTCCCTTCTTCCACAGTGTTACACCAGACAGACCACCAGCGGCGAGCCTTCGCTACGATCTTTGCCGCTTGCGAAAAAGCTCATGGAAGATTTCTGCGCCACGGTCCCCAAAATGTTCCTAATCATCGACGGCATAGATGAATGCGAGCAGATGGAGCGAAAACAACTGTTGGAGTTCCTGATGGGTATTGTTAGTCAAGCCGATAACGATGAGCCAGGAAAGCTCCGCGTGCTTTTTGTCAGCCAGGAGTACGCAGACATCAAAAGGGTACTTCATAGCTCATCTGCAACACGAGTTGTCCCGAAATCTGTATCCTTGTTACAGCAGAAAGACAACGAGGGTGATATCCAGACGTATGTCAAAGGCTGGGTTGACCGTATTGCGAACCAGCACGCTCCTTTCGAAGCAGAATTGGTTGACTACCTTCGTAATCTGACTATTTCGCGGGCAAAAGGTAAGCAACAATGAACATATCAGAACCACACTCACATGGGGACCAGGCATGTTCCTGTACGCCAAACTGGTAATGGAAAATCTGTATCACCAACCTACAAGAGGTGACCTTATGAACGCCATTAAACATGAGAATTTCCCCGATGGGTTGAAAGGTGCCTACGAGAGAATCGTGACACGTATCAGAGCAAGCTCGCATCCAGAGGAGTGGCAAAAAGCTAAAAAGCTACTGGGTTGGATGGTTTGCTGTAAACGCCAGTTGACTTGGAAGGAGATACAAGTCGCGCTCTCTATCGACGGCGAAGAGCAATGTATTGATTGGGATGATCGCAGACTTCGAAAACACATACACGATATATGTGGCTCTCTGGTCAAGGTGTACGTATATCCCAGGTCAACAGTAACACGAGACTATGCGACTAGGTGTTTGGGGTTCCCCAACTGCGAACTTACTGGTGTAATCTGCTTGGAAACAACTAACTGTGGGGCCGCGAAAATAGTGATGACGATCGTGTATCTCTGGTGCACAGTACCGCGAAATAGTAAGGTCTTCAAATAAGCGACCGACTTCCGTATTCTAACAACGCAGTTATATCACGCAATGCACTCAGGACATACACCGACCTTCAGTAGAGTGCGAGCTGGCTACTCTCTGTCTCCAATATTTAGTATTCCCGTGTTTCAGCGTTGAAAACAACGTCGACGAAAACACACTTCGCCAGTCGATGATCGAAGGCTACTTCGCATTCCAAGATTATGCCATTGCCAAATGGTTCTATCACATCAACGCCTTTGTCGAAAGCGGAAAAGACTTCCTGGAGTGTGGAATAGCTGTAGAAGACCACCTCGACGCGATATCCGCTGCAATCGACACATTCCTCGACCAATACCACACAGAAAACTTCCACGACAACATTGTCGACGAATGCCGCACAAAATGCCAAATTTTCCAGGACCAAGACTTCTACGAAGACCTGGTGGCGCTAACCAGCCATATATTCCAGAAAAGCCGCTTCGACGCCAAACACAAAATCAGCATCGGACAGTTGGAGAAGGCTCTCGTGCGCAACCGAAAGCTCGTCGAAGACCTCCCGCCCAAACTGAATCCCGCCGATCTCGACAAGTTCCACCAGTTTTACGATGGCGAGAGGCGGTACAAGTGCACGCGCATCACTTGCATGTACTTCTCTGAGGGCTTCAAAGACGCAAAATCCCGCAAACGCCACGTCAACATCCACGATCGGCCGTTCCAGTGCGAGGTCCCAGACTGTCTTGGCGCTGAAGGCTTCGCAAACAGCAAAGACCTTGAAAAGTAAATACCATAACCATATATCCCGCTTTGCAGTGCGCTTACCTGCTAACCACACCGCAGGCATACAAGAGGGTTTCACCCTGAGATCAGCGACCTGGCTGATCGCTTCAACACCGTGACCGCCAAAAAGGGGAAAGCAGATCATACATGCACCATTTGTGGTAAATCGTTTACGCGGAATCAGATCAAGCAGGATCACATGAAGAGCCATAGAGGCGAGAGGCCACATGAGTGTCCGGAATGTGGGAAGGCGTTTACGCGTAAGAACGACTTGACGCGACATCAGAAGTTGCATAACAAACATTGATTTGATTTTCAAATCACCACGTCGGATCTTACTTCTTGAAGTATTCGGCTCGTGTAGCGGATGGTGTGTGATTTTAATAACTTGCCATTATCTTTCGTATCAAGGTCTGTTACGCCGGGAAAATTGATTTTTTGTTACAAAGTCACTTTTCTGGTACACAGGATATCAAAATGCTTTGGATTTATGAGTGACAGAGGCGGAAGACAGAAATAGATCAAACCAAGAAGTGGGCCATGGCATGCTTTATGAGACCACTTTCTAGTGTAGCAGAAGCTTTGTCAGTACATATATCAATAAGCCATTGCATGTAATAAATCATCAGAACAGCCGTCTTGTTGCCGTATAACCCGGAAATGAGTAGGCTCACGAATTTCATCATTGCTTTCGCAAAGGTACAAAAACACACGCATCCGACCCTCCCCTACGCTCTACCTAGGTCCTCCTGTGACCATTGGAGGAAGAGAAAGACTTGAAGACGGACGAAAAGATATAGATATAGATTGAATTCCAAATCCCGTAAAACGCTCAAGCTGATGCAAACAACAAGAAAGCAAAAATCAGAACAGAACCAAGAAAAACAGAGAACAAAATGAGCCCTCCACGAGATCGACCTCTGAAATCCCCCAAACCTGAAAATGTACACAAGAAGCGAACTTGAACGCCAGCAGCAACAGCAAAAGCAATAACAGATTATAACTCCCGAAAGTGTATCAAAAAGAATAATCCATAGTCGAAGTGACCTGTGGCTGACTCTAAAACCAAAACTTGTTTCCCACAACAGTTGACATCGAAAAGAAGAGGACGTGAATCCAAGAACGCCACACAATGACGGCCAAGAAACCTACTTCGAGTTTGTTTACACAAACACGAACCACGTACTAAAACACCGTAGAAAGCAAATCCAGATGAAGGCAAGGTCGCACAGACACGACTATGACCTTGAGACAATCCACATGATAATGTGTCGTCGGGTGAACGCAATTAGCAGGGTATTAGGAAAGCGTTACAGAAATAAAGAGCCGTTTTGAGGCATGAGTCGTAATATCGGAAACGTCATGGCGCGTGAACGAACAGAGAGATGAAGAGATTTTAGCCTCCGAGAGAACCGAGGGGTATATGAACCGGAAACCGTAACCACTCCCGAAGGAAAATGTGTGAAGCAATCTGAGACTTCTATGCGCCATTGAGGGACATGGAAGGCGTGCCAGCAAGATGTGATTGGAGAGCTTGCATCTGAAGTTTATCGTCTAATACATCAGTATCGATGAATCCGCTGTCGTCGTTTGGTTCGTGTTGCGACTGATCTTGCTGGGAAGTAGCGAATTCTAGGTCCAGATCGAAAGACATGGCTGTCTCTTGACGAAAAGTATCTAGAGGGCCGGTATTAGTGGCAGACCAAGAAAATAGACTTAAAACACCGACTCACCTCCATGACCCGTGTGGCCGGTACTTTGGGTAGACCCAGCAAATCCATTGCCATCGCCAGTTTGAGTGTTATCTGCACCCATGCTGCTTAGCCGGCTATCATTGTTGCTACTGCCACCACTACCCCCATTGGGTAGATTGAGATCAAGGTTTGTTGACTCTTCTGCATCCGGGGAGAAGCTTGGCAATCCAGGAACGACAGGAGTATGCGATAGGAAACCACCAAAAGTAGCGAGCCAGTGTGCCATCTCATCAACGAAGACCTTTGTCAACCACCAACCTTGAAAACTGGGGCCATTTTCTACAGTGATCTCCCGCAAAGCTGCTGACCCGACTGCATTGATACATAGTATCAAGTTTCGAGCGTTCGCATCCGGAAAACGGGCTGGCAGGTTCATGAGAAATGCTGCGATTCGGTCTATGACTGTTTCTTGCAGTGGATCGGTGAAGTCGTTTCCTAACCAGGTGGGTTTAGAGGGGATGAGGATTTCGCGGATTTCGTTTGACAAGATGTGGTAAACTTCTTCAGGGGCGCATGATTGTGGCAGGACATTTTCCAAAACACGTTTGACTTTGACATGAGTTTCCCAGTCGCTCCACATCAGCTCGCGTTGATTATCAACTGTGAGCATTACAGCGGCGGCATGAGCCGTGGAGTTCACGCGAACCATCTGGCGCATTAGATGAGCGAAGAGCGTTGCAGGCTCCAATTTCGCCTCGAGAACGTGTAGTGGATGTGAGGCGAAGGTTGTCGATATGTGGCTGTGCAGAGTCTTGCCAATATTGTCGAAGAATTTGAGTACAGAAGCTGGCGCGGCTTGCAAGGTCAGTTGTGAAACATTGCGGATCATCTTCTGGTACATTAACCAGTCACATTCCCTAATCCATGGAGCCAATTCACTCATGGCGAACAACTTCTGAACGGGGACAGTAAGAGTACCGTGGAAGGAAGTGAACAATTTCCAAAACTGCTTCTCTTTGCAAAATCGTACTGAATCGACCACCGAGGTACAATGCGTTCGATACAAGGCAACAAGGGCATTGGCCGAGTCGTCGTCATACTTTGCTGGAAGGTACGGATGGATATCAGGTAGATTGATGGTCAGATCGTCTGGTATAGCGAGAAGCTCAGGCTTGGGAAATTTGAGTTCGTATATATAATCGGAAGCGGTGCGTGTTTGCGTCGGATGGTAGCCTTGTGAAAATGGCTCGGTAAAGACTCTACCCTGTGAGGGGTTGTTGGGGAAGCTGTTCAAATCTGGGGCTGGAAACGAAGCTGTGTCAGCGGCGGGAGCCGGGTTATTGTTGAAATTTGCCACTGTAGCCACAGAATCTTGACGTCGCAGAGGACGACGAGCAGCCGCAGCGGATGTATCTCCCGTGGCAGGTCGAGTTGCCGTCTCAAGCTCTTCGTTCAAGGCCAGATCGACATAGTGGTATTTCGATTCACCTCGGACACCGAGACGCCTGGTATTGATACCAGGGAAGATGACGCGAACCAATTTACCAAAGGAAGCTGGGTTTAGTGTAGTTACGCGTTGGTCACCACATATCTCAGCGTACTTGGAGTATACTCGATTACGAGGAACGGATGCATCCTTGACTGTGGAGCATGCTTTTCGTAGCCTTGTTCTGTTAGCAAAACTGTAAATAATATAAGAGGAGAGCTACTGACCATATCATGGCGAAAAGCTGCTTCATTTTTTCTGCTTTGGAAGAGCGATCTAAGATCAGGATATCACTGGCCACTTCAAGAAGTGTGCGATGCGAGTTAGCTGTAATCAATTCGCGCAGCTCTTTGTCATCTCGGGCACCTCCAGTGCCACTTGACTTCTTCCCCTTCTTTTTCATGCCGTCATCACCATTTACACTAACAGAGGCGCGATGGTTGGCATGCGCCATTTGGTAGGCGTGCGGCGTGGCTTGTATGTTTTGGTCCAAAACCTGTAAAGGTACACCCTCATTGCTAAAGGCCATGAGCTGTTGTTGATGTGCCGGATCCATAACATTCTCCTGCTGTGGCATGTGGTGCACGTTGTGCATAAGCGAGTTGGGAGCACCGTAATGCATCTCGGTCATGTGAGGGTTTCCGTACATATACGCATGCGACTGCTGGTGTTGATGCATTTGGTGTTGAGGGCCGGCATGGGTGACTGGAGGCTGGGAAAATTGGTGAGGTTGGTGAGCTTCGTGTTGACCAAAAGAACGAACGCTAGCAGTAGAGGCGCGTGATAGCGGGCGACTATGACTTGCGACTTGTTGGGCCATATGGGGAGTGTTCGGGCGTGACCGCCGGTGTTGTGCAGCCATGTGTAGGGCTGGTAGTCGAGTTAACGAGGTCGTGTTTACAGGCCAAAACAAAGGCGGATGCGCCCCAATCAGGACAACAAAGGGGCAAACGCGACAAAGTTGGGACGTGGAATAATTTGGCGGAAGACAGTATGCATATACAGATGATACACAGAGTAGGTAGGTGAGTGTGCAGGTGCTTTGCTTGGGCGGCTTCTCGTCTGATGTGATGTTGTTTGTTTGGATTCGACTGCTGGGTTGGAAGGAGCGGAAGCCGAGGGGAGGAGGACGGGTCGAATATAAAAGTCAGCTGATAAATTCGAGTAGATGGCGTCTCTGGAATACGGATGGACCAAGACACTACGCGCGCCGGCGTGGGTGGAGAGACACGAGAGGGTTGAGTTGCGGATGATGAATTCAATGTTTACGCTGGGTTTTGCTGGGTGGGCAACGAGAGAGCTCTCTCGTTTGGATGTTTGCGCTAGCGGGTCACGTGGTAGCCATTACTAACGCTCGCGCGCAGCGCACGCACATTCAAAGAGATTGCAGTAGATGTGATGGCAAGCAGGAGGCGGCATGCTAATATTTTAGATTTATGCACCTTAGCCCTGCATGCTCGGACAGACAAAAACAATAATGCCATGCCATCCTTATGAACGAGATGATACAAGTCCGTTGCGTTGGTTGTGAATAATCAATAATACCACTGGAGCGCCGTTGGATTGGCTTGTGAAAAGGCCACCACTGACGTAAATAGCCGATATGACGCTCCTGCCTGCGCCCGCCCACAAACCAACTCGCACCCAATCTCCCACTGCTTGCTTATCACTCTACCACAAATCAATCGTCACGACCCATCTCGCACCTCGTCTCTCTGTCCACCACGACAAACCACATTACTACACTCAATAAGCTTCAGCTTCACCACATCTCCCCTACCCCACCATGTCTTTGCAAGAGCGAGCCCAGGCGCAGCTGTCGCAGCTTGAGAAAGAGGTAAGCCCCGCCGTCTACATGCCTATCCGCCTTTCTCTATTGTTCTCGCAGCATGCGATAATTGCTGTGGACACGTAAAGACTACCGTGACCCTGAAACCCATCTATCGCTACACTCGAGAGCTCATTCTGATGCTGTCGCGTGTTGTTATCTAGCTGTCCAAATACCCCGCCCTCAACAACTTCGAGAAGCAGACCTCAGTCCCCAAGACCTATGCCATCCTAGGTGTTGCCGGTCTATACTTCTTCTTGGTCTTCTTCAACATTGCCGGTGCCTTCCTCGTCAACATCGCCGGCTTTGCTATCCCTGGTTACTACTCGCTTGCTGCTTTGTTCAGCTCTAGCAAGGTGGATGACACCCAGGTGCGTTTGCTCGGGCTGCGGTCTCAAAGAATCCCTTTATTAGAAACCCTGTACTAACGCCTAGCCAGTGGTTGACTGTAAGTCCGACGCGACCCGCAAGCCGTCTGAAGCTTGAGTAGCAGACACCCTCGATGAACATATGCTAATCTACGATACAGTACTGGGTTGTCTTTGCTTTCCTGACGTAGGTGACCCCAAGTAATCTCAAGAGCTTCGACATCAATACTGACTCTTTTAGCGTTTTTGAGAGTGCTGTAAACGCCGTTTACTGGTTCCGTAGGTTTACCCAACCATGAGCAAATCCAATTCAAGCCTAACATGAGCAGCATTCTACTACACATTCAAGTTCGTTCTCGTTCTCTGGATGGCCCTTCCCCAGACTGGGTAAAATATGTCCCCAAAAGCACACTCTTGGTACCAGTTCTAATCAACTACAGTGGCGCTCAAATCATCTTCCGCTCCTTCCTCCAGCCCGTCTTTTCGCGCTACTTCTCCGAGTCCGGCTCCACCGCAGCCAACCTCCGCGCGCAAGCTGACTCGGCCGGCAAGTCGCACGCTTCCTAGATAAGTGTGTGGCTATAAGGCGAGTCTGACAGTCGCAGCCCCGGCATCCCCTGCAGATGATGCGGCATCTCTCTATGCCAAGTGCGTAGTCTCTGCGGCTGTCACGGCTTGGTCACGATGTTCTGATGGTTCACAACGATCAGACGCTACGAATGAAAAATGTCAGGAAAAGAATAGTGCGAAAGAGAATATCCCGTGTACCATGGAGTTCTCGGTCAAGTTGAGGGGGAGGACGTTCTAATAGATGCGGGCTGGTCGGCATCTTGGTTTCTTTATTCCTTTTTGGGTTTGATGGCCGATGGTTTCCTTTGGGATTACACCCTTCGGTTAGCACAGTTAGTCGTCTTGTGATGTCGTCTCTAGAATTATGTGGTTGTTTCTCCTCCAACTTTTGGTATTTGTTGTCATCTATTGTGAGTGTCCCGTTCGAGCTTCACGAGAAAGCACAGTGCAGAGCTTGACATAAGATATTCTGATGAAGTGGCTTATGTTCATAACGCCGTATTGATTACAATCTCGACAGCGTATTGCCGCACAAGATGAAAGATGCCTAATCTGATTCCTCGTCCGTATCCTGCCCGAAAACAAGAGGCACAACATCCTCATCATCGTCATCACTCTTAACGATCTCCTGTTCCACCGCCGCTGGCGCAATCGATGACTGTGGCATTGTAGCCGGTACCACTACAGCTTCCACTGACGTAGAATCCCCAACATCCGAAGACACAGTCTGCGTATTCAAAGCAACCTGCGTGGGCGCAACAGCTTCACTCTGATCGATCCTCGGCCGCTTCACCGGCGACGGCGGAGCGATGCCTTCTTGCGACCTCTTGTTGCCCGCGGAGGCTTCGGCATCGAAACGCGAGGTGTTGAAAGACGGTATGGGACCGGTAAGAGCGGCGGGTCGTTCAGTGATTTCCATCATAGCCACATCCACGTTGTTGGTGCTGTGACGTCCTGCTTCGTTTGCGGTTTCCAGCAATGAATCTAGTTCGTGGCCGACGAATTTCTCGTGTTCCTCTTCCTCTTCCTCTTCTTCGTCTTGCGGCTCCTCCTCTTCTTCTTCATCTTCTTCGTCTTCCAACTCGACATCTTCGTCGTCCGCGCTCTGCTTGCCAAGTCGTATCACGGGCATCCTGGGCTTGATCAAAGCTTCCACCTCTTGATCATTGAAGTTCGTCCGCGCCAAAAGCGGCAGTATGCTCGAGACCGGCTTTCCGAATTTCTTGCTCGGGGGCGGGTTCAAGACGCTAGACACGAGTGCCTTTTTGTGGCCCGAGAGGATGGCCGTACGGTCCAAACGGGTTCTCAACGAGTCCGACAGGTGATGCGGGATATTCGTTATCAACACGGTGACAAGAGCATAGGCGGCTTCTTGAAGACCTGCAAGGTTCGCTGCAGGATTTTGGTACTCGTTCGAGGAATTCAGGAACGAGTCGGCGTTCATAGACGCTTGCTTTTGTTTCCCGTTAGTTTTGTCTTGTTGAGGGGTCTGTTTGGAGGGCGCGTTGAGCTTTTCCACGGGAAGGATGTCGTCGCAGCACGAACGGATAAGTGTGGCCAATGGATCGATCGAGGATTTTGGCAGCGTGGTGCCTGATCGTTCTAGTATCTGGGCTATAGCCAGATAGCAAGCGGTGCGAACTTCTGGTATGGTTTTCTCTGCCGAAAACACCACTGCCAGCTGGTCCAGTACGATCCCGTCGGTGCAAGCGTTAGTATCATTGATCCGGCAACTTAAAGCGAGCAGCACTTCGACCACTGCTACATGAAGTTTCGGGAGAATCAACCAAAGATTTTCTCGCTCTTCCTTGCTGACTTGATTGTTGAACCTTATGTAGTTCTGGAGGTCCTTATTGGTAGACGTATAAGGCACTGTGACAGAGAGCAGGCGCATCGAGAGATCGAAAATAGTTCCGACGTTGAGATTGATCGGTCCCGCAGTTGCACATTCTAAATGGATTGTGATTAACTTGAGGAGATTAACGAGTCGTTCTCCGCCAGCGAAGATGCCAGACCAGGGTGATAAGCCCATGATAGTATCCTCGAGCTCTTGCACTTCGTCATCAACGGTAGCGCTATTCGTCAGCTGGCTCTCATTTCGGGAGGATTTCCAATCTTCTACCACAGCTCGGAGTACTCGGTCGGCAACTCGGTGTACACTGTCTACACTCTTCTTGAACGAGGCCTGCCACTCTTCACCAGACATTCCTTTAGGTGCACTGTACGATAGTTGCGTGTATAGCTCTCGGGCGGCGTCGGAGACTGGTGATGTAATCTGGTATCGCGGACCTGAAATCTGTTCGCGTCCGAGTCTGCTGGAAGGAGTGGGCGCCATCGTGTGCCCCAGCAGTTGATTCAGTTGCTTTAGGTAAGACCGGAAGATGGTAGGGTGGCGTGGAAGTAGTTGATTGAAGCTCTCCAAGACGATTTGCAAAAGACCAACTGGAACAGCTGGGGAGGAGGTGATTTGAAGACATGTTTGCACAAATGTTGGCAGAGAAGGCGTGGTAATCTCACGGATCAACGTGGGATACTCGCGAGTAAGGATGAAGATGCGGACCAATGTGATGATGCACAGCTTTTTGGAAGTTGGTGGATCCGGCTTCGTCAGGATTCCAAGGAGGCCGCGTACCCAAGGAAGACTCTTGTGAAGAGTTTCCCAGCCACCGATCTCAATGGTAGATTTGATAAGTACTATGGCAGCCCATCTTCCTTGGATAGACCGATCTTGGAGCAGCGTCGATAGTAATGTCCGGTACTTATGGGCAGCTACGGAAGCTTCAGAAGCCGTCTTGGATCCCGATGCCTGAGCCGTAGATAGCAGTGTTCGGCAATTCGTCAAAGATGCAGCTATCGCAGGCACATGCTGAGGCAGCTGTGCAGTGGGTGTCGAGGAAATGCGAAATGTAAGCGCGCGAAGAGTAGCCAATTCTGTCGAAATAGGTGCCATTATGCTCAAGTTGATATGCCTTGTATATTGGTACCAAATATGAACAACCACTTCTACCTGAATTCACGATGTGATCTGAAGGTGCTGCTCGATGGAAAAGAAAGAGAGAAAAAAACATTTCGCATTGCAGGGTTCAGCTCCACAAGCGGCTAGCGGCCGTCGGGAATCGCCAAGGGACCGGGGTGACCGTAAAGCGCACGAAGGCGGGACATTGATGAACTACTGGTACATCTACTTGGAGTGTGTACGGACACAGTCTTCCAGTTCTTGACTGGCTTGTTCACTGCATTGTCCTCGAACATGTGCCCATGTCCTTAGCTGGCTGAAGTTGTTCGGCTGTTACCACTACTCCTAAACTGGTCACGGATGATGTGTTTACACCCTAGTTATTTACATGGTTACCGGCCGACATCCTAGCTCCCAGCATCTTCCAAACACCTTCTGCCCTTTTTCCATACCTTCCAACTCACCTGCGGCTTTTCGAGCAAGCGTTTCGGCCGATTCAACTGGCCTGCCTACTTCGTCATGGGGGTATGTACCCCACTACACTTCCCGCTACACTTCTCTCCCCTCTTATACGACGTCATCTTCAGCGTCCTGCCACCAGCTCACGCCGCAATAGATCGCCGAAAGCGACAAAGCCTTGCGCTACATATCTCAATTGGACGACGCACGATGTGCCGGACGCTGGCAAGATGTGCCCGAGCTGTGCCGGAAGATTGAGAAGCATGCTCCCCACCGACGATGTCAGTCCTTGCACATGCCTCTGTATCTATCCTGATCCCACGGCTGACCAGCACAAGGCCTTACTTTGACTGCCCGATCCGAAGCGCAAATAGCTGCCCATAGCACGCAAAGACCCTCTACCGCGTCCTCCACAGCATCCTCCGCTCTCGCCAAACTGATACCTTCCTTACAATCGGCCCAGGAAGAAGAATCGGACTGGGTTCAGGATGCTTTTCAAGCCACAGTATGTTTGGGGTGGCTACACTATGTGCTGGAAGAGCCAGGCCTTGCCATCGCAAGCTTGCCAGGTGATCTGAAAACAGTCTTCAGTCAGTTACAGGAAACATCAGCCAGCAGTTGGACACGAGTGTGCATGGTGAAGGGTGCTTTCCTCAAAGGTTCTTCACAAGAGAAGACTGGCTTGACCGAAAATGCGATACAATCCTACCGCTCTGTACTGTCGCTACTCTCTTCGACCCAGCCCACTGCTGGAACACCTCAGTTCAAATTATGGACGGAACACCTCTTGGTCCGGTTATGTCACCTTTCTGACCAGACCGCTGACACACGTGAATATATTGGCCCTTCGGAAGCGTTGCAAGCCTTTCGTCTCTGGGCTACATATTGGGATAACACGGCAAAAACACATAGCACTGAGGGCGCAAACGCGGCCAGGCAACGGAGATTCGCATGGAAAGCCTATTACGACACTTTATCTGATATCCTTCGTCGAGGACTGCCCTACGAGCCAGAACCTACTATTTCTAATGAATACAGCGAGAAATCTTCGGGTCACACCAACACTAGGCTACGTCAACGTGCAGAGTTAAAGAAAGTGGAGACCATATATGAGAGTTTACTCCTGAAAGAGACAGAGTTTCCAAAAGCAAGTGATACGAATCACGAGATCGTGTCTTGGGCAGATTCGGTCATGGACAATTGGCGATTTCTGTGTGGAGCAGCGTGGTCCAATGCAGACTTGGGCGCGGGCGGCAAGGAGGCTGTTGGGAGAGGTGTACTGGATATCTTATATCGTGCAGCGACCAAGACATTCCACTCGACACAGCTGCTACGCAATCTTTTTACTGTTCATGCGTCGCTAGCTGACTTCGACCTTGCATTTAAAGCCTACGACGCATACGTGGAAATCATCACAAGAGGCAAGGATCGCGCCGAGAAAACCGGGGAGGAAGACGTGGCAGTCGATGACGACAATACGGTTTTGATGATCTCAGCGGAAGCTATAAGGTTACTTTGTCGGTACGGATCAATGAAAGAGGCAGAAAAGGCTGTCCAGATAGGACATCAGATTGAAAAGTGGCTCGAGCAGAGCGAACATATCGTATCCTCGACATCAGAAGCAGGTTCAGCTCGTTCGACTAAAATACCTGTGGAACCCAGGGCTTTGGCTATGGCTTATGCTGCGATAGGCATCAGTCAAGCACAGTGGGCACGATTTACGTATGAGGCCGATGCGCGTGCCGGCATCCAAGCCAAAGCTGAACTTTATCTCCGTCGATCACTTGATCCAAATCTCAAAGAATCTAACAATATCGAGGTTTTATATGCACTGGCTCTGGTGCTTGCAGAGAAACGAGAGATCCAGGCCGCTATCAAGGTTGTCAAACACACTCTATCCGACGAGACCAAGCAAAAGACGTCAGAAACCATCGATGGGGCAATCCTTGTTGGACAAGCAGTCGATTTTGGTCGGGAAAGGAAGCTCATCCCCGTTTGGCATCTGTTGGCATTGCTACTCTCCGCAAGGGAGGGCGATTTTGGAGCAGCTCAGAAGTCCTGTGAAGCAGCTTTTGAGCAGTTTGGGGATCCATCTGTTCTATTCGGCAAAGATGACGACAGCTCATATCGCAGCGAACATCTCAAAGATATCGACGGTAACAACCATACCAATTCCGGTATCATTGATCAGATGGAGAGTTTTGAGAAAATCGGAGTTCTTCAGGTAAAAATGACTCAATTGTCGTTGCTGGAAGAGATCGATGGTGTTTCGACGGCGGTAGATGGCTGTGACGAACTTCTAGCTCTGCACGCTAGATTGTTTGGAGATACAAGCGCTGAGACAGTTGTTCCTCCACCTGCTGAAACCCTGATGCCCCCGAAAACCGCCGGAGGAGGGATACGCAACAGCATATTTCGAGGCAGAGGGTCTGTGAGGGGAGCGCCGAACGCAAATCAAGCCGGCAGCTCTACAGCAGGCAACTCGCGCAGTTCCATCGTTGCCCCACAGCCAACAGCTGCACCAGCCATACAAATTACCGACGAGGATTCGAACAACCATCATCTTCACCTACTTCACCATCACAAGAACTCGGATAGCCAGTCTGGCGTGCAACGAAGTCCTAGTAAGCTTCGAAAGCGAAGCGCCAACAGCTTGAGGAAGAAATCACCAGTGGACTCGGAACCAGCGCCTGAGGTACCGCAGTTACCAGAAGGCATCAGCAATGGTACTGCCGCTCAGAATAGTGGAGTCGCTCAAGACCACGCTCGCCAACGGTCTGCATCAGGCTCGGTGCATAGATCGCTGGACAACTCTGATCGTCCGTTGCGATCCATACCTCACAATATGTCCCCCAATTCACAACCACCTCCGTCCGGATACACCCAGCACCCTCTCAAGCAAGACACTCGTCTGCCTATGCCTTTCTGGAATGCAGAGCACATTCTCTCAGATCCTTACTTCTCCAGAATCCAGAGCCGCCGGCAAAAAATAACCCTGCTAGTCTCCATATGGATCTTCATCTCAGGGCTCTACTCGAGAGCAGGAATGCTTGGGGAGGCGCAAGATGCTACCAAGGAAGCTTTCAAACTCGTAGAAACCTTTGAGTCTGAGGTCGCACAAGAGTCTTCCACCAGTAAGGCATTTGCTGAACAGGGTTGGGGAGGAGGGAAAAGCGTGGAGGAGCTTTGGGGCGATGTCTATGCTGCAGTAAGTTTTAGCGGGCTTGAGAAATGCAGGCTGCTGTTAACCAATGTTTAGCGAGGTCAGTTGCTACTGTCCCAGGAGTCCAAGCACGAAGCGCGCGTCGAATTTGAGCGTGCTGTTCTTCATTTTCCGAGCCATGCGGGGGCTATAGTCGGATTGTCGGATATCTTGCTGGACATGTATTGTGAGATGATCCCTCTGGATTCGAGCAAAATTGCGCGACAAACAAACAAAAGTGGCGCGGAAGACCAGCTCTCGCCACCAGTTCTCAGTCGGCTTGCAGCGCGAGATCGGGCATACGGGCTGCTTTCCTCATTGACCAAGCTCAGTACCGGGTGGGACTATTCGGAAGCGTGGTACGCTTTGGCACGAGCATACGAGGAGAGCGAGGAGATGGAGAAAGCGAAGAAGGCGCTCTGGTGGGTTGTGGAACTCGAAGACGCGCATCCGATCCGAGACTGGGACAATGTCACGTTGGGTGGATTCGCCATGTAGAGGTCTTTGGGTAGTTGGTTCCAAGTTATATATCCCAGTATGCGAACAAGACATATTTCCAAAGCCGACAGAGAACAGCTCTTGGGGGAGAAGGTTTGCTTATCAGATGCAGCAGCCCGATAAGGAAAGCCGTTTAAGGGACGTCGATCCTTGGCCGTTGGGACAGACAAGTGGAGAAGTGATGCCAAAGATAGAGCGGCGAGGGACGGCGCGCCGCAAGTTGGATAGGCGCAAAGATGAAACAAGCACACGAGCAAGCGCAGAGGACTATTCCAGTCATGCAGCCTTTTTACGCAGATGGTTTGGATGAGCAATAAAACAAAATGATAAAGACGTCTCCGTTGCACCGACGGGCAATACGCCTTTGCGGCGTAGCGCGCGGCAGGCATGCTGCATCTATCTTCATAGGGCGGCCAGCATCAGGGGGGATTACGTTGCTGCAGCACGAGGCGGGCCTATCACACGCGCAAATGGGACAGGTTCGTTCCATGGAGGAATGCATAACAAGTTTAACAACAGGAGCCAGGACGGTCCAGATGGACGCGCAGTGGGCCGAAATGCGCTCTAGTCGACCGTCTGGGTGATGCGCGTCCCTTGGCTCTATGAAACCCAACACCCCACATCGCCGTCACCTCCGCACGCACCATCCAGTCCACTCACTCCCCTCTGACTATACATACGTGTGCCAAACATTGACTGCACGCTACACACACTTACACACCACTACCAGCTGGCCTTTCCACTGCCCTTCCGCTTCACTTCTTTTTCCCAAGCCCTTTTCCCCAATTCCTCCCTCTCTCTACCTTCCCTCTTGCTCACACTACTCCCTCGCCCACTTCCGCTCACGCCAGGTAGCATTGGCCCAGGACAGGTAGCATCTCGTCTGATTGCTTACCTCGGACGGACCCGTTGTATTATTATTTATTGACCCGCAGACGCCGCCGCCACCACCACCAATACACTCTCGCCCCGCCGCCCGCCTGCCCATCGACACCTACCTACTTTGTCCGCTCCTCCTTATTGCTTCCCTGGCAAACAACCTGTACTCCCACAACCTCTGTCGCCCGCAAATATGAACGTCAACAAAAAACTCGGTCGCTTCAAGCAATGGGCTGGTGAAAAGATGGGGAACGAGTCCCAAACGGGTCTCTCGGATGACTTCAAGGCCCTGGAGATGGAGATGAACTTGCGCCATGAAGGTAACGAGCCCTTTCTCTGTGCCATTGTTTCTTGCTGTTTTGCTAATATACTCCAGGAATGGACAAGATGCAGAAATCTATGACCGCCTACGTCAAATCTCTATCAAAGCGAGCAGAGGGTCACGATCGCGAGAAAACCCTCCCCGGCGGCCACTTGGGCTCGTCCATGGTCACTCACAGCGAAGACTTTGAACCCGATTCGGAATTCGGCAACTGTTTGTCTTGTGAGTATTGCTTGGCCGCAGGTGTATAGCTTTTAGTCTGACAAGAAACAGCTTTGGGTCGCGCGAACGAACGTCTAGCTCGCGTGCAGGAAACTTATGTACAGGATGCCACATCAACTTGGCTAGAAGGCTTGGACCGCTCAGTCGCTCAAATGAAGGAATACCAGGTGCGTCGACTCATGTTCTGGAATATAGTTTACAAAATACTAATCTGGGTGCTTTCAGGGTGCACGAAAGAAGCTCGAACAACGCCGCTTGGCTTACGACACTTCGCTCGCCAAGATGCAGAAAGCAAAGAAAGAGGACTTCAGAGTCGAGGAGGAACTGCGGGCCCAGAAGGCAAAATACGAGGAAACTAGCGAGGACGTCTATCGGAGGATGCAGGACATCAAGGAATCCGAAGTGGACATGATCCAGGATCTGACCCAGTTCCTCGAGGCGGAGTTGTCCTACTATGACCGCTGTCGCGAGGTTCTTTTGAACGTCAAGCGGGACTGGCCAGCACAGTAAGTATTGAACGTCATACAGACAGTAAGCGCTTTCTGACAACAGCCGCAGAGATTCCTCCATCAACCGGTCACGCTCACGATCCAATGCTGCCGCTCATGGGTACGCCGAGCGTTTCAACCCACCCGAAGAAGAGCCCGCTCCAGAACCTGCCCGTATCACAATTCCAAAGCTACCTTCGCGTAATCTTTCTCCTTCGAGGGCCACCTCTTCACCTTCCGGATACAGCGGTGGGCGTCCTAACTTCTCCCGCCAAAATACCTTTGATAGCCCGTCTCGTTCCCAGCGGGAAGAGTCTCCACGAAGACTTTCGCGCATACCGACCGAACCGACAGCCGTTCTTGCTGGCCGAAATAGTCTTCGTCCAGTCCGAACCACCAACACGTTTTCCGATGAATACAGTGAAGATTATGCGGACGGCAACGGTTACCGACGTGATAGATCACCCAGCCCTGCAGCTAGTAGCCAAGGGAGTGTACTCTCACGAGCGACCAGCTGGACTGGCGCCGACATGCCCTCGCATGGAAAGAAAGCACCCCCGCCTCCACCGCCTTCCCGGGCAAAGAAACCCCCACCTCCGCCACCGCCCATGAAGCGAAGTGGGTTGAGTTCATCAGAAGTTTCGCATTATTAGCTTGATATATACTTATCATTCTTGATATATGCGCTGACCTCGATGACGTGTTTAGAACCCCAGAGAATCTATTCCCTTTGATTCACAACCGATCTTTGCCTCTGTACTCGACCTTTTCCGAACTTTGGGAGCCGGAATGTTTCGTGTGGCCGGTGTCGAGGAGCGGTTGGTGTTAACACTGTCAGATGTCATGGGAGGCTTGCCGGTTTCGCGCATCATCTCAAACTACTTCCCTTCTCCTTTTGGTTTCTTTATGTCTAGTAAAGACTCTTCCCCTAGGGCCATAGGCGTTTCTTGGCATATTTTATTGGATGGGGCGGAGCATGTGTGTAAACTTCGACACGAAGGGGCACTTTGAAAGTCGGCACGGTTTTGGGATTTCACATTTTCTGGGAAAGGGGCGAAAAACAACGAGCGGCCCCCTTTTGGAAGCAAAGCGAAGGGGCAGTCTTTTTTTTTTTGTTACAGTTGTCACTAGTTCTCTGGATAGGATATGAGATTTTATGCTTTCCTGCAATACTTTTTTTCTTCTTCTCTTATTCACAATAAAGCTTTCCAAGTTGTTCCCTCGTATAGTATATAATATGTGCGCTTTTTCTCACCTAGTACATGATCACTTCTTCTTTGAACGTCTCCGAAAATAAAACCTAGTACATATATATATCGAACCCAAGTTCCTTCCCCCCTTTCCCATTCTCTCCCTGGCATACCCTGGAAACCAATAATACGATCGATCCGCCTATGAACAAAGTAAAAAGAAACCCTCCCCCCGCCCCCCCCCCTCCAAGTCTAAAGAAATAAATGGCATAGAATCAAGGTCGCTTAATCTAGACTCCTTCCCCCCCCCCCCCCCCCCAGGTCTGCAAAACCCCCCAATAAATATCGTGTCCCAAATACTGCAAAACACGGTACCAATGTGTGATATAAATTTACCCATTTCCCCCCTTTTGGTTTGTTGTTCTTTTCTTTTTTTTTTCTCCTTTCCCGCATTTCCCAGCCAATGTTGCGTATGTGTTTTTGCGGGGATTTTGTACCGTGTTACGCGAGCTTGCATAAAGAGAAGATGGATAAGGGGGATGAATAGAGATACACGGGAGATTGAATTGAGGGGCGGAGTGGTGGGGGGGTTTGTTTTGTCTTGCAAAGAAGAATAATAGAGCGAAACCACCGATGAACCGAGCTGAATAGGAAAGAGTGAATGAAGAGTAAGATAGCTGTTTTATCGCTCAAACTTTTGCTGCTGCTGTTGCTGTTGCTGTTGTTGTTGCTGCTGCTGTGGGGTCGGAAAACTCCAGTTGTCCTATTGAAACAAGAATGATCAAGTCAGTGAGTGAGTAGAAAATAAAAGACGAAAAGAGGACACATACCCATTGCTGCAAGCCCGCAGACCCAGGCGTGGTTCCATCCCCCCACTCAGAAGGCCGGACACCGTTCGCGTTATCCACGGGTACAAAGATGGCCCCGGGGCTCCCTTGCATGCCCGAGAGCAGCGTGTCAAAGTCATCGCTGTTGGTAGTAGCACCGCCCCCTGCGAACCCATTAAGTAGCGATTCGAAGTCTACATTCAGGTTATCCAGTGGAGTCGTGAGCCCTGCCATACCGCCCATCTGAGATGCAATGTTGATGTCTTGCTGCTGCCGGTGCTGCGGTAGTGGTAATTGCTGTTGTTGCTGTGGCTGTTGTTGCTGCTGCTGCGATATCGAGGATTGGTTGGTTTGTTGGCGGTGCAGCGAAGGGGGGAGGGGCTGGAGGGTGGGGTGCTGTTGCATGCCTGCGACTGTGTTCTTTTTGGGAAGGCCTTTCATGACGTAGAAGGCCTCGAGATTCTCTTTGACTGTCCACAGGAGATCGGAGCAACGCTCGCGGACACCGACGCCGTAACAGTGGCCGAAGATGTGATCGATGATGGTGGCCATGCGCTCTTTACGCGGTAGCGTTGGCGTACGGTACAGCTCCGTAAGTAGGAGTAGCACTGCGTGGTATTGTTGATACGTCGTGCTATACCAAGCCCATGATGAGAGGCTGGGGAGCGTATCCAGCGTGGCGCCAATCTCGAGTGTAGTGAGCGCTGCGGTGAGGAGTACATCACGAAGGCGATTTTCCGACTCGGAACGGGGGTGTAGTGATGCTTGCGGTAGGTGACGATACAGAAGCATGGAGTCGCAGCGTGACATCAAAAGTGTTGCTACCAGACCGGCATAACGTTGGATTGGGGACGAAGCATCGAGGTATTGCAGATACGTGGTTTGGATATGTCGTTTACGTGATTCCACCGTCGCGCGAAGATCGTGCAGTGTACACGTCTTGCGGTCGATCTCGATTCTTCCACGGAATATGAGACGATGGATCTCATTGCATTCGTACCGAATCAAAGACAGTGTAGCGTCGGTGAAACCGCTGATAGAAGAGGGTTCATGTTGCCATTTTGGTGTGCCAAACTCATACACGTCATCGTCAACGTTTAGTGGAAGCGGGATATCGAAGTCATCGGATCGGATGGATGGATGTGGTCCTTGGGCTTCGGCAGTTTTGAAATCCAGAAAACAGATCTGATACCACAAGAGAGACCGTACATGGCGTTGAAGGGGGGTGAGGACATGGTGAGAAAGACGATGGATACCGATGCATTGCGCGAGGCGTACCAAGGATCCAACAACAACTGATGTTGCACGAGAGATTTGTGCTCTGCAAAGCGGTATGAGGTAAATGGTGAGCGCCTGGAGTGTCCGGATGTTTGATGTCTTCGCCCAGTTCGCGCGAAGTAGGGCTCTTTCCGTCGCTTTCTGCAGTCTCAGAAATAAGTCTTCCTTGGTGATACCGAACTGTGACTTTGCTTGAAGTGGCGAAACAGATGCGGCCGCAGCCATGCACACTGCAAGAATAAGTGCTGTGCAAGAATTTTGGTTCGGATTGCCCATTTCCAGATTCATCCAGAATCTATCAAATAGCCGCTTGAACGATGGAATGTGGAGGACATGGGCAAGTGGATTGACCGCCTCCAGATACCGCTGGAACAGGGCTTCTGCTTCAATCCGTGTCGGAAGCTGGGGAGGTTCAATATCAGTGTGTTTTGGTGTAGTAGGAATTGAACCACCCAAAAGCAAGTTCAAAGATGGCGAGAGCGATGGCATATGCTCCGCTGACAGAAGGCCAGATGACTGTGGCGCTCTCTGGCCCGCTACTGATGATGTAGAAGATGGCGAATGGTCTGCGAGAAGCTTTCCAAGCTGCGGTTTGCTCAGCATATCGTCTCATTCATTTGGGATCGCAAAACTAATGACGACTTGTAAAAGTGTGGAATTACCTCTTCAGCGTATTGCGGCCTGAAAAATCCAGTAATGTTTTCGCAAATGATCATTCTACCGATTCGGATTGTCAGATCTGTCGCAATCTCGTCTTCGTCATCATTCTCGTCCTCGTACACATCATCGGGCGTCTCTTCAGGCTCTGCGGGCAATTTCTCCCACGCATCTTTCCCACCATCAACCTGGACGTGCTGCTGATAGGCCTCCCATTCGTAATCACGTGGTGGTGTTCCTGGAGTGGTTGTACTGGCGTTCCCGTTTTCACGATCGAAAACCTCGAATTTAGTTCCTATACCATCTCCTCCCTGGACTCCAGAGTTGGACTGAGTGCGCACAGGAATCGGTTGGGTCCAGTCCGCACTGGATCTAGACGCTTGCTCTCTTTCTCTTTGCTTCTTGCGCGCCGCACTTTCAGGCACAGTAATAAAAACGCATTCTCTACCGAAGGCTGTGCAGTTTTGACAAGGGTGAGTTTTGGAGCAACGACTCTTTCTTGTGCGGCATTCAACGCAGGAATTAATGGGCCGTGGGTTTCTGCGACGAACCACTCGACTTTGCGGCAGCGTTTGTTCTGACATATTCCGGAATCATTTTGGCTGCGCCATTGCTTCTTCTCTTTCTGTAATGCAATCGGTTCCTGTTCAAAGTGTAGAGGTGCCTGGCCGGAAAATGGTGGGGAGGAAAGTCGGATCGACAGCCGATAACCGCCCCAGCATGTTTTAGCTGATCAGAGGTCACGTGTCGTCTCAGCCCTGCCTAAATTGAACACCCGCTTTAGCGATCGAATGAGGACATGGAACTCAAAATTGCCTCGATGCGCTTGCAACAGTAGATCCCGGCGTGCATGCGCTATTTATCTGGACCGATACTCTAGAGCAAACAGATCATTCCTTTCGGAGTCTGACGTGCATGTGTTCGTGTGATTCAAACATCCCAATGGTCGCATATTAAGCTAGGCCGCGATAAAGTGCAAAATTATACATTGAGCGTACAGATGTGTCACCAACGGATTATCAGCCGCATGAACCCTGGCAGATCCCCTGTCTAAACTGAACGCCTGAACTCAACAAGCAAGCAAGCAGCAGCAGCAGGCCAGGGGCACTGCGGCGAGATCAAAGGGTAGCCTTTCACCCACACCCTGCCACAACTATAGCCCTTCTTTACCTTGACCGACCTGCAGCCGCGGAACCACGTTCAGGCCAGGACCCGACGGCATCCTCTACTTCCTCTAAGAATGATGTGCTGTTATGAACCGTTGTGCCTCCCAGAGCAACCCGCACACCTGGAGAGCTTGCGTTCACCTGAGCCACCATTTTGGCTTCCTCATATGTAGTACCACCGACCATGAAAATCACAACATCCTGAGGTTTGTCTTTGGTTGAGCCGCCACCCTCCACGAACGGATACGCTTGTTGGTTCAATCTGCCTTTGATCAAGTCCTGCAAGGTCGCCTCCAGCCGTGGGGAGTGTTGTGTGTATACGTTCTCTACGCCTTTCAAGCCCTTTATTCTGTCACGGGCCCCGCCAAAGAAGGATCCTGGCTGGAACAGATCGGGCATTCCGCCGGCGACGTTTGAAGCCTGGAGCGAAGTGTGATATGTTAGAAGTTTGGGGATGAGATTGATGCGATTCCGTGGCACACCACCACTAACACTCAAAAGATCGAGCAGCATGGGTGTAGAGTTTGATGAGTTCTTCGAATACCGTAAAGCATAAATTGCAGTGAGTCGCAGCTTGTTATCGGCGGGTATCCTTGGATCTTGAATGATCCTTTGTAACGATTTAACGTCATTGGAGTGGTTGTCAGTGCAAGCCAAACTTTGCTCCAGCTCACTGCAATCCAGCAGACTCTCCTCTCCAACTCTGCGGCTGAGTTCGCCTACAAGAGTGACATGCTTGGTGACATTGCCAGAGAGTTTCCGGAACTCAGGAAAGTCTTCGATGAATCGCTTCATGTCCGCTATTGAGTCGAGTTTCTGCGAACCCTGCTGCTTGGATGCAAATTGCTCCACGTATTCCTTCGCATTCTGACCCAGATCTCCAAAATTCAAATACATGTTCTTCTTGAAAAACGGGTCCTGGTCTGGCGACAGTGTGATTTCCTACGAACAATAAGAATCGATATGGTGACAAAGCGGACTGGGAATACTTACTTTAAGCTCAGGTCTGATATCTGGAACATCGCGCAGATCCACCCTACCATTGTTGATCCCGAGTAATTCGTGTACCATAGCCTGATATGTCCATTGTGTAAGAAGAGGGGTAACAGGATCATCTCGCCTATCAACAATGAGTAGTATTGGAGGCGTATCCACCTTCCTGAAATCGAAAAGCTGATCTTCCTGCGTTATATGATAGCGCACTTCAGTAGCCAACTTCTTGGCCAACAGACTGTTCTTCTGATACCGAATCAGTGGTTTCTTCTTCAGCGCAAGTAGTAATGCCATAACCCCCTCCGTTGATCTTTGCAGCGAGTCTTGATTCCACGCATCCGGACCTGTGCTCCATAACCTGTGCACTGGAAAGCTGAGATTTAGGGCCATGAGGTCAGGGTTTATGACTTGAAAGTCAGCAAAATATTCCTGAACGGCGCGCACCACCTCGTGGTCGTCTGCCTCGGCAAGCCTTTCCAGCGATGATTTCTTGATGATGTTGCTGAAGTCTGTGTGAAATCAGCTTTGTGCCCTCATCTGTCCTCACTCCAAAAAGCCTCACATATGTGATATTCCCCATACTTCGGCTCCCGTAACTCCTCAATGAGACCTTGTATCGATTCGGGGGACGGCCGTACGAAGCACAAGCATCGAAGATGTCGCATCTTTTCTCGTTTCGCGTTGTCTAATCGGCTAAGCACCAGTATTAGACATGCTCTTAGAGAAGGGATTGGAGGAAATGTACTCGGTCAGGTAGACCTCATGGCTGAGGAGAGCGGATTGTGTCGTCGCTGTTGATACTATTGTGACCTGCATAGTCGTCAGCCATTTATGCCAGAGACTGCACGTCGGGGTACAAACCTACAGTCTCGTTGTCCAACAAGAGTATCTTCATCTTAGCAGCAGAGGTGCCTGCGGCAGCGCTGTCTCCCACCGACACCATCTTAGTGATGTAGCCGGAGACGGCCTGTGCGATATCCATGGCTGCGAATGGGGTGCGAATGGAAACCGAGAGGCTTTTGAATACTGGAGGAATCGAGCAAGATTATTTGAGACTGTCGAGTATTGTCATCATCTTCATACCGAGTAGATAGCTTGACGTAAGGTGTAGTGTACAGCGACTCGCGAAATGTGGCCCGGGCTTGCGCTCACTAGGATCACTACCCCAAACATCTCCAGGTCTATAGCGCACATGTGCTTACATAATATGCCTCCTTAATTTGAGGCTTAAGGTCTGAAAAGGAGCTCTACATCACAATATACTCTCCGAAAAATGTCCGGCATATCTTCAACTCACTATACCAGTCTACGATCCCTCACCGCATACAGATGAATGTGCAGTGTCTCAATGTGGTATCAGTGTACTATGCTTACGTGCATTCTAGACGAAGTGACCTATCGCACGAGACTGCGCACAGCTTACTGTAGAAGGCATCCCGAAATTTCATTCGCAATGACACAGCTTACGCCGACGACATCGCTATAGCTTAGTCGCTATGATTATTTAACTGCTAGGCTGCAACATTTTCAAAGTATCGATAGATAGCGACAGACCACATCCACCACCACCTTTTCTGAGTACTTTGCTACAGCGTGTGCTATCAGACAGCGCCACCACTATAAAACAAAATCCCTTTACTACTTTTTCGTTCTTCCAGCAATCAACTGGTCGCTATTTCTATCTTGGATATTTGTTCGCAATAATGAGTTTGGAGTCTGATCCTGATCCTAAACCAACGCCAACATTACACTGTGTTTTTCTCACTGGTGTGACCGGATTCGTCGGCGGCACTATCCTCTCTCGTCTCCTAAATGCACATCCTAATGTTCACGTCAAAGCTTTGATCCGTAAAGAAAGTGTTGCTCAAGAACTCCAATCGGTCTATCCAAATCTCACACCCATCATTGGTGAACTTTCTTCGCTTTCTCTTCTCGAATCCACGGCAGCGGAGGCCGACTTCGTCATCCACGCTGGAGGTGACAATGTCTCCGCCGTTTGCGCGATGATAGATGGGTTGGCATCCCGTACCACCACTGGCCCGCCTATGCCACGGCTCATCAGTCTAACCGGTCCGCGTAGTCTTATCGACCTCACGAATCCCATCACAGGGAATCTTAGGGCGGATAGCCGTCCCTGGAGCGATATCACAGATGCGCATACAATACTGAACGTTCCTGAGGACAGGATCCACGCTGGTGCTGATCAAGCCATCATCGCTCACAGTACTGCTAAAGGGGTGGGCACAATACTGGTCTCGCCTGGTCAATTGTGGGGTCGGGGTAAGGGTCATCTGAAGAAGGAGAGCAATTCCGCGTTTTATTATGCAACGGTCAAGAACCGTGGACGGGCCTTTATGATCGGAGAGGGCACCGCAACATGGTCATGGACTTCCATTGGTGATCTGGGAGATGCGGTCGTGTTCCTGATGGAACAGGCACTGAAGAGTGGGAGCGAGAATCACGGACAAATAGGAGTGAATCGAGACGGCTACTACTTTGTGCGTACCGGAGACCTGAGTATGATAGAAAGGGCCACAGCTGTCAGTGATCGGTTAGGTCTTGGAAATGTAGAAAGCGTGTCGGTTGATGCCGCAAGGGAAATCCATCCTTTCGGCCCCATCATGTGGGGTTGTGGTGAAAGAACGAGATCTGACAAGCTACTCGAATTGGGTTGGAGGCCGAAAGAGACTGATTGGAAGGCGTTGATGGAAGAAGAAGGGGGAGAGAGGGCATGAGGGTAGCAGTAAAACAGAAATACTGGTGACTACCTCTAATTCACTACATATATTCGACGGGACCACATGTGGTCTGACCTACAAAGAGGGATGACACTCAATAAATCATAGAATCAAGTATAGTCTGCTTTCGCACCTCGTTTTGCTGACAAATTACATGGATGGATCAAGAAGACATTGCTTACAATTGTAGGATCGGAGTGGCAGTCGGAGTGATAACATTTGAATGTATCGAGTGACGGCGACTTTAGGATGACGAACACAAATCCGGTCCGCAGGGGTCCAAAGCTGCAGGTAGTGCACTAGCCGCAGTTTGCAATAGCATACAGCCATCTACGCTCACATTTAAATAGATCGTACATCCCCGTCCCTTCCTGATAATACACAACATCTCAGGCATCAATTCGAACTCATCAATCAACTTCTTGAATCATCACGATGCCCAAAGTTTTCATGTAAGTTGCCCCTCGGTACATTGCGTCATATGTACCTACATGTAAGCAAGCAGCAAATGCATATGCAAACCGCACCGCTTCAAAGTATGCTATATGA
Organism: Periconia digitata; assembly: GCA_948474695.1. Lineage (NCBI taxonomy): Eukaryota > Fungi > Ascomycota > Dothideomycetes > Pleosporales > Periconiaceae > Periconia > Periconia digitata. Next base: position 1,381,475 of record CAOQHR010000004.1, on the reverse strand, counting down.
ATCACGGAACATTTACTAACAATAATACAGCACGGGAGCAACAGGCTACATTGGCGGTGATGCTCTTTACACTATCGCCAACACCTACCCTGACTTGGAATTTACAGCCTTAGTTAGGAACAGCGACAAGGGAGCTAAAGTTGCATCTCAATACCCCAAAATCAAGCTGGTCTACGGCGAGCTCGATAGATTTGATCTTCTCACGACAGAAGCGGCAAAAGCGGACATCGTTCTTCACACAGCAAATGCCGGAAATCTCGAGGCCGTGAACGCTCTGATCGCAGGTCTCGCTCAGAAGAAGACACCCGGTTATCTCATCCACACATCAGGAACTGGTACCCTTGGTACCCCCGACTTCTTGAACAACACTCTTGGCTCCCACTCTGATAAAATGTATGATGACTGGGATGGTATTGGAGAGGTCGCGTCTACGCCCGAGAGTTGGGGGGCTCGTAAAGTCGAGAAAGCCATCCTCACCGCATCCTCAAAGAACCCTGGAAACATTTTCACTGCCATTGTGGCACCTCCGTTGTGAGTAAACATGCATGTTGTTCGAGTTTGGAGCAGGGGCTTACTTCCTCGCGCGTGATAGAATCTATGGCGAAGGCCGTGGTCCCGATAATCAGCGCAGCATCCAAGTTCCGAACATGGTCAAAGCAACGCTTGAACGTGGCAAGGGCTTTTATCTTGGTGAAGGCAAGAACGTTTGGCACGTCGTTCACGTACAGGACCTTAGTGACGTATTTCTCCGGCTTGTAACCTCTGCGCTACAAGCCGGAGGTGGAAAAGCAACTTGGAACGAAACGGGATACTATTTTACCGAAACAGGTGATGTTGTCTGGGGTGAAATAAGCAATGCGATCGCGAAAGCTGCGGTGGAGCGTAATCTCATTGCCAATACGGAGCTTGATAGTTTGACAGGGGATGAGGCGAACGAGATTCTGCCACCATACGGGGCATACATCTGGGGCACAAATTCGAAGGCCAAAGGAATTAGAGCAAGTAGGTTGTTGAACTGGAAGCCTGAGAAGGAAGGTCTCTTTGATACGATCGATGACGCTGTCATTATTGAGGCCAGAGCGTTGGGACTAGCAAAATCACACCAGGAAGTAGCAGCTGGACAGGTTTAGAAGCAGCAAATGCGGCGATGAATAGATTGAATTCACTAATAAAGCTCCCTCTTAACCATTTGAAATGTGCGGCGAGTGGTTGATTATTCCGCCCATATTTCTGTCAAAATACCGGGCGACTCCATCCATAGTTTCCACACTTAGCTTGCAAAGCTTTGTATACGAAGGGCCAGAGCAAGCATCAACCATTCCGCGAAAATGTTCCCAAACGATGGCTTGAACGTGAACGTCCCCCCTCTTTCACAGCCTCACCATCAAATCATGGAACGTGTGCATATGTCGGTTCATCGACTCATCGTATCATCTCAGCACCTCCATCTCCACAAACGACAACCTGCCTTTTCCCTCGCCCGGATGCCCCTTCAGCTCCCATTTGTGATCTGCCTTGCTGTCCATAAGGCTCGGATATACCCAGTTTCTTCGGTCTTCCTTCGCTTTCCAGACATCCAATAACTGTGTTTGCAGTGCTACTTTCTTGGCCCAACCGTTTTCCGTCTCCCCATCCTGGAAAAGCAGGACAGGTGTACGGCAAAAGTTTCTGTCTCTCGAAAGCATCTCATCTGCCGTGCGACGTCGCTGTAGAAGACACGACTCGGCTGTGTCATTCCGATTGCAGCGTTGGCATGATGGAGTTGTGCGGCTGCAAGGCAGATCTTTCATTGCACATTGAAGGCAGCTGAGCACACAGACACGGTTCAACGTAGACGGCACTGTTCGGGTAGTCTCGAGCCTGTCATTGGGTTGTTGAATGTTCTTTCTGGCACTAATGACGGTAGATGTTGGTTGATGTGAGGTTGAGTCCACGTCGTTGATCTCATCATGGCCGTCTTTAAAACTGCTGTTGTCTGTTTCGTCGACGGATGACGCATCGGTTTCTGCGTACTTGTTGTGGCGCGCTGAACCAACTGAATAGATCTCTCGTATAGACTGGGGTGAGTCGAATATGGCGTTCTTGTTTTCCGAGAAAGTGGTATCAGTCGGTGATACCTCAACGAATCGGTTTATGAGCGCCGAATCTCGGGGTGGTGTGACAGGCTGAATTGGGAGTGTGACGAAAGACGGTAAGGCATCTCTCAAACTGACTGTATGCACTCCTTCAGCATGCTCTCCATCTTCAGGATCTCCCAAATGCAACTGATCCAGCCAGTGTGCGATGTTGTTCGCGGTCCCAGCTTGGTCCTCCATTTCTGTATCGCGCATAAGAGAACGCGATGGCCTGTCGTCCGGAAACGATTTCCGTAAATTTGAATGGCTAGAGTTTCCGAGTAAAGAGTATTACATCTGCAACAACGCTCCTGGGTGGTGAAAGTCTGCTGGTAAGTGAGAGTGAACGCCATGAAATGGTCACGCTCCCTCGAGGTGAAGCCGGATTACCAACGTCAAGCCAGGCTGCCCGAGAATGAGTAAAATTGAGATATAAATAGGATAGGTTATTCTTTTGATAGCGTAGCCGATATCTGCCTTCGAAGCTCAGCCGCCGCAACAGTCATCTTGCTGCAATTTGTATGGCGCGAATGTGGTACCGAGAGAACAGGAAATGGTGATGATTACAAACCGCACATAAATTGTTAGGAGGCAAGTTTCAAGCAGCTTCATATTAGACAAACGGGCGCAGAGTAGATTACTCTACATACGACATTTATCGATAGCTGTAGGTAGGTAGCTACCTAGGTACGCATCTCATGAAGCTGTTGAGAGGAGAAACCGACCGAGTTATTTGACTTTACGTACTGATACAACCAAATAATCTCACACTATTATAAATCGAGTTTTATAGCAAATGTCTGCGATACTCTTTTGTGTTGCGAATATACATTGATCTTCACTTGCGTAATACCATGGTTCTGACTGGATCATCTGCCTCACCACTAGAATCACTACATTTACGGATAGCTGCAACTCCTCAACCGATACGGTCTTTCCCAAACCTCTCCTTGGCGACGACAATTCGAGGCGAAGGAAAGACAAACACTGATTCAAGGAATAAAAGAGCACCAAGAGAGACACGATGGAGACGTTGCAAGTGGCACACTAGAGCGTTCGTTTTGGGACTAGTGGATATCTTAATCTAGTCCTCATCACACCTCCGGCCATCCTCATCGCGTCTCACAGCACCCAACACCATCGCATTCTTCCCTATCAGTATCGTCCTTCGAACATAACAGTGAGCTGCGTGGTCAGAAAACCTAACTTCACTACAGTAGAATCGTTGCAGCTAGCAGCCCGTCTGGTTCACCCCTCCTCTATCAATCAACGTAATGACGACGATTCGAATCATTTTAATAAACTGCACCGACGACTGTGAATAGATACGAGTTTCAATGATTCCAGTGCGAGCGGCAGAACGTAGCTGGTAAAGCCACGGCGATTGGTGCTGGTTACCTGACCGACATCGCAACATCGAGTCACGCACACTGGTCAGTTTCCGCGGTTTTACCCAGCGTCGATGAGATCCCAACAGGACCCCAAGATTTGTGTCCACGTGTCTCCAGCATCAAGTGCCATCGCGTCACTTCTTACGCTCTGATATCTGGTATTTTTCGGTAGAAAGAGCTGGATGTACTTGCTTCACGCAACTGCTTCACCGAGGACGTGTCCTGAGGATAGCAACGGCCTAAGACTCGCGCTCCGGACACTTTTCAACACGCAGATCTGATACCCCCACAACACAGAGACCGTTCTCATTAATCTGCCTCAAGGAGTCGGCATCACTTCGAAGCGAAGTGTTGACAGCCATCTTGTGGAAACAGCGAGATACGGGAGATATGTAATGAGCTAATGTTTACGGGGCGATTATGCATGTGCCTGGGGGCGTCGCCAGTCAGCCGGTGAGCGATTGCAGGTGCAGTCAATAGCAGATATAACCGTGAAACACTTATGAAGAGCGCGGTTGGTCAGTGGAATCCCACGCACTCTCAGGACGTCATTGCATCCTGAAAGCAAAAGATATTTGCGCGTGGACGAATTTGCCGTTCGGATGACTGCAGAAAGGGACAGCGGTGAAAGCATTACTTGGCGTACATCCGCGTTGGTCGCGTTGCGATGGTCATGAAATGCTGGCTGGGGACATATATTTTGAGTAGATACATAGGTATATGCCATTGAGATATCACGTATATTGTCGCGGTACGTGAAGTGTAGGAATCTATGACCTGGCTTTCTCATTTGCGCCTGAAAATAAACGACTGTTCCCTGCAGCAATTGGCTTACCGCGTCGGCACCCTACTAGCCCAGCAATTGTTTAAAGTAGTTTGTGCTAGCGAGATAGGGATTACCTCATGCCCGGCGGACGTGCAACCACGATCAACTTTACGCGGCAGGCTCGACCACTTGACAACCTGCCACCACAACACACCACCATGTCTGACTCCGACTCTGCACTCTCCTCACCACCCGCGACGGACGACGAAATGCCCGTCGCGATGCCTCCCGCAAAGGCCAAAAAGCCCATGCCTCAATCCCAGAGCAAGAAATCCAAGAAGAACGGCACTATCCTGTCCTTCCTTGAGAAACGGGCTCCCTCGCCGCCGCGCAAGAAACGCGACCCGTCGCCACCACACGAGCCTGCGTTTGAAGACAACTTTGACATACCGGTAGGTGTTTGTCGCGTCTGTCACGTCGCGCCGCGCTGCCATCGCGTTTCTATAATCACCGCTGCTCGTCGTCGCTTCCTGCTGATATTTTGTTACTACAGTTCATTGTCATGTTTAGGTCGCGATTCTCCGATGCCTTTCCTGCAAAATGCCCTCATCTGGGCCCCCAGGACCTCGAACGTGGCGTTACCGAAGACATTCCGTCGTCCCAAATCGAGAGCCTGCTTTGCGCCCTCCTCGGCTTAGTGCTGAATCGCAAGAAACCTGTAGAGTCCGTCCGCCCTTCGCCTCTTGCCTCGTCCTAGCACTAGAGTCGCCTCATCACAGAGAGCATGCTGTTGGAAACACAAGCTGATTTGGTTCCCGTTTACAGGAAAGGTCATTATGGCCGCGCGCTGGAAGAAGCTGTACAGACTCAAAAATCACAATGGCCAGCGTCATGGAATTCTACAAACCCATTGCATGGGGGTCGCTCGTTCAATACAATGACCGCTACTGAGCGTGTAAGTGCTACCCAATTCTACTTGGAAGCATTCCAACTACTGACTTGCTCGTAGCTTGCCTTGCTCAAGACCCTCATCCTATGGAGCCTTAACCAATCCGAAGTAATCTCTACTATGATCAAGGAAGGTTACAAGTCGCGATCGACAAAGGACAAGGCCGATGCAAACATCCCGCTTTCCGTGCAGCCATGGGGTCGCGACGGCGACAAGCGACAATTCTGGCTTATTGAAGGGCAGGATGATACAGCGTTTCGAATCTATAGGGAGAGCGATCGAAAAAAGAAGAAGATCACATGGTGGAGCGTTGCAGGTTCTATTGAAGAGCTGCGCACTCTGGCCGACAAGCTGGTGGAGGAAGACGGCACCCGCGACGCGAAATCGCTGAGCGAACGTATGCTCCACGCAATTCCTCGTTTCGAGGCTACAGAAGAGGTAACGTACATTGAGTCCATGTTCTTCAGCTCATGTTGCTAACAGCGCCGCAGAAGCGTAAGCGTCGCGAGTACCGTAATGCTCGCAAAGCAGCTTTTACTCGACCCGAGCCCGGTTACTCCCTTTACGAAGGTCGCACCCGCGGCAAGCGCATGCGCTACAATTTTTCCGATGAAGAGGTTGATGTAGACTCCGATGCACTATCTGTTCGGCGATCTACGCGCAATTCTGGTCGCGAAACACCTGCTGCTCCTGCCGCTGCGACTGTTACCGCTAGTGGCCGCCAGGTCCGTTCTCGCGCAACCGGTGCCTACGGCGAATCTCTGGTCAGCGGCCAAACAACGGAACGTGCCTCTCCCGCCACAGGAGATTACGCTCGATCTGATGTCTCAGAAGAACCACGAAATTCTCACGGCCGATCCACCCGTGCTGCTGCCACCAAGGCTGCCGATGGTTTTACAAAAAAGCGCAAACATTCCGAAAAGTACGACGATGAAGACGAGATGGATGACGATGAAGACGATGCGACATCTTGGGACGGAGGCGATGAAGACGAAGAGGCTGATAGAATGGAACTCGATGATGAGGATCAGTCTGATGACGACGCATCTGATGAGGAGCAAGAGCCCAAGAGCCTTCTCGTAAGTTTGAAGTACACCAAGCAGACCTTCAATTCGTCTGAAGATGCTCCTATACCAACAGAAGAGCAACCGACCAACGCGGAGCTACCCAAAAGCCCACCGCCTGTGGTGGCTGGCGATGCTGTCCCTGTACAGCCTGTCGACCCTAGCGAACAACCCCAGCCCGCGAAAGACATCGCCTCGAACGGAATCTCAATTCCGATCGTCGCAGATAAACCTATTACGGCAGAACAAGTACCTTCAAAAGTGGAATTGCCGCTCGGAGCGCCGACCCCACCATATACTGCACAGGAAGAGTCCAAGCCAGTGACCCAATACCCTGCCGCCATTCCTAACGGTGAAACTGCGCCCACACATCACGCATTAGACGCAAATCTGCCAACTACAAAGTCTGTCACGGGCTAGTAGTAGTAGAGCTAGATCATAAGAGCGACCGACAGGATTCGGATTTTTAGAATAGCAATACCGTCCACCCGGCTGTTGTTCTTTACAAGAAAATACGGTAAGCATAATTCCCCACTTGCCACACTCTTCCTATGTTTGCATTCCTGCATGTTGCCTAAAGGGGTGGGATACGGTTCTTCGGGGAAAGGCGTTTTTCAGACCATGCCATAGGAAGAAATGGCGTGATCATGGGCTAGGGAAAGGAGATTCCCTTGTTGGTGTCGGTGTTTATCGCTCTTCAGCATGCTTTGACATGATTCAAAGCCAGATGGGTCGACTGGGAATAAGACGGGTGTTTTCTTTCTTCTGAAAATGGGATCCATGCGTCTTACTGTACATTACTAGATAATGAGATTTGAAAGTCTTTCTGACCCTGCCTTTTCTCTCTAACTTTGGATGTATCTTTCCTTCTCTACGTGGCCGAACTTTTTGGAAAGACCTTCCATCTTCTTTTGTTTCGTAGCAAGCAGTCCATATCCGAGATTCTCATCTCCGAGGACCGCGGTTTGCCATTCCTCTATCTCCCTCCCAAGCGCCTCCGAACCTATTTGCGGACCTGCTTGGTCCTCTCCCATCATGCATGTCACTTCTGTGTTCCCTCCGCCAACGCATACCACTTGTATCATCGCGGTCTCGACTAGGGCTTCGTTCTCCAGCTCTGATCTCCGCTTCCCTTAGTTTTGCACCTTCCGCTTCTATCTGAGCCTCCAGGGACATTGCGGGCAGAAACGACGATGGTCGATTCCGCGCTGCAACTCCGGAAGCAGTTGTGTCAGAAGGCTCTGGCAATACAGAGGCTTCCTGCGGTGGCGACGTAACGTCGATACCCTCATCTGCCTCGTCGTCTTGGTCTTCATCTTCCTCCTGTACTCCTCTCGTGTTCTTCTTGCGTGGCCAAAGCGAGGGAAGTACGATTTGTTGGAATCGTGGTTCTACGGCACGTTCGTCGAACCAGGCGTGGATACGTGACTCGATGAGCTGTGCAATCTTCGGAACATCTTGTAATCGAGAGCGAGAGCCGACTAGAGACCGGACGGAGAGGTCGAGGCGGTAGTCGTCGAGGAATGTGAAGGCTAGAGTGGTTGGGCGGCGTGGAGGGCCACTAGACGATGACGGGCGAGGTTTGTCCGATGGCGAGGCAGAGGGGGACTGCGAGGGCGTCGGAGTAGACGTTGACGGGGGTGTAGATGAGGGGATGAATGATAGAGCGAGGGTTCCGGAGAAACGCACCACGCTTACAGCAAGTGCGACTGGGAGGACAGCGACGAGTGGTTTGGGATAGTTGAGGTTCAGCGTTGTTTCGATCCCTAATGTGATGACATCGCTCAAGTCAACATCCATGCGCGCTTGCAATCGACCTTCTTCCTGTCCTGCAATACCGGCGCTTCCTCCTAGAAATCCGTCTTCCGCAGGCATCACTCGGCAGTTACTGAAGATGGGGAATTCATCTCCCAATGCTATCTCTGTGACTTTGATCTCGCCGATCCAGTCAGGCTTGCTCCCAGAATTGAGGAGTTCGTTTAATGAAGTCAAGACAGCACCATCGTGTCGAGCATCGGCGCGCAACTGTGCTATCGTTTGTGCGATCAGCACATTGAACCAGTCCAAACTCTCCGGCTGGTGCCCTTTGACATTGTAATACGTCTTCGCTAGGATAGTGGCTATGCTAGGACCTCCCGTATTCGCCGGATTTCTAATTACATTTATCGAGCTCTTGGTGTTCAAGGGGTTGGTGTTGGTACTGTTAGACCGCGTCCGCTGGTGTAATTGTTGTAGAGAGTTTTGATGGGCGAGAGTGCGGGCGCGGCGGAGAGACGAGAGATGTAACGCACGATCGTCGGCACTGGGAGGTTCTCCAAAAATGAAGAATTTTATGAAGAAGAAAATCAGGAGAGCAATAGAGAGTTGACCAAGGAGAAAGCCCTGCGTGAAGGATAAACTATGGCACTGTCAATAAGAGAATCCATGGTGGGGTAAGAGAACTGCGTACGATGACACTTGGGAAGCAGGTTGAGGCAGCGATGTTACCACCGCTTGCTGTGCCATATTAACTGGTTCTGGAGACTGTTTCAATCGTCCATGGTGTGTATAATTCCGTGGTCGGTATGTCGAATTGCTGTTGTTGCAGTATGAGCGAAGCCAAGACCAACGCAGGGGTTGACGAAGCAGGTGGAGCCGATATCGATAAGAATGTTCCTAGGAAACCCTCGAACAATCATTTCAGTGTTGTTTGTTCAAATGCACCTGCTTTCTACACCAATCTGAAAGGATTGAACCCCCCAATTTCCTCCCTATCCAGCTGCTACGCATTCCTTCCCTAGAGGTTCGCCCGTCATCGGCGGCAATATGATGACTCGACGTGATCCAGCAGCAGCAGTCCTACGGGGTATCAGGTTTAGATATCGTGTGCAGGCCTACTTGATACTAGGCCATCATTTCTTTCTCCCGTCGCCACTATTACTGGACATTTTTATCATACTGTTCATTCTGGTCAGCAAATCCATGAACAGGCAGTATGCTATCCCCAGTCAACTGTCTTCTCGTGGAATCCAGGTTCTGATGGAACATCGAATACCTTTCGGCGCTTGAACAATTCACCAACAGCGGGTATTCTCGAGGTCCTGATACCAGTATTTCCTCTCCAAAAACAATTTGGAGGTGATTTGGAGGATCGACTTTATCCAAAAACACAGTATATTGTCTCGGCCATTTACGAAGCGTTCTCTGCTGTCCTTGGGAACGCGGCGAAATCCGCAGCTCCGATTGGCTCCCCACATCCCCACCTTCAGAAACCACATGCGGATTATACTGGCAGCTTCAACGAGCGCATTGCGCCAGCATCCCTCATCCATCTTCATGGACTTCGATACCGCGAGCCAAAGCCTGTCGCCTGCTGCTGCTTCGCATCAACCCACTCTCAAGCTGCCAGCGACCTGCGATCCCCCATCCGAGCACAACCCACCCAAGCAGGCGTCATGGATAGTGGGTCCAGCCATTCGGCCATTCAAAGGTAGCGCAAATGCTTATGCTACGAGTCTTTAGATATTTGGAGCCACTGGACATATGGGACGGTCGCTCGTGCGAGCTGTGTTATCGCATGGTGATCAGTGTACGGCAGTAGGATGGTCGCAGGAAAACACCATGGAGCAGCTGGGCAGATGGCATGACGGGAATTGTCTAGGCTTGCTGTGCGATGTCAGGGTGAGGGAAACAGTAGACCATGTAATGAGAAGAAGTGTCGAGCATTGGGGACGTGTAGATATCATTGCAAAGTGAGCCACCTCCCTTTCATCCCGTCGCTCACAAGAACCCAACCATTAACAATTGAACCACCAACAGCTGCACAGGCTACGGTATCACACCCACCACCCACCTCCCTCCCTTCATGCGCCCGAAATTTGACAGGATACTGAAACCATAACCCTCCTCCCTTAGGCGTAATAGGCGCATGTGAAGACCAAGACGACTACGACCTCCGCAACCAATTCAACACAAACTTCATGGGCACCCTGCACATCCTACAACTCTCGCTCCCCTACTTCCGCGAACAAAACCACGGCCGCTACCTCATCTTCTCCTCCACGGCCGGCGCCCTGGGCGTCCCCGGTCTGGGCCCTTACTGCGCTACCAAATACGCAGTCGAGGGCCTCATCGAATCCATGCTCTACGAAATTGACATCTTCAACATAAAAGCCACGTTGGTCGAACCAGGTCATGTCCGCCTCGACGAGCCAGACGACCAGGCCATCCTCAGCGCCGCGGCGTCCATATCCGCGAACTTATCTGCTGCGGGTGGACCTGCTGCTGCTGCTACCACCGCCGCCGCCGCCGCAGCAGCGGCAGGAGGAGGAGGAGCAGGGACGAGCGGTGCGCCTATACCGCGACGGTACGGACATTTCTTCGTCAAGCCCACGCCTAGCGAGCCGTATTCTACGCCCACGAGTCCCGCCGGCCACGCGAAGCGCATGATTCAGTGGTTGAATGATCGCCAGCCTGTCAGTGCGGTTAAGAGCGCTGAGTTGGTGTGGCAGCTGGGGCATTGTAGGTATCCGCCTCTGCGGCTGCTGCTAGGGAGCTATGCCGTCGAGAGTATACGGGATCGGCTGAGGAGTGTTATTGAAGAGGTATGCATATATTCTCTTTTGTTTGTCTCTTCGAGTCATGCTCCTGTATTCATTCCCCACCCCCCGCCCCCCTCCCATTTTTTTTTGCGCTGTGAGCGCGGGATGGTGGGGATGTTCTGTTATAATGAGTTTATGCTAATTCATGTGTGTGTTTGTATAGATTGAAGATTGGAAACATCTCTCTTTCCCAGCGTCCATGCCTCCCGAGGACGAAACGATGGGTGAGGCCGTGGTCAAAGAGGAGCAAGAAGACCAGGAGGATCAAGATAATGACTGATTGAATGCAATCAACAAGAAACTCCCTCTCTCCCCTTCCTCCTCCCGAATGTTAGTTCTGTGTGAGGATTTTGCGTGACTTTAAGATCCGATGTGACCAGGCGAATTCGGAAATCACGGTCCTTGCTACTGCTGTTATTCGTATACTTGATTCATGCTTGTTCTTTCTCATCACATCTTTTTCTGTTTTCCTCCCTTTTTTCGTTGTTTCCCACGGAGATCGGAGAGGGAAAAGGAGAGGGAAAAAAGCGATCACATATACAAATAACAACGCATCCAGGACATGAAAAGACATCAACGAACTCACACATTAATAACCCCTTTTTCTTATTTAAAAAGAACCATATTTCCCCCCATCACCCCCGTATGTCCCTCAAGGCCGAGTAAAAAGATAGAAAGAAAGAAGACAAGGATTAGAAAGCGGGAATCGGTGAATCAGGGAATCGAATTACCACATAAAACCAGGCCTCGCGGCCAAAAAACGATATAGAGCGTAAACTAAGTACATACATGAGTGAGTAAGCCGAGTTCTAATCTAACCACCATGCCTGAAAGAGAAAGAGAAACAAAAAAGCAGAGACGACATAGTCATTCCCTCTCCAACATAACATTGAATCTTCTCTTCTTCCACCTCCTCTTTCCGTAGCTAGAATCCGTCCTCCACGCGAAGGGAGAGGGGGGACAACAGAGCAAGGTGATTATATATATATAAAAGAAAAAAACAAGGACAGCCCTCTCTTTCCCAGTGTTGACGCCGGACGACCGCTGCTAAATAAGACGGGAACAGGGGAAAAAAAAGAAAGAAAAAAATGGAAAACGGAGGTATCAACAATGGTTTGGATATTACAGAGACAGATGCATGAGAAAGGGGATGGGAAGCGGATGTTCTTTTATATATCTACGCTTGGGCTCCCAGTGCGAGGGGGGACGAAGGATTGACCTGGAGAGTAGGGGTGAAGGGATAAGGGAGCTGGCCAATTTGCTGTGATTGCTGCTGTTGTTGCTGTTTCTGTGCCGCAGGGTCTGGTTGGGACTCTTCTTCGTTTGTGTTGGGGCGTGTGGTTCCTGTGACGGGGCCGAGGTGGGGATCTGGGATTTGTATGTCGAGCTGTTTCGTAGTTAGTTTTCCGCTTCTTCTTTGAAAGTAGGGATATATAAAAAGAAGAGAGAGGGAGATGTAGCACATACAGTCAAATAGCCAGTCCGCCTGAGCGGGATAATCCTCACGCCTTCCTGCTCGCCCGTCTCTTTATTCCATGCCTCAAGCCACGCCTCCAGCTCCGCAAGCTTCCTCTTGATATTCGTCAACCCGGCATCGTCCCACAGCCAAAACGTAGCGACGCCCATCAGCGAATCCATCCACGCCTTGAAACTAAACGGATCGAAAGCATCCACCAGTGTATTGTTGATTTTCTGGACAATGGTGCGGAATTGGTCTTCGGTGATGATGGGGTCGAGGATCTCGGGGTACATGTTTGTGAAGGTGGGCGCCAGGTCGCCCTTGAGCATCCAGTCTCGTTTTACGCGGATGATGCGCGTGTTTTCGTAGAGCTCCGTGTCAAGTGGTACGTGGGGGTTCGGGTGCGGGTAGCAAGGGTGCGAGGGCCCCCAGGTGAACTCGGACTCGTCGTCGTCGCCATCGCCATCGTGGGCAGCTTCGCCGGAATGCAGAGAGTTCGGGCGGGAGGGGAGAGAGACACGGGTGAGGGAGGGACGCAGGGACAGGCCGACTTCCGGGTCGTTGGAGCGGCGGGCTGCGGGTTCGTCTGCAGCGGCGTGTTCCACGGCCATTGGGCTGTGCGGGTGTGACGGTGGATGCAGGCTCCTACGATCACGCGGAAGAGCGATGCTCGTGCGACCGGATGGGGTGTCGCCGGTGGAGCGTTCGACAAACAGGGACGACGGGGCTGGGCTCTGGCTTGTGTGGTGCAGAGGCGGCAGATTCAATAGCGGATACTCGTCGCGGGTGTCTGGACGTTGCACGGGAACGACGTTGGGGGTGTAGGCGTCGCGGGTGAGGGTGGTGTCGAGGTGCGGCGGCGGTGGGTGGTGTTGGACGGCGAGGGTGCGCGGGGACGAGTTGACGGGGTTCCAGAGTCGCGAAGCTTTGGGGCGGGGCGGGGAGTTGTTGTAGAGGGCAAACGGGTTGAAGTTGAAGAGGCGATTCGTTATGGACCAGCGGGCGGGCAATTCGGTGGATTGCTGGGACAGCGCCAGGTCGGTTGGTGGGACGGGGGAAGGAATGTGAGGTGGTGGGTGGTTGGTGAGGCAAAGGGGGGAATGTCGGCGCAAGCTGCTGCTTCGGGATGGGTGGGCACAGACGACATGGAGCAGCAGAGCAAAGCTATCTAAGTATCAACGTATGTGTCGGTGGACAGACGGACGGGCAGCGAGTCGACAGCGGGCCGGTTAGTCTCTAATGGTGAACAGAGCAGAAAAAGCAAGCGGAGAAGAAGAGTCCCAGCAGAAAAAGAGAAGAAGAAGAGAAAAAAAGGAAACGGGAATAATGAACAGACTCTACGTCAGCAGGAAGAGGAATGTTGGGTGTTGTGAAAATATGTGCAACCTGCTAGGTAGCGAAGCGTGCCGCATCAGACACAAGTCGTCGTTAGTCGATGCATTGCCCAACTTATACCTGGGGCCTACGCAGTCAATGCCACCGTCATGCCGGCTTGTTTTTCTTGCGCAGCAGGCCATTTGCCTTTCCGCTCGCCTTGGTCGTCGCCCTCCGCCAAACCCTGGTTGGTGGTGGTTGATCTCGACTCGTCCAGAAGAAAACCCATAGTCACCCCTGCGTCTGCCCTCCCGCCTCGTGCCTGACTTGCATAGTGTTCCAAAGTTGGCAAGATATATGACAAACCTCTGCCTTCGCGGGCGCCCGTTTTTGCCCACATGGTCAATACACGGTGGTTTCAAGCAAGCCCCCAACATCCACGCCTGGCACCCACCAACAGCCAAAGCAAAGATAAGAATGGAGAAATAAAACTCCGTCCGTCCAAAAAAGAAAGAGAATCCTTCAGTTCGCCGACCCAATTTGAGTTGAACGGGGAATTGGGGGGAGGAGAAAAAAAAATAGACAGAATAAACGAGACAGCCTCATTCATTCATCCAATTCTCGCTTAGGCCGGGCGCCGGGGGCGCGGCAAAGCAGCAGCCCGCCTGGATCCCATCCCAGCATCCATCTACTCGGAAGAGCCCCCGGCCGCCTCCACCTCCCTTCCCATTCCTTCGTCCACCTTTGTCTGAGGCCAAAATCCATCCTCCTCCATGCCAATTAACTCTACCGCGCTCATCATTCATGCGAACCTGCAAGTCCCAATCCCAACGCAATCCAATCCAATCCTTCCTTCTTTCGTCCTCCTCCCCCCTTGATCCCCATGCCTCTCCCTTAGACTACGTTGGAACTAACCATACCGCCGTTGAAACCCATGACAAAGCCTCGGCATCCGACATCTTTTTTTCCAGCCCTCCGACATCTTTATCCCCTCTCTATGTCTTTCTCGTACCCAGCACGCTCCAACGAAAAGAAGAAACCAAGAAAAAAGTCCCACTAAATCTCCTTTCCTGGCTTGGTCTACCTGCGAATTGATTAGGGCGGAGCCAGCTAGTCAGTTCACACACACACTTTCTCTCCAAAACAAAACGGTCCCTCGGCCTTGCTCTTGATGCCTGTTACAAGTCTGTCTAGCTGTCTGTGTGTCGTCGGGGGCTGACCTTGTTGTCGTCATCGATGGCGTCTTTCGGCCTGCAGATTGGAATTTGGGATTTGGGATTTAGTATTGGTATTGGTATTGACGCAGAAAGGAAAGGGGTGTTTGTTTGAAGGATCATAGGTATTGAGTAATACGGTATACAGTCCCGCGTAACACACGTATTTTAGACGCCCGTGTTTCTTTCTTTATACGAGCCCGCCAAAGGACGAGGGATTGGCTGGTTTCTGTTGCGCGTCGTTGGTATACAACGCTCTCTCCTCCTTTTACAAAATCCAGGCGAGAGTGATATCTGCCAATGTTGATGGGAACAAGATTCTACAACACTTGCATTCGTCCCCCTCCCCCCTTTTCCAGGATCGAAGAGTATCCAACGCTGGCCGCATGGATGCATGATCTGAGCACGATAACAATTCCGCCGCTGAAACGCTGCGCTGGGTAGATACAGTAGAGTTGGTCCCGGGATGACCGTTGGAAGAAGGTATGATTGAATAATTATTGCTCTTATTATATCGTCCAGGATCCTATTAACTAGGACGAGCTCTTTCTCCCCAAAAGAAGAAGAGAGAAAGAAGAAGAAAACTAAGGTATAGTGCTTGCAAAAGAAGTAAAACATAAAACGTGTGCTAGAATAAAGCTGGATGCCCGAGGTGAAGGAATAAGGTAATTTCTCCCGAGGAATTTCTCCCTTGGCATGTTCTCTTTTCTCTTCTCTTCTCTTCTTTGGTGATGATGATGTTGTTTGTTGATGATGACGTAGATTTCCAATTCCTGCCCATTTTTGATGTGTGTAATCCTCCCATATGCGATGCGTGAGCGTAGTCTCTGTGACGATATGCTGTCCAATCCCGAACCAAAGCCATACCCCCCATCCATTCCTAAACCGTGCCCGTATTCTTGAAAGGGTAGAATGTCGTCCCAAGTTGTAATGAAATGAAATAAAGAAAAGAAAAAACGGGTCCTTACACAACGACCCCTTTCAACAGCCTAGAGATGCGCTAGCGATGCTCATTCCAGAAATCTAGCTGCCTGGCTGAAAAGGAGGGAAGAGGCCATATGCTGCCCAACGTAACCACCAGCGTGACCTATGTATTCGGCCCTACTCCCATGCGCATACGCTTTCCCCCTTTTCTTCTTCTTCTTGATTGCAACCACATATATCTATTGCTGTAGTGGTGTGTTTAAACGCGCTTGCTCGCAGAAGACTGCATGCGCCTCATCGCCTCTCGGTGCGCATCCAACATCTCGTTGCTGCGCATCATGTTGTGCATCATCGACTCGCGTTGCTGCGCCGCAGCAGCTTGTTGCTGCTTCTCCATTTCCTTCTGACGTTTGGCATGGAGGAGTGCTGCACGTCGTTGCTCGTCACTGCTGCCGTTCCCTGCGCCTGACGCTGCTTGATGATGGGGATGGGATTGCTGGCTTTCTTGTCGAATCGACTCCCGCCAACCGGCAAGTAGACTTTCGCGTTTCTGGTCGCTGGCTGAATTCCTGTTGCGCTGCGGTGGGTGAGAATCGAAGCCCGTTACCTGCATTTGCGTAGCAGGGATACGGCTGCTCCTCTGCCATTTTTGGGCTGCAGAAGGCGGTTTCTGGTGGTGTTTGAGTGCGCGTTTGCGCTCGGCAAGCGTCATGTCTTCTTCGTTGACAGGGGCATTGTTGGGGGATCCGGATAGTGGTATGAAAGATTGAGAAGACACTCGGTTCTTCATGAGGGCTTCGCGCTGGCCCATGAGTGTGTTGGAGGGTAGAGGTGAGATAGGAGCAGCCGGTACTGAAGTGCTCGTTGGTTCAACAAGTGGTTCCAGATGTGACGAAGAGTTGCGTGAAGGCCGAATGAAGATCTGCGATCCAGACCTAGACATGCCTCCGGCAGGAAGTATACCAGAGGATCTGAATACAGACGCAGGCTTTGCTTGCGAATATTGCGAAGCATTCGAGTTGGAGCGAATAAACACGTTGGGATGTGGCACTGCTTCCGCGCTTGACATTCCATTCGAATTTCTTTTCTTGACTGCTAGCGGCCGAGCCAGTTCTTCACTAACGGGAGCGGGACGTTCGTGATCCATGTGGATGCCAGGCGATATGGGCTCCTCGATCTCTTCAATCTCTGGCTTCTCAGCCGCCTCGAGGTGTTTTGACCACTCGTTTACTCTAAAGGTGTGTGCAACTTTAGAAAATTCCGTGGGGAGAAGGTTGTCGAAACTGCCTGTTGCTGAATCGATTTGCTCACCGCGTACGCTCGCGGGCGCTGTGGCGGAATCGTGATCATTCTCGTTCTTATCTTGCTGGGAGGCAGCATCTGTACGCTTCGATCGTTGTTCGTTGCTCTTTGGATCAGTACTGACTGTCAAGGACCGGGGTGACGATGTCATATTTGAGGATAAAACTTTCTTCGTAGAGTTGTCACTGTTACCTGGTGTTGGCCCTTCGGGTTGATCCGAAGAAGCGACGTTTTGAGACACCGCATGTGCATCTTCACCTTCGTCCAAGAATTCGTTCGGGACTGGTGAAGCAGGGGGTGACAACTCTCTCACAGAGAGATCCTCGTCCAGAGTAGCAGCTACTGAAGAAGCTCTGTCGGATTGGGCCTGGAAATCGCACACTGCTTCTTCTGACTCAAATCGATTTGATGCCACCCTGGTTGTTGAGTGTTGTTTCATTTCTGACATATCTGAGATGCGTTTCGAGACCGACATTCGATTTGGTGGGCCGTCATCCTCTATGTCTGGCACCGCGGAAATTGATGCATTGTCGGATGTCTGTGATTTTGCGTCATCATTCTGTGGAACTTTGAAAGGTAGTGGGACCACGAATGGAGGTGGCGGCGCAGAAGGTCGTAAAGAATCCGTCATAGACAAGTTTCGAGATAGCTGACCAGGTCCGCTAGGGTCAGGGGGCGTATGTTCACTCCCGGTATTGCTGACTTCTTCGCTGCTCCGATGAACTGGGTCAGGCGTTTGAGTGAGAGGGTTACCGGTGGCATCGATCTGGTCGATAACGTCGTCTTGAACTACAGTCACAGTGACCGGAGCCCCTTTATCCAGAGGCTGTTCCGTTTTATCATCTGGGGATGCTTGGACTTCTACGTTCTTGACTGCCAGGCTTTTCTCATCCCTCACGCTATCCTCGGAGCCAGAATCTTGCGAGTTTTTATGATCATAAGTCGCTTCCCATTGTGCTCGTTCTTCCTGGAACTTGTCTTCGATTTTGCGCCCGCGCTCCTCCTCTTCCAACTCTTGGTCGCGAGCGCGTTCAAGACGCTGCGTGGTGCTTTTCGCTCGATGTTCTTTAACGAGCTTCCACACTCGAAGCTGAGATATGATGCCGAATATGGCAAATATCACCACACCAGCGAGCTCGGCTTTGAGTCCCCGTGTCATCGGATATGTGTCAGTGTACAAGGGAAATATATCCGGGTTCAAGTTCCAGAGGTAGATCCAGAACTCCTTGAGACCAGCGCGGCTGAAGCAGTCGATTCCGAGCATAACGATAGTCGCGCCGGAAAATGAAGTGCAGGCAATTAAACCATACTCTCTTGTATAACGGCTCCAAGACAATCCATACCCTGCGACACTCATGCAGCCGATCAGTATGACCCGCCCTGCAGTCGACTCTATCAAACTACCTTCTTTCAATGTAAGTAGCCACATGCTAAGACAGAAACCGCCTAGCAGACATCCAAGACCTTCTGTGATGTCTGCGAAGACCAGTGACAGGGCTCCAAACATAAGTCCAGACACGCAGGCCGCAACGAAGAAGGCCCCCTGTACCGCATTCGAGACTGGAGGGCTCATGAGATATACTATAAGGACGGTGACAGCTAAGCTGGTCAAATACGCCGCGGATGTGAAAACGTATAGCCTGAGGATGTAAGTGATTTGTCAAGAGGAAACGCAAACGAAGCCAACGGACCATTTATTCTTGATACCAATAACTGTGTATACAGCACCGGATAAGATGAATATCACACCGGCCAAGCCCAATGCTGGGGTAATCTTTGGTTGGATTGGGAGCTCAGTTGATGAACGAGTCTCTGCTTCAATTCCTTGTCAGGGCATCATCCCTCATCATGAGATATTCGAAACTTACCAGTTGAACTCGAAGCTGTCGCTGAAGGCGCATTTACGGTTGTTGAGACCATGACGCTGGTTGGGGCTGAAGTTGCAGAAGCATCGGATCCTTTTTCCTTGGGCTTCGATGGCGACGGGGTTCGTGATGTCGACGAGTCTTCTCGAATGGTAGTGGAAGTGGCTTCAATCGATTCCGATGCGGTATTAGCAGGTCTGCTGGTGGTGTCATCCTGTCGACGGTCCAGTTGCAACTGCGGAGCAGCTGCAGCACTGTAGAGACAGAGGGCAAGTGCGCAGAATAGGACAATTAGTCGATTATATTGCATGGTGGTGACTATCCCAGGGAGTCTTCAATGCAAAGGAAAGCGACCGGCCATAGGATGAGTATTAAGGACGTTATTAGCTTCCAATTTGCGTGTTATATGATGTACGACGAATGTGGGAGAGAATGAGTGACTGTCGACAAAGCAGGGAAGTTGAATAAAGAGGCAGGCAAACAGCCAAACAGAAATACAGCAACAAAATTAGTAATGGTAGAATGGTAAAAGAAAAGTTGTTGGGACAGCGACCCGTCGGTGAAGAACGAGAGGACTGGAGAGAAATGCAAGAGCCAAGGGCGGCATAGCATCAGGAATATCTGACAGCTCCACCCGTAGCATGATGATCGAAGGCTGCGATCATGCAAGAAGCATGGACCAGACGTGGTTCACACTTCACAAGCGACCACATCCCGGGTGTCTTATGAACTCGAAGGTATAGGGGCGTCAAGTAGTCCTCTTTCGGACTGGACCTTTACTCTGTGCAGTATCCTTCGAAACCCGGGAGATTGCACCAAGCCACCATATCTCACGTTTCTGCGCCGAATGGGATAAAAAGTGCCGACTCTGCCTAATTAGGAGGAGATGGAAATGCAACTTTTACTGGAGCTCCATTCGCGCCGAGTCAGAAGGGACGAAAAACACGATGGATCGGGGCAGGTCCTCGGGCGATGCGCTGCGCTCCGAATGGGCACATGCAGCTTCCACTCCATGGCAACTGCCGGGTGCTGTGGAATTGGCAGAGACGAATGGGACTCGGGATTGCGTGGATGTGGTGTTTCTCTCGGAACAGTGTGCATAAGGAGCTGAAGCTGGCGAGTTCAGATTGGAGGTGCATGAAACGGACGCGTCGAGGTTGGGTACGCGCTCGCTGCCAATCAGCACGGCAAGCGACCCACCCTACTTTGCATCCGGCCCGGGCGTGGGCGCTAGCCAGGGGGGATGCTCGTGGTTCTAAGATTGGAAGCCCTGCATTGAGAGGCACCCTTGAAGGCCATTGCAGCATGTTGATTTTGGCATGCTGTAACACTCCAGCGCTTCATTCGTCATTGCCTCGTAATCGACCTCGGCGCCAGCTTCATTCCCTGTAATTGCAGCCTTCGTCTGACGGAGATCGCTTCTGTTCAAAATGTTTGTTTGGAGCACTTCAAGATTGATGCGTAGACATCGCAACAAACACAACTGCACACGGGCACACGGCTAAGGCGTCATCCACTGCTGGTACACTGATCCGATCTGCCCTGGCGCTGAAGATCCAGCTCTGTGCCCAAGCTTTCCTATCGATTCGCACGTCCTCCCACCAAAGGGCCTCCACCCGGGTATCCTCGCTCGGTTCGCCATCTTAATTACGTGTCTCGGACGTCTCAGAGATTTTCTCGCCTTGCATCGTGGTGGGACCAAAAGCAAAACCTGGTTATGAAACATGAGCAAGCAGCGGTAGCAGCCATGTTTATTCGACATCATATGCCCTCTCCCCCTCTGACACAGTTCCATCTTGCTGCATCAATCCCATCTTCACACTCATATAACAAGTAAATTCATGTAGCGAAAAGGATATTCCGGCTGTCATTGCCTGGACCGTGGTTTCGAGCTGTTGACATCTGACGTCCGTTCCATGTGTACGTGTATATGGGAAAGTGTTTTCATCTGTCTATCAAGCAGCAACTGTCAACGGCCCCGAACCCAGCGGCTACACCGCCTTCCTCGCTTTGATCACCTTTGGTCCGGAGTAGGTACCCCGCTTCCAGATTCTCCAATATCTCGCCGTTGTCCTTCCACAAACACACCCCGTAGACTCCAAGTTCTACAATGACTCCACCTCGTTGAATTTCTCCATTGCGAAGGATGGCGTTCTTGAGCGGAGGCGGCTCGATCATCTCCATCAGAATGTACGCTGGCCAGTGTGTCTCTGGAAGTTTCTGAAGGAAAGGGGGTATCGATTTTCGATAAATATTGTTTCCACCCCCCTCACGCTGTGGCTTGAGCACATACCGAGAAGCAGAGTCGGGGCTCTGCGCCAACTTCCGCGCCTCCTTCCCCGCTTCGCTCTGGTCCAGTGGATAGATCGGAGCGAATGTAGCCAACACTTTTGACGCCACCTGGTCATCTGGCAGGAAGCGCTTCAGATGAGGAGAATTGGGCGTTGCCAGCACTTGCTGTACTTTCTTACACCCAGCAAGATGCGTGAGTAAGCTAGGACACTTTATCGCTTTGCTTTTCTCCAAGTGCAACCTGGCACTCCAATCCTGTGGGCCATGGTAGTCATCGGGGGAATAACCGGCTCGATAATAGATGGTAGTGACTTCATAGGAGATCGAGGGCGAATTAGGGGGGGTGTAGAGCAAGGTTCGATCGCTGTCTAATTTGGTATGTGTCATCGTTTCTTGGAAAACAACACGGAAAGATCGGACGCCGTTTTGCTCCAACAATGCGTACTCGAGATGTCTTTGGTCAAACACATTCCTCTCCGGATCCTGTACGATGAACAGTACGCACAGAGGACGCCCAGCTTGGGAAGAGCCATACGCTTTATGCGCAAGAGCTAAACCTTGAGCGAGAGATGACACGGACTGACTTTGACGAAGAGCTTCAGCCTTGATAATAGACGCCGTCGATGGTGGGTATGCATCAGTAGCGAGAAGATGCTTGTGTAAGGCAGATACTTGCGTCGACAAGCCACCAAACGAAGAAGCAATGGTGTTGAACTCAACCTGCCTCAGTCCAGTCTTAGATGAACCATCTGATGAATCCGTATGAACCATATAGTCTGAGCGGAACAAGCCAAGTGATAACTCCTAAGTCGATTCAGCTCCTGTTGTGTATGCGTCAGATACAATCACAAACCTGTACATAACCCTCTTTTTTGACGGCAAGATGTGTCTCCCACAGTTTGGCTACAAAATCATCGATATCAATAAGTCTATAAGCTCAGTTAAACCAGGTTCAAGAAACGCGCAAGCAACACTCTGTTCTGGAACTTACTCTTCCACGATACTCTTCAACCATTCCTCATCTCGGGCTATTGCCGAGTACAGCTCATTATAGGCTTTTTGGATGGCGAGACCCTCCTCGAAGCAGCTACGAGGAAACAAGCTGGGGAAAAGAGTGACTGGCGCTGTCGTAGCAAGCACCCCAGATGGGTCATTGGATGGTTCCACGAAGGATGGGGCTGGTCGCACTGCGAGTCCGTGGGCGATGGACCAATCCTTCACGTTTTCCAGTAGATATTTCTCTTCCTCTGTAGAAAGCTCCGGCGGATAACTTCCATGCTCCGTAATAGTCATTTTTGCAACTCTATGTCACTCTGGTAGTGAAGGTGAGTACTTTGGCTGTCTCACGCCTACCGCCCATGATTGGATGTCCCGCGCTAGGCAAGCGATTTCTTCAATTTGTAATGCTCAACATGCCGAGTTTCGGCAGCCGCACCCGTTGATACACTACATTATGCATGTATACAATGGATGTGTTGACAAGGTCACCATACAGTTGTTACTTCAGCACGGCCTAAGTTCATGATCATCTTCATTCCTCCATTACACACTGGTATACTAGAGAGGTACAGCCGCTGGGCATATCACGTGATTACGTGAGCGCGACTTCCCGCGACGAAAATACGCTAGCCGTTTAAATATCTACATATGTAGGTGGGGTATACACAAACACCCACATCAACAACGCTTTACTAGCACCCGCGCATCTCTGTGTGCCCATTAGGCCATTTACTTCCTTCTGGGGCATACAGCATATACCTGGCAGCTCAAATCATACAAACCCACCTGCGATCGACAAAGTGAAATCCATTAAGCAGCACAATCTTGAAGCCGGCGTCTTTGCACGGGGCGATCTCACATAGTGAAGTGGAGTTTCTTGAGCATAGGAGACACAATGGCGTCCGACCCAAATTCTTGGTCGACAGACGATCTAGTTGAGCAGTTATGCAGCTCGACCAGCCTTTACGAGACTGTAAATTGCGCGATACCAGACAATTCCACTCGCCATTCGCTAGAAACAGCCATAAGACGGAAAGGCATCGATGGAGCAACGCTCTTTCAGGCAGTCAATACGGAGGTACAAGATTTGTTGGGTGATGATACATATGTGTTCATTGTTCGGCACCTCAAATCCTTGTCAACTACTCTGGGGCATCAAATTACAACGGAGAGTATACAAGCATTGGAAACCAAGCAACTACTAATGCATGCCCCATATACTACGAACGTGAGTAGTCCTGAGGGATATGGACGTCGAAGACAGAGGATTAGTACGGAAACTGTTGATACACTCACACAAGCCCAGTATCAACTAATTAGAGCTGACACAGAGACAACGACAACATGGGATCATCTCCAACATTGGTCTCACGCGGAAGACGCATATGAACTTTGTGTACTCGATGAGTCAGAAGATACCATAGATGATGATGAACAGACCGAATATGATGACGACCCCGACGATGAGCGACCTATTCCTGATGTGAAACCTCGCACGGGTCGATTGAGCGATGAGGAAGTCCGAGGTATCATCAACGAGTGTATTGAAATATTCACTGCAAACTGGCCACCAGAAAGAGACCAGGAAACAACAGAAGACTACGATACTGAAGCTTTCAATCTTGTACGTACCCGTTGTTACAGAGCACTTGTGGTACCAATATCATAACTAATTTCGAACCGCGCTTCTAGTGGACCGATGCAGAAGATACGGACCGCCGGTCAGCTTTAGTTACTCGATACAACGATACAGTGGGCTGGCTTGAGTCTCGGATAGACTCTCTCGCTGACAGAATCCGTGATGAGAAATGGAAGTCTGCAGACGAAGTACGTCGTCAGTGCCATGTACTGGAAGAAAGTGTTCAGCAACTGGAACAAGCCAAATGGCTGCTAAGTATATATGAGCTGGAACCAGAGGATGAAGAACCAGAGGATGAAGAATCGAATGACATCCAAGCCGGCATACATCCCGAAGTTATCGACCTGGGTTCGGACCTCTCAGATGATCGAGAAGAAACGGTTGATGTACATTCTCTCGAATCAGCAACCCATACTTTCCCCAAGCAGAACTTTCCCGCACTAGCCTCAATACAATCTGTAGCAGAGTGGGATTGGGCCTCTCTAGTTCGAAAGAAAGACAGAAAGAGGATTGTCATGAAAGTCATATACGAAATGTCAGACCAAGATCGCGAGATGGTTCGAGAGAGGGTCAACAGCATTAAATAATCTGATCTGCTTGCGGAGATACCAAAATGTATCGAGATGTTTCAGCAGACAAAGGGCAGAAACATGAGATTGCCAGGTGTATTCAGCAGAGACCTTCGCAGAATCATCGCGTTCCCCAGACTGTTCCTCACATGGTGGTTCATGAGAGACTTTTTCCATGGAGAAGTGGCGGATCTGACGTTTGAACGGTTGCCGGAAGCTATGGATGCTAGCAGTGTAGACCGCGACATACTCTTTGATTGGGTATATTGCCTCTTCGAAAACACCTTTAGCTTGGAGGCGATATCGAAACCCCGCGCACCTGTACGTATATTGACTGCAATGAGTCGCAAAACAGAAATTTATTCGGATTTCGCTGACATTCATTCTCATTGCGCTAGTCACAGCACGAATGCATCGTGATTTCAGACGACGAGAATTCAGATGAATAACTATGCGATCCGCGGATCGATCCGGATCATGAACCAATAGTGCCGCGGATGCTTTTACCACCCCATATCGATTGCATCATGAACAGAGATTGGTGAACAGTTTTGAACAACGCGGGGCTGAATTTTAATATGCGTACAACATTCTGTATTCTCAGCTGTTCAGCCCGATGATGTTTTTGTTGCACTGAACGAAAATACTTGGGGTTCTTTGAACGCGCGACGGTTCGGCAAGCGGGGTGGCATCAAGTTCCCCTCGCATGGCTTTGTTCAATGCACATGAATGGCTCGGGGAACTCGTATAAGAGATCTGGACTGCTGACTCCCAATGTCCGTGGAGAAGATATGCGGCGTATATGTATAATACCTGCACACCAATCTGTACAGTGGCCGAACCGCGGTGTAAAATCTAGCCAATAGGAGTTCGCTTATTTGTCGCCCGATTTGCCGGAGTGTTATTAGCCTCTCCGAGAGTGAATGATTTCTGTCCATCTTGTCTGCGAATCTTCTTCCCCTCCTTCCCCTCCGAATTCGAACCCCAATTTTGTCTTTATTCAGTCCTCAGCAGTTGCCTGCAAAAAAGCTCACGATGGAGGCAGTATTGCGACAGTCCAAGTCCATGTGCCCATTCCTCTCCAAAACCTCGCCCGCCACACTTCGATCCCTCTCGACCACCGCCGCCAATCACCATGTTTCCCCCGTAGCTGGGAAAATGTCGAACCTGCAAGTTCTGGCTAAAAGATGTCCCATTATGGGCAAGGCCCTCTCCGTCCAGAGCGCTTGCTTGGGCAATAATGCTTTTGCGGGAACTTTTGGCGGGACCAGAGCCTACCACACACGTGTGAACCGCGCCAAACTTCACACATCGTCTTCTAAAGAAGCACAGGCTGTGGAGCTTGAGAACAGACGCTCCAAGCAAGGTATGCGTACACCCTGTCAAGTCCCGCTTGGTTTCTTTGCACAAGGCGTCACCGCTTGATCACGACTTTGTAACTAATCACACACCATTCAGCTCCTTATATTCACGCCCCGAACCAATCGAATGCTGCTCAGAACGCACATACTGGTGTTCCTCCTGTGCCTCGATCCGCGAAATTTGACTACGACTCCTTCTATCAAAACGAGCTGGACAAGAAACACAAAGACAAGTCTTACCGCATCTTCAACAATGTCAACCGCTTGGCAAAAGACTTTCCGCGCGCCCATAGAGATGTCGAGACCGACAAAGTCACTGTTTGGTGCTCCAACGATTACCTTGGCATGGGCCGCAATCAGCAGGTGCTTGACAAGATGCACCAGACCCTTGACACCTATGGTGCGGGTGCCGGAGGTACGAGGAATATCTCGGGTCACAATCAACACGCTATATCGCTTGAGAAGACTATTGCAGATCTTCATCAGAAAGAGGCAGCACTCGTCTTTTCATCTTGCTATGTCGCAAACGATGCGACTTTGGCAACTTTGGGCTCCAAACTTCCCAACTGCGTCTTCTTGTCTGACAGCTTGAACCACGCCTCTATGATCCAAGGAATCCGCCATTCAGGTGCTCAGAAGATGGTATTCAAGCACAACGATCTGGCCGACCTGGAAGCGAAATTGGCTTCGATACCTCCAGAGTATCCTAAAATCATTGCATTCGAGAGCGTATACAGCATGTGCGGCTCAATCGGCCCAATCGAGGAGATCTGTGATCTTGCTGAGAAGTACGGCGCAATCACCTTCCTGGATGAAGTTCATGCCGTCGGCATGTATGGACCACGTGGTGCCGGAGTTGCTGAGCACCTTGACTACGATGCCCACCAGGCAGGCAAACCACGCGGCACCATCATGGATCGAATCGATATCATTACCGGAACTCTTGGCAAGGCCTATGGTTGCGTTGGTGGATACATTGCTGGATCAGCTAAGTTCGTGGACACCATTCGATCTTTGGCCCCAGGATTCATTTTCACTACATCCCTACCGCCCCATACTATGGCTGGTGCAAAAGCAGCTATCGAGTACCAGGCCAACTACCAAGGCGACAGGCGCCTTCAGCAATTACATACGCGTTTAGTCAAGAGCGCTCTGGAAGATCGTGGAATTCCGGTCATCCCCAACCCAAGCCACATCGTACCAGTTCTCGTGGGTAATGCGGAATTGGCAAAAGATGCTAGCGACATGCTTTTGCAAAACTGGAACATCTACGTTCAACCCATCAATTATCCCACTGTTCCAGTAGGTCAGGAGCGTCTTAGGATCACGCCCACTCCTGGCCATGGTCGTGAGTATCGTGAAGAGCTGGTTGAAGCATTTGACAGTGTATGGACGAAGCTCGGAATCAAGCGCACGAATGAGTGGGCTGCTGAAGGAGGATTCATTGGAGTCGGCGAGGCCGGCAAAACTGAGGACACCCCTCTTTGGACCGATGAACAACTAAACATCGACGCAGTCTCTAAGGAGATGCAATCTGGTAGCCCGACCGGAGTATTGGAAGCGGTCTTGGAGAAGGAACGTCTCGCTA
The DNA here is from genome assembly GCA_948474695.1 of Periconia digitata. Taxonomy (NCBI): domain Eukaryota; kingdom Fungi; phylum Ascomycota; class Dothideomycetes; order Pleosporales; family Periconiaceae; genus Periconia; species Periconia digitata. The sequence goes on along the minus strand of CAOQHR010000004.1, from coordinate 1,354,085 downwards.
CCGCTCAGGCTGTGAGCGCCGCTGCTTAGTACATGTCCGTTCGTAGATGTGCTGCTTAGCCTATTCGCTCTTTTGATATAGATCTATGATATATATGATCCAAACCTCTCCAATTACACAAATCGCTTTCCATATCTCAGTCCTATCTTCTTTCATTGTGGGTACGATCCTCAGCTTTGATAAACTCAACAGCTGCAGCCCTGCCACGCCACACACCAAACCACATATTCAAATTCTCTCTGTGCAGCCCTGTCAAATGAATATATTAGTTCAGAGATTGCCATAAGTGTGCTCACCACTTTCGGAATAACTGCTGAGTCTCAAAATCAGGTATCATCCTGGAATTCATCACAAACGATGCATGTAAACGAGCAGCGTATTCTCTTGTGATCCATGCTGGTAGACGTGGCAGAGTGGCTGTGAGGCGCCACCATAGCACCACCCATCAGGCAAAAGCATCATCCAGGCTTCAAGTCGCGCTTCATATAATCTACTTTCACCACCTGTGCGTCCATTCTACAGCTTTATACCTATCTTTTCGAGGCGAAATAAGTCAATAACTACCCAGAAAAACAATTATGGGAACTATTTATCAGCAAGTTCCGCTCGATCGCAGAGGGAAAGAGATTCGTCTCCTTAGTGTAGAGCCTCGCGCGCGAGGGAGACCGATATCCTGTCGGCTCTCTACAATTATGTTGAACGACACGACGAAATACGCAGCAGTTTCATACACATGGGGCAGTGGGCATGATAGCATACGCAGGATTCTACTAAATGGAAGTATCATTTGCGTGCGCAAGAATATCTGGAACTTTCTGTCTAGAATAGCAGATGAAGGGGAGCGACAGCTCCTGTGGATTGATGCTTTGTGCATCGACCAGCAAAATCTATTTGAAAGAAATCATCAGGTGGCTATTATGGGCGATATCTATTCAAGAGCCTCCAAAGTATTGATATGGCTAGGCTTCGGGACGCAGAAGATGCACGAACAACTGATGAAGCTGTCTGACCTTGCCAAACCCTCGGAACGGATCCGTATCTCTGAGTGGGATCAAGCTTTTGCAGACTGCATTCTATGCTTGTGCTGGGCACCATACTGGACACGCGTTTGGATCGTCCAAGAAGTAGTGCTCGCCTCAGAACTCGAAATACTTTGCGGAACCCAATCGAGAATTGACGGCACAGAATTAGCCTGGCTCTACAAGACTGCGGAACACGAACTGGTGTACAACAGCGGCAATAGGAATAGCCTCGTGGCAGAAATTTTGATCACCTCACCAGCAATGCATATCATTCGACACCGGATAGATCGACTGCAGACTCTTCCACAACAGCGAGGCTTACCTGTTATCTCACTCCAGAGTACCTTTGCAGGACTCCAGTGCAAAGACCCACGGGATCGTGTTTATGGAATGCTCGCACTTGCCAATCCCGACGACCTCGCTCTCATCGATATCAAACCAGACTACGCGAAACCGGTAGACCAGGTTCTATTCGAGTGGCGGACTAAACTGTTCAAATATCGATGGATGCTGTCTTACCCACTCTACATACCGCCTCCGCGTGTAGAGGGCCTTCTAAAATGCGGACTGCACGAGACTGCATGGACTCCTTTGTTGGCTTGGGAATAATTCTAAGGAATAGCCAGGATGGGCTGTTTTATTGCAATACACTGCCTTGATTTTCAGGGGTTTTAATGTTTATCGATGTATCATTTTCTTGAATGTAGTTCTTGGTCTTATATCATCAGTACGTACCAGCTGAGATTGATTCATTCGACTCACTCATAACCATGTTCCCGTGCCTAGACGTTATAGAAAGTAACTTTATGTAATCCAACATACTGTTAGATCCATATATCACAATATTATGTCACAGCCGATAATACCTTCTAATACGACGAGAGACATTGAGAGCCTCTTTTGTTCTAGGATTGATCAATGATATTGTTCGGTGAATTGTCGGCTCTTTCCATGTAGCCGCCAAGACCGTTCAGCACTAACCAGGCAGGCAGCTTGCTTGAGCATCAACCTTTCCGCTCTGACACGCTTCACTGGCCTTTCGTGCGTACAACACCGCCGACCGACCCTTGGACTATATTCATCACCCGTCCTCTGGCTGCGGCTTTGTTCTCGCTGACGCATCGCGAGTGTCGTGCGACGGAAAGCATCATCCCCTCAACGTCACTTATTCCACCTCCGACCTCCGCCGGTGTATGCTCCCCGCGACTGCAATTGAGCTTCAACCCGCTTCAGCCTCTTGTTGCTAAGAGCGCGCCGTTATGGCCAACGGCCCCAAGCGAAAGCGTGGCGATGGTCGCAGCTACCCTCAAGACGATGATACCCCGAATCGACCGTCGCCGCATCGCCCGCAAAACCTCGCTCATGGAGGTCATTCGCAGAACAACAGCCCCCGTAACAACTACAACAATGCCAGACGCGGAAATCGCAATGGAGGTCGTGGTAACTATAACGGTCCTCAAAGTCCCAGCGTACCACATCAGTCACCCACAGCCGTCTCTGCTCCCCCCGTTCCCTTTCAAGCAAACCGTTCTGCGCCAGCGCCCCCGGTAGCTCAAATACAGCAACAACAAGGCCAAGCTGCAGTCAAGCCTAAGCCAGACATGGATGTGATCATTACCTATGAATATCTTACGCCGGAACGCGTGCAAAATTGGAGCGCCGAGGAACACAATGCCGTGGTGCAGGCCGCTGCGACTGCGCAGGCTGAAGGCAACATACTCACAGCTGCTCTGGTGTTCCATGAAATTGTCGAATCGTCAGTTGGGAATTATATGGATCAGACTATACTGGGTACCTTGGTGCGCGACATTGTCGGTTCGCCCTCTGTCGATTATATCGATCCTCCAGCCTTATTTCTGGACACCGTTTCGACCTTGACCGAGAACTATTTCGATACGAAAGGAAAGTTTCTCGGCGACCACGCTAAGAAATTCGAGTACTTGCGCCATATGCTCATGTATACGGAGATCAGCCTTGACAGAATGCGAGCTTTGCTAGAGAGCGCTCCTCTTCGTGGTCTTGGCCTAGTAGGAGAATACTTCCCCAAGGTCTCAGTGCGCAAAGCAACAGATGCGCTGTATCGCCAGGCAAACTACAATCTACTCCGGGAAGACAGTGAAGGGTTCTCTAAACTCATCACTGAATACTTCACAACTGTTAACAACGAACCTCCGACCAGTGTTGCTGTGAGCCAGACATACCAGCGAGTCAACGCATTTATCGGGACATTTGATCTTGACGTCGGCAGAGTTCTCGATGTAACCTTGGACGTTCTTGCTAATCTCCTTGTTAAGCACGGAAAGTTTTTCGTCAAACTTTTGCGGGTGAGTGCGTGGTGGCCCAAATTACAAGGGACCGAAGGGGTGGAATGGGAAGAGCCAGAGGTTCAGACACTTCCTGGTTGGGCTCTACCGGACCACAACGATTGGCGTTATACGGAAGAAGAGAAAGAAGATCAGTTTGAACGCCGAGAGAGCCGCGACAAGAAGTTTTGGTCACGTGTGGCAGATTTGGAGAGGCAGCGGAGTGGGTTGGGTCTCAAAGTCTTTTTCGAGCTTGGAGCTCGTCGCATCACGCAGAACCATCGGTCTGGCGATAAGCCCAACGCGAGCTCACCCGGGTCTGCCCCCAAATCTGAAGCACAACAGTGGACGGACGAATGGATTGACGCCACTGGAACCCTCCCCCCGCTGGGAAACGATATCGCTGCTCAGCTTCTTGGATTCAAGTTTCAATTCTACGCCTCTGAAACCCGGGATGCTGGCGATGTCCTTCCAGATAATCTCATTTATCTGGCAGCGCTGCTTATCAAGATTGGGTTTATATCGATCACGGATCTCTACCCTCACTTGTACCCCGCAGACGAAGCCATGCCGGAACTGAAGCAAAAGCTGGAAAAAGAACAGAAAGAGAAGGAAATGAACCTTCGTGGTAAAAGCAATGCTCTCGCAATGGCTGGTGCGCTCACAGATGATACTGTACCTCCTGCTATTACTCGATTGAGGGAGGCAGAAAGCAAGCCCTCTTCAAAGACAGAATCAGAGAGAAGCACGCCGAAGTCGGATGATGATACCAGCAACAGCTTACCTGAGCCAATCAACCAGAAGGTCGCGCTCGTTAGAAGCCTTCTGTGCATTGGTGCTATACCAGAAGCTCTGTTTATCATTGGCCGGTTCCCGTGGCTCCTCGATCTATACCCCGACCTTCACACTTACATTTTCCGTCTGGCACATCATTCTCTGAGCAAGGTATACGATGCATCTCGACCAATTCCACTCGACAAAATTCCCTCCGCCTCCAAGGGGACTGACAGCAATACTCTGGCTCGCCCAGGCGATTACGTGCCCCGAAAAACGCTGCGGTGGGCGAAGCCTGATCAAAAGGATGCAGGTGACAGTGTTGACTACAGGTTTTACTGGGAAGAATGGGTCGACAACGTGCCTATCTGCCAGACAGTGGATGATGTCTTCTTGCTGTGCTCAACTCTACTCGGCTTAATAGGCCCGGAATGCGGAAGAGATACTGTACTCATGACGAAGCTAGTGCGGATCGGAAAGAAGAGTGTGACCGAGGATCCTTCTGTCGAGAACACGAAGCGATGGACGGAACTTTCAGCTACACTGCTAGCACCGGCTCTGACATTCACGGGGCAGAACCCCGGTGTTGTCAACGAGACCTGGGAGCTTCTTAGGCGATTCGAGACTGCGACCCGATACACTATATATTCGAGTTGGTTCCGGTCTACAAAACCCGCCATGCGAAACGCATTCAAGAAGGTTACCGACGAAACTAAACGGCTTCTGGGTCGTGTTGCAGCCACAAATACGCGACCCATGGGTCGTGCCATGGCTAAGTTGGCCTACGCATGTCCAGGAACTGTCTTCGAGCATACATTGAAGCAAGGTCAGAGTTACATAAACATGATCGATGCTCTTGTGGAATGTAGCCGATACTTGACTCAACTTGGGTACGATTGTTTGACCTGGACCCTTGTGGACAGTCTGATCAAAGACGACCGGGCCACATTACAAGGCGATGGTATGCTCATCAAAGGCTGGCTTAAGAACACTTCCATTTTCATTGGAAAAGTGTATAAACGTTACAGTCTCATGGATCCGACTCCTGTTCTTCAACTTGTGAAGCACCAAGTTTTCCGACCAGAAGGAGAATTATTCATGCTCTTCGTTCTGGAACAACTGCTTACAATGATGGGTGGTATTGGACTCACTGGTGCCCTCACCGAAGCACGTGTCCTAGCTCTGTCTGCGGGACCACGGTTACGAGCATACACCCTTGAATACCACCTTGGGGACAAACGCCACGAGGGCAAGCTTGCCTCTAAACGATTACTCAGATGTCTCAAGGAATCAGGTCTAGCACCCCAAATACTTGTTGCCCTTGCACGCCAGGTCGATTCGTATCTGTTCCGGAAAGAGCTGGAAGATGTACCGGACAAGGTGGTCTTCACAAACTATGATAAGTTGCGATCCAATCTCGCACAATTCATTGACTTCCTCCGTGAGAATATCCCCATAGAGGAGTTCGACGAGCAGGTCCCGGATGTTGTTGAGTTGATGGCCGATTATGGCTTGGAACCCAGCCTCGCTTTCCAAATCTGTCGTGCAAGCATAGGCGCGAAGCTAAATATGCATGCTACCAAAGATGGTCTCTCCTCCGACGGATCTACAGCGAACGGAGACGTTGTCATGGGTGACGCCGACCAGACAGACCAGCCCAACGACTCTTCCCCAGACGCGGCAACTAACATTCCAGATGGGAATGATCCAACCAATCCTCACATTGATGCCATCGCCGACCAGCTGAAGAGTTCGATTCCTGATAACTATGGGGAACATCCGTTTCTCAAATTCCTCGTCACCTTCTGGAGCCTCGATATGAATAGCATTCATTCACTCGAGCAGAACGAACTCAAGAAACAATACGAAGACGCTAAAACACAATTGACGAAGCGCAACTCTGGAGGATACAGTCATCGACAGGCTAGAGAAGAATGCAACAGACTCGACGCCGAGTACGATACTCTGGTGAAGACGATACGGTTCACTCAGTCGCGTCTATCTCAGGAAATGCAGCAGTGGTTTGAGGGAGTACCCATGCTTGGCCAGGCCGCAGAAAATTTGCATGACAGGCTTCTCCAAGATTGTTTCTTTCCTCGTCTCCGAATGTCATTGCAAGATTCGCATTACTCGTCCGCTATGCTGTTCTTCATGCATAGGACTGGTGTGCCAACCTTCCGTCTTTCAAAAATCTTGGATAAACTTTTCAAGCCCAACATGCTATCCAACATGATCCTCATGATGAGCGAAGAAGAGGTCAAGTATTTCGGTCGCTTCTTGAATGACATTCTTAGAGAGCTGCAGCGGTGGCACGGGGACAAGAGCACGTACGAAAAGAATGCGTTTGGGGAAAAACAACAACTTTCCGGCTTTGGGCGTTTGTTCAACTCGGATAAAACTCCTTCGAGCTTCCTCGACTACGACCAGTTCCGCATCCTTCACTGCAAGTGGCACACAGCTCTCTTCAACGCGCTGAAAACCTGCTTGAAGGAAGGACAATACACTGAACTTTACAATTCGTTCAACGTACTCAAAGCTGTTTCTCCCGCCTTTCCAAAGGTTGATCATATGGCAACGGAACTTCGTCAAATTGTAGAAAACTACGCCAAGAACGATGAAAGGGACGATGTGAAAGTGGCAGCAAACTCTTTGCTGTTTGAGTTCAAGCGAAGCGCGAAGCTACTCAAATCAGAAAGCTTCTTCCGCACGGTACGTGTAGATCAATATTGAATGACCTGGTATCTCGATGACCTAACGTATCGCAGGGCGTGGAACCAGTGGTCAACAAAACTGCTGCTCCTTCCAGGACAACTTCGGAGCAACCAAAGACGCCGCAATCAACAGAGACTGCAGCCAAGAAACTCAACGCTACCGTTGCCCCATTCAGACCTCATACGCCGGACACGTAAGTTATTCCACGCCTCGACGGACGAGCATCCGTCTAATAAGCTCTCATAGGAACAGCCAACCGAAAGCCAACACAGAAAAGGCTTCATCCGACGATCAGAAGCCTTCCACGACATCTACCACTACAGCTACCACTACAGCTCCTCGTGTAAACGGACGAGAAGCGACCCAGGTGGCTCCAAGCCCAAGTGAAGCAAATGCCACGAGACTCGGCTCAGGTAGACCCGCACCCAGGCCACCTTTGATGAATCAACCAACAGCCCCCAACAATGCTGGGCCGATGAGACCGGATAGTCGAAGTGCCAACCAGACTCCGATTGGCAATAATAGAGCTACGCATGCTCTACCTACGCGACCTGATACGCAACCATCAAGGGTACGACAGCCTGAGCGTCCAAACGATCGTCCAGGAGAGTACAATCCCATTCACGGTCGACACGAGACCCGCCCGAATCCTACTGGTGATTATGGAAGGCTCGATCGCGGCAACGAGCCTGTTAGAGAGCACGAAGTGTCTCCAAGACACCACCAGTCTCGCTCCCCTCATAGAGGTCCTGGTGGCTCGGATCGCCGTGAATGGGCTTCTCGAGAGGCACGGGAATATGAAGAGCGTCCTCTACGACCTCCTCCCCGAGATGCGATTCGTGGACCACCGAACAGAGTGCCATCTTATGGAGAGGGCCATCGAGACCCTCGTGATACTCGCGATCCGCATTATAGGGACCGCAGCGACTCCATGCGCGATCGACCTGACCCTCGCGGCTTGCCACAAACCCCACATAATATGTCTTCGGATGGGCGCGGCCGTTTACACGCAAGCCCTATAGTAACGAATGACGGACCCCCACCTCGTCGCGAGGTTCCCCCCAATGCTCATTCTGGGGATCGTAACAGTGGTCCAGCTCCACCACGGTCTTCCGTTAATACGACGCCGGTGACCGATAGGAGTCTTATCAACCCGGAGCGTGCTGCATTGATGGGCGATGACAGGGCAAGGCATGAGCCTTTACGGCACGATCGAGAGCCTCGTAGAGAGGATCGCGATAGTCGTCGGGACCGCAGCTCACGGCCTCAATCACCTCGTCGGGATGAACGTTCCCACGACCGTCCTCCTGTGCCCTACCATAGCGGTGATACACGTCGAGACTATCGAGATGAGCGCCCTCAATCTCACCCGCATGGAACGAGCAGAGAACGCCGAGATGAAGCAGCTGGTATTCCACCTACCGGTCCACGTGGCAGCGGACATGGTGCTCCGGCACCTCCCTCAATTTCTCGAGATGCATTCCAGCCGACTCAATCATCTCGACCGAGGGCACACCCAACCCAAGATCCCAATTACGGTAGATTGAACCAGCCTGCAGACGCTCCACCGCCATCGGGACCACGGCGTAAGCATGACCTCCAAGCACAACCTACTACGCCAGCTAACCAGCGATCAGACCCCGCTGCTGACAGGCGCGACGGTCAGCACCATGCACCTAGCAATGCTCCCCCTGCTTCTGCCGGTATTCATCCTAGTCGGATGAATATAATCAACACTGCTCGAGGACCACCCATCCAGACCGACGTGCCACCTAACCCACCCATGGGGCCACGCAGCGCAGGACGAGCACAGCCTCCACCTATGCCTTCACCTACGTCGCGCAATCCGCCTACAGGGCCTCTGAACGAACGAGGTCCAAGACATAGCGATAGCAGGAACCCGTTGAGAGCTATTAACAATGTCTTGTCCAGCGGTGTTCAAAATCCTCAAGCTGTGCCTTCGACTACAACGGATCGTTCAGCCGAACGCTCAAGCAGACGAAGTGATCAATCTCGTAGAGAGCGTAGCAGGTCTCAGGAGCGCCGTGGTGAAGAACGTTCCCGCGGAGAAAAACGTGAAAGTAGTCGGCGTGAACCTCGCGAACCACGAGAGTCTCGAGAGTCGCGTGAATCACGAGATGGACGAGAACGAAGCGAACGCGATCACAATCGTGATAGGAGGGGTGAGGAGAGAGACAGAAGAAGCCGCGGAGGGGATGAGATGAGGGACCGCAGTGAGAAAAAGCGAGGACGAGAAGGTCCTGAACCTCAACATGGCGAATCGAAACGCTCTCGGCGCTAGTCGAAATGCCGCCTTCGGATGTGTATTCGAGCGTACACACTCCTGATATGCCATGCTGGGGAAACATCTGAGCAATTACCTAGCGCTCTATACCACCATACTCGAGCAATCGATATGTGCTCGGATTTGCATTTCTTTCAACATGATCATTGTTCCATGCTTAGACAGCTTGGTCTTCACACACCCATTTGTTTTTCCTTGTCGTTTGTTTGTATTTGTTATGCATAGCATTGGCGCATAGCATGGAAAGGATGGATTTCGGATTCCTTTTTATCATCTTTTGCTGGAGGAAAAGAGATACCCAGTTTTGGAGGCATGCTCTGGCGTTATGAAGCCTTCGCCCTTCAACTTCTGCTTCAAGAGACGGACAACAAAATTCAAACTTTGAATATCTCAATGATATTCGTCTATTTTGTCTTGATAGAATGATATTTCTCTCGAGGAGAGATCATGGGAGGGATTGTGTATTGTATAAACATGACTAGCCACATGTGTATTGGGCTTGGAGATGAGATCAAAATTGAATTTGGTCAATCTGATCAGCTGTTTGGCCATGGTATTACAGCAGTCTACATCTTTGTCTTTCAATGACCAACGGTCAGTCCTGTACGTCATGTAGGTGACGGCTCTTGGGACTGGACATTATGTAATTGTTTGGACGCTGATATCTATTACCGTGCCACCGACCTCCTTTCTGCAGACTCGTTCTACTCTCCCCACAGACCAACACCACGTATTCATTCAGCACAAAGTTGAGATCAAACAGTTAACATCACCCAAACGCCTACACTCACCCCAATATCCTCTCTCTCGTAGCCAATTCCACAAAAGATGGAAGGGAATAACAAATCCCCCCAGAACTGCCTCACATCACACACACTCCTCATCCCTTCACCCACCCATCCCATTAACCCCTTCATCCTCCCTCACTACGTTACCCCAAGTGGATCCCATCCCATCCAAACGTTACAAACCCCTGGCTCCCCCAATTCCCCAGCCCTCAAACACACACACAGATTCACAGTCCTCCCATCCACGCCCCTTATGCTGTGCAACATCGCGTGCGACGGGACAAAGAACGTGAGGAGAGAAAGACTGCGCTCGGAACACCTTGGCTTGGCTAGTTACCGCGCGTGCATACATCCATACATGCGTGTGCGTTTATGCATTTGTACGTGCGTAACGCTGATTGAGCATCCGGGTAAAGAAGGGTAGCTTGTATAACGAAGTCTGTTGGGGGTTATGGATCGGGAGGGGCGCGCATGGGAGGGTCATGTTTGGGGGTGTTGTACGCGAGATGCAGGGCGTGGAGGAAGGATAGTGTCGGATACATGTGTATGTGTGTATGTGTGGCTGTTCGGCGATGGGGGTTGGAAGGAGCGGGCGTTCGATTTGGCGCTGAGACAGGAGGTCGAGACACACTTTGTGGACGCTGCGGTTGGGATGCAAGTCACGGGTAGACGACGAAGATCAGATTTGGACGTCACGAGGAGAAGATCAAGGAAAGAGAGGTTTTGGGTTGTTCTGTCGCTTGGTACGATTAAATGCGATATATGACTACATGACAAGGGGATTTCAATGCCGTTCTTCTCCTTATGGCAGGTAACACTTGGACTATACAGCACTCGCTCGCTCGCTCGAGCTGTCAGCTCCATGCTGACCACCCTTCTCCTGCCCTTCTCTTCCACATTCTGTCTGGATGTCCGTCTGACAGACAGCCTGGCTGACGCGTGGGGACCCAAAGTCACAGCGATTCAAATTGGGTACTTTTCCCACGAGACGATGTACCACGTCAAACAGACACGCATCCATGTAACAGAATCCCAAGACAGTCCTCTCCACCTCATGCAAGTACCGGGCTAGCGGATATTCCGTCAATGACATGTGCAAGACGAAGAAGACGAGGAGAGCGAGGGAAGGTGGGACTAATGGGATACAAGGGAGCCAGGGTACGTACTCTCGAGCGATTCAATGTGACTGTATGTGTCAGTATCAGAAATGAGTGAATTGTATGAATAGGTGCGGCGTCTGCAGCGTGTGTGCGTGGCACCGAGGTTCCACACCACTTCTTTCATCGCTCGTACTCCGACCTCGACTCATCCATCTACATACTGTAAAGGAATCAACCCTGGTTTGTGACAAAAATCCTGGCTTGCACCTCTTCTGCATGAACTGCCCGGGAAGAAAATCGGTACATTGGCAGGCCAGATTTTATCCCCCCCGACTAACCAGTGCTGTTTTCGGTGGATTTTATGCATTCTCATCTAGATTCATGGGAGGAGACATGGTTGGATCGGGATCCGTCGTGCTGGGTCGGTCTTCTGCGATTGCCGGATTTCTTTGGATGGAGGGGGTGTGAAGGGGAAGGGCGGGTTACCGAAGCAGTGGTTGATGAGAGGACAGAGAGCATGGGAATGGATAGTGAAGTGGTACGATGGCGTTCAAGATGCGACTTGTGTGACTGTGATAGAGGCGGGGAATACTGGGGTATGCATGTGGATAGACGGCTGTTTAGGGACTGTTGAGGTGATATAGGACGGGGGATCAAGTATATCGTGCGTGGTTCATTACGTGTAGTTATGTAGATAAGTGAATATACTGAATGAGTACAATGATCATGGCTTGCTCTGAGCTTCCGCAACTTAGCAATGAGTTTGATCGCGATCGATAGGAATAGCGAATAGTAAATCCGATCTCTCATAGTAGCGGTGCCGATAAGTATGTGGATGTGGTGGCTGATTGTGTCGACACTCGTGATACCATGGGAATGGTCGAGTGTGGTAGCACCTAATACGAGGTTTACTCTTGGGGCTTCAGATGGAAGATGAACTCTGGCTCACACAAATTAGTCACGTCTCGCCTGAGCCCACTTTAACACATACGATGTATCCAGTTTTCCGGAGATGATAATGGAATTCCTCGCGTGATATGAATCTCGCGGACAGGGAAAAGAGCTAGGATGGTTCGGGTCGAGTATGTCCGACGCTTGCCAGATTCCCGTGAAGTGGTGTGGTGATACAAGGCTTCAGGTCGGGCATGTGGGCATATGCCGAGTGGGCGATGTCAAATACGAGGAGGGGAACTACGGAAACCGGATCTCTGGAATCACGTCGTACAGGGCGTTTATTCGTTCAACTATGTATATGCAATTCGAGACAGAACAGTGTGCTTGAGTCACGGAATCCTTCCATTCGCGTGCCTTGATAGGGTACAACACGTATACTCACATGGTTATCGCCATAACACCCCCAAATGACACTACCCACCTTGTGTGTCTCGGACGGGCTGGGGTGAACACCAGCGTGGCGTTCATGGAAAGAATTGGGACAGGGGTATCTTCAAGGATTTGAGATGGGAGAGCGAGTTGGTGTGTACCGGGGTCGATTTGACATGTCTAGGCGGATTGAAGCGGCGAAAGAGTGACAAGACGAACGAACGATGAATGGCTCCAACATAGGTTCCAGCAAGCATTTTGAAACGCACCGCATAGTTCTGCATATCGCAACGGCCCAAACAGAAGATGTATTTCGATTTACGTACGCATGGCCACTGGCAACAACCAACTTCCCCATCGAGAGAGAGAAACAGCATTTACCTTAGTGCGCAGACGGTGTACCGTCTCCACCCGTCGATAGCTTCCTATGGAACAAGAATCCGAATGGCGCTTGTACCTAGTGGTCAAAGCGGAATGTCACTCTTCCTCCACTTAAAATAGATGGTCGAATAGTAGAAGAATACTGCCTCTCGGGATCATTGATCCAGCCTGTGTCCTTTGCACCTTTTCACCGTTGTTGTTCTGGGGGCGGGTCTATTCGGCCCTACGTTGAAGATCTATTCCGGTGACCTGGTAGCTTTGCTCGGATCTATCCTACCCATTGTCCAAGGGCCTTTGGCGAATACGTGAGAGATTGCGACCGAATCTAGGGCCTAGATTGGCTCACCCGACGCCTTCTCTATTCCCAATGTGCACACCGTATCCTGTGATTGATGCTTCAAAGGAGACGAGATGGTACGGTGTCAGCTGAGCCCACCCAGGCTGTCGCGATGGGGACGATGCCTCATTAGGTCTAGAACGCTACGCCGCAGCGGAAAGGGGAGGGTCTTGGCTGTTAGCGCGAGGCTAGTGTGTAGTTAATTAGTAATGTGTAAGCTTGTGCGGCGGGGGCCGCGTGGGGTTCCTACACAATTGACTTATCTTAGTCGGTGGTCAACCTGTAACCCAGCATCGATTGAAACAGGTCTACGCAAGGTCACAACCCCGGACGCGATTTACGCCTTGACAGCGCTCGAATGACTAGGACCAGCGCTGTATCTCATTTCCTGCTCTCCCAGAGATGCTCTACCTTGTATCTTCGTAAAGCATCACATGCCATGGGCACACTCCACTCAAGTGCTCGGATCCTCCCTTCGACAATATATACCGCAAAAGTTGAAAGAGGTATAGCGTACGCGGCGCTTGGAGTATCCTGCGGCCTACGGATCGAGCGATTTTTTTCCTCTCAACTCGATCAACTGAAGGGCATGAAGCTAGTCTGATTGCTCAACCTGGAAACCTTTTGACAGCTCTGTTTCATGTTTTGGATCCCGCGCGTGCAAACGGTGTGCACAGTCAGAAACAGTAACCGTTATAGGAGGCACTAAGAGGGAGGGGGAAGGGAGGAGAAGAGGTTTCTCATCGAAATGACAGCCTGCCTGCCGGAGAAGGGGGAGTGACCTGGATATTCGCGCAATAGCACATGGTTCCAAGATGACAATCTTAGTCTGACATGCTCCTCCTGATGCACTGAATACTCCGATAAGCATTACTTGTACACCCCTGCCAGTCGGCGCCCACGCCTCACCCACCCGATTGACACTGCGCTATTCTCTATACGCCTGGCCACGTTTTGAAAGTCTCCCCACGCTATCAGCCATCCAAATCCACGCCATCTCCAGTTCTCCGCTCAGTTCTGATAGAAAGATAACCCCGTCGCCCGTTGGTCAGAACGATGTTGTAAATACGAGATATCATACGTCATTCGCAAAACAGCTAGAACAAGCGGAAAGGCGAGTAGCCTTGCTGCAACTATAAGCGGGTGCAGTACGCAGATGGGAGAAACCCTCCGTATAAGCCATTAGGGGTCTGATCTGCGTACAGGCTACGTACACAGCTAAGATCTGTCGATCCATGTACACCGCATCCTACGCTGCGCGTGTACGTCGATTGAGCATGGCATGTTTTCGACTTCCGTTCACGTTCTCTCACACTCGCCTCACTACCACCGCCACCGAGAAGTGAGGCTCAAACCCATGTATATCAACACATCAATTCCCGTTTCTGTCCATTGCGTATATGAGAGCCCAGAATGATACTCGTCTCATTTTTTCTTGCACCTCACCCCCCATGAGTCTTCCTTTCGTATTCCCAAACATGCCCAAGGAATGCGAATGAGGCAACGTGGAATCCGCCGACAATCAGCAAAAGAGGGAGAGAAAAAAAAATCGTACGTTGCGTACGAACCGTGACCAGCACGTCCCAGTTCAACACGCAGCACGCGCGGACCACCCCATTGGCCGCCGTCGCGCTTGTTGCAGCGCAGCCCAACACCGCGGGATCTCCTCCTTACCCTCGGTCCCCTTCCTTCACTGACTCTTGCCTGCTCGGATCATGTCGATTTGCGCGCGTGCCCGATCCAGGCCCCTGTTCTTCGTCTTCTTCTTCTTCTTCTCCGTCAGTCACCAACAGCGGCCTCGGCCGTCACCGTCACCGTCGTCACCCCTCACTGACCACCGTCCCGTCATCATCATTAGGATGGCGCACCGACCGACTGCGACGTTGCCCACCGGATTAGAGGGATTTCAAAAATGCAACATCAACCACCAACACCGAGTTCGCGAAGGATGGGCAAGGTAATATGACGCTGGGGAATCCTATTGGATTCACTCACCTTTTTCTTTACGATGATTATGTCCGAATGTCCCTCGTGTTCATCCTTGAACTAATCTCGTACGCAAAACAACGGGCAAGGAAGAATTTTTCTTCGCATCAAAGTTGTCTTCTTCATTCTCTGTTGGAAAATTTGAACCCCCTTCAGAAATGCTCGTATCAGGCGTGATAATGATGGATGAAGATGCGAGACGGACCGATAGCAACGAATCATCCATGATTTCGGGATATATAAATTAACCAGCACAGAGCAGGCAGGCAAAGAAGGAGGGAAGGTCCTGCATCCGGAGAACAATCAAGAGAATTGGTGGAAAGAGCGGTGTCGACACACACACACACACAGACATGCATGATCCATACATGAGGGAGGGTCCCATCCATCCATCCATCGCAGATAATTGCGAAGCCCATATTAGATGGGCTGGGGACACGCCAACATCATAGATAGATAATTCTCGAGTGTAGGATTTTTTTTCTTTCAGGTTAGTTGTATATACATGTACGTACATGTGTCATAGATGCGTGTGTTGTTTGAACCCACATGGACAAACGCTCCCGAGCGACCAACCGGAGACGGCCGGACAGCAGATGCATGACATAGGACACCGGAGGCGGGGGGAGAGGGGAGGGACAAAAAGCTGCAGCGAGGCTGGCAGTTTGAATTCAAGAAGCGGTGAAAGAAGAAATCAGTATAGAATTCGGTAAAAAAAAAAAGACGCTCGAATGTTGTTCGACAGGCGCGCTGTCGACTTGATTGATCGTATTACACACAATGTATATAAATGAAATACGAGCGAACACTTGAACCTCCAACCCAGAAGTAGAAGGTCAGAATTGCGAAGAAGAAGCTTTCATCGCCGTTAGCCCAACCACGAACCGTTAAAAAGAAGGGAAAAAAACACTGATTCTGCCGTTTAGTTTTCTCTCCATCCACCGGAAATTTCCATGGTTCTTGCTCTCAATTTAATAAAAAAATCCGCAATCGGGCTATTTTAACAAGGGTAGATCCCGCTTTGCGCCTTTTTTTTTTGTGGTTGCTCTTACTTCTCCGTTCCGTGAGGGAAGAGTTGAATGGAAATAGAAATCAGATCAGATCAGATCATACAGTAAGTATATGGCATGATGTCTTTTTTCTAAAAACTTCAGGGAGTGTTGACATCGAACCATATCCTGTACGTCCGGTAAATAAATTCGGCAACAGAGAGAGAGAAAGAGAGAGGGATCCTGCCTGTTTGCGCTGCTGTGCTGGTGCTGGTGCTGTGCTTGCGCCTGGAAGGGGGGGGGGCGATAATGTTACGTGACTGGTTCGATCCGTCTGATGAGAGGGACATCGGGTTGCAAGGTAGAGCCTTGTCTGCCCTACATACATGTACTTACCCTCCGTGCGAACAACACAACACCCCCCTACCCCCCCTTCAGATTTTTTTTTCGGAAAGAGTGAGAAACAAGGCAATTTTCGGGAGAAAAACGGGAATCATTGTAATTTTGGCCCGGCAGCAGTGAAGAAAAAGGGCCACGTCGAAATTCTCTTGTTTTATTCATGTCCAAAATTCGTAGAGCTCTCTATCCTTCTTACTAACAGTTTTTTCTCTCTTCTCTTCCCTACGTACAGAGCACGCATATACACTTAGTCTTACACCATTTCCATCAATACATGAAAAGTCTGGGGATTCTTGTTTTTTTGTTCGCTTTTGGTTGGTTGTCATATTCTGTAGAAGGGAAAAAAACCAAACGCCATCAACTGTGCAAGGCGCTAAAGGAACGAGATCAGGAGTGAAAAGAAATACCCGCCCCCAGATGAAACAAACCGAAATATATGCTCATGATTAAAACCGGCCAAGCTGAACGAAATGATGTGAGAACCAATGGAAGAGCTGGGGGGAAAAGAGTAACCGGTTCCGAAAACCCGTCTGCACTAGAGTGGGTTGCCATTGCCGCTATAGACAGATTTTTGCCTCGCTTGTGTAACTCCAATACTTGGAAAAAGACTCCTGCCATCCTGGGATTACCGTTACTATATGCAGATCATTTCAATCTTGTTCATTCTCTTTTTTCCACATTCTGTTTCGATTTCTTGTTCAACAGGATCTGACATCTTACGAGTACATCTTCCTTTCAGGGAAGACCATGTCGTCGTAGCCATGGGTCGTGTCTTGGTACCCGTGCTGCATGGTGCCGTGCAAATCGTAACCGCCGCCATCTGCTCGCATTGTCGTCTCAGATACCAGGGATGAGCATCGGCTGCTGCGGTCGCTGCTAGAGTATGGATATGATGCCATGTACCCTCGATTGGCTTGCGGAGCCGAGATCGACGTAAAAGACGCGGAGCTTGAGGCTGAGGACGAAGCATGAGTGCTGATTCTTCTGTCCTTGCCCCTGCCTTTGATCCCCTTGTTGGAATTCTTGTACAGGGATGCAAAGTACTCCCAAAGCTCCCGATCATGCTCGTTGACGTGGTCAGCCGGGTTCGAGTAGGCGAATTTTTGAGTCAGGTAACGAATGGTCGGTGCATGGAATTTGTTTTGGTGGGACTGGCGAGTGTCAGTGTCCGGCGCATCATGTCGGACGGATGGAATCAAAACTCACCTTGAGGTTGCCCAGTTGGGTGAATTGCTTTCCGCATTCATCCAGTTTGCAGGTGAATGGCTTGATTTGCTGGTGTACAATCTTGTGGGCGCGTACGTTGCCACGCTGAGCGAAAGTCTTTCCGCAAAGTTCGCAGCTGTATGGCCTCTCGCCAGTGTGCCGTCTCTCATGGGTCTATCTCTGTTAGCAGAAGTCATGATGAAGCCGGGGCCTAACTTACCTTGAGGTTACCCAGCTGGGAAAACCGTTGGCCGCAGGAGGGCTCTTTACAGGTCTATACCGTAGTGTTAGAATCATGTGTCTGAATTCACCCGTCAGCGTTGACTCACAAAGGGCTTAGCACCGGTGTGCGCTCGGATGTGAATATCCAAATGGGTCTTTTGAAGGAAGCTCTTGGAGCAGTCTGGCTTGGTACAGTGATATCGTTTCCTTGGTTTCTGGCTGGCCTTGGGCTCCGACTCTTTCTACAGTGTGTTAGCGAAATAGTCTCAGACATGCGAATGCCAGTTTTGGCGTACCTTGGGGGATGGTGCGCGTTGCACGACTTCTTCTGGCTTTTGTTTGGACTGAATGGTTTTCATGAGGGTATCCACGTCAGTGGAGAAGTGGACTCCGTTGCCCAAATGACCATCCTCGGAACCGGATGGCTTCTGTTCTCCTGCGCAAGAGGCATGACTAAATGAGGACTGAGTAGACTGGATGGGCGAGCAGCTCTCCGACTTGACAGACGGTGTAGATTCTTCGATGACGAAACCCGTACGGGCTTCTCGAACCGGAGGAAGCGGCTGCAAAGCATGAGCTCCGGGGTAAGAGAAGGTTGGTGTGATGCTGGGACCATATGACAGTGGGAAATTCTGCTGGATGTTGTAGGGGTTCACCTGAATGGATTCGAAGGCAAACTGGGTAGATTGGTATGGCATCGAAGTGGACATGGCGTGTGCGGAGAACAGAGGCATTTGCAGGTCCATGTGCGAGGTGGTGGATGGGAAAGGCCTGGAGGTGAGGGGTTCTGAGGGTGCCGTTGTGGTTGCTGCCGGAGGGGGAGGTGGTGGTGCAGTTGTGGTTCTCGCAGAGTAATCATAAGCAGATGGGTTGGAGACGGTGGGTAGCAAGCCCGGCATGTTGAAGCTGGAAAGATGGAAAGAGGGATAAGGTCGACGCTGCCACGGTCCCGAAGAATGATGAGGAGCAACGACGGCCGTCATTGCTAATAAGGAAGACCGTGCGAGCTAGATAAGCAGCAGCAGGCTGGGGAGGCTTCGCTAGTGGTCAGAGCAGATGAGTGGTTGAGGAGAGCGGGCAGCAATGGCGGATCAGGCCGAGGAGGGTGGAGTGGAGTGGGTATTTGTGTCTATGGATGGACCGAGTGGTCGGAGGGGGGGAAGAGCACAGCAAAGCTAGGGTCAAATGGCGTACGGCCAGCTAAGGGACGATGATGCAGCAGCAGCAGCAGCAGAGAGATATGCAGAGAATGGATGATAGCATAAGTAGTGGGTTGTTGTGTTATTGAATCGGGGGAGCATGTGGGATTAGATATAGTAGATGGGTGAATGGGAAGCATGGCTACACGTGCCCCAGCAGTGGCAGCAAGGATGGATGGGACAGGAAGTGGAATGGATCTGAAGAGGCTAGAGAGGTGAAGAGGGCAGATGGAGCCAGGGATGGTGCCGGAGATGCTGCGAGATCAATCGAGGTTGTGGAGGAGGTGGAGGTGATGCAGACAGGGCTCGATCGAACGCCAAGCAGTGGTCGGCCATGAGGAGTGAGAGGCAGGTCGCTGCTTTGGGGAGAGCTGGGGAGTGGGCGGGGGCCACCCCAGCAACGGGGGCCTGGGTTGATGCGCGGGCAGGGACATCGTGAGAAAGAGAGCGCGAGGGAGGGCACTGGGCACCGAGCAGGCAGGCGGGCAGGCGGGCAGGGAGCAGGAACGAGGCGGCGGCGGCGGCGCATCCCAGCGCGAAGGGGCGGCTGGTGGCGTGGGGGGGGGGGGAGGAGGTTTTGGGAGCTGGTCGCGTCACATTGGACAGGCTGCCATCGCTGCCAGAGGCGCGGGAGGGCGTGTGCTGGGTTTCAATTGATCTATCTATAAAGTGATGGCGGCGGTGGTGGTCAATCCACACACATCAAGCAATGGGCCATGGACGGTGATAGATAGGGGATTGGGTAGCGCGGTAGCAAGGACTATGTATTCGGAATACACAGTGGCCAGGTTCGATTGTCACTGCACCCGTAATGCAATCCGTCTGGCCACTTTGGATCTGGTATCTGGTATACACAACACAAGGTAGGTGTAGGTTGTCGCTGGCGGACCCTGGCTTGTCAGAGCGGGAGGGGGCGGCCGGGAGGGGCCCCCCTAACGAGCTGTGACCTCCCAGGAAGCAAGTACACGCATGGCAAAGGTGTTGGATTCCTATCAGGTAATGGTGTAGTTGTCCGGGTTGGTGGTAGTAGTAGTGGTGGTGGTGGTGGTGGTGGAGATACGACTCGGGCAGTCAGTCAGCAGCGCCGTGGGAGCGTCTTAGTGGTGCCTTGCAGGCCACCTAGCTCGCCCACACATGGCCTCCATCCTTCCATGACCCATCAGTGACGACCCATGCAGCACCGTCAAAACCAGACCAAGATCTGTCCGATTTTCCTTTTTTCGCGTGTTTTCCATCCGTTTTCTCCGGCCTCGTCAACCGCGGAGTCTAGATGGGAGAGGCGGAAAAGGTGTATACACAAGTTTTCCGCATCATCATCACCAGCACTGCATCAGCCCTCAACCTGACTCGATCAGAGAGAGAGAGAGAGAGAGAGAGAGACCATCCCACGCTACATCCACCCACGAGGATAAGCTAAAATAAATCTCCCCTGTGCAGCAGCGATCCGGTAATAACCATCAGCATCGCCGTCATGGTAATGCGCTCCGGCTGCGGCGATATCAGTGCGGAACACGACAAATCTCATTACCACGCTGCCAGCCTGCCAGCCTAGCCCCTAATCCGGGCGGTAGTCTAGCGGCCCAATCACGGCCCGCGCTTGCGGGCTCCACCGAACCAACCCTCCGGACAGGACCCTAATCCCTCTCTGCTTCACTGTCACTTCCTCTTTGGGCCGCCTGCATATCCTCGCCCCTCGCTTTCTCTTTGCTGAAACTGCCCGCCAGCCCTCCCCTGGCCCTGTTCCATCTTCATTGTCCCCATGTTATTATTACCCACTTCGTCATCTTCTGTTGTCGCCGACCTGGATGCTCTCTCTCTACCCCTCGCCAGCCCGCTGCTGCTGCTGCTGCTGCTGGTCTTCCCCACACGTTTCCTTGTCAGTCATGGTCATTCTCCCAATCCATCCGCCAATGATTCGTGCAAAGTCACTTGAGCTGACACCCAGCTATGCCTCAATTGCTTTCCGTATCGCTGTCTTTCCATCTATCGGTCTGTACATTCGCCATTGAATAATGATATACACGCTTCCATTCCTTACCAGCTGATATCGAGCCTTCATCCTCATCCCCACCATCCAGACTTCTCTTCTTCGTGCCCGCGCGAGCCACCTGGGCAACAACCTTCACGTCTACGCCAGCCTTCATTTGTTTGGGGCCGCAGCCCCACTAGCCTGTAGATTCGAGCAGGATCCGATCGCATGCCACTCTCCGTCCGATCGCATGCCTATGCGCACATCACCTTATTTTGACAAAATCTGCGTCCAAATCTGTGGACCTGCAGTAGTTCAAACATCATCGCAAGGCGAACTCGATCCACAAATCTCGCTCGTCTCCTACCAACCTGTGTCTGCCCGCCCACGATCAAAATCATCCAGTGGGCACCAGTCCCCAACATTCTTCTCCAAGCCCGCAGGTGGCGTGAGCCATCTCACCAGCCGAGGCTGCATTCCAACGTGCGGCATCTTGAACCCGAACGAGAAAAGAAAAATAACCACCACCTATACGACAGACGGAAAACGGAAAACTGTACCACTCATCTTCCGTCCAAACGTTTTCTTGTCCGCCGTCGCAAAACCTGCGCCAATCCAACCGCCCTACCCTACGACTTCCTGTCCTATTAGGCTTCCGACTTTGTTATCCGCTTACCGTTGTTCAACACCCCTCCTAGTCAAGGCTACATACATACTCCATCTACCGTACGTAGCTGCATTAGCTTCGGCCCGTCCCTAGCCGATCCTCGAGTGAGGCTGGATCCAACATCAATCATAGACTCGAGCATTTTCCAGTAGCGGAATAGATTTGTGCAAGCACAGGTCAGATGCCTACGTCTTGCGAATCCGCGCATGTACCATTCAAGCATCAAGCATCTCTTCACATATCCGTCCTTTCAACATCCAAACAAACCCGAAACCCTGGCTCCTTTTCCCAGGACGCATTTCGTCTCGTCAACGTGCATGCGTCAGCCTAACGTTCCCATGAAATTGTGAATCTTTCATCTTGCCATGTAGCTTAATATACCGTGCACAAATGAACAAAATGTCATCGTGAAAGCATTAATCCTGCAGCCTAAAAACTGCCGCGTCAAACGAATCTCGGCTCCATGACCACTTGTGTGCGTCAAGCCTTTCTTGAGGTACGTGGGTGCAGTCCTCGTTGCCATTGATAATGCGCCTCGACCAGAATGATCATCGTAAACGATATTTCGAGAACAACTCAACGATCTCGCCTGCTTTCTAGAACCAGACCCTGTAAAGCCAGCATACTCCTGAGCCGGCGACATCTCGAACAGTGAAGCCGTGATCCATGCAATGTCGTTGCGACATCTACCGACCTAGGTTCATCCTCGAATACCATCGACGAATCTACTCACGAGGAAGAAATCCCGGTGCACTGTTAGATACATTTGTGAGACTATATACGTACAGATGTGACGTACAATTGGAAAGCGGGATACGTGCGGAGACGGTCCGCAAGCCGCTACCCGTGATGGCAACGTATACAAAGCATGGGTTCCCGGACTTGTCAAACATTTCTTCAACGACGACGGGATTGCCATTCATGTGGTCAAAACTGTCTTGGGGACGGATCGTGCAGAGATAAGTAAATATCAATGGCCAACCCTACAATGCATTTAGCGCGCATGCAGCTGGACCCTTCCTAGAGAGTCGCATTCGCATCGCTGGATATACATATTGCAAAGGCCTAGGACTTGACCGATTAATTTGCAGACTTGCCCTTGAAACATCGTGAGCAGAAAGCTCGAGGGAGACAACATCATTGGCGCGGATCGGAGAACCGCATCGCTTCCGGCGATGCGCATGCGACCCCTGCAAAAAGGGTCCCTTGGCTTCCAGAGATCGATATCTGCGTCAACCGAGCGTCACTTGGTGGGAATCCTGCGAGCCAGTACATTGATTGTCCAGCATTCACAGATAGTCAATTGAAATCAATCTAATCACCCAGAGCTTCAAGTAATTGGAGCTCGCTCGTTACGGCCTCAAGCGCCCGCTATCAAACGCTCAGACGTCAATACTCAGTCCACAGCGTAGACCTGGGTTGCTTTCTCATTCTTCAGACTTCCCCTTCACGCCACACCGACTATTGAGAGACCATGATGGGAAGCGATCCCGCATGCTCTGCGTATCTGCGTATATGGGGCCCCACTTCCCAAGACCCCGGCACATGGGCGTATGTTTTGGCAAATCCTCCGAACTCTTGGTGCTGAAGAGCTGGAGCTTTTGCTTCGCCATCCGCTGCAGCAACAATCAGATCGGTGCGCGGAAAGCGACTGATCTTAGATTGCATACACATGCGATTGATGAGTAGAAAGAGAGCCCCCCGTCACCGATGTCTGCCGACACCCTCATATGGAGAACAACTGCTCAAATTTTACGGCTTAAACGCGCAATCCTTGTAGGTCTATACAGCAGCATGAGAATACGAGCGGATCTGTTTCCCCGCCGCATCTCTTCCTTCATGATCCTGGCTAGTCACAGGTTACGTTGAAGCGTCAAACTACCTGCTACAACCGTACAAACGTACATTGGCTCAAAATCCAAGGGTATCCGTATGGCATGCCGCATGCCGTGTCCCGCCTGACGAACTGGACATCTCGAATCGATCGATCGTACCCGCATAGTGATTCCAATTTCCATACCCCAGATGAGCGAGACTTGCAGTAGGATCTCATGTGCGATGTATCTAGATTGTGTATCTTGGAAGCCAGCTAGTCAATCACTCTGCATGGAAGGATCCGACCTTAGAAATGAGGCCATCCAGCTGCGACTCTTGCCGCATAACCGGCAAGTAAACATGTATGTAACCCGCAGTCGATCATGCAAACTCGCTTGCCGAATGGCTGGCTGGTTGGTTAGTCAGATCTGACTGACTGGCTGGCTGACTGACCTATACAGACTTTGATCTACGCAAGCCAGCATCGGACATGTATCTGAATGCAAATACACCCACAGCAAGCGCGCCAGCCTCACAGGACTTGATCAATCAATCAACCATGGAATACTATTGAAACACGGGGGTGGGTTGAGACGGATCGTCACACCGTTTGCGCCTCGCGAAAAAGCTTGAACAGATATACACAGCACGACCATGAGGTTGCCACGCGCGCAACCTGCCATCCGCTCCAGCCAACCCCCCTTTTTCCTTTGCCTTGCTCAGATTTACCCGCGAAAAAACAACAACTCCGCCTGCTTGCCTGCTTACTTGCTGGCTGGCTTCTATCAAATCTTCTCCTCTCTCTCTCTCTTCCTTGCTTTTCCAGTCCCCCCACCCCCTCACTCTTCTCCCCCCCTTTTTTCCTCTCTTGTCATCGCTTCGTCAGCTCCGACATCCCTTCCTTCCGTTTTCTTTACTTTTGTCTTCTTAGCTGCTTCTAGCTGATATGTACACCCCTCCGAATACAGATATGGGTTCGTTGGTTTCGGGGGAAACAAGATTGCGTGTACACGTTGTCATTGTTCCAACAATAACTCAGCCTCCCCCCGGAAGATATCACAGCCGGGGGGAAGGGGATGGGGATGGGGGATCGAAGCCGGAGAGACCGAGTGACGTAAGTTCGAGCTTGAATAAAGCTGTGCAGCGCGCGGCAATGACTGGCTGGCTGTGTTTTGGGTGCAAGAGGGGGGAATGGAAAGAGAAAGAGGATCACGGCGGATCCGAATCCCGCGCCTCCAATCACCTCAAAATATCATCCATGGTGTCTTAATCATTGCATTGTTATGTTCTTCCACCCCTCATCTCCCGTCTCCTTCATATTTCCCCAGCACCAACTCAGAAGTAAGAGCTTCTGTATTATAAAGAGAAAGCTCTTTCATCGCCACATTAAACAACCATCGTGCCTTGAGTGCATCTACATATTATCATCTTCTACCTGTAAAGAAAAAAAAAACGCTTCAATCCAATCCCATCTCATCCATCGCCGCATCATCATCAAAATCTTGCATCAAAACCACCCACCAAACACCCTCATTCCATGCCCTCCCAATCTTTCTCCATTATCTCCTCACTTCCTCGTTTCCCGCATACCTGATATTCTCGACCTCAATCGCGCATCTGTATCTGCATTTACCTTCCCCCTCCCCATTTCCCCTTTCTTACAGCAATTCCCGTTCCCTATCCCGTCCCCTACCCTTCCTAATCTCCCATCCTCACCCACTTCCCCACTCACCGATCACTCTTCTCTGTCTGTCTGACACAACATCATGCAAACATTAGCACCAAGCTCCATCCAAAACCATTGTCCAAACCCGCATTCATTCCAAAGTGATTTGCTTCTTCTTCTTCTGCTTCTTCTCGACCGCTTAATGGTCTCTTCTTTTCCCTTTCGCCTGGGGAGGGGGAAGGGCTCTGTGGACGTGAACATGGAATAGGGAGCGAGGTTTTGATTGATTGATTGATGCATGCGGAGGGGAAGGAGGCTGAAACGTGTATGATGCCGCTCCTGCTGCTGCTCCTGCTGCTGTTGTTGATGTTGTTACGTCGGTTTCTTTGGGTCCATGTTTTTTTTTCTTGTTTGGAAACGTGGGTAGACAGAGAGGGAGGGGAAGAGAGGGAGGAAGAGAAGGTAGCGAAGCTCATTTAGCAGCCAACCAAAACCAGCATTCTATGTGAAGCATTACATCATCACGTTTTTCGGGGGGGGGAAAGGGTGGTCGGTGGTTTGTGTTTTGGCAATCAAGGTGATGGTTATGTCTAGTTGTGTAATTTCTAATACCCGTTCGGCTCGTTGAGATATTTCCCTTTTTTTTTTAAATCGTCTCTGTCGTTTTTTGGTATATTCTGCGTGCGCTTTGGAAGACCTGCGAGAAGAATTTGTTATCATCTTCATTTTTTCTGATATTGATGTTGTCGGAATTGGGACTGCTCGTCTGGATTAATAAATCGATATTTTCTTGCCTCGTAAAATAATCGCGTTGCTTTCTGGAACGATATTTGGCTCAGAATTGACAGTAGTATTCGATTACTATATTTCTTTTTTTCTTTTTTGGATATTGATTGTTGTTGTCAAGACTAGGTTCATACCGTGACTACAGCTTTGGAACTGTGATGGCAGAGTTTTGTTCATGACATATCTTATAGGGTTATTTATGATTGAACGACAAGACGTAACGACATTTATTGTAGGAGCTAACGTTCTTGCCTCAATGACCCTTCTGTCTATCTTATTTGCTTTTTTGGTCGCTTGAAACTGCGCAACTAATTTTCTAATTGCTATCGAACTGATGAAAAGCAGTAGCTATATGTCTAGAGAAAATAAAGTACGCAAAACGATGTTTAAAAATCAGCGCGCAGTATCTGAAAACTACGATACACTGAAGTGTATCTCGTTACAGTATACCCGATCACCTTTCTAGCCTGCTGTGACCAAATATAAATCCAACCTCTATCCTAACAAAATCAATCCTGCACTTGATCTGAACCAAACTGAATCAAGAGTATCTGGATCTCGATTCCTGACCACGTAATTCTATTCTGATACGCGGTGGCGCCTCTGATACAGCAGTGTCACTCTTTTGAAGCTTTCTTATTGGTTTTCCTCTTTGTCCATCTTTTTGGCTGCTGTCGGAGCTGTCAGCACCGACCTGTTCCGGATCTTCGCCAGCCTTGCGCTTCCGCCGCCTCTTTGCCTTTTCGCGCTTTTCGCGATTGATCCGATGGGCCTGTTGCATTTCACGGAGTCGCTCTTGAGGGTTGAATTCGATCTTGTCCGAAGTTCGCAACAGGATGGGGGCTACGAGGATAGCATCGAGGAGTAGAAGTAATACAGTCATGACGATAGTGAAACCTTTGTCTATCTTGCGGAGCCAGAGTAGTATTATGGGGCTGACCATTGCAGCGATCACGGCAAAGCTGAGGATGGCTGGCGCGGAAATAGCTACAAAAGCAATTGTATGCTTTGATATGGCTGCTCGTGAGTTAGAAGCAAGCCAGCCTAGAAATTTGTGCGTGGGTATGGGTTTGTTGTTTCGAATATCTGTATCCTCACGAATCTGGTCGAAGATGTTTTTCTTGTACTCGATGAGATGCGAGCTGCGGATGCTGAGGCGCACAGCGTATGCCACGACGACAAACCCGATGGCCACAAGCACAAATTGATATAGTGGAACGCCGTCCCCGAGTTCGTGTACCTGCATGCTGAAGAGACTGGCTACGAAGGATAGAGGTATGAAAACAAATGCGAGTTCTGTGAGTTTCGATACACTCTCGGCTTCGGCGATGCTGCGTTGACTGTCTACAATCTGCATTTCTGACAATAAGGAACCAGAAGATCGATCTATAAGGTCCATGCAGCTACGTAGTGTTTGTCGTGTATCTTCAGCGAGTTTCTCGGAAGGAAGCATCGCTTGTGAAGTGTGTGACTCAGGCTCGTTGATGAATTGTACAAATGCACGCAGATTCTGATCCAGTTCTCCGAGATTGAAATTTAGTCGGTGCAGCAGCGCTCGCCAAAACGTAACGCGCTCCTGCATTAACTCAATATTCAGCGTATCCTGGCGGATCCGCTGCAATGATATTCGAATGATATCGACCAAGCTGTGCGAGTCGTCATGAATAGCGCGAAACAACGCGTGGAATGGATCGTAATGAGGCTCCTTCCCTTTCATCGGTACTTGCATGAAAAGCTCAAACTCCTCCAATGTAGATTTGGGTATCTGCAGGCTTTCGATATATGCACGCATATGTTTTGTTACAAACGTAGCATCGTTGCGAGCCGATGAAGATGATCTAGCTTTGATAAGATCGTATGGTACGAAAGCTCCATGATCTCTGACTAATACTGCTTCTTGATCTACTGAAGGAATTGATCGGGATCGTGCCCGGGGCATAGCCGACGCAGATGGAGCTGGCATGGGTGGTGGTGGTGGTGGTACAAGTGGAGGATCATGGAAGGCGCGAGGATCTTGCCCTCTGTCGACTGGCGAGGTGGACTTTACATTAGAAGCACCAGTTGTGGCTCTTCGCCTGAGAGCAGTTGCCGTAAAAGGAATTTCCGCCGGGTCAACATCTGCGCCAGTGGTTTGTGGATTATGAAATGTCGGGTTTGGTCCATGGTGAACTATATCTATCATCAACAACCACTAGTCGTCGAGGATACATAGACCAAGTGACTTGAAACACGAAAATTCTATGAGCTTAACAAAAGTTGATCGTTCTTTGTGGGCATTGTGACCCATTCAACAATCGTAGGAAAGGTTTATCACACTTACTGGGAGGTGAGGATGGTCGGCCCTCAAAATGTGTGGGCAATGAAGATTGTTGCGTCCAATCAACAACATATTGTTCTCGATTTCGAGAAGGCCGTGCACGATAGCTTTTGTAATTGCCTTCTTCCTTGATAATCCATTGGTTACCCATAGGAATGAGTCCCTCACGCCTCCATGCACTAATTTTGCCTTGTTTGCCCACTACTACAGGAAGCGGATCGAGCAAAATTATAACTGTCGATGTCAGAGTTCTGGCAGGAACAACTGTCGATGTGAATATGCCTACCGAATTTGCACCCATCGATATCCCGGCTCCATACCGTGGCCCTCTCTTCCCAGCCCACTGGATACTCAGTTTCAGAGTCTTTGTGGTAATCACCAGGCTCAGGGCAGAGATCAATATAATGACGCCATATGTTTCCGGTTGTCGATAAAGAGACGTTATGCTGTTCACATCCTTCCAAGGGGCAGGGAACCTGCGGACTCCGGTTCTTGATAAGTTTAGCCCGAAATTTCGCATCCAGAGAAAACAGAGGCAGAACAGGTCTGTACCAGGTCACAGAAGAGTATCCTTGGGCTGACGAGCGAGCATTCCACGCGGAGGCGCTTTTGTGATTTTCCCTTGTTTCTCTATATCCTGAACGATCAAGATGTTCCTCAAAAACATGAGGTGGTATATCAAATGTCGCCCCCAAGAGGTCAACTGATGATGGGGTCAAGTCCTCGACCAATATCAATCGTTGTTGACAATTGTCGTGCACGGTTCTCAGGGTACCATAAAATTCGGCATATGACGGTGCGTAGGCTTGGTTGGGCCTAGGACAGGGGTTGCAAAGTCAGTAGCGTACAAGCAACTATGTTTCAGTGGGTTATTGTGGTACTAAGATGCATAAAAGTGCCGATTTTCCGTGTAATTTGTATCTCATCAAACGTACCAAGGTTCATTTCGCATCGGCGAGTGGTGTTGTTCATGTTCAAGGCGATCGTAAAAAACAATCTGAGAGATCCAATGACCATGGCGTGTCTCAGTAGTAGCGACGCTGTTGAAGTAGGCAAAATGATTAGCCAGGCGGTTCACGTTGTTGCGGTAGTTCTCTACCTCTTCGGCATTTGAATGTGATTCTGGAGTTGGTTCCTGTTTTTTCCTGCCCTTGTTCCGCGATTTGGTTGGTGCTGATCCTGCCATCCAATTGAGAAAGGGATTGGGTTTCTTCCGCGAAGGTAGTGGAATATCTTCTGGACGCAATTCTAAATCTTCGAGAGACGTTCCGAGAGGTGGTCGTGTCTCTGTGGAAGCTTGTACGGACATCAGTGACGAAGTTTTTGAAGATGGCAGCGGCACTTGGGCAGCTTCAATCCCTTCTATGTTCTGAAATGCCCAGGTCGCTCGCTGTATCTGTTCCAAAGATGAATTGGGGGGTTTCAACGGCTTAGTCTCAAGTGTTTCCACATTTTGTTCGACATGCTCCCTCTTCCGGGAGCTTCGAGAATTGTTATCGATCAGAGTGGCGCGAGGTTCAGTTTTGCTGCCAGCTTGTTGTTTGATAGTCTCATCTTCCGATTCTTCTATCCTAGTCTCTTTACCATCGGCGATGTTTGCTTCTCCTGTCTCAGTTCGATTCTCATGACTGTTCGAACGCTCATCCTCCTTCTGGTCTCTATCATCTGAGGATACTCGAGCTACCGTATGTTGCTCAGCCCCCGTATCGCTTCTGAACTCGTCGTTGGCCCCATCTTGGTGTTCCATAGATGCATGGCAGTCAGAAACGCCTGACTTAATGTTAACGAAGAGTGTAAGAGTGTGTGAGGCCACTGAGGCCGGGAAACTCGATAAAGGCCACAGAGTTTTGGCCCCCATTTTCGTGGCCGTAAGCGACTTCTTCGATTGGCTACACTCCCGGATCAATTTACTCAACTAGTAACGAGCCGCAAAAGCTTGCATGACCAAGACTTGAGGTTAAATATCAGTCGCCGTGATGCTCTTCCAAAATCCCCGCCCCAGCCACCTATCTTTCTTTCACTCGTCCTGCACCGTAGTAATGCTTGCGTAAATTCTAAAGGAACCACCCGAATCGCCAAATCCCAAATCTTTCCTTCAACAACTACATCGTCGATTGATAATCGTCATGACAAACATCAAGTTCGCCGTTTCTATGCAGCGTTTGTGTCACCCGGTCATGAGCTGCATTTGCGTTGGTTGACCGTGAAATCAGGGTTGCTTCCGTTTGTTGGGTATCATCATATTTTGATGCTGGTACAGACGGTTGGCGTGATTCTCACATGTAAGCTGAAAAGACATTGGCGTGTTAATCCCGGTCTAAGCACAACAACAGCCATCGTGTTAGCAGGTTGCTCAAGTTACTCGTCAATGACCAACGTATACATTCTTGGACTGTCATACACCAACTCAACGACGGAAAACCTAAGCCCAATCGGCAAGAACCTCTCAGACACGTTCAGTAGGTACAAAGGCGGGTCGCAACTGGAAGTTCGAACAGGCTACTTTGGTATGTGTGTGAGGCAACGTGGGGTCGTTTGGCTCTGTAGTTCTGATGCAGCGGGCCTTGCGATTCAGATCGGACAAGAAAGCGACCCATTGGACTTAATAGGGGCATCCGCAAAATTCAGAGACGATGTCATTTTCTCTGGGTTGCTCTTTATGGCTATCGTTCTCGCTTTTGCGAGCGTACTATTGCTGGCCACCTTTCCCGGTTGGCATGAAGAAACAGACGAGAGAACAGGTTCAGTGGTGGATGTTAAACCTTTTCCTTCTCGGCCTATCTCGCAGATTGCTCTTTCATGCAGCTTCGTCGCGTCTATATTGTTACTCATCTCTGGATTGTGGCAACATGTGGGTTCGGTGGGGGCAGCCGCCATGGCTGATATCGCATATCACGGAAGCGTTCACACGGACATTGGGGCGCAAGCGGTAGCAATGACGTGGGCGAGTTTCACACTCATCATGATTAGCGCAATAGCGTTGCTTATGATGATCCTGTCAATTTTGGCGTTGGATAGGCTTACGGATGACTAGAGAGTGTTTTGCTCTAGGTAATTTTGTTCTGGGCAGTTCATCGCCTGCGGCCTGCGGCCTGCGGACAAATCTGATAGAATGTTGATAGTTTTCATATTTCGTCGAGAAAAGAAGATCGGGGTTATCGTTTTGCTCTGACTATGTAATTTTCTGCCCGAACTAGAGGCTTGTAGATGAACGGATGGGGTAGTGGAATAGTGCTTCATCGATGAATCTTGATAAAGTGGTAGAGAAGGTCTCATTGACGATGACATTAAAGTGAAGATAAAAAAGAGTCGGAGAGAAACCAGATGACGACAAACAAGAGGCAGAGCAAACCTTTACTAATCATCTCAGGAGGAGGAAGGTGGAGTGCGGACCCCTTCGTAAACCCTATCCAAACCATCATCGGCGGAATAGAGTACAGGGCAATCACACGGCAAACGAGACATCAATAGTAGAGTTGTAAATCAAAAAAGAAAGGATTGGGATGAAGATACCTAACCAGTACATAAACCCCCAAAAAGTCTCTAAATAAAAGAGAAGCCACCCCTTGCTCATCCTTGGTGGAGAGTCCACCCCAATCGCTTCACGCCAAGCACACATATAAAGATGAATAAGATGCCCTATCCGCACTCCTTTCACCTCCCATTCCCTTACTGCTACCATCCAGTGAATTTCCGATCCCGAAAAACGAGCAAGCCGACGTTGTGAAGGGGATAAGAAACAGGAAATAGGAGAAAGGAGATCCAACTCATCCTCATAGATAACTGTCCAGATATTGCTTTTATAAAGTATTTCATCGTTGTCCTTCTGCCAACCCGCGCCAAGCTTGAGAGATAGTAGATATCATAAATATTATGGTATTCATCAACAGGGAAAGGGGGGTGACATGATGACAGCAATTTTAACGCGGTCATGTCAAAGGTGGGGTATAAATCGTTGTGCACCATGCGCTTGACGGCAAGGCTCGATCGTACCGATCGGAGAAAACTGAACGAGCTCGAGACATTGCATGTGCCGTTCATGAGCGCCGAGCGTTGGTGTTGCCATGTTATTTGTTTACGGGCCAGTGTATCTGTCGAACCTGTGATTGGTTAGCAAGGCGTCTTGAATTCGATGGATGTGACTAAATAAGGAGATGGGACAATTGTGAATAGACGGAAGATGATTTTGACATACCTCCAGATACGAGCACGCATGTCGCCACTGCCGGTAGCAAAGACACCTCCACTTGGACTGGGTGCGACAGAGATGACTACAAGCAATTAGCATTTAATCAGGATCAGTCACGATCTGCTGGAGATTACATACCTGAATTTTTATGTCCTTGCAGCATGAGCTGGGCAACACCAGTATGAGGGTCCCAGAATTGCACACCGCGATCTTTGGATCCACTGAGCACCCAATCGCCGTGAGGCGTAAGAGCAACGCTCAGCACGAAGTCCTATCAACAAGTTAACATTGCACAGGCCCGACGATTAGCTCAAAGACTTACCTTGTGGCCTTCGAAAGTTCGAATGCATTTTCCGCCAGGGGCAGCGCCTTGCATCAAACGAGTAGGAGTAGTCAACTCCCACATCTTAATGGTCTTGTCGAGACTGCCACTGACCAAACGGTCGCCAGAAGGCGCGAACGCGACAGAGTAGACACTGTCCTTGTGGCCTTGCTCGCCCTCGAGACGAACCACGAGAGCGCCAGTTTGCGCGTCCCAAACACGAACACTCTTATCAAGAGAGCCGGCCGCGACAAAACGGTTGTCGGGCGAGATGGCAACAGTTGTAACGCCATCCTCGATGGACAAGTTGCGGAGTTGTGTGTTGGTCTCGAGATCCCAAAGGCGAACACTCCTATCTCCACTGCCAGACGCGATGATGCGTCCGTTGCGAGCGAAATCAAGGGAGTAGATGTCTTGCTCGTGACCGGTGAATTGATGCTTGATGGTGCGGCTGGCGATATCCCAGACCTATTTACATATTAGAAGTCGTAATCAAGAAGCAAAAAAGTGAGTAACTTACCCTGATGACCTTGTCTTCGGCACCTGTAGCCAGATACTGGCCATTGGGACTGAAGCAGACACTGCGAATATAAAGATCGCCATCCTCGGGCAGACTTCCATCTTGCAAGTGGGCAACTGGGGTTCCAGTCTCCACATCAAAAATTTGGGCAGCGCGATTGCATCCGGTCGCGACGAAACGACCGTCCAAACTGAAGCGCACGCAGCAAACAACACTCTGGTGGGGAAGATTGTGAATCAGGTCCACATCAAGGACTCGTCGCGCACGAGGATTGAAGACGGCGAACCAATCGGCTCCCTCCTTCTTGAAGTTGTCCGGCAGCGATTCCACGTCGAGATCGGCCAGAACGTTGCTCTGTGCAAGTGGTGGGACAGGTTGAGCGGGGGGCATCAATGCACTGTGCTGTTGTTGGTGAGGGGGGGGCGTGGGGCGGGGAACCTGGGGCGACCCTGGATACGTGGAGTTGTTCTGCTGGGGAGTCGCAGGGCCGGGAGGACCGCCGCGGGGACGAGGCCCTTTAGGTCCAGGCGAGGCTGTTGGCTGGGGAGGCTGTCCATAGCCTGTACGGCTGTCAGCGAAGATTCGTTTCAATCTCGAAAATGGCGTCGCGGCGAGTGCATCCTTATGCCGCTCGGGTTCGCAGAATGATGATGGAGCTGCTTTAACGTACCGTTGGGTGGTGGCTGGTAGCCTCCGAAATGCTGGGGAGGGCCCGGGGGGCCTGGAGGACCTTGGGGTCCGAGATGAGGCGGGAGGCCGGGCTGCTGAGGCTCTTGAGGAGGTGGAGCCAATCCTGGTCCACCCTGATTGTTGCCTGCCATGATTCCTCCGAACAGATTGCTCGGTCCGTGGCCGATCGAAGGTGCAGGCTGCGAGGGCCCGTGGTGCTGCGAGTTCTGGCTAGGACCGCCACGGGTTTCAAGCTCGCGCTGCAGGCGGGCGATCTCGTCCTCGTACCTGTACAATGTTGTTAGGATTCATGTTGCTATTGTTGTTTGTACGTGAACCCAAACACGTGTATTGATGTGCTGTAGAGTGTGTTTCCCGTTTTCGGGGGCTGTCTGGTGTGGCTGTGGATGACTTACTTGGCTTTAATCTGAACATGCTGCTGCTCGAGAGCGTATACCTTTCCACGGATCATCTCGATCTCCTGAATGTGTCTGGTGACTATTTACGCGGATTGTTAGCTCGAACCCAAGCACAGCAGCTAGCAAGCGCGGGCGCGCAATTGGATGTGATGGCATGGCACTCACTCTGACCCTCGTATTCGGCACTGCGCTGGTTCTCAGTATCGAATTCATTGCGAATAGAATCCAACAGCTCATTCAG
Source organism: Periconia digitata (assembly GCA_948474695.1). Lineage (NCBI taxonomy): Eukaryota > Fungi > Ascomycota > Dothideomycetes > Pleosporales > Periconiaceae > Periconia > Periconia digitata. Next base: position 1,319,459 of record CAOQHR010000004.1, on the reverse strand, counting down.
GCGTTGGCTGGGGCCTGGGGGACCTGAGCCAGGTGGGCCGTTGCCGCGCTGGGCGGCGGGAGGATAGCCGTGGTTCATGGCGGCGGTGATGGTAGGAGACAAGAAAAGGCTATCGAAGGGAGAGGGAGGCGAGGTGTGGTGGGGGTGTTGGAAGGTGGAGAGTTGTCGTCAGTGGTGGATGGCGAGCACTGAGCGCTGAGGTTAGCGCGCGAGGCTGAGATCGCACTGGCTCTGGCAATTGTGTTGATGCGTGAATGAGTGGGCGTATAGCATGCGTGAGGTGTGGGAAGAGAGGTGGAAGGCGAGTGGATGCAGCAGGTGGGCGTCGGGCGAGGCCGGCGATGGGTCGCGACGTCGACGAGATGGGATGGACGGGCGCGCGACGTTTGGGGGTTGGAGTCGGACGGGAGCAGAGAGGGCGAGAGAAAGAGAAGAGGTGGGTTGAGAGAAGAGTTCAACGGACGATCCATGTATGGCGGCGGCGTTTGGTTTGACGATTATCCGTGCGCCGAACTAACCAGGGGCGCCAAACACTTTGACGGAACGGGTCCACACCCACAGCAGCATTTCCAACCTCCTCTCTTTCCGTCCAACATCATCAGCAGCATCGTCGTCACCGTCCATGATCCATGACCACATCACAGCATCAGGCCCTTCTGCCTGCTCGCCTACCGACCTGACCCTGGCCAACGTCGGACAAGATGCTGTCATTTATCCAGTCCATCAGCGAGATGGCTATGGGCATGCAGGCAGCAACATGATGCATCCAAACCATTTTCCCGGTTCGTGCTACGGCTCGCGGCTTCAAAACATTGATACATGTCGCCTCGTCCTCCTTGTGACACTGCAGTTGAAGCTTTGCATCTCACCGTTTCACATGCCGCTTGCTGATCAAGTGATGCATGTACCACTGCCCCGTACCGTGTAGCGGCATATACAGACATACATGTGTATGTATATATGGAAGTACACCTGTGTCGTTGCCACCCACCTGCCATATAGGTAGATGGACACTCCCCCCATGCTCTCCTCTCCTCTTCCACCGGACGGGGGGCGGAGCACTGCGCTGTATTCTCCTCGGACGCACAGTCGGCAGCAGGCAACTGTGAACCCTGGAAAGACAGCTCAGCTTGTTCTGGTCGTGTATCCCGGCCCCCGCATCTCTCCCACCCCCAAAGCGCCAGCGCCAAGCCGTGACTCGGGACCCCCTTTCGCATCTTCTGGCAGCAGTCGGTCGACGGACGGGGTGGGAAGAATTCAGACCGATGGACCCAGCCCGACCGAATCATCATGGCAGCCAAGGCGTGGGAGGACATGTAGGACATGTTTACATACGTGCGTGGTTCGTTTGGATGCGGCCTGGCTGGCTGCCTGCATGCATCCATGCATGCATGTACATTTCGGTCGTTGTTGTGGTTGCTCATGCATGGCCGTGGCCCGTGCCCCGCGTTCGCTTGCGCCCCGTCCAATCCCTGCATCCGCCGTTCCTTCCACAACACCAAATCCCCCGATCCACGATATCTCTCCTCTGCTGACGCCATCTCGTCGTCCTCTCCCAACCAGCCCGCATCCCATGCTGTGGCCCATCTCTTCCCGTGCTCCTCTACCCATCGTCAAATAGTCATGCTCCGGCTTCTCTTCCCCTCAACTGACTCACCTATCAGATCCGGTCATGGAAGCTGCTGTCCTCTTCCCCGCCCGTCCCTGCCTACAACTTCATCCCTTGATATCTGGTGACTGCTTCGTCTTGCCATTCACATTCTCTTCACATCATGCAACTTCTTCTCTCACCGTTCTGCCATGCACTTCACAATCTTCCAGTCGTGTGGAAGCCTCCATCACACCACCCGTTCCTGCCTGCGCTATATATTGACGACTCTCTCCCTCTGCATTGTTCTCTTCGCCGTGCTTGCAGATTCAAGCAAACACACCCATACTTGTCTCAATCTGCAGTAGCTTGCTGCCATCATCAATCAGACCATCGTTACTCTAGAACATTTCTCTCTCTTCAATGTCTCTCCACAATTCCATCACTGGTGCTCACAAATCCAGGAGACCGTCTAGGCCAGCCCAGCTTCGAGAGCATACTCGTAAATCTTTCTACGACGATTCTTCGATTCAAAACGTCAAAGCAAAGAAGCAAGATGGTACAGGCGTCCAGCGACTTTATGTTGGTGTTGCTGTCCAGGATGCTCCAAACAAAGCTCTCGTTATAAGCGCTGCTTTCCACGATGGAACTTACGGTGCCGACTCTGAGACCCTCACCATCGATGCTATTCCTGATGAAGAGCGCGAAGAAAAACTTTGCGAACTCATCATCAAAAAGCTGAAAGCATACCGAAGGGAGCGTCTGTATAAATTTGTCGGCGCTGGGGTCAATGCGCGCGCTTATCAGTACAGTCCACACCTTCTCTCCCAGCTGTGGAAACGTCTGGACATCGTACCCTGCGTGTACGACAATCAACCCCAATCAATGACACCCGGCGCATTCAAGCGCCCCGAAGATGTTTCTGTGGACGAGGAGGCCGACCAACTCGCACGCAAGGCTTTCAAAAACTTCAATCCGACTGGTGAACCCCATCTGCAAATCGGACACAGGAACAGGGTCAAGGTCGACTCGGGTGGCGAGGCCATCATTTGCCATGCCGATGAATATCCGGGAACAGTCAAGGAACGAACATGGCAGGCTACCATCAGGTATGCTCAGTCACTGAGGGACGGTAATATCAAGATAGCCTTCTTCAACTCCACACCACAGGGCGGGGGTGTAGCTCTGATGCGGCACGCCCTGATTCGATTCTTACATACGTTGGATGTGGATGCCAATTGGTAAGTAGGACCGACATCATTTACGGGATGGCCAATGGCTAATTGATCCAGGTATGTTCCGAACCCTAAACCGGCCGTGTTTCGCATTACGAAGAACAATCACAACATCCTTCAAGGAGTAGCGGAGCCTGATTTGCGCATCAATGCATCGAATATCTATGATTTGGATGAGTGGTGTACTAAGAATGCGAGCCGCTTCTGGACGTACGTATTTCCTTTTGCTGGCACTTGGTGACCGCAATGAATGCTGACTTCGTACCTCCATTTTCAGATCTCAAAACTGTCCTCTTGGTCCACGTTCGGAGGGTGGTTCAGACGTCATTATTGTAGATGATCCTCAAATGCCTGGATTGGTTAAAATCGCCAAAGCCCAAGATCCCAGCCGCCCAGTCATCTTTCGTTCACATATTCAGGTTCGTGCTGATCTCGCGAACAAGCCTGGCACACCAACGGCTGAAGTTTGGGATTGGATCTGGGAGAATGTCAAGGACGCCGATCTCTTCATCAGCCATCCTGTTCCCGATTTTGTCCCTGCAAACGTGACACCACACAAAGTGGGCTATATGCCTGCTACCACAGACTGGCTCGATGGCTTGAACAAAGACCTCAGCGACTGGGACTTGCAGTTCTTTCAGCACGAATTCAATGCGGAATGCCTGAAAGCTGGCATGTACAAGCTTGATTATCCCGCTCGCAAATATATTGTCCAAATCGCGAGATTTGATCCAGCAAAGGGCATCGCTGATGTGCTGGCTTCTTACGCCGAGCTCAGAAGAGTACACATGAAGGACTGGAAGAAAGAGGATAGCCCGCAGCTTGTGGTGGCCGGACACGGTGCAATCGATGACCCTGATGCAACCCACATCCACCGAGAGACTCTCGAGGCGCTCAGCTCGCAGTATGCAGACATCAAAGACGATGTCATTGTCATGCGTCTCGGACCATCTGACCAACTTCTCAACTTTCTCATGTCAAGTGCCCACGTAGCCCTCCAGCTCTCCACCCGCGAAGGGTTCGAGGTCAAGGTTTCTGAGGCGTTGCACAAGGGCGTGCCAATTATCGCCACGCGCCGTGGAGGCATTCCTTTGCAGGTGGAGAAGGGTAAGTCTGGGTTTCTAGTCGAGGCAGGCGATTACAAGTCTGTTGCTCGGCATCTGTTTGAGCTCTTCACCAACGAAGAGTCGTACGCGGCCATGGCCGACTATGCAAAGACACATGTAAGCGATGAAGTATCAACCGTGGGCAACGCGCTCTGCTGGCTGTACATGGCCGATAGACTGGCCAAAGGGGAATCACTCGGACCAGAGTCGCGGTGGATCAACGACATGGCTCGAGAAACGGCGGGGTTACCATATCTGGAAGACGAGACCAAGCTTCCTCGTGTTCTGGAATGAAGAGAACTCGGTATGCAAGCCACACGGGAACCTCGGAGTTATGGTGTGCGGGCGAGTAACGGCCTCTCGATACTCCATGGGCGGGTCCATATCATTGCCGATCTTTCCCATTGGTGCTGGCTTGCTTGATTGGTATATGATGTGTATTGTTAAATTGACATGAGTAGCAAAGGGGCGGTCAGGTTAATGTGGTATCACTGATGACTTTGATTCGTGTGAACTAGGAGTTGTTGTTCTACTTTCTGACTGGTGTAAGCATATACAAATATTCATAGGTACAGCAACATTAATGGCTTTTTTCTGGACATGGCATTCATTGTGCACAACAGAGATCAGGAGATCAATGGCTGATGGTGAATCTTGTACATTTCCAATTTCCGGGTAGAGTCGAGCAAATAGACGGGGACAGCAAGGTGACGGCTGACTCACCATTGCGCACGGAGATAGCAGGCGCGCATTCCCGGCGATTCTAGCGCCGGCTGATGGGGCGACGACGCGTGATGGCAAACGCGAACATCGTTCACAGGTGAGGTGACTTTATCAGATCCGGACCCTCTCTTTCCGGGGCGGTGGAGCCCTGGCCCCCGTTCTGATTGGACTTGGAAGAGCTTTTGGTCGTCTTTTTTTTGTTCCCATCGGAATCGAACGGCTAGCCTCTGCCAAGGCCTGTACCTGAAATGCCCATCACGCTCCCCCCCCGATGAACCTTAAATGATTGATTTGCCCTTGCGCTGCGCTCCGGTTGATAGATTGTTGTTTATATTTCCTTTTGGTACCTTCGATTGTCTCTCCGTGGTCCACACCGACTGAGGAAAGTTTCTGTGAGGTCTCGTTGTTATAATCTTGCTTTCTACCGCAGGTTGTTTGTTCCTGTGCTGTTCGATTGGTCTGGCTGTCGCCATCTTCCATCTCAATCCTACTCCCAGAACCTCGCGGGGCTGTTTCGCTGAAACCACACCCGCCACCATGGACGTTGTTCTCGAACTCTGCGATACATATGTATTCGATCCCATCTACGCGGCTCTGCTACCGGCACAGACACCGTCCCTCCTACCCAATGGCACGTTTTCGAGCGTCAAGGAGGTTCCTACCAACTTGCCTCATGCATCTACCTGGGAATACCGCCCGGCCAGTCAATACCTGAGTTTCACCCCAGGCAAAGCCGCATACATGTCCCAATGGCCACGAGACGACGTGCGCCGCCAATTCCTATCTCTTTTCCTCATTACTTGGTAAACACCCTCCCCAATCCATCCCATCTCCCATCGACAACCAATGTCAATGTACGTGCAGCCAAAACAGTGAAGCTAACACAGCGGTTTGTTCGTTCCTTTCTTTCTCCAGGATCTTCGGCGTCTTCATCTACTTCGTCTTCGCAACCCTCTCCTACCTCTTCATCTTCGACAAATCAACCTTCAACCACCCCCGCTACCTCAAGAACCAAATCCGCCTGGAGATGCGCCAAGCAAACATCGCCTTCCCCTGGATGGCCCTCCTCACCGCCCCCTGGTTCCTCCTCGAAATCCGCGGCTACTCCAAAATCTACGACTCCCTCGCCGACTCCCCAGGACCCTGGTACAACATCCTGCAATTCCCCTTGTTTTTCGGCTTCACGGATTTCTGCATCTATTGGATCCACAGGGGTCTGCACCACCCGGCCGTATACAAGAACCTGCACAAGCCGCACCACAAATGGATCATGCCGACGCCCTACGCATCGCACGCGTTCCACCCTCTCGACGGCTACGCACAAGGTCTCCCCTACCACATCTTCCCGTTCCTCTTCCCGCTCCAGAAATTCGCATACGTCGCGCTCTTCATGTTCATCAACATCTGGACCGTCATGATCCACGACGGCGAGTACTATGCCGAGAACCCCGTCATCAACGGCGCCGCGTGCCACACGATGCATCATTTGTATTTCAATTTCAATTATGGCCAGTTTACTACGCTGTGGGATCGCTTGGGTGGCAGTTATAGGAAGCCGAATGATGAGTTGTTTCGCAGGGAGTTGAGGAGTATGGAGGGCGCTTGGAGGAAGCAGGTCGAGGATGCTGATCGCATGGTCGGTGAGGTTGAGGGCGTCGACGATAGAGGGTATCAGAGTGACGGGGAGGGGAAGAAAGTCCGTTGATTTTATTTTCCTCTTTGGCTCTTCTTCGTCGGGGGTCGAGGATGGATGTGTGTACGATATGTTTCAATGTGAGGGTTGGGTGAGTGGTGTGTTTCCTAAGAGTACTATGATTTTGGTAATGAGGAGGGAGGCGGGGGGTAGGAGCCCTAGGGGCCTGGGAGTTCCGGAGTATGCTTTTCTTCTCTTCTTATATTACTATACCCCCTCCTGCCTGGTAGTATTCAAATCCCATATCCTCTCTTGCTTCCTGCTTGACTTGCACACTTCAACAATTCTCGTTCTCTCTGTTTCTCAACATCACAAAGCCAGCCCACTCCGATACCACTTCGCATCGCTATACCACCCAATCCCACTCCCGCCAGCAAGCCACCATGTATCCCCCTCGACACCCAGCCCCAGCAACCCTCTGAGCACAGACACGGGCAGCGGCTCACACAACCAGATGCCAGCTCTCGCGAAATCGTCACAGAGCATGCCCGCAGTGTGATAGAACCACACATGGACGTACACGAACGTGAACGATCTCTTCACCCAAGTCGGCGCCCCAAACGAAGCAACAAAAGGACGCAGGAAAGCGGCTTCGACAAAACACCCGAGCGCCTGCAGCGCAAAAAACGCCATGGGTCCTGAGAACGGGTGGGTTTCGCCATATGCAGTGTAAGACCCTGTAGCGTGTAGAGCGCCAGACAGCGCAAACGCGATACACAGCTGCAGCGCCTTCGCTCCTTTACTTTTGAGTAGCTTCTCCTCCTCTTCAGAGGAAAGACTCTGTTGCTGGGTTGTCTTCTCTCCCCCCTTCTCGTTCTTCTTCTTCTTCATCGTCGCCACCGCAACAAGAATCGCACGACTCGGCGCCTCGAACGCGAACCTAAAGGTCTGGTGCCACCAACTGCTCCACCACCCGCCCAGCCCGCGATCCAGCACCGCAGAATACGGCCCCCACGTATCCGGGTACGTCCACGGTTCCGCACGGGCGCCCAGCACATTCGGACCGAGGACGCCAGCGAAGAAGAGCGGGGCGAGCGCAAAGACGGTTTGGAGAGCGTATAGGATGGAGAACTGCGCGAGTGTGAGGCGGAAGATGCGAAGCAAGATCGGATGCCGTGTTAGATATGGGGTCCAGGGGAGGTAAGGGGCTGGCGAGGCGGAGACAAGACCCCAGAAGTAAGGATCATGAATGACGAGGGTTTTGATCACGTCGAGGGCGAAGTACCCTATGAACAGTGTTTTTGCGTTGGCGATGAGGAGGGCGCGACGGGTTGGATAGACTGTAGGTTGTGAGGAGTGGCGTTTGAACGATGAAGGAGGCGGTGCTTGGGTAGTCGTGTTGCGGAGAAGTTGGAGTTGGATCGCTTTGGGTGGTGGTGGGATCGCTGTAGTGCGCCAATTCCATCCTACGCCTCGAAAGTTGCAGAACAGATCCATGACCCAGTCGAGGCGTTCGATAAAGGGCGTAATTGGGAAAGGTTGCCACGCGAATTCGCCATCTCTTTCGTGGGGTCCGAGGTGGTCGTTGGATATAGAGGCTGAGGCACGTCCATTAACAGATGATTTGTATTGACTGTCTTGGTCGATATTCATGATAGGAGAGTCGTCCTTGATCTCATCCTCTGACAAGGATCCAGGAATGGCGGTGATGTTATCATTCCTGCGGGAATCCCCTTTGACGACTCTTTTTCCCTGTCCCTTGAAAACTCCCTCCGATCTCTCGATTCTTTGAAACTCACTTTGCCCATCATGACACACCAAGATAGCCAACACCCAAATCGAACTCCAGAGACTGATCAAGCCCACTCCAAATGCCGTTGCCACTGTCTTAGCTCTTACATACTTGACCGTGTACACGGAATGTAACAAGTTCGCCGGGAAAACTGCGAATCGCGCATGGCGTAGCCAAGGCCGTTTTCTGTGGTCAATGAGGAGATAGATGATGACTATGGTTGCTCCAAGAGTCCCCCATGGATAGACCCAGGGTTCGTAGTCGCCCGACTTGATATCAGAGTCGTACTGTGCGCGGTATTTCTGGATGATGTCATAGTGGGTGTGTGGCCATGTGTTGCGAGGTATCATGGTTTACAGGCTGGTGATTGATTCGAAAACACCTCGTACATCTATGTCTATAGTCTATTGGGTATCACCAACCACACGCGAGGCTGAACTGGAAAAAACAGGTATAGTGACTATGGGTATATGAACGGGGAAAAATGGAGACAGCGATCGAGAAGCGATGGATGGGATAAGAAGGACTTTTGAAGAAAAAGAAAAAAAAACCTAAGAAGAGAGCGTGACCCATTTATTGTTCACGATTCGCACGCGTGGCGTCGAAACACAGGTTTGTTTTAATGTGGTTTAGGGATGACGATTACATTAGACTATGCGCTCGGTGAAGAGGGCGACGCGCTAGCCTGCATCGGGCCATGGCGCGCTTCTGGCAACACCAAACCATCCTGTGGGACCCCGTTCCTACCAAGCATCTGTGAGCTCCCGAGACATCTCGAGTCTTTCCCCGACTAAAAGTTTGGCAACAGCTGTAGTCGCAACCATGGTGAACATTACGGAAAAGATCAAGGAGTAAGGGCATTCCATTGTTCGATATACTTTTTCCGATCGCGCTTGTCGATGTGTGTAAAAAAGCTAACCTTTTTGCCCCGCAGGATAGAGGAGGAGATGCGGAGGACGCAGAGTAAGTTTGATGACAACCAGAGAGCGAGCCCCCCTTTTCAGAAATGTTTCAATCTAACACATCACAGAGAACAAAGCAACAGGTACGAGGCCAACAACTCCCCGACGAAGCCTAATGTGGAAATCACGTGCACTAACACAAGAGATGGGCCTTTGAAGAATACCATCTTGGTCTACTAAAGGGGTAAAGATACCAGATAGATCACATGCGAAAGTAAAGTCTCTTTAACTCATTGCCTACACAGAAAGCTTGCCCGTCTGCGCGCTCAGCTCCTAGAGCCAGGACCAGGAGGAGCAGGTACCGCCGGCACAGGTTTCGACGTATCGAAATCGGGAGACGCACGTATCGCGCTCGTGGGATTCCCTTCAGTGGGTAAATCCACCTTCTTGTCCAAGATCACAAAGACAAAATCCGAGATTGCAGCCTACGCCTTCACGACCCTGACGGCCATCCCCGGTGTTCTGGAGTATGGTGGTGCCGAGATCCAGATCCTGGATCTGCCCGGTATCATCGAAGGAGCTGCTGAAGGCAAAGGTAGAGGTAGACAGGTCATTTCTGCGGCCAAGACGAGCGATTTGGTCGTGATGATTCTTGATGCTACCAAGAAGGCGGAACAGCGGAGTCAGCTCGAGCGAGAGTTGTATGCTGTGGGGATCAGACTGAACAAGGAGCCACCGTGAGTCTTGATGTGCCCCAAAGAACCTCTTGCCTCTATGGCTGATCCCATGGTGCGAGTGTTTTGTTATATATATATATTCAAGTTACTGACACCGAAGCCTCATAGAAACATTTACCTCAAGCCCAAAAAAGCCGGTGGCATGAAAATAACCTTCCAAACCCCGCCCAAACATCTAGACGAGAAGATGCTGTACAACATCCTCCGCGACTACAAGATGCTAAACTGCGAAGTTCTCGTTCGCGACGTAAGTTTACTTAGCCCTCACAACCTCATCCAAACCCATCATGAAGAATACTCTCAATCTCCCCCGCCCTATCCGCCCTCTCCCCAAAAAAATAAAACAACTCAAGAAATCTGACGCCAAACAAAACAAACAGGAAAACGCAACCGTAGACGACTTCATAGACACAATCATGGCCTCGCACCGAAAATACATCAAGTGCCTCTACGTCTACAACAAAATCGACTCCATCTCGCTCCCGCATCTCAACGACCTCGCCCGCGAAGCTCACACGTGCGTCATGTCGTGCGAGCTGGACCTGGGCATCTCCGACGTCGTCGACCGCTGTTGGGAGGAGCTGCGTCTGATCCGTGTGTACACGAAGCGTAAAGGGATCGATCCGGATTTCAGCGAGGCGCTGATTGTGAGGCATGGCAGCACCATTGAGGATGTGTGTGACCAGGTCCATAGGACGTTGAAGGAGACGTTCAAGTATGCGTTGGTTTGGGGTGCTAGTGCAAGACATGTGCCGCAGAGGGTGGGGTTGTCGCATGTGGTTGCGGATGAGGATGTTGTGAGTATTGTAGCGAAATAAGGTTTGGGGGGTTAGGTAGAGGTGGGAGACTAGAATTTTTGGAGATTTTCTTGTCGTGCCGATGTGGATAGAGTCACCTGGATTTTCCACGCTCATCTCATTTTCACATTCAAATAAGAGTGAAAGCAAAGGAATCTAGCATTGCCCACAAAGTCGGAGCGCGTGAAAGGATTTGCCAATATCATCTGCGAAGCATACAATGAAAATCACTTTTCATGCAACATTTGAACGTCCCAAGAATTGGTTGGTCCCGTGCAGAAAAATTTACATTTTTGCAACCTCAAAGGAATCATTTGACTTCAATTGATTCGCTCCCGAGCTTGGCCCAATTGTGCATTACACACATTGACACTTCTGCTGAAAGACTAAAAGCATGACTAGAACGTGCCTCGAAAACCATCGAATGCCGCAAGTGTTTTTCCCATAGGTATTCCTATTCCTGTTGCCAACCATCCCGAATAACACCTACTCCGAAATAGATAATGTGCCGTCCTAAACCCCTTTATGCATCCCATGTAGATGAGCTGCACCGTACGCCATGTGCTACGCCTCCAAGAAGGGAATGCGTCTAACAAGATAAGATATGACTCATCAATCCCACTAGGCTCCAAACAAGATGTACTGGCCACCGGTTCCGAAAATGAAGACACATCCTCGAGCCTAGGAGCCCACGAGGAGGTCAGCACCGCTGTCATACACATACGTATGATCAAGTCTGACTCTTACAAACTCAAGGAGAGCTGTCAATAAACGGAGGATATGGTGGATCTCCTTGTCTGGGGTACGAGCGTTGTGTAAGTTGGTGATAGTTGTCATACGAATGGCGATGATGGGAAGGAGGATCCATTCGCAAGTTTGAGGACATGCTATGGTTTGATAGTGCTGGGGGACGTGCAGGAGGTGCCGAGTAATTTCCCGAAGGATATTGGTATCGATGGGACGGATCGGGGGGGATGCTGTTGGGAGTACTGTACGCTACCTTTTTTGTGGGCCTCACTGGCTCGTCGTCATCGGAAAGAGTAAGGTCAATCACCTCCGAACCTCGTTTGCTACCAGTCCTGGGAGCTGATGACGCTTCTCTGGATGGAATAGGAGGGGTCCGTGCTAGAGATTGCGGGGTGGCAAAGACTTCGCTTTTGATGGTGTTCACCCGGGGGCCAGATATCTCCACGAGATCCTCGTCACTATCATCATCATCGCTGTGTGCGTTCGATTTCGACGAGGTGTTTGCGGCCTGGATAGACCACCGGCCGTCCGGCTCTACGGTCACTTGGTCGACTGCCTTGGGGACCTTGGAAAGGATCTCCTGGACGTACTCATCGACAGCTAAAGCTTCGAAGCTCACATGATTGCTGCAGATGGGGCATTGCCATGTAGGTGCTTGTTCCTGCAGTTGTAGGAAAGATTCGAGATCAAAGCAGCGAGTGTGATGACAGAGCATCCCCCTGCAAGGTACGGTCATCTTTAACGTCGAAATGGGATCTTTCAATGACATGACGCTTGATTCCACCACTATATCCGGGTCACTCGCTTTTTTTCGCACTGCAGGCATGTTAGAATACTGACGTTCTCGAATAGAATGCACCATTACTCACTGTCTTTGAGCACGTCTCGCTTGGGGATTATGCAGAGCTCAGCGATGCGCTTTGCAAGTTCCTCCACAGAGAACTTACGAACCATATATATAGCTAGGTTGTACCGCTGCTTATAGGTTAGTCTTGGATAAATTAGGAACGGGAAGAGGACATAGGGATAAGAAGCCTCTCTGCAACTTGCCTTTTGCGTAAGCGCATAAGTTATGAGAAGATTGTTCCTGTAGTTAGCAGGAGCAATTCGCACGAGATCCGTAATGTCAGCTGGCCGTGTTGATCCTGGTCTATTCTTAAGACCTTTATAGTTGGCCCTCGCTTCTTCGCCATTGATGCGCACCTCAATCTGGCTTGGGAAAGCAACATCGAGGCGTGTGTAAGGCGCAAGCGGCTGCTCAACAGCGGAGAAGAGCAGCAGGCGAAGAGAGCGATCCGAGCGCAACCGATGGCATGTCGTTTCATTGAGTGTCAAGCTCTTATTGCAATTCTGGCGGTGGCTTGGTGAAGCTGAAGTTGATCAGTATATAGTACGGATAGACAGGCCTTGTCAAATTCTGCTTACGTTCTAATGCGATGCCTTCCAAGATTGACTCGCGAATTTCGAAGAAAGGGCTTGCCTTGAAGTGGTTCGTAGGAGCTGAGCGCGCCATTTGATAATGTGTAAAGCCGGTTGGTTGCGGGTAGCCCTGCATATTTCCGTTTCCATTGACAAGTGGGGATGATTTGGTGGGTGTTTGTGGGTTATAGGACGGCGTGGATTGGCTGGAAGGAGACGCGCCGTTGTTTGCTATCCGGTGTTGCAAGCGATTGTACAAGGCGTGGTCGTTGTCTTGGACGGCACGGTCGATCACTAGGAAACGCGTGAGCAATGCAGTGTCAAGGTCAGGACAAGGAGGGAGACGAGAGCAAAAGGAACGTGGTGAGTGGAAACGGAGAAAGGTGAAAGGTGAAAGTGAAAGTGAAGACGTACAGCCGATGACTCTGGCTTGGAGTGTAGCCTTGACACCACTTGAGACTACTCCTTCCTCTTTCAATATCCTCTTGAGATCGTTGTTGATCAAGGTCTTGCTCTGCACAATAAGGCCTTGAGCCATGTGCTGAAGACTCGAGGAAGCCATAATGTTGGCAATAGTGAGCCGATGGCGGATGAGGGCAAGGGCGCGAGATGTGTTGGCGACGTGCTACCAATGATCTAGGATTGCAGGCATATGGGGCGTTGGGGTCTGGAGAAGGGTTGCGCGGCCACGAGACGGGAGCTACTTGAGGGGGCCGGGCAGTTGAGGACGCGCCGGGCTAGAGAGCGAGAAAGGGCAGTTTTCGGTGGTGAAGATGGGAGGCCACAGGCCGAAGTGGAGTGTGAATCCCCGGGTCAGCAGTCCAGCAGTCAATGACGGAGACAGCCACAGATGCCGCAGATGATGGGTATGCACCGGCGGTGATGGTGCAGAGATTTTCCACGAGTGTTCTTTTCAATGGGCAACAACCGCCGACCGGACAGCAGGCTGGGCGGGCAAGGCGGACATGGCCGTCGTCGTTGCGAGGCAGGCGGGCGATGGTGATAGAAGGCAGTGATGTTGTACTACCAGTTGACCAGCACTTTGCTATACAATCCTCCCTCGGCGCTCAGCAGAAACCTATTCCTCTCTAGTAGCGCGTATTTCTCGTATTACACGTACCATTCCATAGACAAGTCTCAAATGTTGCGCTCCTTGCAAGATTTGGCGAGGCTGTCACGTGCCGAACATCTGCCTAATGCTCCGCCCAATGAATCTGCCCTATGTAAAAAGTACTGTACCTGCTAGCTAGCTATATTATTGACCGCCCGCCGCCACCAAAAATTGTGCCGCATCCACTACTCTTTTTCTCTGCACCCACGTCTTTCCCAGCGGACCCAGCAGCGCAACTGAGAGAAAAAAAACCTACAAACCTTCACCTCCCACACAAATACCTTCTATTCTCCGCCACACATCACATCCACAATGGCCAAAGGTCTCCGTGCCAGCTCCACAAAATCCAACCGCACCGCTCTGCGGTCGCGAGTTTTTGAGCCCGTCGAGAATGCCCGTCTGGAGCGCCTCCACCAAAAGCTCCTCGAAGTCGCTCAACAGCCTAAGCCCGAGAACCCAAAGAAGAACGAGATGGAGCTCGACGCCCCAGAAGGTATGCCCACTACCGCTACTGCTTTCCACTTCTGTCTTCAACACCCAAAACGCAAGCAACCAGCAGAAAGCGCTAACCACTCTGCTCCGCCAGGATCCAACGACGCCGCCAGCAATGATGATGACTTTCCAAAAGGTTCGTCGCATCATCTTGTTGCTGCCATCTCGCCCTCCTTTACCACACCTCCATCCTCCGCTCCGTCCTCTCCTTCTTCCTCCGTCTCTTCAGAAGACTGCATGGAAGAGGATCTATACCACCTCCTTGGCTTGAGTTCGGACGTCGTTGGCTTCACGCGCGACGGCCGTCTCAAGTTGGCCTTTGACCCACTCCCTCCGCACCTAGTTGAGTGAGAAAACAGAGGTGGCTAACTTTGTGTTTCTTTTTTTTGCTCTTTAGACATGGACGTCGACGGTGCGACTACCGCTACCTCATCTTCCTCCTCAAAGTCCAAGCAAAAGGACCGCAAAGCGATGCGAAAAGCCAAAAAGCTCCGCCGTACCAAGCCCAAGAACGCTATTCGATTTCCTGTTACCCGCGGTAAAGGCGCTACGAAGCCCCATTCGAATGCTCGCGTTAGCAAGCGATGATTAAGGTCCGTCGTTTGACTGGTTCGAGCACTGCCTCCTTCTCCTACATCCGCCTACCGCGATACACCTGACCTCGGTCTAACGCTGCGCCACGGTGCACATGGGACGATTTGAATGGGGTTCCAGTCATCTGCTTGTGAGTCATCCTCCAAGGCGCTGCGTTCCAGCATTGCGTGTATGCGATCACATGGTTTTTCACCGGTCATCTCCGCATATGGCGTTTGGCATCCCGTGGCATTTCCGGCGTTCGGCGAATAGCAGGAAAAAAAACAGTTTTCTTAAGAGGTGGATCTTTCCTTCTTTTTCGTCTTACAGAGATGAGACAATTTTGGGTCACGGATGATACCATTTCCAATGTTCTATGTATTTTCTCTTGTTTTCTTCGTTGGCACTCTATATAGATAATGCAACACTTCTTTCAAATTCTCGTCCACATTTCCCACTACTCTATCTTTTCCTAGTGAGCCTGTAACTTCACGATGTGAAGTCGCAGGATATAACGTGCTTACTTGTTCCATTTCAGCCGGCAATATTCACATCATGAATTCCTCGTCGTGTACTGTGAACACCTAGACTACTCTGATATTTGAGAAATATCGTAAATAGTGGCCATCCGCGCTCTGTGAGTTGTTCTAAGCTACCCATGGTTTTCGATGTGATAGTGAACCATGGCACACCAAAATGACTTTTAAGCTTGCCTGTAAAATTGCTCCATTAGATCAAAATAACACATCCAGCTTCCATCTCTTGCTTTTGAAAGGCCTAAGAACCAAGAATTCGAGTCATCGGATTTCAGTGTCAGTGCACTACAGCGTACGACTGCCGCATTCGTGCCATTGCATGATGTAGCGAAAGCCTGTCTTCGCATAACACACATTACATGGCATGGAAACGTGATGATTCAAGAAAAACACGAATATCGAGACGCTACCAACAATCTGCCAGATTCGTCCTTAATACAAATGCAGAAAAACAAAACCAGAAGCAGAAACACTCCACAAGAAAGCATTATCGTCCGTCGAATCCATCATTAGATACTCATGATCTTCAGACGATCTGCGAGGTAGCCCTATCCTCATTCTCCCTCGGTGTTGGATGGACTGCACTCTCCTCTCCGGACCGCTTAATGGACTTGGGAAGCGCGGCGGTAGCTTGACTTGGGTGGTTGACCTGGGTCTCGTGGAGTGGCTTGTTGTTTAGCGGAGCACTCTCTCTATTCTCAGCTTGTTGTCGCATGACCCTCTTAGATGAATTAGAAATGACCACATCAGGCAGGCGAATGACTAGGGTAGAGGCCTACCGTCTTCTCACGCCACGTAAATAGAGGTATAGAATGATGGGCGCACCCACGAGAGACGTAACGATGAACCAGGCTGCAAACACTGTACCGATTATGGATAAGTAGTGACCCGGATCAAAGTGCCGTTTTTCGATGGGTTCGCGGGATTTATCTGCAAGAAGCGATGTAGTGACACGACGTAGTAAAATCTGGCGAGGATGTGTTGGTGGGCCGGTGAATAGGTGAGATAATGGGGCGTCATTTGTAGGTGGAAGGTTTCCGGGGTGGAGACGAGAGGAGTGTAGAGCAAGTGAAGTCGGTAGAGCAAAGACTAGGGTAATGAAAAGAAGAATATCAGCGAATGGACACATAGTTGATGTTGGCAATGAGCGGAGAAGTGAAAGCTGGAAGATGAAGCGCTGTAACAGTTGCTAGCCTGATGATGAGGCTCGAATGTTTGTGATGGGTATGGAGAGGATGGATGATTCATGATGACAGGAATTTTGCGGGTATCCGGGGCGCCTTCCACACTGATGAGGAGGAAAGCACGGTGAGCTCTCTTACTTTGAGATACATACTTAAGTACACATGTTACTCTTGTGTATACATTGAAATGTGCAAGTGTTAAACTCCAGATGTCGTCTTACACCCTAAAACCACAGATGCAAAAGCCATGTCAAGTCTGGTTTATATGAGGCAATAGAGCATATGGGATGTCGCAAAAAGGAGATTTGAATAGTCCAAATACTTCACTATTCAAATGCCACATTCCACTCAGTCTTTCCCCCGTAGTAAGTGCTGACACAAGAAAAGTTGATAGCTGACGAAATCCCCAGAAGCCAAGTTTGACATACACACATGTGTTAGAACTTAACAGATGAATTTGAGCGGGGCCAATGCACAAGAAAGCCACGTATTAAATATCTTTATAATCATGTTTAGACAGAACAACCCTTTATGAGGGTTGAGTAGCAGCATGTAAACTCAGAGTCAATGACACCCATGGAAATCACATATTATTGGGTGTGTCAACTATGCAATACCCCTTTTGAAACGCAAATTAAAGTTATGGCCCTTCCTTATACCCAAGGCCGTGTTAACGAAGTTTTTGATGGAAATATTCGGTGATGATTCCCTTTGAGCAGAACTAAGCCCCCGATGACCTTTGTTGTATGAACTTCGGGCGGTGCTGGATGACCTCCCCATCCCAATTCCATATTGTGCCATATTCAGCCCCGGTCTTGACATAGACTTGACAGACCTCGATTGGGTTATCGTCTTCGAAGAGGAGTGGTATGTTGTATGTCATAATGAGCATCTTCTTCGTAGGGTCGATATCATCCCAGCGCTCCCTCCGCATATTTCCAGATCGTATTTGATCCGAGTCAGTATTGACCAGTAGCACTTTCAGCGGCCGGTCGCAGTGGCGGAAGTATTCGGTTTTGAAGTTTGAACCATCACGACTGTGTAAACCATCGGCGCGTGTAAGGACAAGACATTCCAGCTGGGTGACTTGAGGCACAAATATCAAGTCAGTTTCCATCCAATCGAAAATATGACATTGGATGATTGGGTTCACATAGCCATGGTATCTTGAATTTCCATGCCACGCCATAGAAGATACATACGTACCTGCTGCCACATCTTCCCAGAATTCAGGGTTAATGTCGGGATTGTATAAAGCCAGACGCTTCAACTTTGGGAAGTTTCGCCAAAACTGCGGCTCGGTACCATCATGCTCTAGAGAGAGGAAAATTTCATCTCGCACACTAACGAATTCTTCGAGGTTCTCCAAACGCAGAAAGCCTTGGCGTAGAATATCCCGCACGCCTAGATGATCATCCTCCGGATACAGACTCCGAAGAGGCATGTCGATGATCAAACGCTTCAGGGTGTGGCACGTGTAGTTGAACAACTCGCGGACCCATATCGCAACCGGTTGGTCATCAATGGTATGACCAAAAGGAGCCAAGTATAGAGCAGAGATGTTGCGTAATGCTGGACGAGAGGGGATCGTGAGCAGCAGAGAGCTCAAACGTTCCTGGGACGACAGGTAGATGCAATGCTGGTAGAGATACCGAGTGGCGAGCTTCCTCGTCTCCCGACAGACCAGGGTAAATGTCACTAGTAGCTGGGTGATGGGATGAGCTGGAGCTAGTAGTACATTTGGCTTCGGGAGAGAGCAAGTGATGATGTTGAGGACGAGCTCAATGGGCAAGTGTATCGACTTGAGCTGTTCCATGGAAACGGATGGATGAGTCGTAAAGGTCGTAGTGTAAGTAGTGGATGGATGTTGGTGGGGAGCATCGGAAGCTATACGGAGCCTGGCTAAGTGCCGTCAGATGGGCTGCAGCCTGCAGCGATGATGCAGTCGCGGCGGTAGGACCCTTGTCAAAAACTTCCCCCTCCCCCGCTATATAAATATAGAAGGATCAACGTCAACAGAGCATCCCATCAGGCTTCTGACAATTTCATTCAACGCCTCCACCGAGCAATTGAAGATGGAATACGATCCCAAGACTCGTTAGTACTCAAGTCTCGCGAAGCTAGCCCACATGACTAAATTCCGTCCAGCGCAATACAGCACCAGTGACTCAACCTCATTCGCATACGTTTCGGCGCGCGAGCGATGGCCCGTCATCCTCACTCAAGGCATTGACGACGTTCACCGAGCCACCTATTCTCAAGATGCCGAAGAAGCACAGAAAGAGGGCAAACTGATTGTCTCCGAAATCGCCAAACTGAAATACGAACTTCAACATAACCGCGAGCTGACGCCTATCGACGATGACGGCGAGGGGGACGTGGCCGAGTACAACAAGGAGTTGCAGGCGCTGGGGAAGCCGCAATGGCATAACGTACCGTGGCTTTACTCCGAGTGCTATCTATACCGGTACGCAATCAATACACTGGCAAGATGAAGGATTTTAGAGCAAAAGAAAGACCCGCGCTAAACATCTCAGGAAGACGTGTTTCGAGTATCTTCAAGCGGACACAGCACTGGAAGTCATATGACATCTTCGCCCGCCAGAAGATGTCTACGTTCAAATCATCCCGGCCGGCCGTCATCGAGCTAGCCTCTCGCTACAAGAGCATCGTCACTGATCTCGAAGCAAAACACACCATCAAGGGCGCAAACACACAAGAGCAGCTTCTAGAAGCAGAGAAGGTTCTTTTCAAAGAAATGAGCGAAATATGTCTCTGGGGAAACGCTACGGATCTCTCCCTCTTGACGAACCTGACGTACGAAGATCTGCAGAAGCTACAGGGGTCTGAGGCGCGGAAAGCGTCGGAGAAGAACATTCTCGTCAATGACCTGGACAAGGCCTTCAATGTACTTTCGGAGTCGCAAAAGCAAGGCAATAAGGAGCGAAGAGTGGATATTGTTCTCGACAATGCCGGTTTCGAACTTTTCGTCGACTTGATCTTGGCCGGCTACTTGCTTGCTGCTGGCCTGGCCACCACCGTCGTGCTTCACCCGAAGTCGATACCGTGGTTTGTTTCAGATGTCTTGCCCAATGATTTTGGGGCGCTCATCCAGGCACTTGCCGATCCCCAATCCTTCTACAGCGCGCTTTCAGACGACGAGAAACATGCTGGCAAATCGGCGGTGCCTCTGTCTGATACCGAAGTGCAGGACCTCCAGTTCTTGTTCAGCCATTGGAGCAGTTTCCATGCTGAAGGCCAACTCGTCCTTCGTCCCAATACCTTCTGGACCGCTGGAGGCAGTTTCTGGCGTCTGCCAAAGACCGAGCCCAGTCTGTACGAAGACTTGAAGGAGAGCGAGCTTGTTATTTTCAAGGGGGACCTGAACTACAGGAAGTTGACCGCAGATGTGAGTTTTGCGCTCAAGTATCGCAAAATACAGTAACTGATGTCAAACAGGCGGCATGGCCGGCGACCACTCCTTTCACGGAAGCTATTGGTCCCCTAGGACCAGGCTCAGGCGTACGCGTCCTTGCTCTCAGAACCTGCAAGGCAGATGTTGTTGTTGGTTTGCCAGGCGGTGAGGATGAGAGAATCAAGGCGACCGAAGGCGGCGATGGTGATAGTGGGGCGAGAAAGTGGGCATGGAGTGGAAAGTGGGCTGTCGTGCAGATGTCGGATGGTAAAGCATAAGGTGAGAAGATGGTTTAGGAATTGCAAATTCCTCTTCATCAAGACCATTTCAGTACATGATAGACCATATAGACAGCTTTGAAGATGTAGATTCGAATGTAAGATCCATATCTTAACAGGATACACAGTGGTCATATTCTGTGGATAGACTCTCCTGCACCCTGTCTCAACACAACGGGAGCTCCAGACCCTATTTCGTCAAAAATTCACACCCACTTGCGATGCAATTGTTAAAGTCGAGCTTGTGCGCCCCCTCACTGCTTTTTGTTCCATTCGACACAATCTTCAAATTTGACTCCCGACCCCCCGAATATATCCAACGCACTTCCGATAGTCAGATCGACCTTCCCCTGGCTGAGCTTTTTCACAAGCTCCAGGTCTTCTATGGAGCGCCCTCCGCCAGCATACGTAACAGGTATGCTGCACCACTCGGCGAGTTTGCTAACAAGCTCGTGATCGATGCCGCGCTGCAAGCCTTCGACATCGGCTGCGTGTATGAGGAACTCGCAGCAGTATGGTTCGAGCAGGGAAATCGATTCTACGTATACTCGTTAGCAAGGAGATGAGCATGAAGAGGATATCACATACCTTGGTTCAACTCGAAATCGGTAATGGTCTGCCATTTGTTCGTTGCAACGAACCATTTGTTGTCCTTTCTCCGACAGGAAAGATCAATGACAAGTCTTTGCTTGTCGTTGTCGAGGGCCGCGAGGACCACTTTTAGCCTGTCCATGGAGAATTGGGAGTCGGGAAAAAGGTACGATGTGATGATCACCTACTGCATCTTTTGATAAGCATTTTCGTTCTTATATGCATCTATTCTGTGACGTGGAAATATCATGAAGATTGTGGTTGACGTTCTCACCTTTTCAGCACCTCTCTCAATCCACTCACGCGCGTTCTTCTCCGTGATTCCACCTCCAACCTGCAATCCGTTCTTCCAAGCAGTCAATGCTTCTTGGGCCGCTCCGTCATTGCCAGGTCCTAGCATTATAACGTGTGCGCCACCCAAATCATGCTTTTTATATATATCGGCATAGTATGCGGCGGGATGCTCGGAGGTGAAGTTCGTCTTGAGTGCGGATTCGGAGGTGGTGGATAATGTACCGCCGACGATTTGCTTGACACTTCCGGCATGGAGGTCAATGCAAGGTCGGAAGCGCGTCATTTTGTAATTTAATTCCGGAGTATCCTGGTGGATAGAGCAATTCTTCCTTTTCAGGTCTTGTTCGATGTGGAAGTGAAGCACGAAGGAATGGTGGGGGAGGGGTAGCTCGCGGTGATTAGGGCTCTCGCGGAAACATTTTTAAGTGGGGCATCAGAGTGCACAGCATAGCAGCCCTTGTTGGTAAACTACGAATCTTAAGGTACAGAATAAGAGATAGAATACCACGACTTATTCTTTCAGGAGTGAAAATAAACAAGATGTTTCGAAAAGATCTTCCTGAGGTATCCGGGCTTGTGATGTTCTTCTGTTATCTAAGCGTTGCGAAATCTTGGCAGACGTGAAATTTAGTCGAAAGATTATCGAACTTCCTGTCGCAAACTCCGCCTGACCATCTCTCCGCTCACACCCAATCCTTCGAAACACAATGGCACCCAAACTAGGAAAAAGAAAACGTGTAACTCGCGAAGAACTCGAACAGCCGTCACGATCGCCATCACCATCGTCAGACTCGCAGGAATCAGATGACGAAGATGTCCAGGCCCTCTTTCGAAAGGCCTTCGAGGCCAAATTCGAACCTCTCGACATCGAACCGGTGCAGAAAAAGGTCAAACAAGATGGGATTGAACACAAAGATGCGGAAGTAGAGGATGAGGAATCAGATTGGTCGGGAGTCAGCTCAGAAGACGAGGACAATAATGGAGTCGAGGTGTTCGACTATGCGGCCAACAACCGACAAGCCCACGAAAAAGCTTCAAAGGCAGAACTACGCGCATTCATGGTACGATCCATACGAATTCCAGAAATAAACACCTCTAAATCACAACTAACACATCGCCCATGAAGTCCTCAAAACCACCTACCCTCTCCTCGTCCACACCCACCGCCAAATCCTCTGCGACACAAAAACCTTCAACCACCGACTCGTCCGACCCCACAGAAGTCGAACACCTTAAAAACGACCTCGCGCTACAAAATCTGCTCCGAGAATCCACCCTCCTCTCCACACACAATCCGACCTACTCAACCCGCGCAACGGACGCGCCCGCGAAGCCCAGCTCCATCTCCACACGCCACAAAATCGCGGATATGCACATGCAATCGCTAGGTGCAAAAGGTTCAGCATTCGCGCAGAAGAACATGCCCATGAGCCAACGCAAAGGTATCACAGCCAAGGCGAAGCTCCGGGAAGATTTGCGTAGAAAGGAAGCGAAAGAGAACGGGATTATCCTGGAGAGGGATACGAAGAAGAAGAAAGCTCCATCTTCGCTGGCGCAGAGGAGGGATCGAGGTGTTGGCGGGCCGTCGGTGGGTAAATTCAAGAACGGAACTCTTACGCTTAGCAAAAAGGATGTTGCGAGTATTACGAGAGATGGTGGTGGAGGTGGGAAAGGAAAAGGCAAGAAAGGAAGACGATAGCCCTTTCTTTTCTTGCGTTCTGACTTTTTCATCTTTTCGTTTAACAGCGAGTATTTACATCTCAAGTATGTTCTGTTTCTTTGGATCTCTCTTGTAAGGAGGGGGTTTACCTCGAGACATTACACCAAGCAATCAAAGATCTCCAGCGGGCTCTACTTTGCTCTTTTCCAGCATCAACAAAAATTGCGCCTTCCGCATCCTGATGTTTCTTTACCCCCACTCGAAACCTCCCACCCCCGGTACCGACAAACCCAATCTAAAATGCAACAAGCCTTTTCCTCCCTCTAGAGATCCACAGCACCACCCACAAAAATACCACCCCTCTCCCAAGACTCCGATCCGATCAAAAGATCATCAAACAAAAAAAACCCCCACCGAGCAATCCATTCCCCACAAATCCCATCTCCCTCAGCCCCACTCAACCACCCACGCCATGCACGCTACACTACACTACATGCGCACCAAAGCGATCGCGAGACCTCAATATCTAGGACCATGAATCGCCCAAACAATCCCGTTGCTCCGCATCCCCATGTCTTTGCGATTCTCATTCATGGGATTTTAAGGGATTCCCCATGCTAGAAGCGAGCGGGTGGTCGGAAACAAACAATGACATCACGTACGTACATATAAGCATGCATATGTATGCACGCGAACACAAGGAGATTTGCACCGTTTTTTGTAGTTGCATGGGCAGATTGGGATACGAGCTCGGGTATGATAGCCATGAGGGAAAGAGGGAGGGGGGAAAGAAAGTTGAAAAGGCGGTGAAGTAGCGGGTGTAGGAATCGGAGGAGGGGGGTCTACTTTTTATCCCGTTGGATTCTGGTCCAGCAGATGGATGACGATTGTGAATAATGAGGGCGGACGGGGTTGTGGGTCATGTGTCTAATTACGTCTAACAAATTTCATGAGCAAAGAGAGGAACGGATACGTGAATCTGACGGGTTCAAGTGCCAAGTGAAGTTTAAAAAAAGAGTCAATCATGTATATCCTCCAGTATAAAGGAGTGGTCATGACCTATTGTGCCTGAGTAGTGGCTGGCGTGTGATGGGTATTCTGTCTATGTAGAGTGGCCGTTTTTCGTTCCTTGTCGTTCCATCGTTTTGAGGATCCATGAATAACTGAGCAGGACTGAAAGAAAACTAAGAAAAAAGGAACAGAAAGAAACAGAAAGAAACAGGACACCCCAAAGCCAGTTACATATTCAAAAGAACCAAGATGGTCCCCCAATTTCCAAACGCCAGCGCTAGCAATGCCGTAAACTGGGTCATAATACCTCCCAGCCATGTGTATGTATGTACTCCCGCCGTGATGCATGTATGTGTGCCGCAAAGCCTTGCGGATGCAGTCAAAGTTTTGGATCCACCACGTCTAGCAAACAGTCACGAGGAGGTAAAGATCGTAAATTCAGTCTCTGTGGACGGTACTCATTCCCGCTTTAGTCACTGCTCTCATCTTCTTTCTCTTCCTTGACCCTCAATGAGAGATATGCTGCAACGATCGCACAGCAACCACCGAATCGAAGCACCCACGCGACACTGTTGTCCCCTGGATGCCCTCTTGGCTTTTGAAGTATCTTGAAGATGATTGCACTGACAAGTGTTGCGATAACTTGAGGGGCAGCAATGGCGACGTTGTGAATCCCAAGCACTACGCCGGCTTGATCGGCTCCAGACTCTTGCACATCGTCTTCCCCTGACATTATAGATTGCGTGTCGCGGTCGTGCATACTAGGGCGGATGACGCCTCTGCGAATAGCATCCCGCTTAGAGATTTCAGAGGAAATAAGGGCAAACGGAGCCCAGTTGGTCAAAGCCCAAGGGACACCGATCAGGGCGACCAATATCGTTGCGGTGAAGACCGATCGCACGATGAAAGTCATGGCCATAATGACTGCAAACATGATGTGCGAAACAAACCACGAACGACGAAGGGTGAGACTCTTGATCTGTAAAGCGTCGATATAAGTCGAGAATCGACCCGACCAAGTCTTAGGTGGTCGTTTTCCAGGCGCGTTCAGTGCAAAATATCCAGAGCCCGTCATGGAGCGCGGAGTAGTCGGTGTCATCGGCGTTGCAGGATCAGCGTCGGGGGCCTCGAATGTGGGAGGAATAATGAATGGTAGGACAATGGAAGCGGCGAAAGTGGTAAAGGAGAATATCAGTAAAGCCCTAGCGCCCAGTCTTGTGCCTTCTTCGATGATCTGATTGATCTCCGCGTCGCTTCGGTTGGGGTTCTCTTGAAACAAAGGCTCAGAGTAAATCTCACCAATGTAAGTGGTGATGTAGAAAAGGAAAGGGAACCATCCAATCCAAGCAGCGAACTGCACTTCACAGACCCGTTTGATCTGTGGTGGAAGAGTCTTCACAGAGCGGGCAAGACTTCTGAAGAAATGCAAGACGCCTCCCTCCTGCTCTTGGGGAGCTGCATTCAGAGAGGGGTCCCGCTCGGACACAGCGAAGCAACTGATGCCGACTGTGAGTGCCATAATGAAGCAGGCAATAGCACAGAGGACCTTGAATTGGTTATCACCAAGGAATGGAAACATCTTAGGTAGATCAGCGTTCCCTGCAAAATAACCAAGGATGTTTCCGATTCCTGAAGACCTAATCATCCAAGCATTGGCAGACTCTTGCTGGTGAGTGGGCGCGACATCAACGATATAGGCTCGGATACCAGCTTGAACGACGTTGATGGCGAAGTCAAGCACGTAGACGAACAGGACGGCGAAGAAGATGACACCGTTGACCACAAGAGTGGATTGGCTCTCAGCGCCGAAGAGACCAAAGAATCCAGTGACGATTTCCTTGGCCCAGGCCAATACCATGAGAGAGAATATGGTCGCAAGAGTGCCACCAAGAATGAAAGGGCGCCGTCTACCCCAGCGAATCCGACAATCATCACTTTTCATTCCGACATATGGCTGAACGAGCGTTCCGGACAAAGGGCCAGCGATCCATACGAGAGCGAGAAGAGATTTGCTCAAACCGAGAGACAGCAAATACGGCTTATTTGAGTCAGTTAGGGCGATTGACTGGGCATGCAGGATTACTCACCGAACCATTGGAGGTCTCGACAGACCATCCAATCTGTAGACCAAGCCCACCGAGAGTCAACAGAAACAGAAACAGGGTGCTCTTTGTCTCTTCGTTAACAGGGTCGTCGTCTACCCAGTTATCCTCGGGTGAAATCATCTTAACAAGTTCACCACCATCCTCGGACGACCCAGGGCGGAGTAAGGGAGAGTGTTCACTGATGATGTCCTCCTGAACTGCCAGGCGATCACCGCCGAAACTGACTGCTTTTGGGGCGGGGGCATTTCCGCTGGAGGTCTGTTCAGAGGGTTGACGCAGAGAGGTTCGCAGGTCTGTAGTCCGGAAGGCGGTAGCGAGGGACGGTCGCTTGGGCCCCATGGTGAAAGGCTGCGGCGAAGGAGCTGGGATAAGATGGAAGGAGTGGTGAGAATCAAACACTCTGGGACGGGGTTGTTGGAAGTGTTAGGTGCAAGTAAGTAGCAAGTAGATCAGGGAAATAGTAGCGGGGTTGGGGCGCTATCGAAGTGAGTTCTCAGTAGCCGCGAAAAAAAGGCATGCCGATGGACGATTTCGATCTCGGGAGGAAACTCTAATTGCAGACGTTCCGCGGCGAGTGGTGTCAGTGGGCCTTGGCGCGGAGGTGGGTGGGCGTGCGTGCGTGCGTGACTGGGGATGGGGAAGGTGTTGATGGAGAGAGAAGTTGACGCTGTTTGTATGAAATACAGCAACAATCTTTGGGGATGCAGGAAGGAAACCACAGGAAGAAAGAATAGAGGAAAAGATGGGATTTTGCAAATTGGTCAGGTGGGCGCTAGACGAAGACCTGAACCGGCAGGGTAAGGGTGAGCAAAGAATGGCATTGTGGCACAAAAACGACGCCTGGAAGTTCGAAGTTCGAATTACCTGCGAATGACATCACGGCCTTGTGTCTCTTCTACTGGCTGGCTCGCTCGCTCGTGCACTTGCCTGCCGAACCCCTGCTATCCTTCGTGCCTTCCTTGCCCTGCTGATGCGTCAGCCGGTGACACGCGCTATGCCGCATCAGGCCGAGGCGCCTGTCTTGCGACGATTGATGCCACCGGCGCCAAGCGAATGCCTCCGACGGAACGCCTCTGCTCGACATGGGCTGTATTAACTTCAACATCAGCAGCTGGAATTGTCTTTGTTCCCATCCAGAATCGCATCGTCACTCGTGAACTTGGCTTTGGCGCAAACGTCCCCTCTTTTCCGCCCAACATCCAATCTGCGCAAGGGACTACCAATTAGACCCTGGCTGATACGTCGCAGCACTAGTCCCAGGCCTCAACACCACCAGACGACCCTTCATCCCTTCACGCGCCCAACCTGGCCACTTCGCATTTCCCATGATCGCTCGACCCTAACCGCCCACCATGGCATCCACACTGGGATGGGCTGTCACCGAGATTCTGAGTATGTTGGCGCAAAACACTGCTCTTCCCAAGAAGCATATCCCAGTCATGCTAACAAACACGTGTTGTAGAGCGCGAAGCCACCGATGCAGACCCCGATGGTCAGTTGCTTAACCCTCCTCCGCTACCTCTCCCCCCGCAATACAATCTGACTTCCCGATAGAAGAGCCTGAGGCTGGCCAGAAGGAAATCTTCACATCATGGGCTTTGTCCATCCTCATCGTCCTGCTCATCGTAGCCCTTTTCACCAACTACATTCTCCACACGCGGAAGATACAAGCCGTTCATGAGACGGTACTCTCTATTTTTGCTGGTACGTCTGGCTCGCAAAAGCTTCGCAACATTGCTCAATGCAACCTTGGCTAATGCTGTCTAGGAATGGTCGTGGGCCTCGTCTTGCGATTGACTGCAGTAGCTTCCGTCCGCGATGCTGTCAGCTTCGACTACCAGATGTTTTTCAATCTTCTCCTGCCGCCTATCATTCTATCTTCCGGATATGAACTACATCAAGTGCGCTACAACCCTCTCCATTTGGATCACACACCAACTGACTGCCGCAGGGAAACTTCTTCCGCCACATCGGAACCATCCTTACGTTTGCCTTCGCTGGCACTTTCATATCCGCCGTTGTTCTGGGTCTGATCCTGTTTGTTTGGACAAGAATGGCTCTTGATGGATTCAAAATCAATTTTGTCGAGGCCATGTCTGTCGGTGCCACACTCTCAGCCACTGATCCTGTTACCATTCTCGCCATCTTCAACACCTACAAGGTCGAGCCCAAACTCTACACCATCATATTTGGCGAATCCATCCTGAACGATGCCATCGCCATTGTTTTATTTGAAACGGCACAGAAATATAAGGATGGGGCAGAGTCATTAGGTTTCCTAAGCTTGTTTGAAGCCATCGGCATCTTCTTTGGCGTCTTTTTCGGGAGCTTGTTCATTGGCGTCATGGTGGGGATCGGCGCCTCTCTCATGCTCAAGTTCACCTACGTCCGACGTATGCCAAAGACGGAGAGTTGCCTGATTATTCTCATTGCATACCTCACGTACTTTTTGTCCAACGCCATTCACATGTCCGGTAGGTTTCATACGGCTTCCGCACATTTAACGCATCACGTACTGATCTTGCTCTAGGCATTGTGTCCCTTCTGTTCTGCGGCATATGCATGAAGCATTACGCCTACCTCAATATGTCACGACGAACCCAGCTGACCACCAAATTCGTCTTCCAGATTACCGCACAGTTGTCTGAAAATTTCATCTTCATCTATCTGGGACTGTCGCTCTTTACCGATGACAAGCTGGAATATAAACCGCTCTTCATATTGATCACTGTATTTGGGATATGCATCGCACGCTGGTGTGCGGTATTCCCTCTATCAAAGATGATCAACTCCGTTATTCGTTACCGGCGGCGGCATCATGGTCCGCAAGAGGCCAGCGATGAGATTCCCTACTCCCATCAGGCAATGATATATTGGGCGGGACTTCGTGGAGCGGTCGGTGTCGCTCTCGCAGCTGGGTTATCTGGTAACAACGGCGACACCCTGCGAGCCACTGTGCTTGTTGTGGTCGTCTTGACCGTCATCATTTTTGGTGGCACAACTGCACGCATGTTGGAGATTCTGGGTATCAGGACTGGAGTGGTCGAGGAAATCGACTCTGACGATGAGTTTGACATTGAGGTGGTCAGCGGCAATACATACTCTCGCAACAAGGGTCAGGGTATCGGGCACACACCTCGCCCTGGTCAGAACGGGGTTGCATTGTCTGATGTTAACGGGCAGGGTGGAGCTTACTCAAGCGGCAATAGGCACAGCCCCCCAATACGACCCAATGCCCTGTCCTCCCGTAGAAACTCTAGCCGCCCAGGACGCTCAGACGGCGCTGACCAGGGCCTTCTTCTTAGCCCTGGCGACAGTGGCAGTAACGACGAGGATGACGGCGATTTGGATCTTCCTCCCAGCGCGCGACGCTCGCCGGCTCGTGTTCCCTCCCCGCTTGGCGCTCCGATAGAAACGTCGCCGTACCCCACGTCGGGTAGTGTCACCAGGGCTGGGACGGGTGGTGGAAATGAGGCATCGAGAGTAGCTACGGCGACTGGTGCCGTCAAGCAGTTGTTTTCCGACATCTCCCAAGATCCTGCAAATGCATTTAAACAGATAGACGATGGTTTTTTGAAACCGCATCTTCTGTTGGATCCCGGGAAAGGCTCTGCATCGGGACCGAGCAATGTATGATATTTGGGCGCAATATTAGAAGGCATGGGTGGCGTTTATCAGTTAAGGGCATGGACAGGCCCTATGTTGTCTTCCGTCGCACTTTAATACACATAAGGATGGGTATTCATCGTATGCTCAGAAGTTGAGAGTGTCTTGATTATAGAAGCCAGAGCGGTGGCTCTACTACTGGTGAACCTGAATGTCGAAGCCTGTACGAATCACATCATCGTCTGTGTATTGAACAAACACGCATGTATCCATGGCGACGTTTCAGGGTGGCTTGTCGCGCTACATAAGAGACTACTATTCGAAGTAGTCTTCGTGTTCATGATAGGGTGAATGTTACCACCAGGGTCCAATCGAAGCACGAAGAGTTAGAGTCGGCAAAACATGGTGTTTGGATAAATTGGGGTTTATACGGACATCTGCCGAAGGACCGCTTCATATCTCTCCAGGGTGAGCTGAGGTTACACTATAGTCTATAGCTAACTAAAACAGTGGCAAAAACCGAGTTTTCTGTACAAGTTACTCGAGCAATCCGATAGCAAGGCACAAGTCTTGTTTGTAGGATGAAGACAGTGAACTGCAGTATTGGCTTTGAAAGTGAAGTTGGAGTCCACTTTACAGCACTAACCCCAACACGGCGTGGCCACTGCTCCTTTCTGCACCCAAGTGGACCATCGGACAGAAAGCAGCGGGCACTTTTCTGCTCCGGGGCATGGGGCGCCGCCAAGCCAATCGGCCAACAACTCTAAATTAACTTACATTTAAACTGACTATCCGGAACTCTTCTCTTCCCTTTCGGGACTCAACCCAGACCTCTTGTTTCACGACCCATGGCTGAGTTCATAGCATTGGTAGTTTTATATATTAAATGCCGACCAAGACGTTCTATGGTACGGTACAGGATTAACTGCTGCAGTGCACGGTAACCAGTGTCTAGGCGCGCAGTTTGTACAGTCGCTTACACTGCGCGAATCAGTACGACCCCGTACGTCTGGGCAGCTACTTCGAATGTGTTCATGCTAAGGTTGGATTTTCAATGCCTTGCTCTATCAGGTATATGGCGAACATGAAATCACGGAGGTTGAAATCGGACATTGCGTGCAGCCACCTGGTGTGCAGGAAGACTGCCGACACTTCGATGTTGACCTGGCCACGGCTTCCCGCGGGTGATTAGAGCCATCCATCACGGCGACTCGAGCGGCACATTCCCGTTAGAGAGGCTTTCCACGTCAAGCTCACTGCCCTCTACAGCCAATAACGAAAAGCTTCCATACGAGCTTCTTGTATAAAGATGAATCTTGGCGACTGTGTACAGCCCACCATGTCCTCGATCATCTGTGGGGCATGAGTAGGATAAATGAATCTTGCCAGATCCCCCATGCCTCCACATTACATATGCAATATCCAGCCATGATCATGTGCGCGGCTTACCTTCTGGAATCATCGCACCCAGTCCAGGGTTTGCTCCATAGACCCTGAACGATTGAGGTAATTCTTCTCGCTGTCATTGCTAATTAATCTATTAGGTGAGAAAACCCACCTGAAAATATCACCGGACGTTCAAGACAATTCTTGGAGAGTACTTGAGAATTGGCACGTCCCATTTTTCTTTTTTCGCGAGAAAGTGATCGGCAACTCAAAGTGGAGGAAGCTTTCGTCAAGAAGGACCATCGTTTCAGAGCCGAGGCTTGTCATGCGCTTCAACGCTTAATCGTACGTTCATCCGCTTGATACAAAATGATCCAAGTTTGAGCGCGCAACAACCATTTTGACCCGATATTTGACCACGATCCAATGGATCTCGGCTTGCAACATCCGCCTCTGCGTTTTATGGCATTTTATTGTGCCATGGACAAACAGCGCCACCATCTGAATTCATCGTTCCACTCGGATTTCACTCCCCAAATATATTGACAGGGGTGTATGCATAAGGCAGGGTATTGTGGGGTAGCTCATGGATCCAGACTGGGCTGTCAGTGCAAGGCCTCTCCGCGTTGGTAGGCTCCCCCAAGTTAGCCATTATACGTTTACCCTCGCAAAAGGTTTTCCCAGCCAAACAGCATGCTTGTTTGTATGGAGCGAACAGCATCCAATGCAGGCATGACCTGCGATCGCACCAGATCTAGAGTAGGTTCGGTTGGCTTTCGGCAGTGTTTCCTCGCCACCAAAATCCTATTCGCCATGTTGGCTATGAAGATATCAGGGGAATAGCTGCACGGAAAGTAACCATCCACTAGAATGTCCAGACTGCATGTTTTGCAATATGAACTTGCGTCCCCAAAGACCGTTAAACAGCCTCATCGAATAGTGGATCTCACTATATCTAACAGATGCTTCCACTGCCTTGATACGACGATTAATCAACCCTCATCATGATAGCGCGTGGAGCACAGACACACGAGCACATTCCCATGCCCGCAGTTTACGGGCCTGCTTCCTGATGAGGCGGAGCATACAATGCACCAAGACAATACAGGCGGGCTTGAGATCTGTCCATGATGTTCTTTTAGTGATATAAGAGCGGACCAGCCGCCCTCGAAATCTCTCGCCTGCATCTCTTACAAGTCACTCTCTACAGTCGACAATCATGAAGGGTTTCTATACTGCCTTTGTGGCTTCGGCCATCACCGGCGCTTTCGCCGCCCCCAGCCCTGTTGAGAAGGGTCAAGTCACCGCTGCTGCTGCTTGTGCCACGCCTGTCACACTCTCCGGCAACCCTTTCACTCGTTCCATCTACGCCAACAAGGAGTACGCCAAGGAGGTTGCTACTGCTGCTTCCGCCATCTCCGATAGTGCCTTGAAGGCACAGGCTACCAAGGTTGCCCAAGTCGGTACCTTCCTGTGGATGTAAGTATCAAGTCTGTCTGATCAAGCCAAATAGAAGAGTCAATATCATTAACAACTCAACAGCGACACTCGCGCCCGTATTTCCGTCATCGAGGAGAACTTGAAGGACGTCCCCTGCGACCAGCTCGCAGCTTTCGTCATCTACGACCTTCCTGGACGTGACTGTGCCGCCAAAGCCTCCAACGGTGAACTCGCTGTCGGTGATGTCGCCACCTACAAGAGCGAGTACATTGACCGTACGATGTCTCATTTCTCCTTCTATATACAATGAACTCTTGACGACTAACCTCCCATACGCAGCCATTGTCGCCATCTTCAAGAAATACCCCAACACCGCCATCGCCCTCATCATCGAGCCCGACTCTCTCCCTAACCTCGTTACCAACATCGACGAGCAGGCCTGCAAGGACTCTGCGTCGGGATACCGTGAGGGTGTTGCTTACGCCCTCAAGTCGCTCAACTTGCCCAACATCATCATGTACATCGATGCTGGACACGGTGGTTGGCTCGGATGGAACGACAACCTCAGTAAGTCCCTTCTCTCATCCACCATCTCCCTTTCTCCTTGTTCTCATCTCTTCCTCCCACTCTTCACTCATATTCATCCGCTCTCCCTTATACGATAACTAACCCGAGCGTCTCAACAGAGCCTGGTGCCGAAGAACTTGCCAAAGTCTACAAAGACGCCGGCTCTCCCAAGCAAGTCCGCGGTATCTCTACCAACGTGGCCGGCTGGAACCAATGGGACCTCACTCCCGGCGAATTCTCAAAAGCCACCGACGCGCAATGGAACAAGTGCCAAAACGAAAAAACCTACGTCGAGACCTTTGGTCCTCTGCTCAAGGCCGCCGGCATGCCCAGCCAGGCCATCATCGATACCGGCCGCAACGGCAAGTCTGGCCTCCGCAAGGAGTGGGGCGACTGGTGCAACGTCATTGGCGCCGGCTTCGGAAAGCGCCCGACCAGCTCGACCGGCAGCACCCAGGCTGACGCCTTTGTGTGGGTTAAGCCCGGCGGCGAGAGCGATGGTACTAGCGATACCTCGGCTACTAGGTACGACTCCTTCTGTGGAAAGGACGATGCGTTCAAGCCCAGTCCCGAGGCTGGTACGTGGAACCAGGCCTACTTCGAGGCCCTGCTCAAGAACGCTAACCCTACCTTTTAAATTGGGAGCGGGTTTAAAGCTGAAGGGGGGAAGGGTAGATAGCTGGATGGATGGATGAGGATATCGTCTATGCTGACTGCCTGGGGAAACTTTTGTATATATCGTGGAAAGGTTGGGAATATGTTGGACCGACACACTTTCGTTGTATATAAGTCATGAGAGTGCGATGTGCGAGAGCTAGATCTTTAAGAAGGGAAAAAAAGAGTTGAAAGGCTATGATAAATTTCAATCGCTTTTTTTTCTATCCGCTGTGCTCTTGAAAGAACATAATGCCTGTGAATCAAGAAGATCTAACTGATTTGGGGGCTATTTAATTGACTGGTCACATAATCACGCATCAGTCCATAATTACTTAGATAGCTATGCATCGTATCCGAACCCCATAAACGAGAGAAGACAAGTAGTTCTGCGAAGTGAACTGTTACTGCCAACGTGTTATGACGAGAGCTCCCTAGCATTGTCCATTTTCAAGAAAAACACCGAACATCACATCAACTACAGACTTTTCACTCATAAATCATCAGCACATCAGAAGAGGAAAGCGTATTACAATGGTATCACATTTCGCATTTCAAAAGAGGACAAGAGAGCTATTCTCTCCATGCCGATGATGCCTTATCCTAATCTCAATGTTCTGGGATGCGCAATCGACATCTATGCTCACAGAGAGAGAGGGCAAAAAACAGGAAAGGGACAAGCCACCACACCCCGAAAATGGTGGCACCACAAGCGAGCAATGCGCTTGGTCGGCCGTTGACATTCGTCGCCCATTTCGTCATGTTACGTAAGGAACCAAGAGGCCGCTGCGGTACCATATTGTGTGTGCGCGCGCGTGTGCATGTGGGAGCTTTCCACCGAAACAAAAATGCTTTCAAACCCCATTTCACTCCAGTGGGTTCATGGACCAGTGACCGGTCCTAAAAAAAATCTGTAATAAGACAACGCCAACAAGAATGGGTGAAAAACAATTATACAGCAGAGAGAAAAAGACATTTAGGAGGACACGATCGCATCAAAGCAGTACCATTTTGTCCACATATGCATCGTCCGTACTCAGATGGAAGTACAAGGTAGAGAGAGAGGAGCAGTCGCTTCTAACCAGTACAGTGGGTGATGCTCGAAAATGGCTTTGATCGGGGATCCAATCTGCTGGTGCGAGAGTGCAGTAACAAATCTTTTGGGTATCTCCGTCACCTTCTTCGACGTTAGTCATGCCGTGGTGGAATTGAAGTAGATTTCGAATCACGTACGTGGTGTTTTATCGCGGCGTTCCAACCGTGCTTGTCATCGTGCTCGGACCTCCATTGACCGAAGCTGCATCATCGAAGTCCTGCCACTCGGGGTACGGTTCGGTTGCTTCCTTCAGCTTCTCCACCGCAGTCTTCTCAATGGTGTTGGCATCTCCGAAAAGTACACTGCCGTCCTCATTGTAAGTACGGCAGTTGTTGCAAAGCACGGCAATATCTTGACGAAATTGTTTGAGAGATTGATATTTGTTCGTGTTGATCTTCCGCTCGATTTGCTTGATGCAGATGGGGGTTTTGATGAGCTGGTAGTAGTCTGGGTAGTCACTCTTGGGCGGCAACTCTATGAAGGGGTCGATGATGCCACGGTTAGGGAGACTTTCGTCACTGGATACCTCCTCGAGCTGGTTCAGAGCTTGGAAAACCTTGTCGACAATATCTTGCAGTGAGGCCCGCTGCTCAGGGTTGAGGGTCTCTTTGCCTGGACCAGGACGACCGCGTTTGCGTGGGGGTGCTGGCTCGCCATCCAAAGATGCGTCGTCTGCCTTTCGCTTGTCTACCTTGGGTTTACGGCCGCGCTTCTTGGGCAGTTGGGGCTCTTCCGAGCTAGCGCGAGAAGCAGGTGAATCTTCAACACCCTTCTTCTTGCCGCGCCTAGCGAGCAAGGCTTGGTTGCGAGCGATCGCCTCTTCGATCGTATCATCGTCGTTGTCGACCGCATCCAACCACTGCTCTTCTGTGAGCCCATCGTCGTACTTGACGCGAGTGCGTTCACGAGCTCCACGGCCAACAACTTCCTGGATTTCCTCGACGACGGGGACATCCTCGTTGAGATAGATATCAGGCAGTTCCTGCTCGCTCAGAAGACGGGGAAATTGCTTGTTTGGCCCATAGAGATCAGATTCAGCACGCTGCTTATCCATTTCCTGGAAAAGCTTGAGTTCATCTTCGTTCCGCATCATCATAGAGTTGAGATCATCGTCATCCATTTCTTCCTGCTCGAGGCTTTCAGCAGCCTCAGCTGACTCCAACATGATTCGCAACATGGCTTCTCGCTCTTCATTGGTTGACTTGTTGTCGAATTTACCAGCCTGGATAACCTTTCCATCCATATCCAATTTGTAGTTGGCGCGCTCGAGGATTTTCTCTTCCACGGAATTACTAGTAATGAGGCGGAGAATGCGAACCTCGTTCTTTTGACCGATACGATGAGCACGATCTTGAGCTTGGAGATCCTGATGAGGATTCCAGTCAGAATCGTAGATGATGACAGTGTCAGCAGTTTGAAGATTGAGACCTAGACCACCAGCACGAGTCGAGAGGAGGAAGCAGAAGTATGGCGAGTCGGGAGCGTTGAAGACCTTGAGCAGCTCGGACCGATCATCTGCTTTTGTAGATCCATCAAGACGAAGATACTGCATACCCCGAAGACGGAGATAGTCTTCCATGATGTTCATGATTTGTGTCATTTGGAAGAACATGAGAACACGATGACC
Organism: Periconia digitata; assembly: GCA_948474695.1. Classification (NCBI taxonomy): domain Eukaryota; kingdom Fungi; phylum Ascomycota; class Dothideomycetes; order Pleosporales; family Periconiaceae; genus Periconia; species Periconia digitata. The sequence goes on along the minus strand of CAOQHR010000004.1, from coordinate 1,283,154 downwards.
TGTAGCCTGGAATTTTGGCAAAACCCTGTCCAACAGCTCGAACTTTCCGGCCGTCCGCCATAAAAGGTCGTTTGAAATCCGCGAGGGATTCATCTGGTCCTCAACCTCTTCGAAGACGAATGGATGGTTGCAAAGTTTGCGCAGCTGCATAAGCATGTTGCTGAGGCCTCGCATGCCAGTCTTGCCGCCCTTTCCATCGCTCACCATGAGCCTGTTGTGGGTTACAAGCTGTTTGTACAATTTCGATTGCAGCGAGGAGAAGTTGCACTTGATGACGCGCTCGGTCTTGTCCGGCAAATCCTTCTCGACATCCTTCTTGAGACGACGAAGGAGGAAGGGTCGGAGCACCTTATGAAGACGACGAATAACGAGCAACTGCTCTTCTTCGGTCAACTCCATCTTATCTTGGCCACCCGTGTTGGCAAATGGTGTGTTGAACCATTCGTCGAATGATTTGACGGATTTGAAAATGGTAGGAAGGACAAAGTTCAGCATGGCCCACAACTCGGTAAGGTTGTTCTGAAGGGGTGTTCCCGTGAGAATCAGACGATAACGAGTCGAGTAGTACTGGGTGATTGTGCTGCTGAGCTTCGAGTTCTGGTTCTTCATACGGTGACCTTCGTCAACGATCATATGCAGCCACTTGATCTTGCTCAGAATAGGCCGGTCCTTGATAATGAATTCGTAGGTGGTGAGTAGAACTTGGAACTGTCCCCAGCGGATCGCCTGCTGGTGCTGCTTGCGAGAGTTGGGAGGTCCTTTGTAGACAATCTTGGCAACACTGGGCGCCCACTTGTCGAACTCGTTATGCCAGTTGGTAAGTGTACTGAGTGGCACAATAACGAGGAAGGGTCCAGGCTGCTGCTTCTTTTCGATGAGATAGGTGATCAAACTAATGGTCTGAATTGTCTTTCCGAGACCCATTTCGTCTGCGAGGATGCCGTTAAGGTTGTTGTTATACAGAGAAATCATCCATTGCAGACCCTTCAGCTGGTAGTCTTTCAATGTACCACCCACAAGATTCGTTGCTTGAGCGGTGACTGGTTCCTTGACACGGTGAGCAATTTCGTAGTAATCCGTCTTCTTCTTGCCAGTGCGTCCGCCTTCGCCTTCGGACTCTTCGTTGGAGTCTGCGTCGGATTCTTCGTCTTCGGATGGTTCGTCTGGCAGATACTGGTTGCTCTGGTTGCGCTGTTGAGCCTTCACAGATGCAGACAACTGCTTCAAGAAACCGTCTGTCTGCTTGAGAAGATGCGAGATACGGGTATCCTTTGCTTGTCCCAAAAGCTTGAGATATGTCTCTTCGTCGTTGGCTTTGAGCGCTTGCAGACGTTGCTTGGCAGTGCGCTCGATGCGCTTTTGTTCTTCCTTTTCAATATTTTGGTGGGTGGAGATCATAGTGCGACCCAATTTCTGCAGACGCATACGTTGGCCCATACTAGCCTCGGTAAGCTCAGTGCGGTGTTTGCGGATAGCTTCAATGAAATCGTGGTGCTTCTTCTTCTCCTTGGTCTCACGAGCATCCCGCTGTTGCTTCTCGAGCTTCTCGGTAAGACGCGCTTCGCGGAGAGATTGTTTCTTAAGACGACGGTAGATAGTCCGGTTTGCGGTCATGGCGAGGTTATCGGCATGTATCATCTCGCGGCTAATCTGTTTGCGGAGGAGACGTTGCTTAGGGAGAAGGTTAAGCATCTTTTGCTCAATAATAAGCGCCAACTTCACCTTGCCATCATCCTCTGGAACATCCGTGCGGCTAGTGTCCCAGGAACCAATGTTGGCGCTCGTCTTCTCCAGCTCGGCCTTTCTCGCTGTCAAGCGGTTGTACAGTATAACCTCGCGCGCTTCTTTCTCTCGAGCGTCCCGGATCAACCCCATCTGCGCCCGCACGTCGTTGACATCGACGCCCAGAGGCATAACGGAAGAAACATAAGGGCGCTGGGAGCGATATGTGTGAGAGATGTAGTTGACATCGGGAACGTATCGAGAGTCCCAAGGGCTGTGGAACTTGTCGGGGATGCGCCTGGTGTTACCATCGACCAGCCTGACTGAGCCATTGGCGCCTGGAATTGATGCACTCGAAGCTCGAGTGGCATTGTCCAATACCTGACCGGCGGCTGAGACAGCTTCAGCGACATTCTGCGGGGTTTTGCCTTGCTGGGTAGCGAAGAGTTGTTGCTGCATGGGGACGGGGAGAGGAAGTCCCTTGGACAAGTGCTTGAAAGCGGCAATCTGTCTCTTAAGCAGAAGAAGCTGATCATTAGAGAAGGAAGGACCACTCGTCGCAGAAGTGGGCGTTTGGCCGCCCGCAGAAGGAGCCTGGCCTCCAGCGGTGACAACTTGGGGACCGGATGGCGCAGTAGACACGTGCATTGGGGTGCCATTGCCATTGGGAATTCCCGCGGCAGCACCGTTCTGCTGAGGCTGGTTGTGATCTTGGCCTTGAGGACGTTGCTGCATCATCTGCTGCTGCTGTTGCTGCATCTGCATCTGACGCTGTTGTTGGCTAGCATTGTTGTGTCTGCTAACGGCCGTGAGCAGGTTCTTCGCTTTGATCAACTCGGGGTGATTCTCAGCGACGCCCTGCGCACGCATATTTTGGTAGCTCTGCTACCTATCAGTATATTGTCCTCTCAACTGGGATGGGCGTGGAAAGAATCTTGGAATAGGTCTAGGGTATCACCCACCTTATATACTTGGGCTACCATCTCCTTGCTTATATTTCCAGGCAGCTGCCTGGAGCCGGTGACGTCCGGCGTGGGCTGAACGGACGCCATGGTGGGCTACAAACGAATGTGTGGGCGTGTGTTGTGGATGCAACTATGTTGTGGGAGATGGATGGATGGATTTGTGATGGGTACACGGCGCGCCGGGTACAGGCAATTGGGTGCTGCGCGGTCGGGGCGAGCAAAGGCGACAGTCGCGGATGGGAAGGGCGCGTTGGGACAGGCTCTAGCACATTCTCGAGAAGGGTGGTGTTGGTGGAAGGCCCTCGATGATGAGGTTGATGGCAGAATGCGGCCGGGGGTGCGCGCGGTCGCGGTCGGCCGAGTCGCGAACGGTGTTGAGGGAGGCAAGCTGAGGCAGCGGGTGCAAATTGCAGTGTGGGCAGGTGGGAAGGGCAACAGGCGCGTCTACGGTGCAAGATGCACGAGAACGCGGTGCGCAGAGGTGACGCGCACGGAGCTAAGATGCGGGCGGGTGTAGTGTTGTGGATGATGGGGGATGGGGGTTCACGGTGTTGGCGAGAAACTCAGATGGTCGGTGGCAGACTGACTGGCACGACTGAGAGAAGCAGCCAGGAGGCGCTAGGCCGCTTTTGGAAGTCCACATCTGGTTAGACGCCCGTGATCAGAGGCTTGGCTTGGGGAGGCGGGCGGAGGGTGGAATCATCGCACGCAGGCAAGACGACGGGATATTTTGTTGATTGTGTATAGAGCGTTGTTCTGATGCGAGCTGGAGAGCCAAGTAATATGGGGAAACGGACGTGTTTTGGCGCCAAAAAGACGTTGGGCGCCCGCAATCGGGACATCCGGGACACGCACCACACAAGGTCAAGCCAATCTGGCGGGGGGTAGGGAACAGATGGATCGTGCTATGATCCCTTCATTCATCTTGCTCAGCGCGGGTCTGCCCGTTCTCATGTGAGCCCGTTCTGACGGATTACATCTACTCGGAAAATCATTGCCCCTTGGGATTCCTTTTTTTCACCATCTCAACTTACCTCCCATGTTCAGGGTCGGAGGGATGGGCAACATGTCGACCTCCATCCTGATGAATGATAACCAGAAAAAACAAGAAGCCATAGAATCCGGCTGTCATCCATCGTCACAGTCATTTGAGTTCCCATCATCAGCTTCCCTCGACCCCTCATTATGGACCAGCTCACCAGATTACGACAGGAGTAGCACCATCTACTAGCCTCCTGTACACCGCCCTGGTCCGTGCTGATCTACCCTGTATCCTCACTGCCTTTTCTTCTTCCTTCTCTTCCTCTTCTCTTGTTTCTTCTGCTGTTTCGTTCACTCCGCTATCACATTTCAGCAGCCGCCATTTAATTTCAAATCAACATCCGCTCATTTGTCACAGAGTTCATTGCCTATTCAGCCTTTCAACTACTGCTAAATGGATATGTACCTATATACAAGGACAAGGAGCGCATCTCATTTCAATTTTTCCATCATCTCTCTTTCAATTCAATTCCCATCAAGTGAGCGTGGGAGCAGTCCAGTCAATGTACGAAGCAACATCAGCAGTCGGTCCCTTTTCGATATTAGCCGTGTTCGCATCCTGGCCTTTCAAAAATTTGTTGATAAAGGCCGTGAGGTCTGACTGCTGGTTGCTTGGGAAGGAACAGTGGCCGTGATTCCCGGCGCCCGTGAATCCCATGTTGTCTGGTACGCCCAGCGCCTTGTATATCAATCGCCCAGCCTTCATGCAAGCAGTCGTCGAAACAGGTCCCAACCAGTCAATCTCGTTCTCAATGACGATGAGACCACGCGGCGCGACCATACCGGCAAGCTGATGGTGATCCGTTGCCAGAGTGTTTGCCTTTGTGGAGAAGGCGTTGAAGTTCTTGGAGAACCAGACATTTTCGCCGACGATCTGGCTCGCAGTCTGGATGTTCTTGCCCTTTGCCTTCTCCGAGTCGGACACGCGCCAGCAAGCAGCACCACCAGATCCGGATTCCTGAGGAATGCCTAGGGCAATGCGGTTAACGAGAGCGGCGGCAACAAAAGCACCTTTGCCGTTCCTGGAGCATCCCGTAACACCGATCTTCTTCGTATCGACTGAATCCATTAGTAAAAGTAAAGTACACATGTCTTGGTGATCTACTTACTGTTGTGACCTGTGGTGGCCTCAAGAGCATCAATAATACGGTCCACACCCCATGCCCATGCAGTCAAAGCACCAGCACTGTGCCCTGAACCGTAGACATCGTAAAATTTGCCCTGACCACGGGAGTTCTGGCCTTGTTGCGCAGCAATTTGGTCGTTGTTGAAGACAATGGTAGCAACGCCAGCCGGCACCGGGATCGATGCTGCGCCATAAGCAATGATTGCTGGAGAATCGGCCCCGCTAGCACCCCTGATCGATACAGTGAAAGAGGTGGATTTCCCATTGTCCGAGGCGGTAATGGAAAGGGTGCCACCAGAATATGTAGCAGTGACCTTCGCCGTGGTAGGGAACACACCGAGCTCCTGGTTCTGGATGGCGGCACTAACTTCCTGGTTCTTGCACTCAAAATCAGCCTTAGTCTTCACATCTGTGCCATCGAAGAACTTGAACGGATTGGGCAGCTTCGAGTTGGCGGTCGTTGGGAACGTGGTCGGCACTTTGCATTCAGCCTGGCGCTCTTGAAGGGGAACCGCAAGCACCGTCACTGCGAAGAACGGTAAGACGACTGAGTATTTCATGATGAAATGATATTGGAAGCTGCAGAAAAAGATTGTGGGTTGACTGGTGCTGCGAGAATGCTCGTTCCAGTATCAGCGCTGCAGACGACTTATATAGGGCAACTGCTTGCCCGATTTGACTCGCAGTGTTCCCTATACCCGGACATCAAATATCAGGTATATGAGGGATTGCCAGACGTGGATGAGCCTCGTGGATAGCTCTATAGTTCATTTAGAGTAACGTGGCTTGGCAGTGTCTCTAGAATGTTACTCTGTTTGTCTCAGCGAATCCCCAGTATAGATGTCTATAGCAAAAAAGGCATTCCTCTATTATTTTACATCCTAAAGCGCTCACCTGCAGTTATCAAGCACATTTCGAGATACCCGAGAGCCCGACCTGCAACTCACCATATGCATCCTCTCATCGCCAGTCAAACCTCTCTATCTAGTACTTCAACCTTTACGCGTTCAAGCATCGCACAATACACCCCGTTGCCTTCTTTCAAACCTCGACAAACATCACACAAATTCTCTCCCTCCCTAAAACTCTACACGTCAATTCATATGCACCCTTCCAAACCATTGGTGGAACATTTATATTCCCCCGTCAAGCCTAAATCCTCAAAACCCACAACCCCCCCAAGCTGCAAGAGCAGACCCCAAGCCCCATCATCCAACCAAACTCTTTACATAGTACATACCCCCGTAAATTCCCCATACTTGGCACACGCACAACCCCAAACACCGCAAGCGAGAATGTGGGGGCCTTTGCTTTTGCTTTGCAGATCGCGTTCGTAAAGGGTGGGTTAATCAACTGGTGGGTTAGATGTGAGGGTAAATCTAGAGCGTGTTTACCAGGAGGGATTGGCGTCTGTGGGGTGGAGGATAGACGTATGCGGGGCGCCCTGGCGGAGGTTACCTGTTTAATGGTATACGCGGGGGGGCTGTGAGGTGTGGGTGGGGACTGACTGCCGGTGTTCTCGGGATATTAGCCTGTTAGGTGTGTTCTGGAAGATCGCCACTGCAGCAGTCGTTAGGTAAGAGTTGTGGAATCATGGATTTGTTAGGTCAGTGGAATTGTTTTCTTTTTTCCTTGTGTGCTGATATATGACTACTTTCGTTGTGACATATGGCATTGCATGGGGGTTAACCACCTGCACATATCTATTCTGGTCAACGTGACACTCGAATATGCATCTCTATCTGTGCGGTTCAAGCACGCCTTGTCAGTGTGAGTGGCACGGATTTCACCCTTAGGACAGAGTGATGGTTCCATCCGCGCTGTCCTCGACAAAGATCCCTCCGTAGACAATGCCCTCCAAGATTCCAGCTTCCTGAATGCCAGTTCTCAAACTATCAGCCCCGGGATTGATCGGATTCTTGTTTACTCCGAAATGCAGAGCCCCGTTTCCACTGAGATCGTTGGGAAGTGCGTTAGTCTGCTTGACGAGCGCATCTGTTCCCGTTGACGAGAAAACTTGAACAGTACTGCAGTTCCACCATGTTAGTTCTGTTCGTTCAATATCTTCATACACATCATCTTCGTTCATCACCAGGAAGATAACTCAGAGTACTCCAAAGGATCACTCACTTCTTCACAAAATCCATCTTCAGCGCGAAATTCGTAAATTCTCCCTCAGTAAACGGTGTTTGAAACAGCACGTTAACGCCATCGGCGCTGTTTCCCAATAGCAGCAAATCGTTCTTTGTTGCGCCGTCACTGCCAATCAGCGTCCCCGTCTTCAGCGCAATCAGATTCGCGCCAAAGTCCGCTCGCTCCATAAACACCATCAGGTACTCGTGACTGATGTTCAACGGCCGATCGGCACTGGGCTTGATGGAGAAATGTAGCGTTTTGACACCTGAAGAGGTGTCGTTGGCGTTGTTGTTTGCGGGGTTGGGCATGAGTTCTGCACGGCGGACCGCGGTTTGCGGGTTTGCGCCTCCTGGGGCGAATATGGAATCATCACTTTTCAGGGAGAGGGAATATTAGTTACTGAAAAGATGGCATTCGTTAGGGGTGGGGCTTACTTGACAGTGACTTCAACGGGCTGGGCGTTGACGGCTGTGTCGAACTATTTTCAGATCAGTCAAGATGAAGTATGTGATTGTATATGCTTCTATCTGCTTACCAGAGATGCGTCTCCCCCGTCAAGGCGGACTACTTCACTGAACGCCACATCTGCGCGCGTCTGTTAGGGAAAAGAGAGACAGAGCTGCAAAAGTTGCAATGTGGCTTACTTTGTCCCTTTGTGAACTCTGGATCGAAAATCCCGGTCTTCGAGTCGAAATCCGCAACTGCTACTGTCGCCGGGACTCTACCATCAAACACAACAGTCGCACAAGCTGCCAGGCCTATGCTAGAAAGAAAATATAATGATCTAGTGAACATTGTGATTTTTGGACTGAACGAAGACGAGCTATAATGAATGAATGCGAATGAGTGAATAAATGGGAAACAAGAACAGAAGATGCAAAAAAAGTAAAATTCGATTCCGGGATTTGCTTTAAGGTATCATTGATCATAAGGAGGGTGGGACCGCTACATCTTATTATACAATGCTTTCACATCGACCGGTCCGATCGTGTTTCGACTAACGAATGCATTGTTGTTGGAAGTCTCGCGAGTCAGGTTGACTTCTCCTGTCACGTCTCAGACGAACAACGGGTGGATACCGCTGAAGCCCGACGACATTGGTGGGTATCGGACCTTTTGTAAATGATGGGCCCGAGGTGACCAACGGCATCGGCAATTCCGGGGAAACAGTTCGCGACGGGTGTGCTTGAATTTTGTGGGAGCTTTTTGGGCTCTGCATAATTGCTTGGGAAGCTTGGTGTCCTAGTTCAAGAGCGATGGTACTGTATGCATATGATTATCATTGCTTTAATTGTTCGATACACTAACAAGTTCTCGCATATTGGTTCTATTCCGAGGAACACTTTTCAGATTGAACAGGGGTCGAGTGGTACTTCCAGAGGGACATGGCAATCCAACGGCAGGAATAATTGTTGTCCAAACCCTAGCGTCAAACCTACGGGGATCTCTAACTCTTGTTCTTCTGGTGACAAGTCACTTTTTCTTGTTAACAGTCCTAGCCAATCCGGCTACCGATCTAGTCCTCTACCGAACCCTACTCCTTATATTCCTCCGGCCCCGTAACATTCTCTGGTAGTGCATGCTGAGGATCATAATCAAAGCAATCCGGAAATTATAGTAATGAGTCAAAAATTTATGGGGTATCAATCTGTACCTAGGGAAGTGTCGCACTCCACTCTATCTCCTCGATGTAGACCCAAAGCCTGTGCTTTCATGTCTTGTGCTCGAGAAGCTCGAACCCGAGGAAGACCTTGAACTGCCTTCCCCGTTACCCCATCCTCCACCACCGCCTCCCCAACGTGAGCCACTGTTGTTTTGTTGTCGGTTGTTCCCCCAAGTTCCCGCGGCATAACCAGCTGCTGCACCTCCGGCAGCTCCCGACCAAAATCCCGGTCTCCAGCCCTGAGTCCCTCCATAAGAAGAGCGTTTGTTGTATGGCGACGACCGGGAATCCGGGTTCCAGTCATATGGTGGTGGTGGATCGTCGTTGCCTCCCCATCCTCCGCCTCCTCCACCTCCCCAACCGGGACGAGCACCACCTGCACCACCAGCGGTAGGACCGTTTGCCCATCCTAGGAAAGCGTTGTATACGATCCACAAGGCGACACCGATGAATATCATCCAAAACACGGCTCCCACAATCCTGTCGCCCATCGTTTTCTCGTGGTCCTCCTTTCCTCTGTCATGGTCGTCGTCACCCCACCAGCCGCCTTTCCTCTTGCCATATTTTTCTTCCCCTTTATCAGTCAACACGAGACGGTACTCGACACCACATGAGCCCTTGAGTATGTACGGATCGTCTGGATAATCGTAGCCTTCGCAGATCACGTCTGTGGAGCCGAGCTTGAACTCTTCTGGCAGGGAGGCAGTGCATGTCCATTGGACAGCTTCTTCGTCATAGTCAGCGCCGGCGTTTTTGCAGCGAAGCACATCGATGTCGTAAAGTCCTTTGGCCGAGCCACCAATACACTTGAGCTGTTAATCATATGTTAGTTTTGAGATCAACATCGTCGACAAGATAAGGACCCTATACCTGTGGAAGAGGAGACACCCGACGGTGTGAGGTTTTGAGATCTTTACGCAGGGTCAGGCTTTGTACGTTGGAAAGCTTGACCTTGGGAGCCGAGCGGAGGGCGCTTGTGCCGTCGCAAAAGGTGGCGGCCAGCAGGACCGAGTAGAAAAGGTTGAGTAAATGCATCTTCGCGGGATGGCTGAAGAATCGCAGGATGATTTACATGAGCGAAAGTAGAGCTTGACCGCGGGTGGCGATATACAAAGTGTGCAACAGGACACGTTGGTTCTCCAGCGTACATAATGGAAGAGTGCTCAGCTTGGTCAATGAACAATTCATGACTGCGGAACAAAGTCTTGGCACTCGTCATCTGCTTAGCGTGCTCGAAACTACTGGGTTGGGATTAGCTGCATACTTCGTTACAGATCGCCTAGGTGGCAGCTGACAGGTCCACCTCATGCCAATGGTCAAAGTCGCAGTGCGATCGAGTTTGATCACTTCGACCATATTTTTTCCAAGATGAAAGAGAGGATAACTTATATCGTGCAGGATCCTGACGCTTTCAGTCCAGAGCAGCTTGTTGTCAAAGGTGACTCCATCACACTGAAAAAGGTTCAAGCAGCCAAAGAACAGCGAATCACTGTTGGTCTGGACGAGTTGCCTACTGAGGTAGGGTCTTTGCGTCTATCAAAACTCCAAAAGTATATGTTCTAACATAACACAGCTCAGAAAGTCTCTTGAGCAATGGCACGAACTCCATATCCGTTGGAGTTCATCGATACCTTACTCTGCCAGTCCTCCCTTCACATCGCGCGTAACACCAGGTCTACATGTATTCTTCACTCCGCTTAGAGATCAGCCAGAAGGGGACCTATGTAACCTTTTACATTTGGCGCTTGGGTCTGAGCTGCAATGCGATTCGATGAGTGAAGCGTCTACCAAAATGCCGATACTCTCTGAACGATTTTCAATGTCAGCAAGCTCGCAGTATTATTCTTATCTCGATTCTTTGTCCAATTTGGTCAACTTTATTCAAAAGAGAGTTTGTAAGTCGAAGGCTTGCAAAGAGAGCGCTGAAGTTCTGTTGTCTGCAACATATGTGGATATAGATTACGATGCCATTTCTCATGCCGTTGTTTTGAGTGCCTTCACCGCCACTGCCCCTGCCACTGGCTATTGGGACGAAACTATTTCCGTTACATCCGAGCTACAGTCAACTGAGGTCGGAGTTCTAACGTATGAGAAGAATCCTGATCCTGAAGATATTGGTTTCGGTGGGTTTTTGACCGTCCTGGGGCAGGATCAAGCACCCAGTAAGCTATCCCCCATTTTGATCCATCAACGTTCCTGCTTAACATGAGATCTTTAGAGCCCACACGCTTTCAGACACCTACTCGGCACTATCCGATACCTTCTGACTCTGCCAACTACAAGATTTCGTTTGCACGGCCGACTGGACTCCACCCGACTTTGTCCATCACCTTTCCTTCTTCTCATCTCACGCCACCAGACTCGACTTGCAAATTACACACCTATCTGACTCTCCCCTCTTACCTCTTTGTCGACAAGTATCAATTCAACGACGCATTGTACCTTGCATCCAACAACCTCAAGAGCTTAAGATCTATCGCGGGTGCCGCCGATCTTGAAGCTCCGGACTGGGTAACTCCAGAATGGGGTAGCGCTGCATTGTTTGAACTTGCCGTCCCTAAGTCTGGGGACATAGAGGAATCTTCTGTGGAGTGGAACGCCACTATTCCCCTGCATCTACGTTATTTGCCCGCAGCTGATCATTCGCACACCACGGTCCCTGCGCCCTGGCCAGTAGTATTCTGGGCCTGTCGAGCTGAAGAAGGAACAAAGATGGCCGTTAATCCCTTTGACCGTCTTCATTTGGGTTATGAAGCATTGTTTGGGCCTAGAACACGGTTTATGCATATTTCACCTATCCGGAGTGGGGGCGAAACAGATGGCCTGGTAGAGTGGATCGATGTTCCTGTGCTCGATTTAAAGAAGTCCCAATGGGTTGAAATTGGGACTATTGGGACCGTGATCGTCGCGTTCATTGGCCTCTGTTGGGCTATGTTTGGGAATGCGGGAGGGAGAAAGACGAACGGTGGGAACGCCAAAGAAAAGAAGAAGCAGTAGTCACGTCTTCGTATACAGAATCTCATCCCGATTATCTAATTATATATACTGCTAATGTGTAGTTACGCGAGGGCCGTCACACCCCGCTGTATTCGTCGCCAGCTCTCCTGTTTCCGTGACCGCCAAGCGCAGTGCGGAACGAATACCGCAGAGCGGAAAACGCACGCTATAACCGGGTAGAAACCGCACATTCGAGAATCCGTTGTCGCTGTCTACGTGATAGACAAGTGGAATTATACCGCCCATTCTTTTGGCCATATGTAATATCGTTAATTACCTAATTTGTGTGTTTCTACATTATCATATCTCAGGGTCTACATCTGGCCAATCACATGCTGCCTTCCCATCTCACATTCTTTTCAGGAAGGTCCATGCGATGCCCACTCCCCGCGCGGGTGCCGATGGAGCGACTACAACCGTAGCGCCTTCAATGGCGTCTATCAATCGAGACTGAGCAAGGTCTCTCATTCAGCCATGGGGTGAGCCCACATATCTACATATTTAAGGCAACGCGATGCGCCCCAGCAAGATGGCTACTGTTCGTTCGTACCCTTCACATCATCGTCATTAATCTGCAAAGGCAAGGGCAACACGGCCGACCCTTTATCAGCCAAAACAGACGCAGCGGCCAACACCATGAGACCACATCCGTTCAAAACGCTAAGCGTTGACGAAACTCGTGTTGCTCGCGATGTGATTCTCTCTCAGTACCAAGACGTTGTTGTCGACTTCCGGGAAATATTTCTTCAAGAACCGGAAAAGGAACTCATGAAACAGTACCTCGAGTTGGAGCACTCGTCTCAGCCGGGTCGGTCGCCTCAATCAAAACAACCACCGCGACTCGCGAAATGCCAATACGATGTCATTGGCTCCAGCAGAATCCCCGAGTATCATGAGGCTATTGTTGACATCGAGAGTAAAAGACGAGTCAAGCATGACATTATCAGCAAGGAGTACCACGCCAGCTTAACATTATGGGAATTTGAAACGCTTGTACAAGCTTGCAAAGAAAGCGAGGAATTCCAGAGCGCCATAAAAGAGCTTGAATTACCTGAGGGATTCGAGCTTGTTGTCGAACCATGGCAAGTTTCTTGCACTTTTCGTGACCAATCGCGTAAACTATTTACTAATGATCGACAGGCCGTACGGTGGTCTTGATATTGGAGCGGAGAACAAGAGATACTTCCAAGGCCTATGCTTCGCCCAGGACATGAAGAACGGGAATGCCGACTCCAATTTCTATGCCTATCCGTTGCCACTGATCCCGGTAATGGATGCTCACCTGAAAAAGATTGTTCGCATTGATCGTCTCGCAACTGGGGGTAAAGGGGACAGCATGTCAGGCAAGACCCACTCAGCCCGCGTTCTCGATCATTGCGAATCTGCCGAATATGTTCCTGAGTTGCTGCCTGAAGGTACCCGTCAGGACATGAAGCCCATCAACATCACCCAGCCAGCCGGCCCTTCCTTTAAAGTTACCGACGAATCTTTGGTTGAATGGCAGAAATGGCGATTCCGAGTTTCTTTCAATCCTCGCGAGGGTGCTGTTCTCCACGATGTCCACTACGACGGAAGGAGTATTCTATATCGACTTAGCGTCTCGGAGATGACGGTCCCATACGGAGATGCTCGTGCTCCCTTCCACCGTAAACAAGCCTTTGACTTTGGCGACGGTGGTGCGGGTAACTGCGCTAACAATCTGTCACTCGGCTGTGATTGCCTAGGTGTTATTAAATATTTCGATGCTGTCGTTGTTGGCTCAGACGGCGAACCTAGACATCACCCCAACGTGGTCTGCTTACATGAGCAGGATAACGGAATCGGTTGGAAGCATACGAATTGGCGTACAGGACGGGCAGTCGTGACGCGTCTACGTGAGCTTGTCGTTCAGTTCATCATTACTCTGGCAAATTACGAATACGTGTTTGCTTTCAAGCTTGACACCGCAGGTGGTATCACCGTCGAAGTACGCGCTACAGGTATCGTGTCAGTGGTTAACATAGATCCGGGGAAGACGAGTGAATACGGGAATGTTGTATCCGGTGGCGTACTTGCGCAGAACCATCAACACATCTTTGCTACACGTAAGGCTCTCAACCCAGTTTCATTATACACATGAATAACCATTCAATAGGCCTAGATCCCGCCATCGATGGCCACAAAAACTCCATGCTATACGAAGAATCTCACACAGTCGCTCAGAATCCTGAAACAAACCCAAACGGGAATTTTTATGAGATCCGCAAGACACCGATAACACATTCCTCCGGTCACGACGCTGCCCCTCACCATAATCGTGTCTTCAAGATCATCAACCAAAACAAGAAGAACAGGTTTAGCGGCAATCCTGTAGCCTACAAATTCACACCACCAGCCACACAAAAGCTGCTTGCTGCGCCTGGCAGCATTCAATCGAATCGTGCTCTCTTCACCCAGCACCATGTGTGGGTCACCAAGTATCAGGAAGATGAGCTGTACGCTGCAGGCCACTATACGCTTCAGAGTCAACAGGAGAAAGGTGGGGTAGCGGACATGGCCAAGAGGAACGATGAAGTCACCAATGAGGACTTGGTGTTGTGGAACGTCTTTGGATTAACGCACAATCCGCGAGTGGAGGACTGGCCGGTGATGCCTTGCGAAATCTTTCAGCTGCATTTTCGACCATCGGATTTCTTCGATAGAAATCCAGCGATTGACGTCCCAAGCACGAAGAATCAAGCCTCTGTTCTAGCAGAGAAATGCTGTACGAAGGAGAATTTGTGATTTGTATAGCCATATAGAATATAGATGATTTGTTTACTTATAGTATATATCAACCTTTTCCTACATGAATGATGCAAACATACAATTGACCATGAGCGTGTTCGCACTTACGAACTTCTTGCACGAAGCCACGGGATATCATCATCCTCGACCTTGGCACACGTCAAATATCCCACTCCATTCGCATCAGGATCAATCATTAGGCCATTGAAAGCAAGAGGAAGCACTACTTCGCTCGCGTACTTCTTCAACATCTCCAAATCATCCAACAATTCCTTCCACTCCGCCCTCATGATACCCTGGCATGCCCTCCTCACCCTCTCACCATCCAAAGGCTCAAACAAACCCTTCGCCAAGCTCCGATAAAAAGTCCCTTGTTTCAGCAGAGCCTCGGAACTGTAGTGTGGATCCAGTCTGTAGATCTTCTGCGCTAGTTGATCTCTGAAGACGGCGACTACGAGCCATGTCTCGGTTTGGTCGCGTTCTGTGGGATCTAGCGGTCGCTCGTTGTATGGTAGACTCACGACGAGGAGGTCCTTTTCGATGTCTACTTTGAGCTGGTCGATGTCTCGTCTTTTCTTGCTGATGAGCTGGCGGAGTTCCGGGGATATAGATGCGCGGGAGGCAGGGGACCACGGCCATGTGGGAAATGCGCCTGGAAGCAAGGGAGTCAGTCTTTTGATTCGAAATCCGATTGTATGTGTTGTTGCCTTGAGATGGCTAAATGCGTACCTACCATATGAACAAGGCATTCTGCGTAGATGCTTTTGTTCTCGAGAGCTTCGCCGAGCTTGATCCAGCGTGGTGGGTCGTTCTTGATGGCTACAAACAGATCGTGGCGGTATTCACCGAGGAGCTTGCCGAGATGCGGACGAACGATCGGGAGGCATTCTAGCTCTATGGACGTTTGAACGAGTCGCTCGGCAATACCGAGAACTTTGGCGACTGGGTGGGGGAAGGACGAGAGTTGTATATCGTAGAAGAGAGCGAGGACTTGGGTGTAGCTTCTGGTGGCGTTGACTTCAACTTCGGTTCCCGTTTTTGATTCGGGTTTTATTTCGGAATCTTCGTCTTCAAGTTTGATCTTTACGCCGTCGATGAGTGTCGCGTGGCAGGGTTCGAGGGCATTGGTAACTGGGCGGTTACTCAATTGAGAGTCGTGAGAAATAAGATTGATTTGGCCATCATTAGAGCTTTCGATTGTGAAGTAATGCCAGGCGCACGCCCGCAGTTTGATCGTTCTCGAAAAGTACGGCGAATGTTGGGTGAGAATGGCGCCATGCAGCTGCATTGTCTGGTTGTAGGAGGAGGCGAGCTTTGATTGAATGACCACGTTTCCATTATCGAACATGGGAAATGAACCATTGGGCTTGGGTGATGATGACGGTGGAGCCAAGTGTGTTCCTGGGTTGCTCATTGTCATTGTGTTTCCTCGGAGCCCAGGAAAATCAACAACGGATCTTTGGGGCAGTGAAGAAGACGAGACGTTGATAAGACGTGAGAGAGACGGACAGGCTTATAATTATGATTCAGCCACTCTTGTCTGATACTACGGTGGGTTAAGGTAAAATAAGGTCAGGAAAAACGCTTGCCAGGCTAAGACACCGCCTGATGATCAGAACGGGGGACAAGAGATGGTAACCACTCCAAAACTGAGACGAGAGAATGGCCAATGAACATCCTATACAAGATTTCATGCTCATCGCTCCATCCAAACTCGTATAGTCACTTGTATAGTAACAATCGCGCTCTGCGATGTTGCAGTGCAGTGCAGTGGCTTTGTGTCTTGTGACCCTGTCTGGATGCTCATTGGCTACCGGGCTCTCATAATTCACATTCCGTGCCATGTAGGCCGAAGACGTCATGTCAATAGCTGCGGCGATCAAACTAGAAGCACCGAGTTTCGTCTTGATTAGATTTTGATTTTTTGCTGTGTTCATGGCCGCTGCAAGTGGAGGGGCAGAGTGATGTACTGTGAGACAGAATTGTTTTTCTCTTATGAACTCAAAGTTCGGCAAGCAGCGTGGACAAGCAATCCCTTCTTCTTTCACAGGTGAGCACTGAATTCCATCCTTACAATTGGACTACTCGATTAATAGCTTGTAGATATTCCTTGAGTACTCAGAGGAGTTGTGCGATCCAAGCAGCTTGGATATGCGCAGACTCGTGATGACGATGACTTGATTTCCTGGCTGGCATCTGAGAGTTCTCTGCAACTTCATCATTGTTTTGAAAATGTCATTGCCGTAGTCATCGGGAGGCTGTTATAGTGAGATCAACCCATTCTCGACCTCAGAATCTGCATATGCCCGAAACTTTCCAAGGTACGAAGACGACAAAGTCAGCGAAAGAGACTGCCGCTCTTCTCTGCACTTCTGACTGAGAACTATTACTAATGGCTATGCCGTGTCTGTACTGACAGTGTGAAGGAGTTACAGCGAGTCCTCAGTCAAGCCCCCTGCAGAGACCAGTCTGACGACTTCTAGAGAGAATCTCGTCGTCTCATCTCACTCCAGTCCACCTCACCTCACCTCACCAGTTGCCACCCACGTCACTCACTCTTGGCCAACGCACAATAGCAAACAAACAAACAACAAATTAGGCAACAAGGCAAGCAAACGCCTCGTAGGCGAGCTCTGCCACTCTCACCACCATCGTCAACATCTCTTTTAATAATAATCAATACTGTAATTGAGACGTCTATTTAATCAGTTAATCGGCAAAAATTCACATAGACAGGACAAACCACATGGCCAAACTCTCCACTTCGGTGTGCCCAAATGCGACGAGAGGGTGGTTGGGTTCGAGTCGCGCCCTTGTCAGTCCTCTTGAGCATCTATATTATGGCACCGCCCTTCGGGGATCTCTCTCAGGTCATGACCGTGCATTCACTGCTGGCAGTTGTTAGAGGGTGTTGAGATCAAGAGGGTGATGTCTGATACTCTTCGGAGGAGTCAGAGCTGGCAAGCCCCGGGCTATGAAAAGGAAAAGAGAGAGGAATTAAAAGGATGACGGAGAAAAATGGGAATATTAACACAGGTCCGAATTTTTTTTTACCAATTTTTTTTATTTTTTTTAGAAGAAATAGTAGTAGTAGTAGGGGCAGCAGCGGCAACAGCAGAGAGCGACTACTATCACACGTACATGCATGTGTAATTACGCATATTATCCCTATATGCTGGAAACTTTGACGAACATGTCCGTCAATATCCTCCTCTGCCTTGACCACTACAGCAAAGAATGTGCGTTCATCACATACACATACAATTGCCTACGCATATCAAATGCACGGGAATGCATCATCCATTGCCTTTGTATATCCTACCAACAGGCTCAGCACCATGATACTAGATGACCCATGTAAAATCCACTAAGTAGACACGTAAGGCACATAAGGAACCGCATGATTCTCATCACATATTCAAAATATCATTATCACTCACTTAGATGTTTGTTGCACATACGCATTTGAGCTTTTACTTCACGAGTTTGGTGGGAGTCGTAGAAATTGTCACGCATATGGGCTAAATAGCTAGATGTACATATGTAGATATCCAGGCAGCTTTGTCCAAAACAAGTAACTTCAGGAAAAAAAAGGCCAAGGGCACCCTCAACAACTTCTTTCGCTACTGCGGTGTAAAAGCTTGTGTGAAGGCGTAATCCGCAAGTATGTTCTGGTAATCGTCTGGCCACCTCGCATCCTATCATTGCTGTATACATCACTGTGTAAGAACACCCAAACTCCAACTTTGGAATTAGTTTGGGAAATTGGCGGCTACCAAAGCTATGCCTAGTCTCTCAATGCTTAATTTGCAAGGACTAGCCACGCAACTGTCAGCGTCATATTCCGCTAGGTTTACAAGACGGGGGTGTTGAGTTGGCAGATAAGTCCGGAGATTCGGACATACGTGATTTGCGTACTATCCTTAAGCGTCGTGTTACATGCAGCGGAGTCCAACTTGAACAACTCTCATATTCGGAAATACTTCGTGAGAAGCGGGAAATTAGCTGCTGGTGAAGTCATGTTTGACGAAAGTCTCCATGCCAACTCGATTAAGCCCTGGCTTGGGGTGTATCTAAATAGTATCAGGATGAAGTGCAGCAAGTCACTAAGTCGAATACGCAATAAAGTCTGCTGTTACTGATCGGGGGTTTTATTAAGACATTCGCATGTCACTTTGTAGCACATAGATGCCCTTCATCACTGCTGAACCTTGCTATGTGTAGTATAAGCAGATATAGGACGTTGGAGGAATATACGGTTGCATGCTTGCGGTTATACCCAACCCTAAGTTTCGTCACCTCGTCCTCGTCTATTTCAATTCGCTAAAACGTATGTCACCAGATCTCATCGCCAATGGTACGATCCTAGTGCGACTTTCCTACATGGAGGCGTTGATGTATACAGATGCGCTATGCCAAAGAACGATCCTCCAAAATAGAAAGCTTGGATGCATGTCGCGGATTTTCCCCAGAGCGGTAAAGTTTATGTGCATGAATGTAGGAACACAAATATGTCACGCGCACTTGGACTGCAGCAGAGATGCGGGCAATCAGCTAAAAGACCGGAGCGAAACAGCGAGTTTTCTTCCTTTGTCCAGCAGATTCCAAACCCAATCATTGGTAGGAGAATATATACCGCGAATTCTAGCATTATTGTAGTAGACAATGCCCCGCCTCTCACATCTCATATTCTAACCCTCTCACAATCCTACACAAATCCAGAGAAACGTTAGTAACTCGCCCTCTCTCCCGCCTCTCTCCCAACCGCTGCTGTCCCTGCCATTCACCAACCCTTTAACAACACGCAAGCAAGTAAGCAAGCACATCCCAGTCTAGATCAGCGCGCGCAAGGACCTCGTCCACCATCAAATAGTCGGTAAACAATATGCATGTTCGCCATTCTCTTTCCCTCTTTTTGACACGCCACTATTTTGCTTTTTCTTCTTCTTGGCTCTCTTTGGATGTGAGATCCTAGTCGCTAC
The DNA here is from genome assembly GCA_948474695.1 of Periconia digitata. NCBI lineage: Eukaryota > Fungi > Ascomycota > Dothideomycetes > Pleosporales > Periconiaceae > Periconia > Periconia digitata. Next base: position 1,263,756 of record CAOQHR010000004.1, on the reverse strand, counting down.
CTTGAATTGGCGTGCCGGGGATCCTGGGGCGGGGAACTCGGGAGGAGGAGCTGAATACGAGGGCTGCAAGGGTGGCATTGGTATTTGGGAACCCGCGCGGTTAAGAGAGAAAGAGGGATGAGGGATTGTCGGAAGGTGCATATAATCCTGATGTGTGATGACGATGTGAATTTTCTTTTGTCAATGCATGGCGTAGCGCATCGTCATGTTACCGCGCGAGGTATAGAACTTGGGAATAAGTGGCAAAGACAGCCGACTTTATTGCGGTACATGTTTTGGGGAGGCCGTTGGTTCGAGAATCGATCACACTGTAACGCGCACGCAGCGAAGGTCGCACAATAGTCTAACAGAACATGGTTTCATTCCAACGTCTCGCCCCAGAAGGGAAGAACAACAAGGAAATGAAATCGGGTATCATATAAATATATCGTACATGAGCGAATCCTCATCCATTTCCGCCCTTCTCATTTTCTTCCGTCCACCACCGTTCACCCGTTTCCCTTTCCTTGTGACAGGATACAGATAGACATATTCCCCGCCCAATGATATAACCATGCTGTTCCGTATGTATGTGCGTATGATTCCCAAAAAAATATGCGCCATCGCTATGCTTTTGAATAGGAAAGAAGGAACACCATAATAAAAGGCCCCGTCCCCAAAGGCCTGTGAAGAAGAGAGGGAGATGATGCGAAAGAAGAGACGTGCTATGTGGTTACAACCACATATTCTTAATCTCCTCGGTGATATGGTGTGTATGTGAGCAGCTCATCTCAAAGATGTTAGACGGGTGTGCATTGTTGGGGACTCGAGTTCGACTAGCACAGGGGCTTGCCCCTAATCAGAGTCGGATAGTTCAATAGCGTCAGCTTGGGAGGCACCGGGCATTTGAGCGTTCTGTGCGAAGCTCTCGTCGTAGTCTTCTTCCTCCTCGTCCTCTTCGTAGTCCTCCTCGTTTTGATCGTATGCGTCCCAATCATCGTTCGCATACTCTTCGTCCAGCTCGTCGTCCAGCTCTTCATCCGTCTCCTCCGCTTCGTATCCCTCTTCGTCGTATATAGCCTGTTGCTGGCCGTGAACGATATGTGATGGAGTCGCATCTTCACCTCCCTCCTCGCCATCAGAGGTACTGTACACAATGAGATCATCCTCGTCTTCATAAGCCTCCGCCTGGACTTCACCATTTTGTCCGTTCACAGCATGGAACGGGATTTCGGTTGAGGCCTTGGGGAACTGTGAAGGGGACTGGTTAACTGGATTAAAAACTTCGGTTGATGAACCGGTCGACAACCGGTTGCGAGATTCTTCGCGATAGGCACGGGCTGCTTCTCCACCTTTTCCGTATAGATGCGCGGGCACGAACCGGCTTGGACGGCTTTTGTAAGCAGCGGCTTGACCAGGCACAGCGGCGCCGATGCTACGACCAAACATAGACAACTGAGGTGGGTTTGCAAAGCCTGAAGCGGACGCACTGCGACGAGCTTCTGAATCGGTTTGATGGGAGTGCTGCGCCACGGGCGATCCAAAGAGGAGGTCGCGAGCCTGACTGATGACACTAACGGACCGATTTCTCCCGGTAGACTGTGGAGTCGCGCTGCCTCTATTGTAAGCATCTCGGACTGCGCGGAAGCGAGCGAATCGCTCTTCGTCTGTGGTTGGTGGGGGTAGTGAGCGACGGAAGGTTGATGAGGTCGAGCGGCGGGCTCGTTTAGCGTCCGCTTCGGCATCTTCGTCATCGGAGGACATGGATCCGTAGTTGCGCTTGCGATGTTCGCTAGGATCCACGCCCATGGCCCGTAGCTTGAACCAGTCAGTCTCTGTTCTGTCAATGGGCGCAGTCGAGTTGTAGTACGCATCCGAATAGTCGTGGCTGGCAGTATCTAGAGGCTGGCTTATGACATTCGTAGGACTTTGTGTATCCTTGGTTCCCTGTTTCTCTGCTGTTTTCTCTTTCTGCGTGGACTGTTTGTTATTTTGCGAAGTGGTGGTTTGGTCGAACGCTGACTGATTTGGACGTTGAGCACTTGCTGGCGTATCGGGTTTTCTAAAGGCATCGGGAGTGCCGTTGGTTTGGATAACAGGCTGCTGCCCAAGAGCAAGATTCTCCTTAACAGCACCAGCCCGCAAAGCTTTGAGTTTTTCACGTCTGTGCCTCGCTCCCGCCCTCTTTTTCTTCCTCTGTACTTGCTCCCACCATCGCGCACATACCGCCCGCGTGAATATCATACGCTTCTGTTGGTATCTCTCCTCCGCCACGCGCTCCAACCTCTGCTCTTCCAATTCCTGCGCGATCTCTTTGACCATAAACTGGAGCTTGTGGTCGATGAATTGTCTCATCAGTCCTTCATCTTCATCCATGAGTAGACTATTGCTAAGGGTGCTATATGCACGGGCTTTTTCTTCCTTCTCATACCGTTCCGCCTCCTCCTTGGTGCGGCGGAGCTGCTCAGCTTCCCATTGGCGCTGACGTTCCGCTAGTGCTTGACGTTGAGCTTCTTCTTGTATGAGACGTTGGCGTTCCTGTTCTTCTCGAAGTACACGTTGGCGTTCTTGTTCTTGCTGCAAACGGCGTTGTTCTTCAGCTGCTCGTGCTTTTCGATCATTCTCTTCTTGTATGCGTATCTTCTCTTCTTCAATACGCTTTTGCTCTTCAGCTTTACGCTTCTGTTCTTCAGCTTTTTCGCGTTCCTCGTCTCGTATTGACTCCACTGGCTGGGGAGAAGGCAGGAAAGAAAAGCCCTGGGAAGGCTCTTTCTGTAGAGGGGCTTGCGTAGTATTGGGGGCAAACGGTTTTGTAAAAAGGCCGGGGGTTGTTGGCGCCGGGGAAGACGAAGGAAACATCGGGTTGTTTGGGAATAAACTAGAAGGAGCCGAGGCTGGGGCACTGGCCGGACCCGGAGCTGCTGCAGGCTTGGCGAATGGATTATCTGCAAATTGAATGGAGTTCTTTGACGCATCAAAGATACCAGGTTTGATTGCAGGGGTTGTCGGATTGATCCCGTTGGGTTGTGTGGGATTCGTGAAAAGAGTTGATTTTGGTGCGGCACTGGTCATATACGAGAAAGGAGAAACCTCTGGTGGTTTGAAGGCGGTAGCATTCGGATTCAGGGTTCGACTTATCGACGGCTCGGTCACGAACAACGAATCTTCCTGCTCGAGGTCGTTTTCCTTCAAGTTTGCTGTGGCATTGTTAGAAAGGCCAGCTCCCTGGCCCGATGCTTTACAACAAATCTGTATACGTACTTTGAATGACATTCAAAAAGCTGCGTCCGAGTCGCTTTGGCTCTACAATATCTCTAGAGAAGTGTTGTGGCCGCAACTCCGGAGGCTTTTCGAGTCTGCCAGGTGGCATTGATTGCACATCTAGAACTTCCACACCCTGGTCGCCGACGACGAACCCTAGTCCATAATGCCCGCAGAATTCCTTCACTTGGTCGTGGTCGTCGAACCCGAGGGCATGCATGAGATTTTCCGGTGTCCAGTCGTTAACCGGTCCAGGCTTCCCAGACTTTTTGGGCTTGTATGCTAGCCGAAGGGTTTCCATGACATGATACCGTATTTGGTTGAAAGATATCTCAGCCGCGCAAGCCATAAGAAAAGACACATCCTCTTCGTTGACAGCTTGCCAAAAGTTGGCCCAGTTTTGCTTCTTCGTGGGGAAAGATTCAGCCACTTTGGACATGACTGCCAGGCCTGCTTGTCGGATCACATAGGCTGCCCGAACCCGCCTATTGTGAGAGAACTTATCCTTGGATCTCTCTGGATTATCCTCCAACTGTGTGTTATTGCCTCGAGATACCAATGACAGTATTAAATCATATGCGGCAAACTCGGCTTGGTGGGCATTGCGGATCCCTGTTTTCTCATTGTCGTCGTATCGGTGTCTCAAAGAAGTGAAGCAATTCCGAAGTTGCTCAACATCGTTACCATGATCTGTACTGTGGTCGTAGTTGGCGGAACTGCTGCCGGCCATTTCGTGGAGGCTGACTAGATGAAAGCGAGCGCATTGTTCGACCGAGGTTAGATACGCGGTGATATCTTTGGGCTTTATAGTTCCAACCATGTCCTTCCGTACGCTTCTCGTTCTGTCCCACAGCCACTGGTAGAGGAAGTCCAAGCCATCTTCATCAATCCTTCGGAACATGTAGTCGAGAGTTTTCTGCTGCAGTTAAGACGAGGCCTCACGAGATAGTTAGTCAAGAGACTTACTAGGCATGTCGCAGGCGTTCGCTTATCAGAAACCAATTCTTCTTCCTGCCCAGCTGCAGATCGTGTAAAAGCCTTCACCATGCGTGTCTCGTCCGGCACCCGCTCAAGACGAGGCCCATGTGCGGTTTCAGGCGTACATTCGGCAGCCTTGTAATCGTTCTCGACAATGCGACGGACTCGCTCGTATTCGGGGCACATATCTTCACAAATACCGTGGAGCACCACGCTATCCGCAAGGTTCATTGGACCATCTGGATTCATGAGTCGACGTGAAACTAATTCTTCTCGTAGGCGTGGGCGATCGTTGCGCAACTATAGCCGTTAGCATGGATGCTCACCTCTTAAAGAGGCCATTCTTACAAATTCCAGGCGCTTCGCATAGTCGTGGTCGGGATAAGGTGTAGAGTTCATAGAGCCGTTGGAAACAGAAGCAGAACTAGAGCCGGCGGCGAACTTGGAATTGCTTCCCTGGTGATGTCCTCGGCCTCGATAAAGAGGTTTGTCACCGCGCGGGTTGAAACCTCCGCGACCACCGCGGCCTCCACGGGGAGCGTCTGGCGCTGTATCCCGTATGAATGCATTTGTACCGTTTCCTCGACCACGCGCATTAAATCCCCCGCGGCCACCTCGTGGGGCATCTGGTGTTGTGTCTCGCATGACCGCGTCTGACCCGTTGCCTCGACCGCGCGCGACTCCACCACCGCGAAAAGGATTGACGCGGCCACCTCGAATACCTCGATCAGCACCGCCGCGGAAGCCGCGATTTCCTGTCGATGTCGACATTGTGATCAAGTTCGTCGTCGTACTCATGCGCGCGTGTCGCAGTGATGGTAATGAGATGGCAGGGGAGGACGTCAATGAGGAATGAAAAGGTTCCTTATCCGAGCAGGGAGCGCATTTGGCGCTGGAGATGGTTGAGGACGCCGGTGCTGGTTGCGCGCACCTTTGAGGAAGAGTGAAGACAAGACAAAGAGAGCTAGGTGATCTAGGTGATTGCGTTTGGAAGCTCGCGACGCACGGACCACATTTTAGCAACGGGGAAACCTTGGAAGCGCGGACAGATCCCGCTAGCATCAATTCAAACATCGCTGGTCATTTTGATTTCGTCACGCTCGCAACAAACATTGCAGATAAAAATATTGATTATGTTACAGTATCCGAAATGTTTGGGGTAGGTCAGTAACTCAATCAGAGTTCCCCTTCATTGCCTTACACACCTTTTCTGTGGACGATCGCCAATCGCCCACTATTCCTTGCTCCAATGCTACCATTATATTATTCATTAGAACAGACATATTGACAGACCTTCCCACAACCCCCATTACCTGTGCGAATACCCACACAAACGCCTCTCACGTATCCCAATGTGTTACCTCATAATTTCATAATTTCGTTACTTCATCGCTTCATCAACAAATATGCACCGAACAAATGCCGAAAAAATAGGACTAGGGGATGCGCCGGAAAGCGGATGAGATAGATACGCCTGGAAAAGATGCCGAAGCACATTCCCATCTGAGCATGAACAGAACGCCTGTCCGTGGAACCGTTCGGGACAAGAAACTTGATTACAACCCATGTGGATAGCCCGTGAGATCATACTTGTCTCTCTGGCCGGACAGGGGTAGGGCTTGAACCCCTGGAAATGGTTGCGTGCTCGGTGCTGTATACATATCCAAATTCCACGAATACATGCCGGTGTTTGGATCAAAGTAGTATGGTACTCCGCCCACGAAAGCGGGGTCCGAGGGTTGATATACGTAACTATTAGTCGGGTAGATGTTGTTGACGCTGGGAAATTCCGTTGTACCAGCGGGTATTATATTTTTGCAGTGGTCATCTGCATTGTTGGCTGAAGGCAGGTAATTTACAGGGGGAGTATAATAAGACGGCAAAGCCCCAGCAAAACTGGTATGGCACATTCCCGGGTAGACGGAATCGACAGCTTTTGGAGGAATGAAATCTTGCTCAGGCGAAACTTCTCGTGTGTTATAGTTGCTGTCCATCGACCGAAAAGATTGCGTATAAGAGGTCACGTCGTCGGGTTCTGTGTCACTCCGGGTAGCATCTTGCATCGACTGCGCTCGCTTTCGTTTACGATTCGTCAGACGTTGGGGTTTGGGAACATAGTACCAAGTAACCTTGTTATCCGAACCACAGCCCTCGGTAAGGATATAGGCCTCGTGGGATTTGGCGATGCTGAAAAGATTAGTTATGATTTGTGTGGCCCGTTCTTTCATACACTTGTGGTATGCTGCTTCCTTGGATGAAGAGAAAGAGTCGTCAGGAGTAGTGTCGATATGATAGATGGCATCTTTTTCGAGATTCTCCATCCATGATTGCGTGCGCTTCTTCTCATCTACGTCACGATGCACCATCATGATCTCGATTGCCAAAGGTATGAGATCTACGAGGCCAGGTGAGCTTCTGCAGAGCCATGTGCAGGGATGGACGAGAGCTTACGGTTTGATTTCAGATGAGAGGGCTCCGTGTATGGTGTATTCTTTGGCCACCAGGGCGGGCAAGTGCCGGATTTTGCTGTGGCAGGAGTAACTGTTTTGTCATACGGACCATAATCGCGGTTCCGGGATGGTTCCAATCGTTTGACCCAGGCGGTCACGATTTGTCGAAGTGGCTTCATGGTGAGCTCCTTGAAGCGGGTGTGGTAGAATTTTATGACAGCTGGGATATCGCTGACCAAGAGAGTGTTGGCCTCGAGCCTACTACAGTGAGGATCAGAGCCCCCTTGCTCATCCTTGTGATGGTCATCGTCATCGCCCTCTCGGATGTACTTGCGCGGCACCTTGGGCCTTGCAACGCTGCGCGTAGTGGAAGGGGTTGGATTTTGCCCTGGATTGGAGATGCTTTGTTAGTGCAGTGCACATGGAAGTGTAGCGGTCATATTAAGCTCACCTCGTGCCTGGACGGTCTTCGGCGCTACTGGTAATCTCCAGCCGGGGTTCTGGGGCGAAACGATGGCCCTTGTAGCATTTGTAGCATGGCGTATAGGCGGCTCTATACTATCTATAGTATCTATACTATGACAGCCATCGAAACCGTGTGATGGGATGCAGAGGGTGACGGCGGGCTTGGCTTCGGCTTCGGGCACGCCCCGGTCCCGGTTCGGCTTCGGCGCTCTCGGCTTCTTCAATCTCGGGTCAGGGTCCTGAATATGCGGCAGGGTCCGTTAGCAAGAATAACACACACACACACAGGCAAGCCTTGACGGGACGGAACGGATCGCAGCCCACTTGTACTGGAAGCGTTCGCTAAATTTCCGAGAGACTGGCTGCGAGAAAAGACGACTGCGAGAGAAGACGAATGTCGTAAAATACGACACCACACCTACCCCAGACTCAGATCTCGACCGTCTGACTTTTGCTTCTCTTGCCATCGCGTATCAACTGCAACAGCCCCAGATCACGGTAATGTGGTTCGACGCCAGATTCTCTTCGTAGAGGGTCACCGGCAGAATTGGCTGAGCGTCTCGACTTCAATTGTGGAAGGAAATGGTACGTGAAGGAAAAGGCCTGTTTCAAGCATTAGTCCAAATCCTGCAAACCCCAATTGTACCAGGGACTCTTTTCGTGGGAACTCTGAGTCCGGTACAAACGGTTATCGTTCCACTCACCTATTGGCTTGCGGTGTTTGGTCAAAATCGGCGGATGAGATGCTTTGGTCGCTGTGTCGTAGCACAGAAGGCTTTTGCAGAGGGTCAGGTGAAGAAACGGGGGATACTAGAACAGCTTCAAGGATGGAGAGGCTGCCCACGTCTTAAGGAACTGATTTATTGACCAGGCGACTTGCCTTTAAAACACGTCGCCAGGCAATCCTTGCTGTTGTTGCATGAAAGGAGAAGGCACTTCACCGTTCAAACACGCACTTCCTCCTATCCACCAGAACCGCTACCATGGACTACAAGTCAGTGGGAGCATGCTCTCTGCCGTAGATTGCGCGCATGGCATGACACTAGCAGACGGGACCACCAAGCCAGAGTCAGTATGAAACCATGTTTAGGGAACAGTGAGCTATGATTGAATCGACACCTCCCGGTGCTACCCTATCAGAAATCGGATCAGGAGGTATTCTGGTTCCTTGTGTGCATGAAAACGGCTGTCAATGCAAGGCTCAGGTTACGCTAGCAGTGAAGGCCGTGTTCCCCGATGCACATCCTCTGATCCCCGCCCCCCCAAAAAAGTGGCACCAGTATGCTCTGGCGAGACTTGTTGGCGCGACCCGCTGAGCGATCTGCCTATGTAAGATGGCGACCCACAAAGCCTTGCCGAGAAGCTGAGCAGTAATCGAAGCCTTAAGCTGGTAGTTCCCTACCGCGGACGGTGGCTGGGAATTTCTCTTCACCCCGGCATAAGATGCGCACGAAAGAATTCGAGATCTTGTCCAGTCGCTGATCAGAGGCATTGCTGGCCTTGTTTGATAGATGTACAAGCGCATCGGATGGATTTGTAGGACAGAAAACGTTGTGAGGTTTACAATAATTCGACCGCAGAAGATTTTATCAAGTACACATTCATCACTAACGAACAGATTGCATTCAACGAATACATCACGGAACAAGGCGATGCTCTTAGCCGCTTGACAGCCTGACAGACGCCACTCGTACGTACAATTGCATACGATGGGCGGAATTTGTCTACCAATCCTGGCGGCATCTCTAAAGGCACGATTCCAGTATTTGTGTGTGCCCGACGCCAACCTCCCGTTCTCTTCAATCACTTCCACGTATGTCCAGACGGCACAGCAACCCTGTCTGAATGGCAGCTTCCCCGCCATTACCGCCTCTGTTCAATTGAGATGTCACAAGTCCACAGCATCCGCACTTACCGCCCGCACGGCATACCATGGAACTACAACATCAGGACCACTCCTATCTTCTGTTCCCTTCCTCCCCGTAATTCCGGTTTGCGATCGATATTGCGTCTGTAACAGAAGAAGCGTCTCGACAATCTGGCCTACATATATTAGTACACGGACGCACCCGTCAAGACCCTCATCCGCCTATCAGCTGAAGCTGTGCAAGGATACTCATCCTTTTGAGTAGACCCTTGTAATCGGCATTACCGACAGGCATATTCCCTACCATGCAAGCGCACGCTCCTGGCCCCGACATCTTGCTCTAACAACGTCCGCGATTGGTTAGGTGCTGCACAAAGAGACCACACCACACCTCCGATCCCGACTCCTCCCAACCCTCATCTTGGGATCGAGAACCAGACCAAAGCGGGTTGATATCATTCCACAAATGCACTTCCCCTGCAACGATGGACGTTGCAAGTTTCATCCATCATGCCTTCTTATCCACGTGAATGAGCAATGGGTTATCAGCTGCATCCATACATACCCCAATAGTTTTCCCTGAACTTGCATACCTAGAGTACCACGAAACGCCACAAATACCGTCATGCAGACGATGCCTAGGAGAAGAACCATCAATCAGAGCGCTTGTCTCTTCGCCATGCAGTAGCCATGCCGTCCGTCCACCCGCCCACTGCCTTGCACTCCCTCCCTTCCTTACCCGCGCTAATGTGTATAACTTCCCCCCTGTTCCCAGCTAATGTGTATACTTTTTTCTTTTCTTCTTTTCTCTACCTTGCAATCTTGCCCCCCTGGACTCAGTTCGCCGCACATCCGCCCACTCTCGCTGTCGAGCAGGTAGTAGACGTGTGCCGCTCCACCCCCTTCCAGCTTCAGTGCCTCATGTGGCCAAATACTGTGATGTGCATATTATGTATGTGCGCAAGAGGTTACCTACCAAACTGTACGATGCCATGATTAGAAACACCGTCTCCTTTTGCGACCACTCTGCAGAAGACCGGTGTGCGTTGGCGGGATTGCAGCGATCGAAGCAGCAGTCAAAAGCGACAAGCAAAAAAAGTCCCTCCCCCTTTCCCATCTTCGCCGCCGCATACTTGCCTCCCTTCCCCATCTCAATATTCATGCGTCTTTCCTCAACAGCAGCTTGTGAGACACGCGGAAAGATCGTCTGCACGCCCCACCATCTTCTAGAACGACAAGACCAAAAAGCAATGAAACGGTTGCTCTAACCCCTTTCTCCCCTCCCCACCCTTCCCAACGTGAAGCGAACCGCTCGGCAACGTCTCCATGACATGATTTTCCCTTGATTTCCTCCTCGTTGCCAACTCAGCGCAACACTAACCCCCCTCCCACCCCATTCCCCCCATCTTGGCATTCGCAAATCCCGCTGTAAGTGAAGGGACAGGAAAAAAAATCTGGAACCACAGACCCAACTACAGCTCATTCCTTCCAAATTTGCTCCCCCGCGTGCATCCATGCAAATGCATATACCGTGATCGGGCCCAGATGGTTCCGAAACGATCAAGATCGAATCAGATCAATCGGATCTGCAGACACTGCTGCAGTATTCCCATGTGAGGTCAAAAGTGCTTTTTTTTTATGTGGTTGAAGAAGTGGGTAGATTTATAGACGCGATTTACGCCTTCCCCCCTTCCCTTGTGTTTCTGTGTTGGGCTTCTTTTGGGGGGTGGATCGCGTGGATGGGCGGAATGTAGGAATCACTACCATATGAGGTTCTGGCTTTGAAACATGGCAGATTGTTTTGGATTGAAAGCGGGAGAGGAAAGATGGAGAACGGGGAAATTGGGACAATGGTATATCTCTTCTTCATTCTCCGCAGAAAGAATGGTTTAGATCGAATGATCTATGCATGTTTACCGCCATCTCCCTTCCCAAATATACACAGAAAGAGAGAGTGTGGGTGGAAAAGTAGAGCAGCAAACGGAATCCTGCATCCCCACCCCCTTCTCTACCGTCGCAGTCCAACTCCATCGATGACACGTGAAGAACAAGAACAGCATTCCAATGTCGACAGATGAACCCGGACCCACACGTTTAGATATGTATACAAGCAAAGCAAGAACAACTAGATCCATGCATCAATCAGACGAAAGCACAACATACGCATACACACCTTCACCTCCACTTACACAGCATGTACGCACAAGCTAGCGACCCACCCGCCCACCTTTACCGCCCCATGCATGTCCATGTCCATGTCCGTCCCACTGTATCCACACATAACATAGCATAGATACATGCGTACTTACTCTTCTCAGCTAGACCTACATATGCCCCTCTCACCCTCTAATAGCATCCGACACACGCATTACCCGAAGAAATCAAAACACCCCACAATCGTACCAAATCTATCAAATCTCATCGATCAGGAATGGAAAGGAAAAAGGAAAAAGGATCGTAGATAATGGTCCGCGATTCATGGTTCCTCCCCCCGTTCCTTCCCGCGAGACGTGGTTCTTTGCAGGATGTATGTCTGCGTCGTTATCATTTGATCGTGCTTTTCTTTGGCTTGGCGTACATGATGGTATGTATCTATGTTTGGAAGTGTTGGGCAGTGCGGTGGTTCTGTATACCAGGGTGCTTTGATTACGGATTTGTGAGGGTTGTTGTGCTCTTTCAAACAAGTATACACACACATGTATATATGGATAGATGAAAGTAACTTGGTCAATCACGTTCGCATGAGTGAAGTGAGTTCGAAACAATTGTGCAGGCGATCGAGTAAAAGAGGTGAGCAAGTGACATAGGGATCCACGGAAATGAGAGGGAAGATTGACGGATTACCCGCCAAAGCATCATCCCAGCACCACACAATCCCCGTGATTTGCGTAACAAGCACTATACCCCGTCGCGAACCACATACATGAGGATGTCGTACACAGCATGCTTCCGCGGGAAAGAGGTGGGGGGAGCACGGGGGGGAAAGGGAAGGGATCCCATGATTGACAATTTTTCTGCCTTCATCTCTCTCTCTTCTCTACATATCTGTCTCTCTCCGCAATTTTTTTGTGTGCCGGTGCACAATAGACAAGTCAAAGTAGAAAAAGCCCACCTTTATACACACGGCATATACACATGTGCACATTCATATCATGCACCCATTCCAGAAAGAGATGATGGCCTTCGCTGTGCATAGGCCCCACCTCCATAACGATCCTACCCCGCGATGACTATCCGTCCTCGTCACCGCAAAAAGATTAATTCCCGAGAAAAGTACAACCCAACAAGTCCGTCCGTGCGTTCTATACGAGCGGCTTGCCTCAAGAGAATCCAACGCAAGCCAGTTCGCTCCCAATTGCTCCATTTTCCATTTTCGCGTGTGATGAAGCGGGGTTGTCATGTTTGTCTACTACCACCTTCCTCATTTATTAGGGTACTGTAGCCGCGTCCGGAAACAAGATTTGCTTTTTCTCTCTCTCAACTCTCGAATTAGGTCTGCGTGACTTCCAACGAGTTTAGAAGCCCAGCCTCCTTGACCAGACCATAAAATAGGCCCTTCCGTCTGACCAGTTCAGCGGGACTGTCGAATTCCGCAACCGTACCGCGGTCCAGCACGATGATTCTGTCAGAGTCCAGAATTGTATTGATTCGGTGTGCTATGGTGATGATCGTGCGGTTTCGGAACATGGGGCTGCGGAGTGTAGTCTGGAGCATGGCATCGGTCTCCACATCAACAGCAGCCTGCACAATAATGGTTGGTTAGCGTTTGAAGAAGAGGAGACGGGGAGCTGTGATCAGACGAAGCGCAGCCTAGGGTGCCTGAGCTCGTGGGGAAAGGGGAGGGGATGGTACGCACGGTTGCTTCGTCTAGAACCAGAATGTTGCTGGGAGCAAGCAAAGCGCGCGCCAAAGAAACAAGCTGCCGCTGGCCTGCGCTAAGATTGGAGCCTACCAAAACGTGTCAGCTCTGGTGATGATGCTCAAATTGCCAAGTGTGGCTGTTACATACCGCCTTCGTTGATCGTAGCCTCTAATTTCCCTGGCATGCTATCGACATGATCCTTGAGACGAGCATGTTCGAGAACGCTCCACAATTCAGTGTCATCGTGTACGTGGCCTGGGTCCAGATTGTCGCGCAATGTACCTTCGAAAAGGGCAGCATCTTGAGGAATAATAGCCAAACGGCGTCGTAGATCTAGCAGGCCGATGGTGCTGGTATTGAGATTGTCAATGCTAACGTTGCCATCCGTAGGTTCAATTACGCGGAACAAGGCTAAAGTTAGACTGCTCTTTCCCGCACCCGTTCGACCGACGACTCCGATCTTCTCATGTGGCTTGATGTCGAGACTGACGTTCTTGAGAACCAGATCAAGGCCTTCCCTGTATCTGGTACTGTAGTTGTTAAACGACACACCACCCTGCGACGGCCAGCTCACTGGTGGTCGGTTCTTGGAAATGATTTCGGGTGCTTCAGTTGGTAGAGCTGCGTATTCAAGCACTCGCTCGACAGCCACAATGTTAGATTCAACTTCGACACTTTGGCGCACAATCCAATTGAGAGACTGGGTGATCTGCAAAGCGTAGGACATGGAAAGACCGACCATGCCCGCAGATAAGTTGCTGTGGCTGGCAACGGAGATGATGGCAAATCCAGCGGAAGCCAAAATGATGACAGACCCAATGAACTCCAGGCGCACTGCAAGCCATCGGTTGGCGCTTATAGAGGGAAAGTAGGCACGCAAATTTGCATCTACGCGCCACTCGTTCTCCAATTCAAAGCGGTTTTGTTGGCCATATGCTCGGATAGTGCTCATACCACTCAATGACTCTTGAAAGTGGGCATACATGGGGCTGCGGCTGATACTGTCTAGTCGTTTTAACTCCCGTGACGTGCGCAAATAATACCTCTGGATGTAGAGATAAAGTGCACCAAGGGGGAGGATGAGAGCTATGAATACAGGCGTCGAAGCCGAAATGATGGCCAGGGTGAAGGCGGCTGCAGCTGTCAGTCAACGGTTACAAGGCAGAGATGCATGGCGGGACTTTGTACCTCTTGCCGTGTTGACAAACAACATGTTGAAAGTTCGGCTGCATCATGTTAGCTGATACTCGCAGATCGGGTAGGGAGTGGGGGTAACTGACGCTAGAACCTCATCAACGCGGTATATATCGCTGTAATAACATCAGCATCTTGCATCCGTGAACTAACTGAAATGCTGAGTCCAGCATAGAGACCTACCTGGAAAATCGGTTCAAGATTCTGCCAGCTGTGCAAAGTTAGCTACATTTCCTCGGTACGATTATAGGCCGAGTCGGTCACGGGGCAAAGTGAAGCCACCGAAAGTCCGGCATACGTACCCGGTGTGGTGTCGAAGAAACTCATTGGTGAGCGGAATATCGCGTATGCCATCCGCTCATGCAGCTTCCTGCTTGCCTGGATTGTTGGGTCAGCCATCTACATAGTTCATGCATAATATGGAGGGGTCGTTTACTTCAATCGAGCAGAATATCCAGAGAATGAGAGTTTGGACAACATTGAGTGCAGCAGATCCCACGCCAAATGCAAAGTAGATTCCGATGTACTTGCCGACCTGCGGGTTGCCGCCGTACCTCTGGTTGACCTCGGACCAAGTCTTGAGCCACACACTTCCGCCTGTGTTGAGTTAGTGATACATTCGCGGAGATGAATATATAAGCCGCAGGGTGGGGAAGCGTACCGACAGATAGTGTTTGCACACCCACGAGCAGCGCAAGGTAGACCCCAACCGCGATGAGATTGCTGACCTTTGCGTACTCGGCGTAAACAGACCACTTCACTTTGCCTTGTTCAGAAACTTCTTTCTGCTGTTTGCTCTTCAAAGCTCCGCCCTCTTCGTCCAGAACCTTGCCCCGGGGGCCGCGGAAGCTAGCCGTGCTCGCACGCCTCAATGTATTGAAACTGCTCTTGCGGGCCGTGCCGTTGCTGGGACGGAGCGGTGCCAGGTGGGTGTTCTCTTGTGCAGCCTCGGCTTCATTGAGATCTTCGTCATCCGAGAAAGGGCTCATGGCCTCTTCTTCGCTGACAACACTCTCTGATAGTGTCCTTTCATCTTCGCCCTGGTCTTCATTCTGGGATGCTTTTATAAGAGCCGCGATCTCTCCTTTCATGGCCATGAGTTGATTGTATGTGCCCCTTTCAAGTACCCTGCCCTCTCGGAGCAATACGATCATATCCGATTGCATCAGAACCGGGATTGAATTGGTGGCCAGAATCCTGGTTTTGCTAGCCAGTAGTCCCTTAGGACCAAGAACATTATCAATCAAATGTCTCCCAACGTGCTGGTCAACGGCCGAGAGACAGTCATCCAAGAGATAAACGTCAGCACGGGCATACACAGCACGGGCAAGTGTCAGTCGCGCTTTCTGCCCGCCTGAGAGGGAAATACCACGTTCGCCAACCTCAGTTTGATCCCCGTCGGGAAGCTGTAAGAAGTCGTCGCGAAGAGCGCATGCGTTCACGGTCTTATCGTAGAACTCTGGATCCCATCGATGGCCAAAAACAATATTCTCCCTCACAGATGCATTCATGACCCAAGCTTGCTGGGGAACATAGGCTGTTTTTCCTCTCACTGACACATCGCCCTTGATTTTCCAAAGATCTCCAAGGAACGCTTGTAGAAGTGACGATTTTCCAGAACCAACACGACCGACGATGCATGCAAGTTCACCCTTATTGGCTGAAAAGTTGATGTCGTGTAAAGCGCGTCGCTCTTGGTGCCTGTCCCACGTGAAACTTGCCTCGCGAATGCGAACTGACTCTTCGCCATTTTCTTCGACTGCGTCCCTGCGACGAACGGCGTCTTCTTGGAGTTCTTCAGCAGTCAAAAAGCTGGTAAGGCGACCTACTGCTACCGAAGCCTCCACAATGGCTGTGATTACCATGGGAAGGATAGCGAGAGGGAACGTCAACAAGTTGAACAGAGTAAGAGCCGGAAACACTATGTCAGTCGTCAATGCTCTTTGCTGTGTGAGAACAAAAAGACCGAAAGTAGAGCACGACACCAAAAATGGGGTGGTGGACCACGTGAAATTGGACATTGCCGTTGTGGCTCCGATCTTCCGCAGGGTCTTGAGTTCTTGGTCATTACGGATATGGTTCAGACGGTTCATGAAAGCCGTTGTCCATGCGTACAATTTGATCGACTTCATATTGTTAAGGATTTCCGTCATGAGTCTCGTTCGAGCATCCTTGTTTTTCATCTGCTCCTTTTGCAACGACTTCATAAGGCGTGCTATGATTCCATTCACCGGTATCATGATAATCATGGCGGCAACGCCTGCGAACATGCTCCAACCCAGAAGTTGATACAGGGACAACATGCACAACACTATCTGGAAAGGCGCAGACCAAAGTTGCTGACCGTACTGTGCAAGGTCCTGAAGGCGCTGAGTATCAACGGCCATGTAATTGACAATGTCTCCTGTGGTTTTTGCAGCACGTCCTTCGTTGGACAGGCGCGTGGCCTTCGAATAGATGGAAGCAGTAAGGGAAGACTTGATCCGCATTCCCGTTTCAAATGAACGCTGGAAATATTGATGTAGCAAAGCAGTCTGAGTTACAGAGACGACGAACATTGCGAGTGCAATAGCGGCTCCACGTATGATCGGTTGGGGATGATCGGTATGGTGGGAGGCTACGAAACTTATCAGCAGCCTCAAAAGTTGCGGCTGGACGAAATTGAGGACATCACTTCCAGTCTTGATCACCGCGCCAACAAAGTAGGGACCGCCAAACGCGCGGAACATGGCCAACCACAGCGATGGGTTCTTCTTCTCTAGTTCATGTTTCCACGCCTTATCGAATAGATTGGCCGTCTCGCGAGTCGAGTCTGCTTTGCGCAGAGTCCAAAGATCATCTTGGGTGAGGAACGTCTTGTATCCCCGCTTCATCATTGGGGTCATCCAGCTGAAGGTGAGGACCGAAAAGACGTCAGCGTATTCGTATGGACACTCGTCATCGTCGCCCAACGCGTCGTAGTCACTCAATCGCTTCTGCACAAGCCACTCTAGAGTGAACTCTGTAGCTGCTAATCCGACACTGACGCAATAAAGAACGAAATAAGCCACATGCTCATGATGTATCTTTTGAGCGACCAGCGACCGAAGCTTGACCGCGTACGCGATGAGCAAGAACAACCAGTAGAACAACACCACTCCATTCGCATTACGCGACCGCCAATGTTCGGTGTATTGGACGAAAAAGACTACGCCGAGAGAAATGATGGTAACGATGGAGGTCCAGAATCGGAAGTCGCCGGCCCATATGCCTTTGAAGTATTCGATTTGGAGGGCAGCTTGCAATGCGGTTGTGAGGATCAGGGCAGCGATTGTGCTCTATTGGCACATGATAATCAGCATACTTGAACTGCATAAAAGCAAAAAGAGACTCACCAGCTTTGCGTAGAAATGCCAATTCTTCTTGACGGGCTGCGCGGAACAGTGGCGTAGAAGATACCAAGATGCACCAGCTCCACCCAGTATACCCAGCGCGGCCACGACAGCTATCCAGACATCCAGAAAGCAGGGTGTGAAATCATATCGGTGTGGGCTGAGAGGCCCCCATCCTTCGCTATTACCGCATAACGGCTGGCGGTGGTGCTGGGAAGCTGCAAGATAGCCGTGGGCCGGAGCGAGCGGGATGGAAGGCTTCAGAGGGATCTGCAGACGCTGCATTGAAATTGGGGGTCGAACTGTGCGCTGCCGTGCTCTGGAGAGTCAAGGCAGAAGGCAGAGGGTTTGTCGAAGCGGCGGCGAGGTATGATGCGACGATTGGTCTTTAGTTTCGGGGGAGCTCCAGCTAATGATGCACCTTCCATGTGCTGCTATGACGATTATTCAGCACTAACCCCACCTCGGTTCAGACGAACATGGGACGAAAAGAAATCGTGCACACTCCGCTCTCGATACTCGACGCGAACTTTCTCACAGAGTGGAAGCGGGAAGAATTCTGGATTGCTAACACTTTGTATTCCATGCAAAAACCTACAGCCATGGTCCTCACCGATACTTGCTGATGCCATCGTCACAACCCTGAGTCGGTGAAGGAAGCACAGACTCCTGGCTCCCGGTTTTCTGGTGGCTACGTTAGACAAAGGGAAAAACACCTACTATCGATTGCATAGGGCCAGCCAATCGCAAGGCACGTGGAAGGGATTATACAAGTGGAGAAACTTTCCCGCTGTGAACAATCCCCATTGCTGCCTTGTCGTACCGATCACGGGATGCAACGGGATTTATGCGACCGTATGATTGATGACTGTTAAGATATCAGATCTACATGGGTTTGGCCAGCAAAGAAGTCTCCCAGTTAGATATCCGGAAAAATTCATTCGGATTTGGGGCTGACAAGAGGAAACCGGACACCAAGAGAAGCATTATATGTAGGGGAGGCAGCAATGTCCAGTTTATATTGTATTAGTTCCGAAATTCTCTGCTTCGCGCTATACATTCTTGCAAAATGTCGCTGATCCGCTTGCCTTCGTTATGTTTGGAATTCATCGGACGGGTACGCGTTTATATCTTTCCATAGATCAGTAAGCGCCTTTCCCCGCTCCGAAATATACATGTACATGTAGTCGATGATGAGGACAAATCGGATGTTCCGTATGCTCAACACTCTAGGGATTTTGTCATTATCATCTATTTCACTATATATATTCTTTGCAAGATAACTTTGCCGTAAATAAAAATCACTACATCGTCATTCACCACATCGTGTTCCCGATCGGCCACTTTGCTCCGCAAAGAGGCTGCGAGACGGTAACGTCAACACCCGGAACGGATCGTGAATGGCCAGTTCGAAAGCAACATCCCCAGCACTGCAATCATCAGCTGTACCCCTCCATCACGAAGATATCTAGCGTCCGAATTCATTATTGTCCACATCCCACCCAAATCCGACATAAACATTTGCAGGAAATGGCGTCCGAAGTTCAAGCTGATAATGCCATACGCTTCTACGAGTCACGATCCTACAACTACGACGATACCTGGCACGTGGATTTCACGAAACGCTTCATCTCCTTGATTACTGTCGAGCCAGGCCACAATGTTCTCGATCTCGCCTGTGGAACCGGGCTCCTCACTTTCCTGGAATCAGAAGCAGTGGGGCCAACAGGACATGTGATCGGAGTAGACGTGACACCAGGAATGCTCAACATAGCAGCGCACAAGAAACGGCAAGCCGGTAACAAATACGAAAATGTGAGTTTCCTGCAGGGCGACATCTCACATCTGGATCGAATCCAAGGCTTGGAAGGGAAGACGTTCGACGTTATCACTGTGGCGTCTGCTCTGGTGCTTTTCCCGGATCCTAAGGCAGTGATTGAGCATTGGGCCCAGTACCTCAAGCCTGGAGGCATTTTGGCATTGGATTCGACGCATCCTAGAAATCTGGTCTCTGGCATGGTGCTGGAGCGGACAGCACGGCGACTGAATCTTGCTGTGCCGTACAACCGAGAATGGAGTCAATCCGAGTCAACACTGAAGAACGTTGTGGAGTCAGCTGGACTTGAGGTTGAGAAGGTGGTGACTTGCGAGAACCAAGCAGGATACGGGAAGCGCTTCCACGACGTCGATACTTGGGACGACCATTTCGTGGAGAATGTTATTATGAAGGACGTAACAAGAACTTTTGCTACCAACGAAATCAGGAAACAGGCGCAAGGAATCTTCAAAGAAGAATGGGAGCGACTATCTGTAGACGGCAAGGTCGAAGAAGTTGACGCCGTTTTTCTAGCCATAGCGCGAAAATGTGGGTCAAAGCTGCTTTTCATCAAAATGGTATGCTAACATCAGTATACGTACAGCTGCCGACGGGTCCCGATACATCTCTACGTCTGCAAACAAAGACATCGTTTTCACTGGAGGATGTCGCTGCGGGAGCGTTCAGTACAAGTGCACAGCCCAACCATCTGAGCTCACGTTCTGCCACTGTAGGACTTGTCAACAGGTCTCCGGAAGTGCATTTCTACCTTTCATCGAGGTTCCTACGGAGAGTTTGGAGTTCACTTCGACCATGACTCTGAAGAAGCTGGTTCTTTCGTCCAAGTCAGACAGGAGTTTCTGCACAGGCTGCGGAGCCCCCATCAGCATGATTTTTCGTTCCAACCCTGAAGAAACCAGCCTGACGATGAGTTCAGTGGATCAGGATTCGTTTAAGGGCACGATGCCCAAAGTAAAAAAACACATATATCTGGAAGAAAAAGCGCCGTGGATGGTACTTCCAGAAGATGGTGCATCCCGTTCGCAGCGGGTCGAGCTGCTAAATACCTCGGATACTTGAACAAGGAATCGGACGTTACCATTGCGTGATGTCGTACGCTTTGGATAGAGCATAAAGACATCACAAAAGCATAATTTACACACCGGGGAGGCACATCTTGTACACGCCAACGATGATCATCTATAATTTATGAATGATATAGGTAACTTCAGGGGTAATGTGGTATTTCATCTTGTCACTCGGAATACATGTATGGAAACAGCAGGTGATGTTACCTAGGTATGTGCAGGTAATCTGGGCAATCTAGATCCTTCATTTTCCATTGTCCCAATTGAGCTTAAGTGCTGCTGCTAAGCTCAGGCTTTCATCATCATCTGAAACCCACTGACTTATCTGACTGCGTTGCTACCTGTCCAAAGGTCACTTGTTCTATGCGAACAGTCACGTCGGCGGCCGTGTTTCCGAACGTTGATCGGGCAGCATTGAACTCAATGACACTACCGGATGCACTTAGCTTCAGGTGCCGGGGATGGAGCCGATGCAGCTAGGCATTGGGTCATAAGTTGACCTCCCTGTCGCGCTATATTCACTCTTCTCCATTGCGAGAGCTCTAGCAGCAATTTTTTTTTCTGTCGCATCTCGCAGCAGCCCATTTTGCGCGTTACTGTTCCGTTACACCGTTTCTCGCGGAGACGGGTCGACGCATCGTAGCGCTTCGGTATGCTGTGCAACGCGCCTGTCAACTACAAACAGACGCGCATCTACTTCAATGTCGCCTGAGAAACCTGACATCCCTCCGTCTTGCATTATCCACCCATAATTCTATAATGTGGCTTCCTCCTGCGAGCTCATTCAACGCCGCCGCTGGCTTCGCTCGCGTCTGGATCCTATTCCCCAAAGTGTGGGCGCGAATTGGTGGATTTTATGACTGCTCGAGCTCGACGACATTCGACGAAGGACAACGCAACGCGCGAGGTTAAGACCAGGCATTTCGGCATGATCAGATCGGGCTTTGGAATGCCTATGTTCAAGGAAACCTCCTGTTGATGGTGTCAGTCGGAAACTCAATGGACAGATTTCGAAAGGATACCAATTTGTGCCAACGATACGGGTGTGTCGCCCTGTTCCTTTCATTGTCTTCACAGGTGCAGACCAGACATCAAAGCGATCTGCGGTTTTTCAACTTTCAGGTTCAAAATAGCGCATCACAATCGAAAACATTGTCTGAAATGTTCCGGTTTCTGTCGCGCGTCCTAACAACGGGGGCCGATGATCATCACCTAAATAAGAGCGGTTTTGTCGCGGCTTCATTACCCTCAAACAGAGAGTAGAGTTGAGAAAACCGATGGAGAAACAGCAAACAAAGTCGCTCAGAAACAAGCAAGAGATATTGGCAGTTCGGAGATAGGTGTGATTGGTGATGGCATGTCGGGCGCGTACATCGCTTATACAGTACGGTATCTCTTCGCCCATCAGCGTGCGCGCAGAGTCGGCCAGTACGGCGGCCACCAATTTACTGACCGCTGCGTTGGCAACCACCCTGGGTCACAACCCGGAAGATGTGCATCCGCGAACACGTGCTGACATAATTATTGAGGCTCAAATTATTATGGACGCGTGGTTCGCCATTGTGGCAATCCCCCAGGACACCAATGGCTAAGTACTTGATTCAAATCAGAATTCAGTGCATCGACTGGCCGTGACTTGGGTCGAGGTCGCCCAGCACTGAGCACATTGGTCAATGGGAAGGCGAGCTCACTTCTGAGGCCTTGACTCGTTCGTTTGAGTGCATGCTGCATACTGCCCACCGTATCGGCATAACACAAGCACACTGAGCAAGAACAAGAATGTGGACTCTACCTCAGCGAGCATCTTGGACAATCCATAGAGCCAAAACTTGTCTCGAAGCAATGGATTACGGCAATGGATTACGAGTGGACAGTCACATTATTCCGACGGCGTTCTGCTTCAACAAGTCGACCGCAACCCAGGGCGACAAGCCTAGGCGGATGACGAATTACCTTTGGGTCGTAGGTGTCAAGCATATGCAACCATCCCTCGCTCTTCTCGATACCCATCTATATCGGATCATTCTTCTTGAAAAATCACTGGTGTTGGAAAATCCACTATTCCGTTTCTCGCGCATTGTTCTGAGCCATAGCATCCGAGTGTAAAGGCGGAATTACCCATCTCTCCCCCCCCCCTCGAACGTTCCCTAATTCCCCGCTCCCCGTCACTCACTTCATCCTCCCACCACCCTACACTGAGTTCCAATACTCTTCGACCATATCTTTAGAAAAATTTGCAGACACTCATCCTGCGCGCTCTGTTGCCAGCAAGCACAGAGCACCACCAATTCCGACTGTGCAACGCACCCACCGCCTCTCTCCCTCTCCTCTCTCTCTGCTTCTCCGTCTCCCACTCACAACCCAAGCAGGGGGCTTCATCGACCCTCCTCGCCCTCAAAAGCCTTTCCACCTCAAACCTGAAGATCGCTGGAGACATCCAAGCAATCGATCAAGCGTTCAAAATTTTCTCGAATCGCGCGTTGAAATCGTCAACTCGTGGGCCGAAGATAAGTGACCGCCTTTAACCACCACTCAGACGCCTCGCATCCCAAGAACAAACCACGACGCCTGGCTGGCCCCGATTAGCCAAACCGCTCACTTTCTAAGGTCAAAGCGCCAGAGCTCGGCCTTGCGCGCAAGTCATAACTCAGAAACCCTCGATGGAGCATACCACCCTCCCCAAGCGCCGCCTGCCCCTCATTGAATCCAACGACCCGGACTACAATCCATCCGAAGAACGACCTGCGAATAGGTCTGTGAAGCGCTCAGATGTCTCCATCTGGCTGGCGACACAGTTTGTGAACGGCCTCATCACAGCAATAGCTCATGCCTATTTGACGATGAGCCTCTACAGCCTGTCACAATGTTCTTGTATCGAACGCTGGCTCTGGGATATGTATCTCGAGAACTACATCACTCTAGAAGTCCTCAATCGCATGCCCCACAGTTTCATTTGGTCGATGGAGATCGATGATGGGCAACTGGATGCGGAAAGAAATCCTTCCAACCAAAACGGTACGTCAAGTGGCTTTGTTTCGTCTTGGGTTTCTTCAGGCCATCACCTAATTATCATCAGCACCGAGATCGAGTGCAGTCAGCGATACTTCCGATGCTCCTCTTCTGTCTAGTCGACCACCAACCCCCTCCCAAGACGAACCCATCGGCGGTCTACCCGTAATGAGTGATCATTCAATCATAGCACAAGCGGTGAAAAACGATGGACGGCAACAATGGCTAAGGAAATTCTACCGCCGCAACATAAACAAGCATGTACGAAACGTCACACAGATTTTTGGGTTACACACATTAGCTCCGTTCCAGTTTCATGCCGCATTGGACATCGGACGAGGAGATGTGCTCCGCGTTATTATGCAGCTCGATACCGCTTGTCGTGAGAGCTTGGTCGACGTCAAAACCGCCCGCCGCTTCTATACAGGTTTTGTCCCAACCGCCCAGGAAACTTTCGCGATCACCATAACTAAGGAGCCTTTAAGGTCGTGCGGTAAAATCAATGTACGCTGGCACGGCAAAGATCCTCGCTTCCGAGCTAAATTCGAGGAAACGGAATTCCGAGTCGTGAACTACGACCTGGAGGTCGATGCTGTTCTTGGATACAAAGAGATCATTCGATTGGGTATCGACTTGAACAGGGCAATGCTTGAGCCTTTAGGGATGGCATGGACAAGTCAGCCTTCTAATGTCAATTGTAAGTATGCACCAGATATCTTTGTCATGTTCGAGAGACTGAAATTAGCTAGCAGAATCAGCTGTGAGGGCTGAACAAAGGGCTCACGAATCTCGACAGGCCGAGATCGCTGAGATGCGACGAGACCGTTTGGTATAGTTCATACCCAGATGATTGTTCGCCATTTCCTTGTCTGACTATGAGCAGCAACGGGAGTGCCAAGAATACGCCGGCACTGAGGCCAACAGATCCACGACCGCATATTTCGCCCGAACCGGATTGCAGCCATCACCCGAACAGTACAATTCCCAATGGTGGGAGTATTTCAGGTTTCATCAAGCGAATTATCTACGGGGAAGATAAGCACGAAGGTGTTGACATCACGATAAGACTTGCGGCAAACATTTCAACCGCCAAACAACACAACGACTTGCCGCTGACTCCAAGCTTCTCGTAAACGTGCGCCGGATACACGCTTGTCAGGTGCACTTCTCAACAGTACAGATCATGTTCGTGGCTATCTCATGTCCATGAAGTACCACCCACAGCATTGTTCCTCGTCCAATGTCTGTTTTATTTTATTTTTTTTCTTTGATTCTTGCATGAAGTTAATTAAGCCCTGGCATTAATGTCTTCTCATGGACGAGTCTGAATGATCCTGGCATGTGAGACGGACTCAAACATAGAGGCGCAAAAACCTAAGCGATAACAAAAATAACCCTTTCAAAGAGGATGAAAAAAGGATTCTGTAAGAGGGCCATGAGGCAAAATAACGATTCAATTCTTGTAAATATTCAAGTTTATCAACTACTTTCTGAATAATCTAATACCTTCAATCGCATTGTTCGATTGTCATTTTTCTTTGCGGTAAAGATTCAATTGACATCCTAAACGGAGACTGCATAGATAGAGAACGGGCTTAGACTACGAGATGAGCAGTTCATTACATGTCATCTGATTCATCTTTGAACGAATTTAGGTGATCCTACACATAGCGAAATTTACAACAAGGAATAGACTAAAAAAACGAGCAATGACTAAAAAGAGCAAGCAAAATGCCTTTATACAACATTTGAAGCTTATTGCAATGAGCAGAATCAGGAATTAGTAAGCGTGCCGGGGCACTAGTCTAAATCGGTCTAGTGTCGGCAAAAGATTTTTGTATCCCGTTTTCCCCGCTCCAGAGACGCTCTTCAACTCTCCAACTAACCACCACTAACAGAACAGGCTATCGAAGGTCGCGGGCGGTGGGGCGAGGTGGATCAAGGGGAACACTGGGGTGCCGAAGGTCGAGGGCGATGAAAGGCGTAGGGTTGGGAAGGGAGCGTGAACTACACGGATTGTGGACTATCACCTCGTCCTCGCAGCTGGTCCCTGTGAGGGCAAGGTGTAGTCGGCGATCAATATGGTTCAACGATTCACTTACTAGGATATGTATATATATATATGTAACAACTGATAGGAAGGGTTGGGAATGGATCGTGAACTACACAGATTGTGGACTATGACCTTGCCCTCGCAGCTGGCCCCTGCAAGGGGAAGGTGTGGTCAGCGATCAATGTGGTTCAGCGATTCACTTACTGGGATGTATATATATGTATATGTATTTATGTAACAATTGATGGGAAAAAAGAAAATGCAACTCAAAAAATGTGTATAATAATGAAGTGAAAAGCACACGAACGAGTCGACACCTTGCTGGGAAGAATATTGGTTAATGTTGACACTCCCTTCGATATTGCGCTTCAGCCGAAGAAGCGGTCTGGATGATACAAAGCGTCTTTTCCCACTTGTCAAAAGCCGCTTCAAACAATGGTAACATCACTGTAATTCACATGAACTCCAATCATCATACTTTGCTGAGAGTACTTGCACCTATAAATCAATTCGGTAAAAGGCCGCTTCGCAGCCCTACCACTCGGCTTCATAACACCTCGTGCTTGGTCTGATCCTAACGTAATGACAGTGGGCAAGAATACTTCACCACCACCTCGTATTTGTATCTGTATCAATTCTTGTCTGCACCAACAAATACCACCTGAACAGCAGCGAATCTAAAAATCGAAACGTCAGAATCTATGTGACCAGCTTAATGCATCTACTTACGCCGCTGTAACTGCAAAGATCTCGGATCGTTTGGCATTCGTGAATCCAATGAGGCAAATCGAAAGCAGAACGTTGAAACCCGCTATGATCCCCAACCGAGCCTTTAGCGAATGCACTGTATACAAGACCACGATGGACAATATAGGGATCATGGATGCCACTATACTCGTAATCCAATAAGTAATCTTGAATATCAATGTATCCTCGTATCCAACAACACCGTGTATTGGCGACGGTTTCATGAATCTATGGAGGCCGCATTTGAACAGAAAGTGGATCGTTTTGTCCGCCGCAAAGTTGGAAAACGGGTCTTCCTTGCGCCTGGGACAAAGTGTGATGAGGTCAGGACTATAGTTTGTTTTACCCAGTGATGATCCCCATATCGTTGCATCCGGTCCGCAAAGCGTAAGCTTCAAGTTCTCGTGGAGGAAGCTTTGTAGGTATTCGAGATCAATATGACTGGGCTTAGGATAACCTAGAATATGAGCTTGCTGAATGAGAGCGTCATCTATCATTCGTTGAGTGATAAACATTTGAATCAGTCCTTACATGCCAGACTCACTGTATTGTTTCAAGGTGTCCCGTATCTTATGTACAAGCTCGAGCTGTCTTTTATCCCCGTGTTCTTCTGAATGTTCGAGCTGGTACCAGTTGCGAGCATACTTGATTCTCCGTGGATGGGTGCTCTCACTGTCCGTCTTTTGCTGTTCATGGAGGGATTCTTCAAGTAAAACTAGCTCGGCTTGTAGATATAGCAAGTTCAACGCATTCAGACTCCCAAAGCGTCGGAAAATAGCACATTCGGGTCGAAGTTCGATCTGCCTGGCAAACCTTGGATATCCGTTGACCTTGTCAGCCACAGGTACGTCCGATGCCATCATGGCAGACAGGCTGGATAATAATAATAAGGGAATCACATACATAAAGAGAAGACAGGAAGGTCGATTATAAAACTACCACCACAACGAAGACTTCGAGGACTCGCCCTACACGAAGCTTCCGGTGAGAAGATGCTGACCTAGGGATATATCGTACAGCACACGAGCACTGGGATTCAAGCAGCGATAATGCAAGAGTATGTTATACTGTGTTGCCATTGGACTGCTTGTCGTAGAGGTGTGTTGGCGTGCATTCAGCCTGACGATGAACGCAACGGTCAAGAGATACAACGAGCCTTGTACGCTACGAATCAGGAGTTTAATATTCTTCGTTCACTTCGCAGAGTATTATGTTCGATACATGCCATATCAGTTGTTTGTAGTGTGATGTTGAGAAACGCAAACCAAATGTTCCATGTTGAAAATCTACCCTCTCGTAAACCGGGAAATAAGCTGACCTCACAATGCGGCAAACTACCCAAAACGCAAAGCAGGGTACATTTCTATAAAAAATACAGTACGCTTATCTAGCAAATATTCTTCAACATTAAATAAGATTTACAAAGGTACTATTCAGATATTGTCAGGGTGTTGATGGGGGGCGTATTTCACCGTACAAGAGGCCCCCCCTGGAGATGTATATGAGAGTCTACCATATACGATCTGGGAGTTGGTACATTCGTATAATATCTTCTCCAGCCACAAACGCCCCAAGGGATCATCCTCATAAACATATTCTGTCGACACCACATACACTGCATGTACTATATACTGATTGAGCTTTCGTTGCCTGCCCGACCAATATTGAACAACGAGGTCTTTTGGCCTACTGCTGAGATTGAACAAAACGACAAAGCAAAACGCGTACCTGTAGAACATTAATATCTGGTGATGACTCGAGACATTTGGTCTGGATTCATTGGACGGAACGATCACTGCATCGTCTCCAACCGATTGCAGCCGAGACAAAGTGCGACAGCATCTTTCATACCGGTAGAATTCTATCGGATAATATGCTGTGTGTTTAGCTGGTAGGCTTTATTGCCGTGTTAGTTGTAATATATGCCTGAAGATTGCACTGTTCTCGATGTATATATAGATTCTAAACTTGACGTATATATGTATATATGTTAGCTTGTCATAAATTCATCGCTGGGAGGGGATATGGGATATGCGTTTCGCTGTCACTATGTGTATTGCTCACAGGTTGCGATATCACGGTGAGGCCCTGATTCGTCAAATTGAAATAAAAAATTGGTGATTTCACACATGTGTGCGACCCGATGCGATCTTCTTTGTACTCGTAGGGGTTGGGCACAGGGCGGCTGGCAAAGTCATAATCCTGGTCATGGAGAGAGGATTGTCCAATCACACGTAATCGACGGGCGAAACATTATGCAGGTTCTCCGGTGATTCAATACAGTGTCACCAGTGATCACCGATGAGACATATAATACGAGCAAAACTCAGTAAGCGAAGAGTCTGAACAATCACAACCCCGGTACGTGATCAGGCAAACAGCGGCAACAACTGCCTGTTTTCAACCCATATGCGGGTCAGAAATTGCAACCAATGATTATTGCACTGCACAATCTTGCGCATATCCCGTCCGGTGAAGCCATCTTCATGGGTATACCATATCCCTGCCCGGTGAAGCCATCTTAGACTTCAAGCACATGGGCATATCATGATGACCGTGATTACCATCGACCATGCTAACCGCCCCGATTGACTCGCTGAATGCCAGTTAAGAATCGTAATCGTATGTAGACTACACTGTTGAACGCAAAGTTTACCTATGTGTCATATGCACATCTGCGGACATGGAGCCGGTCCGAGTGAAGATCAGTGGCTGCAATGTGTTTTCGCAATAATGTGTGAAAAGAAAAAACATGACGTGAGGCGTCGAATATTGCAGATGTCCCAGCCATCAATATCGTATCAGCAGCTTGGACCGGACACCTTGAACATGATGTACCGAAGGCATTTCCACTCAGCCTGACAGGGGCATGCATCAGGAAGAACTTGCTGCGCCCCTCACCCTCTTCCGTTACTTTCCCACTGTTCTCCTTCAGCTTTTGGGCATCGACGCTTCCCACTGCAGCATTTACACTACTTAATAATGAGCTCTTGCTTTAAATCAGAATCAGGGACAGAGGTGCGGTGTCTCTATGGGACGCACGTAGAGTGGCCACTGAGAATTACGAACCCGCTGCTGACGATATCAAGATTCGCCATCAATCAGTCCGAAAACCGCACGTTATCATAATCGCGAGTGGAACGGGTGGACAGCGAAGACCCGCGATAGCAACGATCGATTATAAAACCGACGAAGATGTTGTCTCACGAAATATCGCCCATCTTGTGGGGGCAGACATATATCCGACTGAGAAGGAAGGTCGATTCTCGGAATATCGTACAGCAAGTAGTGTCTACGAGGAAACATATCTGGTATGGACAGTGGAAAAGCAACCAAAGAAGACACACCAAGGCAAATTCTATGTTTCTACAGAAGAGAACCCGAGTTACGACGTGGTGTTCGGTACAACCAGTGCGGCAATATTGGAATCATCAACGAAGAAGCGTTGGTGGCTCGGTTTGAGGCGAGAGGAAAGCAGCTGGTAACGCAACACAGTCGATAAGGATAATTGATCAATCTTGCGGACCTGTACAAACTATTGCGACACGCCTGAACGACTGGTAGATCCATGTGATAGTCCGCCTAATTCCTTGTCACTTAGCACATACCGTCACCCATGAACTCTTGCCAGGATCACAAGGCCTACGAATTCCTATCCATTGACTCTAGGTCTGCTACCCAAGTTTTAAGTGTATGCCAGAGTCTTAGGTAAATGCTACAATGACACCACGAGCGCGCATTACAACGAGCGACAACGACCCCTTAATTCACCGTTGGACCAACGATGCGAAAAGCCGTATTCGGCTTGGGAGAAGGAGCACTTTTTGTTTCAGACACATTAATCCCATCGCCATGAACACTCTATCTGGAAATCCGAGTCTAGCCCATCCCTGAGCACACTCACTGATATTAACATCCAACAAACGTGATCAACACGTTCCTTTTCCACACAAAATTGTGTCTCTCAATATCTTTGTCAAGATAAAACCAGGTGGTAACAACAAAGAATCAGTAAGATAACTCGCTCGTTATTTTGGTTAATTTTTCGTTGTAACCCATCGCCGTGTGTAGGATCACCTAAACTCCAACTCAAAAAATAAAAATTATCATCAGTAGAATAATCCAACGCCAAGACAGGGGGCGTAAAAAGAAGGTTGCAAACACCGTCGCTGATAACTACTTTTAGAAGCGTACTTTGCGAAAAATCGAAACACGGTCCAACGGGCTCGATCGCAATATGGATTCCTTTTCTTTACCAAGCAATGCGCTACCGCGCATGATGCAGTAGAAAGAGTTGTTCAGCTCATGAAGCCGCATGGACGGCTCCGCTACATGTTCATTCCAGGTCGATTCGTCCAAGACTTGAATATACAGACCATCTAACTATATAGATTTTTTCAAGAGTAACGATTGATTTTCTTAGTGTCCTGATCACACTAGAGTATTAACAGTAGACTATATTAGTACACTGAAAGAATGGAATTTCAACTTTAATCACAGATTCCATTGATCGTCATAGCCCCCAACTCACCAAGATGCTGGTCAATTACAAAATAAGTACTTTCTCTCGCTATCTTTGTCTTTGCCATAGAAGACACTACTGTTCTACATGCTTCTGATCACCACATCCGTCGTAGCCATATACAGAACATTGTATACCTCTCTGTTATCTACAGAGAAAGCTCTCTTCACTCAGTGAAAGCGACATATGAATGTCGAGACGGACCGTTGATGTTGATCCTTACACGAAGATGAAGGGTTAAGTTTCTTTTCTTAACTCGAAGTTACAGTATGTGATACACTCAAAAGGCTAATAAAAAGTAGTTATAAAAAGCAGACGGGGACAGAAAGATTCACATCAGGAGTTTTACTCTTAGTACTAGGCCAGGGTGCAACACCCAACAAGATAAAGGTTACTCTTTACTTTCAGATCAGGTATGTAATGGTGCTTTTAATTAACTTCCATCCTACATTAAATCATGGGTCACTGCCAATGTTATGGACTTGTAGTCTAATCAGGACATGAATAAGACGATTTCTCCATTTTTACAGTGCATCCTATACAAACGGGGTGGCCTGCGTACTTATGATTTGGATCTATTGGGCTGTAGTCAAGGATGTAGGCATCGTTCATCATGGTTGTCTCCTTTTTCTCTTTCTTGCTGTTTTGACTTTTTGGTGGAGAGCAACAAGTCCATTCTGGTTTGCTGCTTGGACGTGCTCATATGAATGCTAATATTGACATTAACTAATCATATAGGATTCACAGTACAACTATAGGATGATACCTGAAGTAGACCAAGAGGTAAGCCTCAAACCAACTGTTAGTACAGGTTCAAAAGGAGATAACTGCGTAACTAAGCTAGTAAACCAAAAATAAGATAGTACAAATAGGTGTACCACGTCAGCTAGATGGAATTGCTGAGAGCAAGAATATCGGTAGTACATTTAGAGGTCGGCAGAGAGCGTACTACACAGTTCACGTACCTGTGTACTTGAAAAGACATATATCACGTGCATGTCTGTAAAAGTCATGCACAGGAAGCACACACATATGTACCCAGGTATGTATGATTGGACTGAGTCAGGCAGGACCATTTGGAAGCTCAGCCGGGGACTCCGTGTATGCGGTGATTGGAAAAGCTCACGACGGCAGGTCAAGCCATCATTCATTGACACCGATGATAGGACAGCAATTATGCATGCGCTTTTTCCCTCGTTCAATCATATCTCAGCTTGTACGGAATGTCTAGGTAGTTTTCGTATCGGGATCGAGCGCGTGTATACACTTCCGCGGTTCTTTTCGTTACATGGAGGCCTGCTTTTGCGACCTCATTTTACTTAAGCTTTTAGTACGTGTAATTATATTTCTAGGACTGTTTAACACACGTTATTTTCCGGATGTCCTGGAGCCAGTTCCGGCCACTAAGATGTCGTGCATGAGCTCGTTGATCATGTGATCATACAAGTCATCCCGAGGTTGCTTGCCCTTGATGGTGTCGATTGTGAATAGTAGAGCATGATGACCAAAAAGCCAAATGCGCGTCGATCTATAGAGAAATACATAAGCGTTCTACATACCAACATTGCAGATTAATATTGTTTGAAGCAGTGTGCATGTACAATTATCTAGATACATACATGTACCTGGGTAGATGCACCAGAACTTCACAGTACGTACGTTGGAAAATGACCATCTATAACACGCAGCAGTCTGAACATATACCCCAGTACCACATATCGCGCTGGCCGCTTTGTACATATGTAGACATGTGC
Organism: Periconia digitata; assembly: GCA_948474695.1. Classification (NCBI taxonomy): domain Eukaryota; kingdom Fungi; phylum Ascomycota; class Dothideomycetes; order Pleosporales; family Periconiaceae; genus Periconia; species Periconia digitata. Next base: position 1,231,340 of record CAOQHR010000004.1, on the reverse strand, counting down.
AGTAGATGGGCGAGACTACGTGGACATTAGTGGATTACACAACAACGTGGGCATGATGCCGTGGACAAGTATCGCGCGTGTTGGCGTGGTAAAATTAGACGCGTCAGGGTCTGACAGGGATGACAGCAAGTCATGACATGGCATGGCTGCTGGCATTGCATCTGGAATTTCATGGTATGATGGTGATGACATGAGGGTGGCTGGATTGGACCGTCGAGTGATTCCTGTTTCTCGTTTCGCGCATCGTCCATGTCGACGTCGTTTCAGTGGAGCGAAGATGGCTGGGGACCCGCCTCCTCGTCTTACTGCCTACCCTGCCACCAACTTCCGGCTCATAAACAAGCACCTTGATTTTTTATCCATTCAAACATATTCTTCGCACTCACATCTTGTCCATTCTCTCGTTTTATTATCCTCGTTCCATTCTCCCCTCCAACACTCCCAATCTGCTTCACCATCTCTAGCTTCTCCCTCGCTCGCCCGCTCGCACCCAATCGATCTGGTGTCGGCAGCTCTTCCTTCGCAAGGTACCGTGGTTCCTACCAACTAGGGCATCAGGACCACCTCGTGTTTCACACGTCGTCCGTACGCCGTACCGTGTCTTGCGGCCTGTAGGTCCGCTGGTGTCAAAGTTACTGGGCGAGCAGACAATCGCATTTCGGGCAAATTCCTGGTGGTCTCATTCCCTAGGAAAGCATTCCTGCCTGCGCCTGCACAACCGACCCCTGCCGCGATGCAGCCGTCCGTTATGAACAAGAGCCCCAGGGCCGCACCAGCTCCACTAGGTCCTCAACACCTCAGGACAGCTTCGCGTGCTTCCAGAGACTCCACTTCGCCGGCGCCCTCCTCGCCCCATGGTTCACGCAACCAACAAGTCGATGTAAACACCTTCCATAACGTCGACTTCGCCGAGCATTCGATCCGCCCGCCACCTTCCGCATTTACATGCGACTCCGGAACATCTACCTCCTACGATCCACATGGTGCCTCGCCCTTGCCCCTCGACCTTCAGCGTTCAGAATCCCCCCGCTTGTCTCTCACTGGCACTCTGTTGAACAACTGCCAGCCACTTCTGACTCGCGCCACAAACACTTTACAACAACATACTTCAAAAGCATCCTTCCACTCCCCCACCAAGTCACTGGCCAGCTTCATCCCTTCTCGCAGTGCCATCGAATCCACCGCTAGCCAACCCAAAATCCGCGCTCTCCAGAACTGGTTCAACGGGGCTTCGGGTCAAGTGAACCTCGGAATTGGTCCTCGCTCGCGTGATAACGAAGACGACGAAGACCCTTACGACTCTGAAGACGATTACGACGAAGACGGCAATATGATGGCCGGTATTTTCAATCGCGGCGCATCCTTCACAAGGTCGTCGACTGAGAATGACAAACAACCCCAAAATGCTCCCGAATCGACCCAAGAGTCCCCGTCTGCCAGCAACCGATTTGCATGGCTACTTTCGACCCAAAAGAATGCCTCCGTCCCAGATCCTGTACCCTCGCCAACCTACCATAACCCGTCCGATGAGCTTCTCAACCTAAACATCTCCCAGACCCTCTTCCCTCATGGCCCTGTCGACCCACTAGCCCCTTCCTCATTCAACGACCTGCTATCCTCCGCCGAGTCTCTCATTTCCCGATACCAAACAAGCTACCGCCAGCTTTCCACAGCTCTGGTCGATGCCCGAGCCGAACAAAGCGCGCAAGACGACGAGTTGGATGAGGCGGACACAAGGATCAGGCATCTCAAGATGCAAATGGAGGCCATGGCCGCGCGGGCGGCCGACCAAGACGAACAGATGCGGAGGCTCATGGAGGATCTCATGTTCGAGAAGCGTGCCCGCGAGGAAGACGAGGCAGCACGAAAACGCAGTGTCGCCCTTGTACGGGAAACACCACGCGAAGAAACCCACAGCCCCACCAGGCGCCGTACACGCATTTCCAACTCCGACGTCAGCGTCGACTCGGGCTTCGAATCAGAATGCGAGACGGACGCCGCCAGCGTCTTCTCCAAGCGCGAATGCCTGAGTCCAACGGGGACAGACCACTCGTCCGTCGCTGCGCTAGAGGACCGCGATACCACGCCTAAGGGGAAACGATCGCAAACCATCCAGCGCATGAGCACCTTCGACAAAACACGCAACGATCCTTCTTTCGAGAAGAACAGCTGGGGGTGTTCGAATTGCGAGGGCGGCTCGCAGGCTTCGGTTTGGGGTCGCTTGTCAAAAGAACGGGAGGAGAACAGCGTGCTCAGGCGGAGAGTCGGCGAGTTGGAAGAAGCGGTCGAAGGGGCGCTCAATATCGTTGATGGTCCGTGGGGTATCTGAGAAGTGTGGCTATTCATGTTTGTATATACCTTTTTTTGGAGTCGACTTCTACTGGTGATGGTGTTGTATTGCATAAGGATCGAGGGGGGGTTTTTTTTTTGCCTTGGAGAGAATGGGCATAGCACTGCATCATTTTCTTTTTTGCTTCTTCCTTGCTTTTTGGCTTTACAAAGAATTATACCACTGCTTCTTTTTTTTTCGCGCTGCGCGCTTACTTGACACAATTCCATGTGTTCGAGAGAAAAATCTTACGAATTCCAAATTGGAAGTTTAAAGCATTCTTGATTAGTGATTGTGAGACCGCGAAAGAAAGCGAAATGTCAGTCAGCGACCTTTCGTGTAATCACCAAGAAGGGTAGCGAATGCGTTTCCAATCGTTATGCATTCATTCGCTTTTGGGTGGGTATATCTATCTTTCAAGCCACTACTGTCGACTTTGCACCGCTCACGTTCAGCTGGTTGTTATTGTTCCAACTCGACTCCACCAGGGACCTTGCTGATCAATATATGCCGGTCCTAACCAATATCTTTTCTCCGAAACACGTCCAATCCATCCTTATTTCGGCAGTACACCAAGACCAAGTTCGCACCTCAGAGAACTACAACCTGCGCGTCGCTCGGCGGTGGCGGCACAACTGCCATCGCAGGGATAGGATTGTCCGGGAAGATGGGATGCAGCGCGTACACTGGCCCTGAACACTCCTCGCCATCAAACAGCATCAAGTTCTGGATAGGCTGTTCACGTTTCCCAAGGACGTTGATGACGTCTTGTGCGAGCTGGCCACCTAGATACGCTGTTACGGGGGAGACTTCACTGCCGAGATTCGCGAGGAAAGACTTGAGGAAGTCGCCCGTCAGAGTCGCAGGAGGTAGTTTGAGCTCCTTGTGTTTCTGCATGGCGAGGGTGGTGAAGAGTTGGAGATCTGCGGGGGTGTGTGTGGGGAGTATGCCGTTGCCGTTGCGTTGAAAGTCCCAGAGCGTGCGAACGCAGGTAAGGAGGGGGTGCACTTTCTTAAGCTTGCGAGGGTCCTTTTGCATGACAGGGTCGAGGGGTGAGGTATTGACGAGGAGGAGGGGTGTGTAGAGCTCTCGCTTGGTGACCAGCTCGATCTTTTTGCCGTCACTGGAGATTTTGTCTGTAAAGTCTACGATGGAGCGTGTTGCGGACTCGGGGGCTTTTACGGTGGGTCGGTTGGACTTTGCGCGCTCGATGTTGAAGTCGTGCGTGCCTAGATCCGCAAAGATGTAGCCGTACATGCCGTGCGTGGCGCCTGCGTAGAAAGGGCGGTTCGCAATCCGTGCGCCCGCGTCGAGGGCAGCGAAGGAGAGGAAGTCGAGATCCGTTGCTATGATGATGTCGAAGGCCTTGTAAAACGACTCGCTCTGCTCCGAGGTCACATTGGTGGTGATGACCTTGACGTCGACGCGCGGATTTAGTTTGCGCACTTCAGGAGCCGCGGCTTCGGCACGCTGCAAGACTTCTTATTAGTTTGCTGCCGAATTGAGGTGGAGATTTGAGTAAGAGATGTTGGGTCTTACGTTTTTGCCTACGTCGGTCTCGTTCACGAAGAATTGCGCACCCAGATCATCTTCAGTGACCGATTCATGGTCAGCAAGTGTAATGGAGGCTATCCCGGCCAGCACCAGATTTTTGGCAATTTCGTTGGCGAAGGCTTTGATCGAGACAAGGAGGATATTGGCATTGCGAATGCTGCGCGGATTAGCAACTTGCACAAGTCAAGCCTGCACGATGGAGTTTTGCCTACCGATTTTGAGCCTCAAGACCCCACAGGCGGATCTGACGATCGTAGAGAGCGATCTCGTCTGCTGATACTGTCTCTGATTGTGTAATTGCAGCTACCAGATCTCCAGCAGCATCTGGAGCGGGAAGCACGCCGTTTGTTGCCTCGGGCTGAGTCGCGTCCGCCATAGTGTTTTATGGTATGTATGTTTTTGATGAGCGATGGGCGAGAGTGATGGTGTAAGCGGCTAATATTAGGAAATGGTGCGATAAAGATAGGCGCGTAGAGAACGTAAAGTAAAGTCCACCAAGGCACAACAAAGTAAAGGTAAAGGAAGCTTCGACTTGGATGTTGTTGTCGTTCAAAGTTAAGCTGCGGCTCTTCTGACTAGATTAGCTCACATCTCGGACAGATTAGATAAGATTAGATGCGAGCGGGGGTGATTACCGCATTGCTCCTTGTCCATTCATTCATCCATTCATTCATTGCAGGGGAAGGCCCACCTGAGGATACATACTTAGGTATGTATGGTGTCAACTGCTTTCTATACTTTAATACCTTCTTATTAAATAGCATCTTAACATGGTCTTATAAAGCTAGTAGTAGGATTTAGACATGACATAAAGCTTTAAATGAGGGCTGATGACTGATCCTAGGGTGGGCCCGCCCTTGTAGTTGTGTGCCGCTTGCGCTTGCACATGACATGATCTCCGTTCCAACCAGTTGACTGATCTCCTCACAGCCATCATCGTGATCGACACCTGCGTCCAGCACACAACTACTCCCGAACATTGGATAGCTCTTCCCAACACCATTCTTCCTAGACTGACCCACCCGTTCCATCACCTCGCCTCCCCAGCCGTTCTCAGCCTTTCGGGTTATTCCTGATGGTCCCCAACATCATCATCAATGCCGAACTCGCCTTCTCCACCTCCCCCGCCCTTCACCTTCACCTCCGGTAATTTTGATTACCCGCAAGCGACTTCCTCGCCGTCTCCTCCAGCTTTACGCCGCGTGCCTACCCATGTCGCCCTTGACCGTATCCTGCGACGCCATCAAGAAAGGGAAAGGCGACGTCAGACCAACACCCAAACGGAGCAGGATCTCACCGAACAAGTTCCTCTCATTACTCGCGCCCAGCGATGGGAAATGCTCCGAAATTCCCGTGCACCTCTCCCGCCCCATGCTGAGCGCCTTCATGGCGATGAGTTGCTGCGCCGCTCCCGAGAGATTCTTACAGAGCAGCGTTCTTTGTTAGCCGCCGCATCCATGATTGAGATTGATATTCCCCACGGTCTCCCCGACGGTCGTAGAAGCCGTAGCCCTACCAGTGAGATGGATGAGCTCTCGAGGCAATCAAAACGTCGAAAACTCGCCCATGATGGGACTTCCATACCGGAATATGATGGTTTCAAGTATGGCTACAAAGGTCAGGTCGTTCCAGGGAGATTGAAGATGAACGTAATGAGCTGCGATGGCGGCGAATACGAGAGACACAGCTCGGAGCGCCTCTATAAAGTGCAGAACGTCTTGAGCAACGATAAGAGTGTATATTGCAGCGAGAATTCGAGATGCAACCTGTTGCTCGAACATCAGGGAGGCACTCCGTTCTGTCTAGAAAGGCTTGTGATACGCGCTCCTGACCGCGGCTTCACAGCTCCGTACGTAACTCCCATGGTCTTAGATGCTCATACTGATCATTTGCAGTGTTCAAGAGGGACTTGTCTTTGTGTCATTGTCGTCCGAAGAACTGCTATCCAAGACCGCATCCTACAAAATAGACTATAATCCGCACTCGCCAGTCGTGTCCCCATCACCGAGCTCATCGGACGATCAGCTTCTATCTCTCCATGAAGCACTTGTTGACCCCCAAATATCCGCCAACTCACGCCAGGGTATGTACTTTCGGTACATCAATGCATATCACGATGCCTTTTGTAACAGTCTTGCTTGACCCCTCACTGACTTTGTATTTGCGCTTTAAGATACGGAAAATCATGCGGACCGGCGGAGACTTCGCGGTCGACGATACAGGCCAAGACCCAACTCGCAGTCCGCGCGAACCCGCTCAACACAAGTACCGCCTGTTGTTGCTGAAGCGCATGATTACGAGAGTAATTCAGATAATTGCCCTTACTATGTTGAAGACGGTACGTTCCCTAGGGTTTCAAGTACATCAAGAGTTCATATTATGTGTCTTCAAGAGAGTTCAATGAGCTGATCGGATAATTCCTGCTTTACTAATACTGACGCTATACCTTCGTACAGGCGATCCCATCGCTGGCATATCCGCACCCACACCACCTCCATTCACCATCACGACAGAAGATGAACAGGAAGACTCCGACGGTGAACAAACACTGCCGGCACCAGCCATAATGGCTGATCGACTTCGCCGGGAGTCTCGCTGGCGGCCCGAAACCGACGACGAAGACGAGGATGGCGATGATCCACAAACCCGAATGCCTCTTCTGCGGCGCGCCGATGCGCTTGACACATGGGAGAACTTCCGTGAACGTCGCTGGAGGAACAACCGCCAGGCTAATCCCATCCGCGCCACTAGGCTGCGCACTCCTAGTCGGATTGAGCCAGATGATGACGATGCGGGTGGGTCTATGGCATCAATCCAACCTCACGCGAGGTTCTTCATTGCAAAGAATAAGAATAAGATTACGATCAAGTTCAATCCTGCTCTGTAAGCTCTCTCTACCCTTATTTGAAGAGTCCCTTCATGTATTACATTGCTCGACTTCGTACTGACAGTAGCTTCCTATAGTTCCGGGAAATTCATTCTCCTCAAGCTCTGGAGCCCCACCTCTGATGGAAACATCGACATTGAGAGTGTCCAGCTTTACGGCTACTCTGGTCCTCGCTTCTTCCCTGCTGTACAGGCTCGTTGAACAACAAATAAGACTGAGAAAACTAGAAAGAAAGAACAAAACACTACAAAATCCAGAATGCAGATGAAACGAAAAAAAAAAAAGAAAAAAAAAGAAAAAACACCTCTGAGACAGTGGCGTTCTACTTCTTTCGTTTTCCTAATGCTCTACAAAAGTATTGATAGTAGTACTTGAATTTCACTGCTCCTGTCAGTGGTCAGAAAACTTTGATCGCGGAGAGCGAGGGGGCGATGGGACTACCCATCGATTTGTAAACACTGCGCTCTCCTTCAATTATGTTCACGCGGCATGAGTCCCCACACTCTTTTCTCGAACTCTCCTTCTTCGAAAGCGGTTGCAAAATCCATTGGTAACGACTGAGAGTTGAGTATTTCGATTGTCAATTGATTTGTAGCACATACCAAACCCGTTCGTTATGGTATCGAAATTGTCAATTTTTGGAGAAGTTATAGTTATCTTAGTCTTCATTTATCTGTTTTTCTTGCTGTTTAAGGGGGTTTATCTTTCGATCACCGGGGTATGAGATAGATGAATGACAAGAAACATAAAAGCCAAACTCGTATTTCTGTCATTACTGCAGTACGATATCTTTCTTTAACAAAGTAGTGTGCATATCGTCTAACCCAGTTCTCAGTATGGTGATTAACGCGGTCCACTTGCTCATATAGAAGTAGTTTCAACACAATTCAACGAAAAACAGGCAAACACAAAAATAGCTCGATGTGAGAGCCATACGCGAACAAAGAGCATGGCCCAGAATTCAGCTGGGTGATTGAAGGCACACACAGTCTTCGCGCCAACATGAGTGGGTGTGGGAAGTGTATCACCGGAAGAAGTTTAGACAGACAGCGTACGACGAACCCTCAATGCTATCCCACCCCCGGTGCTTTCTTTACCAAGATTACCAAGACTTCGGGCGCAAAGCGAACAACTCCCAACGCCCAAATAGATGCTAGGTCAAAATCCCCTGATACGTGTACAACCAACACGAAACAATATTAAGAAAAACAAAGAGCAGACCCCAATAGCCATACCGTGACGTCATGCATGGACCCGGAAGACCCCATCCGCAGCCACAAGGGAAAAGGATAGAAGAGCAATAGGAATCATTTCATGGCGATAAGAAAGTGACTAGCTCCCAGTCTTGTCTGCCGTCGTCTTCTCGGTGTGCTGGGTCTCTGGCTTCACGGCTTCCGACTCCTGCACACCCTGCATGTTGACATCGCCATCTCCGGCAGTTCTAGCAATTGCTGGTTTGCTTGACTGTGTTTGCCCGTTCCTGATCATGTTCATGGGTTCGATACCCACCGTCTCACTGCTTGCATTGCTTGTTGTTCCTGCCCAAGCTGCGATACCGCCATTGATTTCTTTCATTTCCGGAGTGTCTCGCGCAATGACAGAGCCCGCGGCCTGAATATCATCATCATCATCGATATCGGTATTCGGTGTCAGTGTCGTCGAACTCATAGTGGAGTCAGCGTCGTTTCCACCGTCATCTCCACCAACTGTAGTATTGAATCCTTTGTAGTCGTAACTGTTGGCTCGATGGAACTCTTTGGCGCTGATTGCATTCCAATCATCATACTCTGGAGGCTCTTGGCCATCACTTCTGACAGCGTCATCTGCCATGTCCCAGCCACCGAGGGGCGTTAAGCCTTCTTGCGGGTCATAATCTTCCCAGGCAGTAGTATGGCGGTCGATGTCGTCTACGAGTACAGCATTGTCGGCCTGCACGAAGTCCTGGAGTGGTTTTGAGAGTTGGATGTAGTCGACTGTGAGCGCTGCATCATTGGCATATACGAGGAGGACTTTGCCGCTATTTGCTGAGGCGTCGGCACAGACGTTGTCGACGGTGACTGGATTTCGCACGATCGTCGCGTCGTCACCGTTAGTGTAGTCGTATTTGACGTGCCACCATTGCCGTGATTGGGTTTCACTAGCATCTTCTGATTTTTTCTCTGGATGTAAGAGGTAGTAGTCCGTAGAAGAAGTGGCTACACCCTGGAGCTTGTACGCATGCTTGTTGACACGCGATGAATCGCCATCGACGGGTTTATCCACTTCATTGATCGATGCACGAAATGCCTGTGAAACCTCCTGGTAAGTGTCGCAGGCCTTTTGCTTCTCGTCTTGCAAACCTATGCAAAATTAGAACATGTGAGATGCGGAGCGGGAAGCAGTCCACACATACTGGCAAGCTTTTGCTCGACCCTTTCATACAGAGACTTGAGCTGAGCTAGAGCAACTCCATAGCCTGATTCGCCTCCCCCCGCTTCCGTCTCGAAAGCTTTCATGCTGGCTTTAATCATATCCAAAGAATTCAGCTTACTAGGTAATTCCGGCTTCTTCGGTTTATAGAACTGAAACTTGTCAATCTCACGATCCGCTTGAATGATTTCGCCTTCATGTCGTTTCTTCTTAGCAAACATGTCCTCAACAAAAGGCTTGTTCTCTTCCAGATAACGGTCTGCGTACAGAATCGCGGGTATCACACAGTCCAGCCTGTCTTGTGTCGATCTCAATCTAAAAATAAGAACGTCGCTGGCATTTGAGATGTGCGCACTATGCACGGAGGAGTCAAATAGAGCAGTGTCCAGTACATCGTAAAGATGGCGATCGATAAAGGCTTCGTTGGAGACTGCGGGAACTTCGACATCCAGTACGAAACATTGTTGAACTGAGCTGCCTATATTGATTGTTGATCGAAACACGCCGTCAAGCTCCACATCGGGGTGGTGATGCTTATACGATTGGCTCCACTTCAACAAGAACTTCACCAGATCGTCGTCAGCTTGTTCCTCCAATGAGGAATTCGGTTGTTTCCAAGCGTCGAGCTGAAAGAATGCCTCCAAACTCGCGTATGATCTTTCTGTGTCGTCCAAAAATGCCATCAAACGCTGTATTTCGTAAACCATCCGCTGTTCATCAGACGAAGCTGAAGCAGTGTTGCCATCGATCGTGTGTGGTTGAGGTTCCGCGTTTCCCTTCCACCACTCGTTTCCAGACCAATAGTTGTCAATTGTTAGTTTTGGGCAAAGAAGAGCATTTCGGTAAAGCGGTATCGAATGTAGGATGGTCAACAATGCGGGGAGGTAATCAGGGCCGGTAGATGGTTTTAGAATAGCTGGTTGGTGACGACTGCGACTCTGATACGGCAGCGCTGCATCAGGAACATATTCCGTGCTTTGTGATACGGGGACCATGGCCCAGGATGCATTATCGTAGTATGCATCTTGTTGGGCGGGTCCAAAGGCCGCACCGCTACCTACAACGCCCGACTCTTGCTCCGTCTCGACGCCTGAAGTTGTAGTCAGCCTACTGGATCGTTTATATATGTATCAGAAGCGGTCGGTGCATACTCTGGCGCGGCGCATCGCCTGCGTGGGTCGAGACGTTGGAACGATGGCTGGTTCTAGATGAAGGTCGTGTGGGAGCGCCGCTGGGGCCGCCACTATGAGGGTAATGCTCCAAACCAGGTGCGTAGTCGATGTTGAATGCTGCTCCACGAACGATTACGTCAGTAGAAGGTGATAGGACTCATGTGTAACTGAAGCACATACTTGGAATGCTGTTACTCGTGTCGCTCTGTCCATACCGGTCTGCCATGAAGACGCTGTTATCCCAGACATTCCCTACGGGCTGTTCCAGTAGACTCTGAAGCCCATCAGGACCACCTGCGGAGAAATACTTTTCAACCGCCGTGTCGAAGTTATTATTTGAGAGTTTGAGGATATGTATGGCTTGATCGCGGTTGATGGTTCCATCAAGGAGACTCAAGAACTGATCGACGATTCCATCGTCTAAGGTGGTCATCTTGTGTGGGAGGTGTGTGACGTTGTAGAGTGAGCTACGAGAGTGCCGGCGGCGGGAACAAGAGCACAGCAGCTGCGCCTGATATGAGGGTGTGGCGCTTGATGTTTGGTGGCTGGGGGAATCGAGAGTGAACGTGACCGCACATAGGCCGGGGTAAATGTAAGAAGTCGATTGTTTGAATCAGTTTTGCAGGATGCCTGCGCATCGTCGTCGATGTCGTGGGGTAACTGAAGCTCAGATGAGAGCTAGAGGGGAAGCTCTTCCCTCAGCCTTACCGTGGCACATGGTCCGTGCACAACATCTACATCATGATGTACTGGAAGTAGTTGGTAGTTACCAGCAACAAGTTTGCCCTAACAACTTTTAGTGATGCTGTATGCTGAAGGACAGCAAGCTCTCTTGATAGGCTACTACTCTATCAGTAATCACATATATGCATCCTTAGCCAGATTTCACGAGTAACTGGACGGCAATGCAACTACTTGCCCGCCTTGCCTGCATGCGTATCTTGATATTTAAATACCTTCACAAATATAGCCTATATGCAGAGGCAACAGGCTGAGTTGTTACATACTGAGAAGTGAGACAAAATCTCTCGTTGCAACTGACGACATTGTTTCCTTCGTTCAATACTGTGTATGCTAAGCTCCTGAAATGCAACGCTCCAAACATCCATGTTCATGGTCTCCAATGCCACCAGATTATATACGAAGAAGTCTTATACAGTCCCGTGTAAAATATAGCACGCTACGCAGGTTTCCAGCCCATTACAAATAAGAAAAATACAACTGTTATACAATATAGCACATCGTACAGCCACGATACTCAGCTGTCTCTGCCACTCTCATAGCCATCTGAGCCTGGGCCAAGGGGTTCATATACCCTCTGGCCCAATTCCTTGTCGATGACGTCTTGTTCCGCCCTCCACTGTCGGCCCCCTTTACTGTACTTGTGGATAATTCTCCGGTAGAATTCCAAGCCTATACGGTCTGCAGCACGCTGCTCCCCGATCAAATTCTCCCGTTCGAGTTTGACTTTGTTGTACAGCATCCACACGCTATCCTGAGACAATTCGTTGAAATGATATTCGACTGACCAATTATCTTCAGGTCCTAGATTTTCAGGCCGCGTCACATAATCTCCGTTGACTTTGTTCCTGATCGCTAGTGTCCACCCAGCGAGGGGCCCGGTTGAGGCTGGTTTCGAGGTTTTAGAGAGCTTGGGGTCTGCCTTTGAGTTCTTGGTTGACCCGACTGTCTCTGCTTCGTCCACCTTTACTTCGTCTTCTTCTGGCTCGTCTTCTTCTGTTTCGTCTTTATCGGATCGCCCCTCCGGGCTTTCTTCGCCGTCTTGTGGCTGTTTGATCTCGATAGCAGGGCCGTTAGCTGCATCCTCCTTGAAGTTGGAGGCCGGTGGCGCGTTCTGGTCATCTTCTACCTCTTCGTTCACACGGTCCTGTATGTCTTGCCACTCTGCCTGTAATTCACCCTCGTCAGAACCCGATCGGCCAACACCGATGACCTCTCGCTCGAATTTCTGACTGAGAGCTTTGTTGGATGCCTGTATCTCATCGGCTTGCTCGTCTGACATGGGCTCTGCAAAGATGTACATGAATTGTGATCTTCCACCCTTATTGTAGAAATGGAAGCGAAGAGTCTACCTCGAATCAGAATAGTTCCTTGCAGAAACAACAGAGAGGAATTTCTTACCTGCTTCGGAAACCTCTCGGTTGCTTTCTGCATCACCTCATCCAGAAGGTTGATACTGAGCTTGAATTCTTGGTCACCAAGGCATGTGTCGTTCTGGCCATGTAGGACGAGATCCATATCCGATAAGCTAAGATACTGGAAGCCAAACATTCGTTCAATGTTATGATATGCTACAAAAATGCCGTCCATACGTCCCATTCGAACCTGCAGTGAGTATTTGAGCATGGTAGCTCGAGTCATATCGTAGAATTCCCGTTCATACGATTCCCATTCGCCTCGATCGTAGCGAAGCTGGTAGCCTGTACCTTTCTCGTGATTCTGATGATCCATGCGAATGGAAACCACGGCACGTGTTTTCAAGTCAAAAATGCCGGTACCGGGGAGGCGAGGGTCAACTGCGTCTAGCTGTGAACGCATGAGAAAGTTACCCTGAGTGGAGTAATGAAAACACCGACCACCCATCTCCGGAGGAGCTTTCTCAGGGTTAGACCTTCGGTAACGTTCAAAGTCGTCTTTTTCGGTGGTTAAAAGCTTCTCTAATGAATGGCCCAGCCAGCTCATGATGTTGGGTGTGTCGTAGCTTTTATCTGCGTCGATGGCATACACGCCATCTTTCCATCGGAGAAAGGCGGCATTAGGCCCCAGGCTGATCTTTGAAAATCTAGCCGAAGGACTGGGGAAAGTGCGGGATAGCATATCATGGTTAAGACTGCGGGTATTCGAAAGTAGGTAGTGGAAATGTTGCAAGATGCCTGACATGCTAGAAGTGGATCCAGTGAACTTGGTGCCTAAGCGCTTTGTGATGGCAAGAAGATCGGGATCCTGCGAGGATGTCTTGTACTCCTCCAGAGCGTCAAAATCAAACTCATTGACGTTCATGATTTTCTCCAGATATGGATCGAAGTTGTACACTCGTGAGCGCGGATCTTGGAGGCGATAGACGCCGGGGTTGAACAGAACACGGTCCAGCCCGTACGCGAGCATGGGAACGGGAGGGATCTCGACGTCGACTGGTTTGAATTCCAGATCTTGGGGGTTTATGTATCGAATTTGGAGTGAATCTCGCAGCGAACCGCTGGACTTGATTCCATGTTTCAGTGTACCTCGCGCGGAATTTTGCAACAAAGCCTCCTTCAAACCCAATGGGCGGTTCTCATTGAGTGTAGACTCGCTATGCACATATCGTGGTTTTACAGGCGATCGCACCACCGGCGATGGCCTTCTCCGCTTTGTTTTGCTTTTGGGTGGGGCTTCAGCGAGATGGCTCTTCTGTGCCGTGTCGACGTCCTGCTTGGCATTGCTATTGTCTTCAGGTTTCTCCTGCTCTGGGAGCAAGGCTTTGCGACTAAAGCATCGCCCCGAGGCTCGTGGGCGATTGAGACGGGAAGTGCATGTGAGCCGGACGGGGGCAACGCGTGGCTGAGACGGCGATATGAGGAGGCGACGACTGAGCATCGAGAGGACAGGTGGGATAGACAAGGGAGGCAACAAGAAGCCAGCCAGCAAGCAATGGGCGGACGCGATGCGCGCGCGGGTACGATGGCCAGAAATTATTGTCGGACATATATTTATCCGGGGTTCCGCCGTTCCGAGTGAATTCCGATGACGACTTCGCGTGTGGTCTTCTACTTACAAAGGTAACATGTAAGCAGAGTACTTGGATATGTATGTAGGTATGTAGGTACTTAGCTATGTACTAGTTACTTAGTAGTGATGGGACCCAAAGAAGTCTTAGCGTGCATTGCGCGGCGTGATTGCAAGGGAAGGGAAGGGAAGGAGGGGGATGCCGTGTCTACGTAATGCCGCCCTGGTGAAAATCAATCATTCCGCTCTCCTCCGATGGATGTGTGCATCTATAGCTACGTAGCTACATGTCTATGTATGCAGCCCGAGTGAGCCGACCGGGTCTTGGTGGTTACATGTCGAGGCGAACCGGGCTGGCTACCTGTGTACTTCCATACATATGCAATTGGTTGGTTAGTGGCAACCGTCCCATCGTTTGTTTTGCGTTGAACCCATTCGTTGCCCTGTTTGTTTGCCGTGTGGAGGAAAACAAACAACACCAACATGAACACTCTTCTCAACCAAGGCAGGGTAATCAACCCCGCGCTCCCCAACTGAACCACGGCCCGTGTAATCATCTGAGAGTGGGTGGTGGGCGATCGTCTTGCCGCGCATGAGAAATTGCAGCGGAACAAACACAGCTACCGTAATATAACGCACCTGTCACCACCGCAGACGAGCCCAGTCCCGACTCCACTCTGCTTGACTACTTTCTTACATACTTACCTACATATATGTACCTACAAGTATACTCACTCGCTTGCTGAACTGCCCATCTGCCCATCCGAGTCGACAACGGCGACTACGACGACGGCAACGATTCCTCCTACCCTACCCCGTTAGCCCCGGTAACTCCATCCTGTTGATTGGCTGCGCGGCGCAGCGCTTCTGCATCGCCATCTCTCTTCGTGCTTCACCGAGCTTGCCCTGTCCTGCGCCCAATCTTCCCTATCCGTCCCGGGGCGCCCTTCGTATGCCACTATTGCGACACTGCTGAGCTCCTACTAGGCGGCGCAGGCCTTCTTGAGAGCTCAGCATGTCCTCTAGAGAGAACAAACGCCGCAGCATCTTCGCCGCCATCTCCGGCCTCCAGGTCAGCAGCGGTAGCAGCAGCACCAGCAAAGATGATTCCGAACCCGCCAATCTACTGCGAAAGCGCCGGGCAACCTCGCTGATGACCACCCTCTCCACCGCCTCGAGTCTCGCCGACGAAGACCCCTCCACTCCCGACTTCCTTGCCAAAGACTCGCTGTCCCCCGTAGCTACGAACCCCGTCACGAGAAGCCTTGGGTCACACAGCAGTAGAGCGAGCTACCGCAGAAGCTCGACATTTGGCTCCCTCAAACTTCGCATCCCCGACGAAGACGGAGAACCTCTCTCCGCTACACCCACTCGTTCCCGACCCATCTCCGGACAGTGGTATCAGAGCGATGCAGGCCAGGTTCTCCATCATGGCGAAGTCCAGACCAGCAGCTCCATGTTTCGCAAGAAGAAGGAATACATGGTCCTCACAGAGACACATTTGATACGGTTCAAAAGCCACCAAAAAGCCGCAGAGAAATTTCCCACCATCCCACCACCGTACAATCGCAACTCTTCGTACCGCCATAGTCAGAACTTTTCCACTACTTCGTCGCAGGAACTCCAGTCTCTCACTTCCGATCACTCGGGAGACCGCGAATTGGGAACTCCTCTCCGGCAGATTGTGGCTGCGTACCAATTAGCTGACGGAAGGCCACACTTTGATTTTGAAATTTTCTATCTTGACGATGAGACCAATCAAGCTTCCTCCATGACTCTTCAATTCAGCGATCCAGATGATATGTCTCTCTGGCTGAAAGGAATCCGAGAAGCTTCCAATCGTCTTCGGCTGGCTGATCCAAACCCTTTATCTGCTTACAACTCTCACCTAGCGGCTCGCGTAGTCGAGGCAGAGCGCGACTATGTACCGCCTCACTATGCCATTTACAAGGTTGTTCAGCGCCCACTTAGCAAAGCCGCATCCAGGTCTTCGTCGGACGACTTGTCTAAAAGTCTCTCCACAATTTGTTTTCTTGCGATTGGTGTCCACAAGGTTCATCTGATCCCCCTCTTCAAACCCCCGTCCCAACGATCATCCACACCATCACTCCTCTCGAACAACACGCAATCCTCCCATGGTATCCTCAGTTTAACGGATTTGTACGTAAGCGAGGCTGATGATAGTTTGGAATTGACCTTCCGCGTGCCACTTCAGCGCCCCAAAACACTGTATCTAGCCTCACTTGCGTCGCATGATATCGCCGTTCGCTTACGGCACGTGGAAGAGAGCTTGAGGCCTGAATGGGAATCTCGTCCTTATAATTTCATGGTGCCTGACAGCGTGTTACTCGACATTATGCGGCAGTCCAGTCCCAATCCAATAGATGGCGACTCTCTAGATCGTACTCTGATCGGCTACTGCGTAGCATACGATGTGAAGCCTGAGAATATTCGATATCAAGTCACTTACCCTGCCGAGGACTCCCCTCGATTCGAGCTATTACGGCCCGCTGGACTGAAGAGAAATCAGTACACTGTACTCGAGCTTCTGGCAGTCATGCGTGCACTGCGATACAATGAAAGTTTTGGCACAATATCCTTCAAAGGCATTCATCTGGATGTATTGAATGGTCTTTTTGATCCGAATGGATTTGATCATCTCTGCACCAAAACAAAACGGGGTACATACCTTTCTGAAGATGCAGATGATCTTCAACGGGCTTGTTTACTTGTTCAGGAGATTCGTGCACTAGCGGTTACAAGTCGCAAAGTTCGACGCCTAGACTTTTCCTCGTGCATTACGAGAAAACCAAAGGATCCCATGGACTCATCTGGGAAAGGCAGAGATATGGGGTGTGCTATTGTCGAGGCGCTTTTTCCCCTTTGCAAATACCAGACCACAAATGTGGACTGGATTGCTTTGAACAATATACTGCTCGGAGAAACAGACCTGGACTATCTAGTAGCTGCAGCTGTTGAAAGATCTTGCCATCTTCGGGCACTTGAACTCAGTGGTTGTGGACTTACCGATCGTACTTTGTCGCTCATTCTCGACTCGCTTCGACCACAAGAAAACACGTTGGAGGCCATTGATCTATCGTCGAATCCTTTTCGTCTATCGCCTTCCATATTCGATTCTCAGATTGGCGTTTTTGGATATCTCACCAAACTTAACCTATCCAATGTGGCTCGAACATCTGGGCCTGAACCCCTGATATCCGTTGAGACTTTCCAGGCATGGCGACTCCAGGAACTGATACTCAGTGGAACTTCCTTGAATTCCGCAATGGTTGATTCAGTAGCTGGGTAAGTAGTATGAGAGCTTCTCATAGTTTACTTGCACTAATTCCGGCATAGCTATCTGGTGAATTACAAGCAATCAGCAGCTCTACGTGAATTGCGGATGGATCATTGCTATCTGACAGGAAAGGACATTGCCTTGTTACTTCATTCTATGACCGAAATTCCAGGAAAGGCTCGGGAGCTTCATTTCGATGTCAGCGAGAACAACATTGAAAGTCATCTCAACGAACTCGCCAGTGCGATTCGGAACGGGGTTGCACCGTCAGGTATGGCAATCAGGCTGATTGAGTTCGAAGAAGAGGCGGATTTCCGCACCTTAATTGATGCATTGGCTCACAACAACACAATTCGTCATCTTGATCTCTCGCGGGCCTCTTTGCCATCTGATGCCTCTGAGGAAACCTGTCAGGCTCTGGAATATATGTTTGCACATAACACAACTCTGGAGTGGTTGGATATTTCCGGTGAAGACTCCCGGCTCGAGACGACAAAGCTAGGAGTGGGGATCAACAAGGCATTGCGCGGTCTTCAAGTGAATCGTACTTTACGAGTGCTTCTTGTTAAATGTAGGTACCAGTTCCGGACAACTTTCATCTTATTCATATTAATGTGATCCAGGTCAAAAGCTAGGATTGCAAGGTGCGAGTACACTGGCTGATGTCCTCAAATCCAACACAACACTTCAGCAGCTTCATTGTGAGAGTAATGGAATCCCTCTCCAAGGATTTACTGATCTCATCAACGCATTGCATCGCAACACCACTCTATTGTATCTTCCCAGCATGCAAGAAAGCAGAAATGCGGCACTCAAAGCTACCGAAGACCAAGTGAAACAAATCCGAGACGAAACGCCACACACCACGCAAACAAGAAGCACATCTGTACGCAGCAAACTTTCCAGCAAAGTATACGGGAGGCCTTTGAGCAAATCGGTATCTTTTGGACTATCAGACCAAGACATCAAGGCTGCGCTTGGTTTGGTAGATGAAAGCTGGGAACGACAAGAGTATCGCCTCCAACAGTACCTGCAGAGAAACTACGATCTCGCAAATAATGTACCTACGGCATTAGAAGTCGATGACGAAGAATTCGAGCGACCTGAGACGGCTACTCTTAGCCTCGGTAAACTTGTGGAGAAGGTCAAGCTGGACTCAACACCTACAGGAGAGAAAGAGGTTGAGCTTGGCGATTGCGCTATTCAGGAAGAGACCCTGGACAGAACGACATCTCTGGACAAGGATATGGATATGTCTTTTGCTCAAGATTACGTTGCCTGGACACGACCACGGCTACCCAGCTGAAATTCATGAGCTAACCCGACGAAATGCCTTTCCTGCATCCTTTCCGTTGCCCTTCCCTTCTTCTTGCATATACTCGCAAAATACTTTTTTTTTCTGGATAGACATGCATTGCGTCGGATCGAACACCTGCTCTGTTCTCTTCTTTTATTTTCTTTTCTGCTTCTCGCATTTCTTCTTGTACTATCAAAACTTGGTCATAATAGCCTTTGGCGTCAACTGGAGGAGCGTAGCCGCCAGACGTATTCTGATTCATTTGTGTTCGCGCAGCAAAAGACATTTTTGTTCACCTGAACCACCGGGTCGCGGATATACCCTGCACATGTACACTTGTTTTCGCATCAAGACACATACATATTTGATGCACATTTTTTCTTTTGGAAAACTGGATTTTATTCTGGGATGGATACTTGGGAAGACATGGGAATGGATTGGTTATCATACGTTTCGATATATAGATATTAGAGGCGCATCTTCTGGCGCGGTGCTTGTGCAGCAATTCCCTTCTCAAATTTGTGACCGACTGCATTCCACAGAGTTTGAACCCATGTCTTGAATCCAACAGTCATCACAGAATAAAAGGGAGTTGGGCAGATAGAGTGGGTTGATTACTGACAGTCGTACGCCTCTTCTCATTGGCTACCAGGGACTGGCCTAGCACCATCAACTACTAGCACCTTGACATCACTGTTTTCCGAATCCCGTCCCATGTCGAATGATTCCAACCAGCAGCCCTTTAAACACCATTGATCACTTTTGTTGCGGGCTTCTACCTTTCTCCCCTCGCCAATAGTCATTCGACAACCGGAATTGATGGCATGATGCGGAAACACGCGAGCTTGACCAAGGATGAGGAGACCAACGCAGCGGCGTGGGAAGCTGTACGAGGCGCTGGTTGGGGTGCTTTCAAGGTGCGTCTATCGTATTATAGCAGAAAGAGTGAAGATGCTCCCTTGGGGGCTTATCCGAAGACTTCATGTCCTTCGCAGAATGTTTCGCACGCTCTCGAATCACCTTTGTTAGACACATTGAGTGAGAACTGCGTGGGCGTTTGCAAGAAATCAACACTAAATGTTATACGGAGAGACATAGCTGCTAATTTGAAATTGTTTGCGTGGACAGTGGGGTACTTTCTCCGTTGTAGCTGGCGGCGTCGCGTACGCACTTTCGCCCATATATCGCGGTCTCACGATACAGTTTAAAATGTAAGTCGAACTCACTGTGACGCTTCTTTGGCTTTCATAAAGATTTACGGCGTTTTACGTTCCGATCCCGTCCTCTGTATTCACAAAATCGCTCTGACATTCACTATAGCTATATCCAAATGTCCGGAATGATCCTGGGGTCCATGATTGAAGCTGACAAGCGCATGGTTGGGTACGAGCATATGATACGACACCAGAAAAGGTTAGCAAGGGATATGGAGGTGTGGAGGAAGTATGAGGAGGAATTTGAAAATAAGGGAACGCCTGGGGTTGGTTCGGAGAGTGAGGTGACGAGGAAAGAGCCTTAGGTGTGAGGAGAGAACTGAGCATCTTTTCGGAGCTGGACTTTGTACGATACGGTTTTTGGCTCATTCAAACATTGAATGCGAGATTTATGATTGCCAGCATGCTGCATATTTTTCTGAACAAGATTTTGCTTGCAACCTAAACCTGCTACTTCAGGTGTGTTGATCTGGAGGCATGGAAATCAGAAGGGTTCCGAGTGATGACTCAGCGGACATAGTGGGCTTATTGCAACATGCGGAACTCAATTGCTGCAGCAATAAAGACAGTGGTTTGCAATTGATTCAACCGTAATCTGACAGGCAGGCAATCTGGCCTGTCGGATGGAAGCTTCTACAGACAAGCGAGTGGGGCCAATTGGAACGCTAAAATCCAATTACTAAGCAGCAGCTATTAAATTCCGCGAAGCCACTTTTCAATTCTTCTTCCTCCAGGCTGCCATAGCAGTACCTCACTTCTCACCACCACCACTCCCACACCGCCACCATGGATGTTTTCTGGACTTTACCACCGGTCACTAGAACCATCGCTACTGCAGCTGTAGTTGTATCAGCATTGGGGTACGCAGGCATTCTCGAGTTGATGCAGTTTGTCTATATCCCACAGTATGTGTTCACTGTGTCGATGCTGCCGCAGGTGTGGAGGGCCATAACTGCGTTCTTCATAACGAAGCCGAAGTTTGGCATCATCATGGACCCCTACTTCTGTACGGTCTCCCTGGTATTGCTATCCAGCACCATGCTAATAAGCGCTCCAGTGTACCAGTACGGTAGTGGTCTTGAGCGCGAGTCTTCTCGTTTCTCTCAACCCGGCGATTTCTTCGTCTACACCGTATTTCTGGGGTCATTCATAGTAGTAAGTTGCTTCGCAGTTTTGATGTTCTTTTCTTGCACGCGTTCCTACAACGCATTGTGCGTCTTGTGTCAAACAACCTCGGATTATCTGCCCGCCCAGCCTTGTATCTCTAGCTGAAGCGGTTCCTGGAACCGAGGGAAATTACCCTTACACGTCTCACGCCCCGTCATTCGCATAATATCAAAAGGGGTGTTGCGGCGTGTAGGCATGGTGGGAATGCCAGTTGAGAAAGCGCAACGGACTCGCAATTCCGTCTTGTGCGGTGTTGGCTCCCTACATCACTCTACCTTGTAGATTACTTGGCAACTGTGATCTTCAATAAGCATCGGTCATCTAGTCTATGGATCAGTCTTACTGACTTGCTGAAAGGCACTTGCTGGCCATATTCTAGGCGGTATGACGTTCCTTGCAGCCCTCTCCTTGGGCTACGCCTACACGTATGCGCAAGACAACCCAACTCGCCAAGTGACTTTCTTCATCATCACTTTTGACGCCAAATTCCTTCCCTTCGCTCTCCTCTTCATGACCCTGATCCTCGACGGCCCTGAGCAAACCATGACACAAGCCACCGGTCTTATCGCGGCGCACATGTTCGATTTCTTGACCAGGATCTGGCCGACATTCGGCGGCGGCACAAACTACATCACCACGCCTCAGACTGTGAAGCGGTGGTTTGGAGCAAGGCCTGGGGCGAGGCAGGAACGGTCCTACGGTTTTGCACAACAGGGCGGAGGTGCTGCGGAACCTCCCAGTGCCGGAAGGACTACTGGGGCTCAGTGGGGACCTGGAAGGAGATTGGGTGATTGAAAGATTGCCTCATGCGGATAATGGGTATGGCAATGGCATGGAATAAGCGGAGGAGTTTCTGGTATCATGAATAGAGCGTCACGACTCTTCCAATACTATCACGACGGCTTCCGAAATCGATCATAAATCATAATGTTTGCCTAATTCCATTACTCGTGTCAAATATTGTACAGTTATGTCCTTCCCAATCAACATCTATTTCGAGCTTCCAGCGGGATTGCTAGGTCCATCGACAGCTCTCTCGACATGTCCCGCAATACCATTCTTGCTCGCATCAAACTGCGAGCCGATGACTCCGTCCTTGCTCAACGGACCTCCAACCTTCTCTCCAATTTGGCCAATGGCGCCGTCCGGATTGAATTGCTTGCCGATTGCACCGGCCGAGGAAATAATTGAGGGGTTCTGTTTCCAGGAGAAGAAAGATGTACATGTTAGTAAACGTTTTGCTGTTGAATCTTGGGAAAGGCAGTCGAAAGGGAGCTGATAACAGTGATGACGTACCTCTTGGGGAATGGGGTTTGTGCCTTTGTTAGCACCGAGCTTGTCTGCGGCGGCGGTCGTCTTATCCATTGTTGCTGGTTGACTGTGGGTTTGCTTTTTGACGACGGTTGAATAGATTCGAGGATTCAGAAAAATTGGTTTATACGATTTGAATATTGTATTTTGTGTTGAAGTTAATACGAAGAATAGATATCAAATAATGGAGAAATTTCTACGTTATATAGGCAAAGGCAGTCTTACTCTGACCAATTGCAGTGAATTTTTAGAGGGATAAGTAGCTACGTAGTCGATGCTGCAATGAGCGGTACCCGTGTTGATTTCATCGTTGTCGTCACCAGGTGGTCAGAGGGATCGAAGATGGGGGAGGGGACATAGGGTCAGGTCGTGATGTCATGCTGATTATGTGGGGTTCAAAAGGAGCGAAAGAGACGTCACAATTCTCTATGGGATTAGAGCCGTTTGAAGAAGGGGTCCACGGAGGGATTTTGGAAGACTGGGGAACGACGTAATGATGGGTATGGGCTGGATGGTATTGCTGTGCGATGTATGTTTCGAGTGGCGATGGTGCTCACGTAGGCTCGAGTGTGGGTAGAGTCTGATAGCTTGTCGACGAACATGAGAACAACTGTAAGTGACGATACTACGGGGTGGTTCTCTTGATGCAAATCAAGTCGCTTTGGAATTTCTTCTGAATATTGCCATACGTATGCATGATGGTGTGGTGGCCGCCTCCATACGATTGATGCAGTCGTAGACCGATAGAACGCTAAAAGCACGTAGTAAACCCGTATCATCTCCGAAACACCCTCTACTGAACAGAAAGCAACGCAAAGCCAATGACCTCCAATTACCGTTTTTTTGATGGTCCAGTCTTGATTTTGGGGAACACGAGCGGGAGCTTCAGTCTGGCAACGAAATGGTTAAGGCTTTCAGCTTTGGTCAGCTTCAACTTAGTGCGGTCGGTTTCTGTGGGTGCGGCGACTCTGCAGCCCAATTCGGCGAAGTATTGTCGAACCCTAAGAGTCGCGTTAGTATGTATAGTTCCAGGAGATAATTGATCCACTTGAATGCGTACTCTTTGTTTTCAAGCCGGAGGTCGTTGCGGAGATCGTTCACATCAACTTCGAAGCCATCCACCAGAAGGGCTGCTGCGCAAATGTGCGTAATTAAGTTGTCGATATGCCAACGAGTCATTTCATTATTCCTGGGCCTGATCAGTCAATTGTTCATGCGGCTGTAGAGATGAGCTTACTCTGATGCGAACTTCCTTCGAATACCGTTGATCACTGCCTCATCCACATCGTCTCCCATGAGTGTCGCTAGCTTGTCCTTGGGTGGTACCCTTTTAGGACCCCTTCCTTTTGAGCTCAGTGACTCGTTGAATTTTATGCAAAGTAAGATGAAGCGCAGCATCTTGAGCTTCTCAATCTGTTTATTTTTGACCAGTTTGAGAATGCGTTTCGCAACGTATCTACTGGTGACTTGAACACCAGTCCCAGCTTCCGAAGCGTCGATCCAGTCTTTGACAGGTATGGCCGACATAAGATCCTTGCCGACCACGACATCGATAGTATATACGTCCTCGGGGTATTCAGCAGCGATGTTCGCGATGGGGCGTGGTTTAGAGCTGTCAACTGCCGCTGCAAGATCTTCTCGCGTAGGCATGGCTGAAGTAGCGCTTGAGATGTTCTGTAGGACATTGTTTGCGACACTGTCGTTGTTGGGGGCGTTGGGATCCCGGATCGCATTCTGCGTCATATCTTCAATGGCCTTTCGTGACTTCTTAGACCCGAACTCGGCAGCAAGCGCATGCCTCTGTGCTGTCATTGAAGCTTTGGCTGCTTCTTCCTTGGCTTGTTGATTTCGCAGCTCTTCCGTTTCACTGCGCAAGGAGCTGCGCACTGTCAGTCTGCGAACAGGCATAAGCTGAAGCTTTCCTGTTGCAGGATCGTAGACGCCGACATAATCCTTTAGCTGGCTGGCCGAGCTTCCGTCCTTTTCTTCCTTTGCGAGGTAATCTAGGCGCGGGTGTTCGGATGATTGTAGAATAACTTCGGTTGTTGCGCCGGTAGGAAGGACCTTTGTTTTCTTGTATGTCTTGAAGGATATATGCGAGGGAATGGATAAGCCTGGAGTCGCGGCTATAATACGATTAGACATAAGCCGTGATTATACACTACACATTGTGTGGTCGTTTGTGTGGTCGTTTGGGACGTACCGAGTATGGGACCCAGCTCATTCTCGTCATTTTTGACATGTTCCACTTTCACCGTGCCCGAAGGAAGGGCTGCCGTCTTCTTCTTTGAAGGGCCATTGCTGCCGTCTTCTTGTCTCTTTCTCTTTTCTCCGCCCATTGTTGTTATGTGGAGTTTTGAATCGGCTGGCGGGGGTGCTGGTTGTAGCCTTCGTTCCGCATCTTCAAAAAATTTGGTCGAACTCTTGGCGCGAGCTACAGATCCTGGTCCGCGCCACAGTGGCTGGCGGGCATTACCGTGGACCTCCGCGCTAGCCGTTCTCTGGTACTCGACTTGACGGCAACTGCATTCCGATCACAATGACATATTCCCTTCCCATTCATCTATGCTTTCTTTTCCCTCTCTCTTTATAGGCCTTCCATATACTCTTCCGTATTGTTTCTCCTCTCAGATTTCCTCGAGTTCTCGAACCGCTTCGTAACCCCTGTCTCAACCTTCCCTCTAACCCTGAATCGAGCATGTCCGATATGGTAAACACCGTGCAATCGATGTTTGACAAGTTGGAGAACACGCTTGGGAACCGGCTTAATCAGATACTGCCTCCAAAGTCACGAGCCAATATGTCATCAACATTGAAGACTTTCGCCATCCAAAACCCGAAACTTGCCGTGAGTCCTCCTATTCACTTCCTTGCTTTACAGCCTGCTCATCCCGAGCTCAGTACGTTGGCATATTTAGTACTAACAGACAAAAGACTTTTGCTGCAGCTCAGTTTGCGCTCTCCGGTCTACCTCTTCTCCTCTTCATTACTTTCTGCACGACGTCACTCCTCATCTCTGTTGTCGCTGCACTTCTGATCGGACTTGTGGTCGCTTTGCTTGCTACCCTTCTTATGGTCGGAATTGCATTGGTCGTGTTCTTACCCACCATTTTCTTTACCACTTTTGTCGCTACGTTCCTGTTTCTTGTCGCTGTCTGTGGCTATTATGCCCTGAAATGGTACGTGTCCAAAATCTTGCAGTGTCGTAGATATGATATTGATATCTTGCAAAGGATAAATGGAGGCCGGTCACCCACTACAGAAGGCACCTTGATTGGCGAAAAAATCAACCATCTTAGTGGTGGTCGTGTCAAGTGGCTCAACGATAGACTCCACGAGAAGCAGGAGAGCGCCGAAGGAAGAGCTGTGAAAATTGAATTGGTGCTGAAAGAAGAGAAGGGGGGCGCGAATGAAAGCACCAAAGGTGCTGAGAGGAACATTAAGGATGATTCCGACGAAAAGACTAATCCTCGTGCTCGCAGAAGATCTCTGAAGCCTGCATCTCCGTCAAAAGATTCGGTAAAAAAGCACACGGAGACAGTGACGAATGGAACGAATGGCACTCAAACGATTCTGAACGGCACCGAGCACGTTAAAGGCGTCACCAGTGCGGATACGGAATCACACAGCTAGACCAGATAGTGTATCTCCTCGTGCTATTCTATAAGTATTACTGGCTATTTCTCAATACCGAAAGGGCGTGCTACTGCTGCGACCATTGACTGCACATGGCCTTTGGCCAAAATTTTCGTCTTCAAGATCTATATTGAGCTTGCATTATTGTATGTTCTATGTAACCTGCCTTGTCGGATGAAGGTGTTTATCGATGGCCATGCTCTTCATGTGTTCTTATGTCTACAATCTTGTCAGCGCTAGAAAAGATCAAGCAAAGGTTAATCTCGCACATCATAAGGGCCAGTGTGCTGAGCCACGAGTACCATACTTCAGCTCATAACAGGATACATCTGCTGTCGTCATCCGCAATGAGACCATGTCACAGGCCATTACTGTAGCTGGTACAACATACATTGCAGTTCCAGATTTGAAGAGATAATTGATTAAAAGCCACCCGGAAAAAAGTCTCCACGAAAGCACCACTACGGTTGCGAGTCTAAATTTACAACAAAAGATGTCTTCTCCAATTGCTCTCATGATTAGTCTACATTTTCTGTCACCCTAAAAAACGGGCCTAACACTCAGCGTGTCATTCCACGCTTAGAGCGAGCGTCGCTTAACAAAGCCCGATCGCTGATGATTCTACAGCACAGTCCAAGTGATCGCCTCAAATTATGACATCATCTAGATCTCGCCATAAGCTTCTCTAAGCTTTTCTGTTACATCTAATCATTCGAATCTTACATTTTTCTGTATCCGGCAATATATCTCACTAAGAATAGTATCGTACCATAATATCACTGAATGATCCGGACAAAATAATTCACAATGCACAAAGACGATGTTCCGCTAAGGACATGCGACCAGCACGGTAGTGCGAATGAATGCTCGATTTATTGGTGGGGGCATGCCCCGGATAAGTCTTACGAATTTAGAGAGATCTACTTAGTGTGGACTTTGCTAAAGTATTTAAGGTTTATGTGCTCTTCCTGATTACATTGATACCTGATCTCTTCCACTCTCCCATTTTCGGCAAGAATCATGAAATTACTCGTCACCACAACCACCGCGCTCGCTACGACCCTCAGCTTCGCTGCATGTATAGCCGCCCATAAGAGCGCGGTACCTACACATACTAGTCCAGGATGCTCCACAACCACGCTTCCAGACGGTCTCAAACTTGGTCAATCCAAGTATGTGAACATCACGAGTAACAGCGTAAACGGATCAGCCAGCATTCGCAGATACAGAATCCATGTGCCCGAGTCGTACGAGCATGGCGTGCCTGTACCATTAATCATGTCTTTCCACGGCCGCACGCGAACAGCGAAATCTCAAGAAGCGCTGTCGCAGTTTTCGAATCAGACATTTGGATTTGAGGGAATTTCTGTCTACCCCCAAGGCCTGGCTGTATGATCCTTTGTCCCCCATAGTACTTCCCGCACCTTTCAAGTCTCACAAAATAAGAATATGATAAATTATCCGAATAAAACGCGACTAACTCAATACCCAGTCCGGTAACAAAACCCAATGGCAAGGCGACCCGGATCAACCCGCCAGCATAAACGACGTCCAATTCACCCTCGAACTCCTCACCCACCTAACCTCAAACTTCTGCATCGACCTCGCCGCTATCTACGCATCCGGGAAATCCAACGGCGGCGGCTTCACAGGCATCCTCGCATGCGATCCAGTAGCATCGCAGAAATTTGCGGCCTTTGCCGCCGTCTCAGGGGCATTCTACTTGGACCAGACTACTCAGCAACTGCCGCTTTGTAAACCCAATCTGGAGCAGCGAAGCGCGATTCCGTTCATGGAGTTGCATGGAGCCAAGGATGATACGATTGCGTATCATGGCGGAGAGAATACGAGACATAATGCCAATTCGACAGATGTGCCTGAGTATGTGAATGCGTGGGCGGTGAGGGATGGATTGGATCCGAATGCGAATGTTACGGGGACGCTTTGTGAGGGGGACAAGTTGGTTACGACTCGTAAGTGCTGATTTTTTTGTTTTCTTTCCCTTGTTTCTCGATGTCAATCGCAATGATCATTGTACTCTTTTTACGGTTAGGGGATTTGGCTGACGAAATCGTAAATGCGATAGACAAGTGGGGAGAGACGTTGCTACATTACAAGTACGCGAACATGGAACACGATTGGATGAGTCAATTTGGGAACAGTGATTCTGAAGTGAACCTGACATGCAAGGAAGCGGATGCTACGAGGGTGATCTTGGATTGGTTCAAGAAGTGGCGGTTTATTGAGGCGCCTGTATACTGATAAGGTTTGTATATTACACATTACACTGGTCATTTTAGTTTCTCCTTATGTTCTATCCACTCAATAGACAACGAGATAACGAATGGCTACAAGATTGACTCGGCGTAGAACGATACCCCTAAGCGTATTAGATAGAGCTTTGGACGACCGGGCATAAATGTCCCAGGAATATTCTCGGGGTTTCACTCATAGCAGAAGCGACTCGTCCGTTTAGCACAAGAGCCAGCCTATGTCATCTTCATCTCTTACGTCGTTCTCTTGCATGAACGCAGTCCACTGAGCGTCCAATGATTCCGCTGACTCTTCCACTAGAACTCCTTCTTCATCCGCTTCATGCCTCTCGTCTTCACCACTCCCATCTTCTGGCCATTCGTGGTCGAACATAGTCGAAGAGACTTCTCCGTTCCTACAACTGAATTAGATTTAACTTCAAAATGTCTAGACCTTTGACTTACTTATACATAACGGTGCCGCCCATCTTCTTCATACTCCAGGCAACAAGCAGTTCGTTATCAGCTAGTCCTGCTAGATCAGAGTCATTCTTGCAGCTCTTATCGAGTCTTAGCATCTTCGCCATTTCCACGATCGAATCAGAAAGAGGTTCTAATTCCGGAATGGGTATATGTAGTTCTTCGTTCTGCGTTGCTAGCGACCCAATGACCTTGTGTTCGATAGTTCTTGCTAGCGTAGATGTTTGGGAGACAGTAGGGTCCAACTGCTTGATTTCTATGATTGGTTGTTAGAGCTGATACAAGAATTACAACAGACTTGGAGGTACTTACTGGTAATATTGCAACTCTCTCTATGGAAGACTGTGCCTTGGCAGTCCATGCAAGGTACATCTTGACTCAAAGGTAGTACATGTGCCATAATGCGTTGGCATCGTTGTAGTTGGTCGATCTTTTGGGAAGATTGGGAGATTCTACGCTCACGAATCCGTCAAGGTCCTCGTAGCTTGTTTGGTCATGTTCGGATCCGGGACAATCAACTATGACAGTGGATTCCTCAAGATTATGGTAATCTGGTGGAGATTTTATAGATGATCGGCTCTTTTCCGTCACGGGTCGTTGATGCTGACGAGACTGTTGGGACGAAGAACTGGGTAAAGCTTTGGGTGGCACAAGAGGCGGTACTTTGGAAGCAAGTTTAGGCGCTCGAACGACGGGAGGGCTTTCCGTGATTTCTGATTCACTCTCGGAAGGCTTTTGGACTGGTCGATCACCAAGAGCAGGGCGGGAAAAAATAGGCGTTCGTCTACGCAACAGCTTTGTTTTGTCTGGGTACATTTTTGGAGCAGGTATAGGCTTGGACTGCACTCCCCTAGGTATATTAGCTCCAGGATTTGGTTGGCTTGGTAGGTTTATCGAACTACCTGGAGTGTGAGGAACATTCATGTTGTATAATGTTGGGTCTATGGCTGGGAACATGCTTCTGTCATTGAAACGATGCTGTGATAATGCTCTATCAGCCGTCGTGAGTGGTTGACTTTGTTTACTGTTCATTGGCTGGGCTTTCAGATTCTCCCAACCAGAAGCGTATTCGTGCATCCGCTTCAAGGTAGGGTGATTGCGTGAGCTTTCAACTGATTGTCGTGTTCTGTCTTGCAAGTCTGAAGCGCCAGTGGTATGTGCCGCGTAGCCATGTGCTTTTGAAGAAGGCATGACTTCTCCAGGCGGCATGCGAGGAAGAATGGATCGGTAAGAACTATTTAGAGCTTCCAGACTAGGGGTTTGTGCAGCTGACCTGTTGGATATTTCCGGTTGAGTACCACTGTCTTCCGAGCTCTGATGGGGAAGGATGTTCCTGTATGGACTACGTGAGATGTGAGCAGTTTGAGGCTCGGCGTTTGTGTTGTTAGGATTTGGCGGTGGTTTGTCATTGGTATAATATCCAGGAACAGACAACGACAATCCCATGCCCGATTGCGGAATCTGTAAGGCTGAACTATGAGTCGAAGGCTTCGGCTCTTGTCGGTGGCCAGATTTGGATGTTATGGATTCGAGTGTGGATGGAGCCGGGGATGATATTGGGGTACTCGTAGGTTTCTCGAGGGTATTGCTGCTAGGAGGGGTGTACGAAGGGAATTGTCGGTTTGGGCCCGAGAGATGGCATGAATTGTTGGTATTATATCCAGAGTTATTAGCACTCTGCTGATGTGGCATCTTCAGTTTCGAATTCTCATGCTTCTGCGAAATATTTGTGTTGGATGAGGAGGCATTAGCAGCAGAAAGGGATGGCGCAGACTGCTGAGATCCTTTCGCGTTATTTTCGGTGGTAGTGATCGACCAAGGCTGATTTATACGATCAGAAACTGACCTGCACCTGGACGAAAGAGTTCCTTCGCTTCGAGTGAGAGCATTTGATCGTATTCGAAAGTTCCATAGTTTGCCCGTACTATCGAGTAAGTAGGACGGTACCTCGCCGTGAGGCGGTGCACGCAAGCCAACTTGTTGCCTCTCTTCGGCAATGCATCTCAAATGCTCGGAGGCTGTGCCAACTCGGACGACCTTGTAAAGATCTTCCTCACCCGGGATCCAGCGTAGGGATATGTTGGGGCTGGCACCCTGCCCGCGCGCAGCTGTCTCGATTACAGCCTCCGGGGACATGAAACCGCTCAAATAAGCTCTGTGATCATCTTTGCTATGTCCCTCGGTGTCAAATCGCCAATAACCCGTACGGATCTGATCTTGTGTAATGTTTATCTTGAACTTGATGAATTGGCCGCATGGGTCCAGGGTAGGACCAACGTAGATGGAATTGTGCGCTTTGCCTGGCATGGTTATTTTGAGGCAGTGCAGGATGTGCGAGCGTAAGTGTGGGTGCGAGAAACGTTGACCAAGGTACTGGACGAGCTTGAGCGATTAGGCTGCTAAATCACGTGATATGTGCAGTGATCGTTTGAGCCAACGCGGAAGGAGCAAGCGTCAAACCATTCGATGTAAAAGAAGCATCTTTGATTGAAGTCACCAGTTCCTGACTGTTAATTTGATCGATTACGTGAAACAAACGCAAAGAGTGTTGAATAGAGCGAGGTGGAATCAGCAAGAACAAGCGGCAAAAGAAAAGTAAGAGGAGGCG